>CM051455.1:79152535-79465267 GCA_028274465.1 Plantago ovata | reverse complement strand
TTAGCAGAGCTACTAGACCAAGTGAATGGCAGAGATGCTTCTCTTAACGTGCTTTGTCCAAGTCACGGGAGCTATCTCGCCTTTCTTCATTTTGCATTTCTGACGTCACTGTAGAAAGCTTCAATTTCTTCGTCAGTGGCAGTGACGTCATCTTCAGTTCCAGTGGTTGGAATCTGAAAATCTCCGCTAAATCAGTCCATTTCAGGACGATTTGCGTGTTCTGAACATAAGTAAGGATCACTTTTTCAGTGACTCCATTACTGTCTGTAAGGGACTGGATTTCTGCATTGTTGTAGAATTCCATTGTATCAATCATGCTCACTTGCTTAGTGCGAGCAGAGATAAAGTTCATGAGGCCTTGCTGCTTGATAAACTCAAGCGCCTCTTCATTTTGGTCATCAAGTTCTTGTTCATAAAAGTACCTAATGTACTTTTCTTTTGCAAACCCTCCCCATTGCATCAACATCTCACACTTTGCAGTGTCAAGATATGACGGAGGCATAGGTTTTTTTGAGATTCGGTCGTTTTTCAACACAACTTTCGTTGTGTTTGTGGCCGGAGTAGTCACCGGAGCAGTGCGTGTTTCAGCACTGTCAACCTTTGACGACTTTGAGGACTTAGATGACTGTCTCTTGGGAGCCATTTCTTATATAGAGCAAGAAATGTGTACGAAAAGATAGTTTGCTTTTTGACCGGAGGTACAGTAGATTCAGGCTAGAAATTGCAGAGAAAGGAAATGTGAGTTAAAGAATTTTGTCATTTCTCTAACTCCTTCTTTATATAGTGTCTCTGGTGTGTGAGAAACTCAATCGATTTGAGCTCTCAGCAAGGGTAAAACAGAGAAACACTGGAGTTAGTGGAGCCTTTGCATTGAATGCGTAGTGGCCCACTAACTAAAACCGTCAGAGCACTCTCTCTCTTTGTTTTGTTAGCCGTTAGATAATAACTCCTTTTAATCAATGGCCACGATTGAATTTCATGTCATGATTATTGCGAGTTTATCTGTGCCAGTTTAACGTCACAAATTGATTTTACCGAGTAATAAGGGATAGATTGCTTGCTGAAATAGACAAGAATCTTTTCAGCGAGTTTGAATTAACAATCTAGATACTTGCTGAAAGTTCCCCCTTACTTAGATATCTCATATTTCCTAAGTTTAAAAGATATTTCTGATTTCCCGTATCAGTAAATTCTTTTGTACTTGAGACATCCTTTGGTAAAATCTGAGAGATGAGCTTTGCTCTTTTTCTGAGTTCCCGTCTCAGAAAATTCCTTTGATACTTGAATACCTGTTTCAGTATCTTTTGATTGTCTGAGTACCCGTCTCAGCAATCCTTAAGTTCTTTCTCTTACTGAGTGCCTGTCTCAGCAAGTGATCAAGTTTCCTAACAAATACCCGTTTTGAAGGAATTACTTGCTGAATGCCTGTTTCAGCAATCATGTTGTGACTTATCATTTCTTAGAAGAAATCAGTGACTGGTCTTTTGGACAGGAATACTTTGGCTTGCTGAATACCTGTTTCAGCATTCTGCCAAGTGTATCCTTTATTGAGGTAGTTCAATCAATCCAAGGTTATACCTTAGCATTGCGAACCTATTATCCGGTAGGGGCTTGGTAAAGATGTCAGCAAGCTGATCTTCAGTACCTACTTTCACAACCTCAATATCACCTTTTTCCACATGATCTCTAATGAAATGATGTCTAATATCAATGTGCTTGGTCCTAGAGTGAAACTTAGGATTTTGCGTAATTGCAATAGCACTTGTATTATCACAAAAGATTGGTGTTTTCTTTGCAGAAATACCATAATCTCTTAATTGTTGCTGAATCCATAGGATTTGAGCTGTGCAACAACCAGCTGCAATGTATTCAGATTCAGTAGATGAATTGGCGACACACGTTTGCTTCTTGCTGAACCATGATATTAATCTAGTACCCAAAAACTGACAAGTTCCAGAGGTACTTTTTCTATCAAGAGTTGATCCACCATGATCAGCATCAGAATAGCCAACCAATTCAAGTCCAGAATCTTTAGGATACCATAATCCAACATTGACTGTACCTTTAACATATTTCAGTATCTTGATTGCCTTTTTGTAGTGTGATTCTCTTGGATCAGATTGGAATCTTGCACACACACAAACAGCATACTGAATGTCAGGTCTACTTGCTGTTAGATACAACAAGGAACCAATGAGCTTCCTATACTTGTGTTCTTCAACACTTTTGTCCTCTTTAGTATAGCCCAATTTGGTACCAACGCTCATAGGGATCTTTTCAGGTTTCTCATCCTCTTTGATCCTAAACTTTATGAGCATTTCTTTCGCATACTTTGCTTGATTTATGAATATTCCATATTTGAGTTTCTTGACTTGCAATCCTAGGAAATAATTCAATTTTCCCATCATACTCATTTCAAACTTATTTGTCATGAGTTTGGCAAAATCATCACAAATTTGCTTGTCCTTAGATCAAACAATTATGTCATCCACATAAATTTGAACTAAGAGTATTTTACCATCATGGTTCATGGTAAATAAGGTTTGTCAACTTCACCTTTCTTGAAACCATTTTCCAGCAAGAACTTAGCCAAGGTATCATACCATGCTCTTGGTGCTTGCTTTAGACCATATACAGCTTTCTGAAGCTTGTATACCATCTTGATTTCTGAGGGAAGTTCAAAGCCAGGGGTTGTTCTAGGTAGACTTCTTCAGCAAGTTCACCATTTAAGAATGCACTTTTAACATCCATTTGGTAAACAATGAAGTCATTGTGAGCAGCAAATGCTAAGAAAGCCTAATTGCATCCAATCTTGCAACTGGAGCATTAGACTCATCATAGTCCAATCCTTCAGTCTGACAGTAACCTTGAGCAACTAAGCGTGCTTTATTTCTTGTTACTTCACCAGACTCGCTCAGCTTGTTTCTAAACACCCACTTTGTACCAATAGCTTTCTTGTCTTCAGCAAGTGGCACAAGTTTCCAGACTTTGTTCCTTTCAAATTGATCCAGTTCTTCTTGCATTGCCTTTATCCATTCGGAATGCTTTAAAGCTTCTTCTATGGTTTTAGGTTCAATTTCTGAAACAAAGCAAGAGAACAGTGATTCTACTTCTACGACAGTTGCTTCTTCAGCAAGTCCATGAGTAGCTTTGGATCTAGTCACTTGGCGTTTATTAATATCGCCAATCATATCCGTAGAGAGATGATCTCTAATCCATTTATTAACAGGTTTTTTGTTTGATAGATCAGGATATGTTTGCTCATCAGCATGTGACTCTTCAGTATGTACTTGTTCAGTACTACTGGGAATTTGTGTTTCTGCTGAGATTTGTTCATCAGCAACTGCTTGTTCAGCATTGCTAGTTTGAGGTATTTCATCAGCAGGCACTGGAGATTGCGTAATTTCAGCAACTTCCGGAGCAACCGCGTCTTTTGCTGGAAATTCTTTGTCATGAACTATATTTATCTTGTCATGACTCGGGGGAGGAGAATCATTGTCAGAATCATCATTTAGTTCAATTGACTTGATTTGCCTAGCATCAGATTCAGTTCTTTGCTCATGTATGATTAGCTTTTTCATACATTCTGATATTTCTTCTTCAGCAGGCACACCTTGTGACTTTTCGTAGAATACAACATGCACAGATTCTTCAATCTTTTGTGCCTTTTTGTTGTAAACTCTGTAAGCTTTACTATGCAAGGAGTAGCCAAGAAATATCGCTTCGTCTGCCTTTGGTTGAAATGTTCTTAGGTATTCTCTACCATTGTTAAGAACGAAACACTTGCAACCAAATACTCTTAGATGAGTGATGTTAGAAGGTCTTCCAACAAACAATTCATAAGGAGTTTTGTTGTATTCCTTAGTAATCAAACATCTGTTTTGAGTATAACAGGCGGTATTAATCGCTTCAACCCAATAAGCCTCACTTATTTCAGGGTCAGCAAGCATTGTTCTTGCGGCTTCTTTTAGGGTACGATTCTTCCGTTCAGCAACACCATTTTGCTGTGGTGTTCTTACTGAGGATAACTGATGTTGAATACCTTTTGAGGTACAATATTCAGTTATGTACTGGTTTACAAACTCAGTACCATGGTCTGTCCTTATGACTTTTACCTTGTCATTTTTCATGACTTCAAGCTTATTCAGCAAGTTAGGTATTTCAGTCTTGGTTTCAGATTTGTGCTTGATGAATACTACCCAAGTGAATCTTGAATAGTCATCTACCACGACTAGACCATACTTCTTACCAGCATAGCTTGTTGAAGAAGATTCAAACAAGTCCATGTGCAAGAGTTGTAAAGGTTTTGTAGTTGACGGTACTGCCTTGTTCTTGAAAGAAGATTTGGTTTGCTTTCCTTGCTGACATGCATTGCAAACACCATCCTTCTTAAAAGTAACCCTAGGTAATCCAACTACAAGTGCCTTTTTAGACAGCTTATTCAGCGTCTTGAAGTTTAGATGACTTGTTCGTTTATGCCATAACCATGCTTTTTCAGCAAGGCAATCATGATCTGAGACAAGGCATTTTTCAACGTTTGTTGAAGACCAATCAATGGTGTACAAGCCTCCTGATCTTCTTGCAATCATTATTACCTTTTTAGTCTCAAAATCTATAAGTTTACATTCATCACTTTTAATTTCAATGAAGTATCCTTTGTCAGCAAACTGACTCATGCTGAAAAGGTTAAACTTGAGATTTTTGACATAAAGAACTCCAGTAATGGTTATACATCCTAACTTCACATCACCATAGCCTTTTGTAGATCCGGAGCCTCCACCAGCAAACCTTATTGTTGGACCTTTAGACCACCGTCTATAGTTTATAAGGTTATTCTTGTTGCCCGTCATGTGCTTTTCACAACCACTATCAAAGTGCCAGATTGCATCGTTTGTCTCCGTGGCTGAAGTCTGCACAATCAAGAGCAAACAAGTTAATTATCAAATGATGGATGTCCATTAACATGTTCAAGAATGCGTCCAATGGAAACCCAAGTCTGAAGTTTTTCAACTTTGACTTGTTTCTACTTGCTGAGGAACTAGGAGAATTTGAGCTGAAAGACTTTTGACTCGTGCTGGTCAAATCCACTTTCTGATGTGGTGTCTTGCTCTGTTGACCTTTTTGCTGAACATACTTTTCAGTAAGTTCTTTTCTAGCAAGGTTCCTTCTAGTCCTAGCATTGGGAGTCTTTTCAGAACTCTTAGGCTTGATTTTCTTCATCTCTTTGAAGTATCTTTGCTGACTTTGCTTGTACTCATGAAAGAGTTGACTTTGCTTGGTTTTGAAACCTAGTCCACTTTTCGGAGAATGCTGAGCTTTAGCTTCAGCAACCTTACTTGATTCAGGTTTGTCAGCAAAGGACTTCTGATTACTTTTAGTAATCTTGCCTTTAGTCTTAACAACTTGCTTTTCAGCAACTTGTTTGGCGGAATGCTTCACAGCATTCTTCTTCTTTCCAGTTTGCTTTTCAGCAACCTGTTTTCCTTTTAAAGTCTTGTTACTTTGAGTAGCAACAGCGGGCTTTATGGTCATAGGTACTTGATTGCATGTTTCAGCAACCTTAGTTTGACCAAACTGATAGATTTCTGGTGGACTACTATCAGTGGCACGTACAAAGGAGATAGGTGATTTATCTTTTCTCAAGATTTCTACGTTGTCACCTTCGCACGTTGCTCCTAAACCTTCTTTCTGAGATGGATCTCTCAAATAAGAGTTTAGTTCAGTCAGCGTATTACTCGCATCCACATAAGATCTTTTTCATCTCTTGGATTTCAGCAAGTAACTTTAGAATTGAGGACTGATATTCTTCCAATTCTAATTCCATTTGAGAATTCTTCTCTGCAGCTTCAGCAATCAACTTCTTAAGACGCCTTATTTCAGCATCTTTTTCTTCTGTTTCTTCTTTCAGCAAGACATACTTTTCAGTAGTCTGCTTGGTCAGAATTTCAGCAAGTTGTAGTTTCTCTTGCTGTTTGTTGAGAGTTTTTTCTCAAATCTTTCGATTTCTCCTTGAATCTTGTCAAGGTCAATTTCGTCTTCACTTTCTGAGTCTGAGTCAGAGGTAGAGTTGTTTACCTGACCGGCCATGAGGCAGAATTCGTAGTTCGACACATCTGGATAAGCTTCCATAGCTATTCCACAAACTTCATCCTCACTGTCTTCGGAGCTAGTATCAATACACAATGCATCGATTTTTGCTTGAAGCTTCTTCTTTTCTTCAGCAATAAAAGCTCTTTTGAACTTCTTCTTCTTTTCAACAGATTTGTCTTTCAGCAAAGGGCAATTAGCTTTGAAGTGTCCAGGCTTTTTGCAGTAAAAACATAGATCATTTCCAACTGCTGGTTCTTCTGATGATGTAGCTTGCTGAGCTTGCTTGTTCAGCGAGCTAGTATCATTCTTGTACTTATGGTAGTTGTTACCAAGATGCTTTTTCAGCTTCTCTTTTGCTTTTCGCCTTTCAAGTTCCTTGCTGATGAATTTCTTCATGTTTTTGACAACCAAAGCATTTTCATCAGTAGGTTCTTTTTCATTCTTCTTTTCAGAAGATGAAGGCTTTGCAGCAAGAGCAATGTTTTGCGATTTTTCAGCAAATACACTTTCTCTTTGCTTTGTCTCATAGTTGACAGTAACAAGATGAGAGAACAACTCTGTTGGTGTAATGTCTGGCATTCCTTGATTATAATAGAAATTCTGAGTGTGGATCCATTCTTGATTCAAACTTCTGATGATAGTTTTCACTTTCTCAGAATCTGAATAAAGGTTTCCAACACCCAATGCTGCCATTTCACTAACAAGAGTTGTGAATCTGAAATCCAAGTCTTCCAGTGACTCGTTTGCACCTTGCTTAAAGTTTTGAAACTTTAATTTAAGTACTTCAAGTTTGTTTTCCTTGGTCTTGTCAGATCCAACACAAAGATCTTGAACCATTTTCCAAGCTTCCTTTGCAGTCTTAGCACCCCACAGTTTGCACTGTATGGTATCCGGAGTTGATCGAATGATGATATTTCTTGCTTGGCCATCAAGACGGAATCTCTTAGCTTCGTCAGAAGTCCATTCCTCTCTTGGTTTTGGCACAACCGTATATGATGGTTCGCCTAGGATGGTTTCCTTTCCAGCTTCAGTGGTCTTATGAGGGAAACTCCTTTCAACCTTGGTGATCTTGATAGGTCCATCATTAATGACGGTGACCATCTCATCACTAATGGCCTCAAGATGTAGCATCATGTTGTTTTGCCATTTCTCGTAATTTTCCAGCTTCAGCAAGGGAGCGTCTCCTAAAGACATCTTGTCAGCAAAGCACTACCAAACTGATCAAGTGAGAGTGATTTACGGAAAGCACCTAAGGGGATCTAGGTTCAGTGCAGAAGGTTAAAGAACCTCCTGCTCTGATACCACTTGTTGGTCCCTTTAAACAACAAGAAAAGACAAGAGGGGGGGGGGGGAGGTGAATAGTCTTTTCAAACTTTCATCGTTTAAAACTTTCTCAGCAAGTACTTATTACTTTTCAGTAATGAGTTTGCTGATACTTAACTTTCTCAGCAAGCATAAGTTACTTTGCAGTAGCTTGGTTTGCTGATACTTAAAATCAGAGAGCGGAAGTCTTTGATACAATAAGTGCTCTTTCAGCAAGTAAGGGTTTCATCAAGTGAAGTGAGTGACTGTGTACAGACATATATGATTTGCTGAAAGCTAAATACAGTAAATAAATCACACAAACACTTTTATAGTGGTATCTGAGAGTGGCGTAATCTCTCAACTAATCCACTTCGTCCTTTCTAGGACTGAATCCACTAAGATATGATTGAGGTTCCTTACAATCTCCTATCTAAAGCGATTCAACAGAAACCAAAGCACACTTGCTTTGTCTCCAACCTAAACTAGAGAACTCAACCTTGTTCTCCACCAAACTTGGTACTTTTAATCAGCAAAACTATGCTCGATTAAGTTCCCCCTGAATATCACGCCTGAAAGGGTGTATTTTCAGTTAGAGAGTTTTGGGGTGAGATGACTTCATTATAACTTATTCAGTTACAACAAGTAATCTAAGAAACACAACTTGGAATACTTTGCAGTAAACAAGTTTGATTGTTTCTTGTGTCAAGACTTGTTCTTGTTTGAAAGAAAGAACACTTAACTAATTTCTTAGCCAAGTTTGTTCTACTTCTTCACAAGTAGCTTTTTCAAGCTTTAAGTCTTGGAACGGATCAATGGCAGTAAGAGTGTTTGAAGGTTTGTGAGTTTTAAGCACAAGTGAGAGTTTGATCACGTTGTTGACACACTTCAACTCTTTGCCGGATGACCTCTATTTATAGTGTAAGTAAGGAGCCGTTTGAATTTCAAATCCTAAGGCTTTTGTTCCTTAATATGTCACTATCTTGCTTTTGTACTTTCAGCAGCGTCTTTGTTTATCTTCTAGTCTTCATGTCCTTCGTGTGTAAGCTTTGCATTAAATGCACATTTGAATAGAATTCAAACAGTAACATTGGAGCGCAAATTTACGTACATTCAGCAATAGGTCACATATGTTCCATCAACAAGTGGTTAGTCTCAGTTTCAGCAAGCACAACCTACTCTGTCTTTCAGATTTTCACTTATGCAATGCTGTTGCTGAATTTTCCACTTTCTGAGCAACACGTGCCTTTGTAGATACCAGTCTTCAGCAATCTTCTAGTCTTCAGATCTTCAATTTCTTCAAGTCTTCAGATCTTCAAAAGTCTTCAAGATTCTGAGCGGTTTCTATTTGCTTCAATAATTTGTTTGTAATAAACAAAGTATATCTTCAGCAAATGCTTCAATAGGTTATTTTCTTTTCAGAAAATAAGATACATCATAAGCTTCAGCATCAATAAGTTAATTTCTTTTCAGAAAATAAAATACATCATACGCAAAAGAAATAACTTATCTAGCACCTAATCTAAGTCTTCAGCAAACGTTCCTCTTTTACAATGTCCTTAAAATTCTAAAATCCTATGGACCTTAAGAGTACTAGTTACTGGACTTTCCTTAATTTAGCATGGTTAATTGCTCATCAAAATTACAAGTTTCCTAACAGATAGGTATTAATTAGGGGTCCATTCCTGGAAGATTTCAGAGGGGAAATGAGTTTTTGATCAATTTTGGCAAGAATCATATGAACAAGTAGCTCCTGAGAGGATAAAAATATAGGGAGAGATAGGGTCTCCCTGCCTAATCCCTCTTTCAGGTTTCCAACTTTGAGAAGTGAGTTGGTTTACTTTAAATTTAAAAGAGGCAGTTTTAATGCAAGTCATTATCAGCTCAATCCAGACTGGAGGGAAATTAAAAAGGTTCAGAGTTAAAAGGATGAAATCTCAGTCTAGTCTATTATAAGATTTTTCGATTTCTAGATTCCAAGCAAGATAAGAAGTTTTTGAGTTCTTTTTCTTGTGATTCATGGTATGAAGGAGCTCATGAGCAATCATTATGTTATCAGTGATCTGCCTCTTGGAGACAAAGGCATTCTGGTAAGGGGATATTAATTTATCAAGCAGGGGTCTAATTCTAGAGACCAAAAGTTTTGACAAAATTTTGTAGCTTACATTGCAAAGACTGATGGGTCTAAAGTCAGAGGGTTGCACTGTTTCAGATTTCTTGGGTATTATAGCACAATTAAAGTTTGGTTTAAATCTGGATCTAAGTGACCAGAGATAAAAAAACTTGTTCACAAGATCAATTACCTGATCTTTGATTGTGTTCCAATGTGTCTGGTAGAACTCACTATTCAAACCATCCGGCCGAGGGGCCTTATCAGTGCCTATGGAAAGTAAAGCATTCCAAATTTCTGATTCTGAGAAAGGTTGCAGTAACCCTTCATGTTCATCACTTGTAAGTTATGGAAGGTTTAGGTTTTGGAAATTTGCTAGGCAAGTAGGGGTTTTTTTAGATTGCTTAGAGTAAAAATTAAAGAAGCAATCTAGAATTTCCTCTTGAGAGTGAACCCAACTCTCAGCATCATTCTTGATACCATGGATATACTTTCTTCGAAATTGATCATGCGCTTTCTCCCACTCATCTCCACGCGCCACTAATGTCTCATTGTACCTTAAGAGAGCCGTTCGTTCTTATTTTTAATCTTACTCATCTGTCCCGCTCATTTTTTTACGTATTCCTTTTTGGGCTGTCCCAATCAGTTCTTTACGTTTCCATTTCTGGAAGCTACCCCACATACCATTTATATTATTTTAATCCTTGTCCCCACCTTCACACTTAACTTTAATCCTTTTACTCACCACATACCATATATATATCGGCTCACATTCCATTCTATTAATAAATCACTATCAAACAAAACCTTTCATTAAAAGCGTGTAAAAATCAAACCTAAACCTTTTTCGGGGACGGAGGGAGTATTTCTTACTCTACGTTGAGTCCATGAAATGATTGATTTCTGACTCTTGAAAAAAAAAAAAAAGTATAACAATTGATTGATTTCTGCGATTCTCACGGTTGCGACAAAATTTAAATAATATTAGTATGATATTTGGATAGTTTCAGGGTTCGAACTTCGAGGGCATCATCAGATCAACCACTCCATGATGACGTAGTTTTAATTTGGTGTTATTGTCTTTCACAATAAAGTTATTGCTATCATTAACAACTAATGGTGGACGTAAATTATGTAATTAGATTGAACGTAACATCACACATTTACAAATCGAATCTTTGAAAACGAAATACTACGTAATTTTGGAACCGGTTACGACGACAAATCTCTTGTATATTAATCCATATAATACTGTGCAGCTTATAGCTAGCTACCACGAGAGAATCTTAATCGAGCATCAATAATCAGTGCTCTGACAAAACACTCTTATCCCTGGATTAAGATGTCGGATTGTAAATATGTTTTCCATTCTTAAAATAGTGTGATTATTCAGTATTTTCCGAAAAAGTTCGAAAATCAAATGACCATTTTATCAAGGATAGAGTATTTAAAACAAGTTCGGATATCACCTCTATACTCGATAGCCGATACCATTAGTGAATTTTAATTGGAGTTATAAGGTGGTCCAGCGGAAGGGAGTTGACATGGTGAAAGTAGATGTGCTGATTCGATCCACAGTGGAGACATAAGACGGTTTAGATGTGGAGATATAAACTGGTTTAGGATGTTGCGTAATAGTTGTGTAGGACTGGGAGTAGTTGTAATATTTGTCATTTAAAAAATATTAATGAATTTTAATTACACCGTCATGTTAGCTATTCTTTGCTCTCTAATCACCCCATAAATGATTGATGAAATATTTATTATGTATACTTTTGGCTATGTACGCAAATTTTATATTATTAAATATCATGTGTAATCATTCGTAAGTTAAAACTATCTCGAATATAATGCACACTCTGAAAAGATTTGTGTGTTGGAGTTTATAGAAAAAATCACTAATAACTTCACATGCTAGTTTCTTGACTCCCTTCTTTTTCTTTTTTTTTTTTTCTCTTTTGGGAGATGAACTCTTCAATATGCAGAAATCAATCGGTTAAAAGTTTGGTTGATAACAAATACGACCACATGGACCATCATTCATAACCAATAATATATCCTGCATTATATATATAACAACATGCTTTCCGTAACTAATTGTACTTCAAACATTCAATCATACTTATAAAAACACTAAGCATAACGTGAAGGCCCATAAGCCGAAGAACTGAAATTAAGACCCATAACTGGAACAGTAAATGAAGCTTCCAAAAGCATCCTCTGCTGAAATGACTCAACGGCCCTGCCACCTTCAATCATGTCTCTAACAAATGAATCATAATATTTTCTCAGGTTCTTAATCATGCACATGTACTTGAGCTTCAACCACTTCAGTTTCGCCCTCCGGCAAAGCTTGCCGAGAAAGTATCCGCGTGGCTTCTTGCCACCGAGACGTGCAGTGGGTAGCCGCCTCGTCTTCCGACGGAGTGTCCACCGGAAGGAGGTGTCGGTGTATGTCTTCTTGGACAGGGCATGTGCAAGCATGATTTGAGATGGCTGGCTTTGTGTGTATGTATGAATGGGAGAAAGAGATATATATACCATATCATGTATATATAGACTTGCCATTTGGAAACAACTTGGTGAACCTTTAAAATACTCGAACAAATCACATCAATTTAATGGAGACATGTTTGAACATTGGCATCTTATCCCCTTGAATTATCATAGTAGGTTGTTGTAACAGTAGTGTAGAAAACAATAATTCTATTTTCTTATCATGTTTTCTAAAATTTAAAAAAATGTACAGTACGTAACACAATAAAGCAAAGGACTACATGTGCACCAAAATTACAATAAATGACTATATCAACATTTTTCTCTCTTTGAGTTCATGTTATTAGATTTGTTTTCAACAACCTAGTAGTGATCAATAACAAATTTTAAGTCTATTTGAGGTCAAGTCAACATATCCTTAATTAATTAATTAATATTTGTGAAATTTTATTCGTAAATTGTTATTCGGTGAAATTAAAAAAACTTAATTCCCTAACTAAGAAAGTATAGTTCGAGAATTAGTTAAACCCACAAGCTCAGAGACTATAATTCTTAGTTTATAGCGTAAAAGACAAACTTCCAAAGATAAAAAGTTATGTTAGTGTATTAAGATTTATATACATGAATCTACTTGCATTCAGGGACATACTCAAAAGATATGAAATGAAAGGCAAACCACTCAAACCCTTAAACCATCTCCATCTATTTATATATACCTGAAACTTAACGGTATAATTAATTGAGCCCAATTTCATTCTAAAAAGCGTTCATACTATGTGGCAAATGATAAGTTTTCAATTTCATTTATTTTGGTAAGTTTTTAATCCTCTCATTCGAAATTTAATTCTCCCTTCCTTAATTCCCATAAAAACGCCCAGCCTACTAATTCATACGTTTTTTAATTAAATGTCTAATTAGAATAATGTGTTAATTAAATTCTAGGCCGAATAATATTAGAATTTAAAAATAAATCGTTTATTAATTTATTGTTCAATTACATGCTTAATTAAATTCTTGGCAATACAAATTTCTGGAAATAAAAAATTAAAATAATATATTAATTTAATTCTAGGCAAAACAAATTCTGAAATTTAAAAATAAATAATTTTTTAATTCAAATGTTGAATTACAATGTTAATTAAATTCTTGGCAACACAAATTCTGGAATTAAAAAAGAAAAACTCTTTTAATTTAAATCATGAATTAAAATGTTAATTAAAACGATGTAGTATTTATCATAACAAAAAAACTCTTTTAATTCTGGAATTGAAAAGAGAAAAAATTAAAATAATACTATTTATCCATAACAAAAAGCTATGGTCATGGGAATTGAACCCGGGTGGTATAGATGATGTACATCACCATATTCTACTCGGCCACAACTTTTTTGTCATTCATAATCGATAACATCAAATATTGGTATTTAATTTAATATGTTATGCTTTTAATTATACTTATTAACGATTATTTTTTTTCCGAAAACATTACTATAGATTATGAATTATTAGATTATTGATTAATCCAAGAAACGAAAATCATATAATAAAATTAAAACATAACAAAAAGTTGTGACCAGAGGGAATCGGACTCAGGTGGGGTAGATGATGTAAGTCACTACGTTCCACTCAGCCACAACTTTTTATTCGTTCATAATTAATTGATAACATCAAATATTGGCATTATATTTAATATGTTATGTTTTTAATTATATTTATTAACAATTAAAATTTTTTTCGTAAAAATTGTCACAGATTATGAATTATTAAATCAGTGATTAATTCAATAAAAGTGGAACAGAACAAAATGCTATGGTCAGAGGGAATTGAACTCGGGTGGTGCAGATGATGTAAATCACCACATTCCACTCAGCCACAGTTTTTTATTCGTTCATAATTGATAACATTAAATAGTGATTTAGTATGTTTTCTTATACAAGTGTTATTTGGTAAGTTTTATATTACCTAGAATTTTGGTAAGTTTTAGTCTCCATTATTTCTTACCATCCACGACCAAGCCTCATCAATGCCGCGATCAGATTATATGGAATGTTTAGGATTTTGATTGTGGGGAATAATATCAAATCAAATTGATACGAGACTAAAATCAGTGCACTGATTGAGGTTCTTTTTAAACCCTAAAAAACCTCTTATATATAACTACCAATCGAGATCTTTTTCTTCATCTTACAACCCAGCCTATATTTTCATTACATTCAAACCGTGATCATCTTCTTCATTTTTCTCAATCCAACCTATATTTCAATACATTAAAAGCATAAAAGAATTATGGAGGGTCCGTTTGGTTTTGTGGCTTCCAAATCTATTAAAGAACATAGGAAGATTCATTCGAAGTATTTGTTGTGAATTGTGTTGGGTTGCTGGACCAACACTGATTCGGTCATTATGTGGTGAGATTCACATTTTAATGATTTTTTTGTAATTCATTAGACTTATTACTCATTTGTTGTTTTACATAGCATGGCATCATTTGGACGAATGTTCTATTATGGTGGCTTTTATGAGAGCTTTGATGTTGCATCCGTCTCTAATGAAGAATTAGCAACTCCAAATTTCTACTACATGATGTTAATCGTAAGTGTAATTTTCTTTATCATACCACGGTTTTATATTTTTATTTGATAAACTTGTTTGCTAATATTATTTGATTTTATATTTTAGATGGATGTGTTCCAATACAAGATCTTCTAACCGAAGCATCACACCCAATGGCCAAATATTTATCATGCATAGTTAAAATATTGAATGATGATGAAAAAATACGACAACATGGATTACGTCTCTTCAAAGAGATTGCAACAATGCCAAGAGGGTTGAAATATGTCCAGTCCGCATTTACGAACTGGAGCGATCTAAGAGAGCGACAGAGCTCTAAAACACTGTCCCTCAAAGGGCTCAACTACCCTTCCAAGTACGTCAGCGGAGGGTGGCTCGACCAACATAGATACCGACCAGAATTAAGAGGTTGCCCTTCAAGAAGGCTCACAGAGGACAAGCTGACAAAGCGACTGAGAACCATCCCTAGGGAGCGACCACCCTTGGTGGTCGATCGAGGACCTTACGTCAAGGAAATACCCTCAAGGGACAGCCAGGCAAAGTACTACTCGAGCGGTGGATCACGAGGAAGGCTCGAGCACCTAAGTCGACCACAACTGGTCTGTCCTTAGATGGCCCACCTTCCAGAAAGATCAAGTCTCGAAATGCCTAAAAAGCCCTCCAGACCCTAGGTCAGATGTTTGGGTCAAAGCCCATGAACCTCCTTAATGGGCTTGGGCCAAAGAAGGCTTCAATCGCAGACGGACACTTGTCACGATCCTACACAAAGTGACAATAAAATATTTTGAGTATATAAGGAAGCCTCATTCAAGATCCCAAGGTAATCAATCAATACTCACCTACTCTCAATATTTCTCTCACTAGGGAAGCCTTCAACTCCCTACTCGTAAAGTCGACACTCCGGTCTGATATCCTACAGACCGGGTAAAAGACACTAACCCCCCCTCCTAGTTGATTTCAGGTACCAAGAAACTTCTTAGTCTATACTTATAATCAAAGGAACATCCTTCGAGTGAAGACCAAAGTGTTACCCTTTGGAGAAGACTTAAGGTGAATTAAAAAGTGAACGAATTACCCTTCAACATTTGGCGCCGTCTGTGGGAATCTGATCGAAAAGTCATTCCCATCCCTACTGGTCGAGCATCGAACGGTTCCACAAGATGCCTCCTAGAAGAAACAATCGAATTGCTAATGTAGCAACCAGAAACCCTCCTCGCCCAAGGGGCCGTCCCCCTCTAAATGTTCGAGGAGGAGGAAGGGTAGCAGTATCAAGGGCTTCCAGAAATAACAATGTTGAGAGGGATCAAGATATAGTGGAAGGGGCTTTCACTAATATTACCGGTTCCCGAGAAGAAAGGTCGGGCGAGAATCATCCGCAGGGTGTCCCTGTAGGAAGCGCCTACGGAGCTTTAAGAGCTACGAACAATATTGCCCCAAGAGGTTACCCTCCTCCAGTTCTAGTGAATCATCAACAACCGACCGCATTGAACTTCACCCTTCCCAACGGACGAGTGGTCCGACCATCAGATTACGGCATGGACGAAGCTCAATACGGCCTATTTCTTCTCACCATACAAGGATACTTGGGAGAGAAATGAAGCAGCAAGGGCAGAGGCAGAGCTCCAAGCCCGCGGGATAAGACACTCCCAAGTACAGGAACAACCTAAGGGGGCCCTTCCGGATCCTCGAGCACCTCCAGGCCAAGATGAAGCCCATTCAAGAGCCAACACACGGCCAATTCAATCTAGACTGGGACCCCCAAGGGTTCAATCTAGATTAGGCCCCCAGGGTGCCCCTGATGACTTGAGAGAGCTGATTGATATGAGGATAAAGATGTCAATGCAAAATATTGCTCCTCAAGAAAACCAAGCCCAAGTGATCGCTATCCCTACCACTCTCCCAAACCAAGTTACTCCCAACCATGTAACTCCTCAAAATCAGCCCGAGGCAGTGGCAGAGAACAACGCCTTGAGAACAGTAGCGGAGGTAGCCCCCTTGGTCGGGATCGATCCGATCACGGGGAGGAAGCTCACCTTGGAGGAACTTAATGATAGTGTATACTCCCTCCGTCCCAGAACAGTTGCACCATTTTGCCATTTTGGGCGTCCCGTTAGAGTTGCACCATTTCATTTCTTTGCCATATTTGGACATGGTTATAATAATTTTATATTCCATCAATATATTTTTGTGGACACAAATACTCCATAAAGTAAAAGCAACACCCACT
The DNA here is from genome assembly GCA_028274465.1 of Plantago ovata. Taxonomy (NCBI): domain Eukaryota; kingdom Viridiplantae; phylum Streptophyta; class Magnoliopsida; order Lamiales; family Plantaginaceae; genus Plantago; species Plantago ovata. The sequence continues at coordinate 79,448,469 of CM051455.1, read as the reverse complement.
ATCAATATAACTCAATATTTAACTCTTCTCCTTATTTTTTGTGCACAAAAGCAAATGGTGTAACTGCTCTGGGACGGATGAGTATGTCCTAGAGACAGTCCTTATTAAGGGCATGCAACCCTTATAGAGGACATATATGTACTATTACACAAGCAACGTAATATAATATATGTTTGTCGTTTTACTATTGAGTATCGCTTTCATATTTATATTACACCAGGCATGTAGCATGTGATATGTCTATTTCTGTCTGTAATGATATTAAACATGTCCCCTCGGATAGATGACCGATCACACAGATAGTGGGAGCTATGTGAGTTATCATCTATCCCAAACTCTGGTTCATCTCGGATGTAGGGGTCTGAATGAACCAGATGAGACTAGTATGCGTGGAGGTTATACTTGTTGGAGCAAGTGTGAGCCGATCCCACGGCCACGGAACGGATTGTTGGACAATCGATAAACGTTCCCATATCTGCGCATGGTTGTTCAAAGAAGGATTATCGAACAATGGAAGTACCCACCGGACACTCCCATCGATGTATATTCTACACCGAAGTGTCTATGGGAACCGGTAAGTTGTCGAAGTGATGCCAGTCGTCCTTTGGACTTACAGGACTTTATCATCACATTTATTGCCCCATATCCTTGGTGGACCCGTCGATGACACCTCTGAATAAGCAGCTGACCTAAGACACGATCCAGGATTATGGCTACATACAAATGGGGATGATAAGTGATTCTGTGAAGGATTCATCTCTCACGTGTAGCACAGGAGAGCACTGCTCATAGTCGTTCATAGTTGTGATTGGTAAAACCGCTGGCCAGCATATCAATATTATTATGATGGTCGTAATAGATATTGGATTCACCATGCAACTCACTAAAGACGCCCGTAGATGTATTACTGGGATAGACACTTCATCAGTCCTAGATACATTCGAGCAAGTCAGATGAAGGGACGTTACCATCGCCGCGTTGAGCGCAACAGACTTCGCAACGAAAGGGTTTGCTTTGAGAAACCTCTCAAACGTCCTCATGTATTAATATTGCAAATGGAACCGTCTAGGAATTCCATTTTGCCTAGTCTAGGACTTGCTTAATACAATGAGGCCCTATGGGTCACACTATGTGGTGATTCAGCTTATCCGAATATCCTTGAAGATGGAATCGCAATTAATTTGGAATTAATTGTGATTGATGGATTATAATTAATTTTAAATTAATTATAATATTTAGTGGCTCAATTAATGATTTGGAATTATTAATTGAATTGGCTAATTAATTGTATTTTATGTATACAATTAAAGATTATATTTTAGAAATATAATAGAGGTTTGATTTGAAAGGATATGTTAATTTAGAATTAACATATGCACATGGGCAAAATCTACTTGGAGTTTGAATTGCCTTAGAACTATAAGTGGGTCCCAAAATCGGGACCCACCTAACACCTTTAGGACGCGCGCGCGCGCGAGATGGAGTAGGGGAAGGAGTTCGACTCCTTCCTCTATTAGAAGTTTAAGGGATAAGTTAGATTTTTCTGATTGAGTTTTAATTTAATTGGGAATGAATCTAGACTTGAAATTGGTTTCCTAGTGCGATAAGAATTAGATTCTTATTCCTTTATGAAGTCTAATTGCTTATGCTTTAGGCTTCTATAGACTACTATATATAGTAGACTATTAGAGAGCTTTTGATATAGATTTTCACACAGTTGAAGAATGAAATTCTTAGAGAATTATTCTACCTTTCTTAGAGAAAACAAAAGCTCTCCCTCACCTCACCTAAGCCACGCGCGCGCCACCTACCGGAGGAATCGCCGCCCCATCTTCTTGGTCACACAAAGAATATCCTAGCATTCTTTCTGATAGGCTGTTCATCCGTGGATACCAAGGTTGAGGTTCTAGGATCTGGAAACTAACTCTTATTGTCTTGCAGATAATCAGAGTATTGCAGATATCTTCGACTTCGACGAAGGAGAAGATACAAAGGATTATTACAAAGACTTGGAAGCTTTGCTTGCTTTGGAAGTAAGGTTAGTCTTCTAATTGACGTGTTTAAATATATACGGTATATACATAATCAATTAATCTGTTTGTTAAGAAAATTTTTGAAATTCCGCTGCGTACCCTAGGGGTAACTCTGACCGTATTTTCTTACAGTGGTATCAGAGCGAGGTTAATTGATTATGTATATACGTATATATATATTCTAGGGAAAATTACATTTACCTACCTTGCTACGAGCTCTAACTACAAAATTGCCCTTATTAGTTTAACAATTACAGTTACCCCCTTAGCCCGGAAAAAGTTTGACTTGGCCGTTATTCAATTTAAAAAAAAAAACCGGCCAAACAAGGCCTTAGCATTTTTTATATCATTTTTCCTTTTTTTGCTTCTTCTTTTTTTTTTCTTTTTATCTTTTCTCTTTTCCTTTTTTTTACATCATCTTCACCTTCATCTTACATTTTTCCGGTATCGGATTCCGGTACCGGAACTGCCGATCGGACCAGCTCCGATCGGAGCTGTTACCAACTCCGATCGGAGCTCTTTAATAGCTCCGATCGGAGCTATTACCAGCTCCGATCGGAGCTGTTAAAGAGCTCCGATCGGAGCTGGTCAAGAGCTCCGATCGGAGCTCTTTAACAGCTCCGATCGGAGCTAGTACAAGCTCCGATCGGAGCTGTTACCAGCTCCGATCGGAGCTCTTTAACAGCTCCGATCGGAGCTGGTAATAGCTCCTAACCGGAGCTCTTTAATAGCTCCGATCGGAGCTAGATCGGAGCTATTACCAGCTCCGGTAAGCTCCGATTACCGGAGCTGTGGTCTGGTCGGAGCTCCGACCAGATCCTTTGTTTTCTTTTTTTTTTTAAATTTTATATTTGGTTTTTTTTTAACTTATATTTTTGGGTAGATTTGAAACAAAATCTTAAATTGGGGTAATTTTACAATTATTATTAGTTCATTTATAAATTTATTTATTTTTTGTGGTTAATGTGTAAATAAAGTAAACTGAAGCTGTTTGGCTCAAGCCAAAAAATGAGATTCCGACAAGGCTAAAACTGTCATTTCCAGCTCTTAGTGCGCGAAAAGTCAAGTTCGTGGGGCTAATTGTAATTGATTTTAACTAACCGGGGACTGTAAGTAATTGTTAAACTAAGAAGGTAAGATCTGTAATAAAAAAAACTAACAAGGGGTGTAGATGTAAATTGCCCTATATTCTATGAGTTTGTAGATATGTGGATGCAATTGATTCTATGATTAATTCGATTTTCAAAAGTTTTGTTTTTATATAAATTTAGAATTTATATTTTTCAAAAAAAAATAAAAAATGATATATATTGACCGGGCCGCCTGCGTGACGCTGGCGCGGGTGCCTGCTTCAGGCACCCGGGCGCCTGCGGGCGCAGGCGCCCGTGCCCGCGTGCCGCGGGCGCCCGGCCCCCGCGGCCGCAGGCACGGTAGGGGACGGGACCTAGTCCCGTCCCATATTTCAATATATATATATTTTTCCGAGTTGGACCCAAAATCGAATTTTTGAAAATTTTGAGGATTGAATTTTATATTTGGAATATAAATATGATTCAATTGTAATTGTTTTTAACTAGAGGGGTTAAATTTAATTAGTATAAAGTTGAAGGGCTTATTTGTAATTTATCAATTTATTGTTTATTGCAAATTAGTCCTTCTACTTTTGAATTTTAGATTTAACACCTCCAAAGTTTCAAAAATTACAATTAAGTCCTTCGGGTTTTCGAAACTTGCTACCTGGTCAATAGAATTTCCGATTTTTTCAATCTAGTCCAAATTTTCAATTATTTCATAGAGATTATAAGTATGGGATTATAATTTTCATGATGAAATTATGAAGTCATTTGGCATCCACATAGGCTACTACTTGTTTTGTTTGCTCGATATGCTATTGTTTGACAATGCATGTTTAAATACCAAGTATTTTACTTTCCGTTCGACCACAATGCATGCGAGGGTAGGCGGCGCCCTCTTATATGTCGGACCGCATATTTTATGTATGGGTAGGCGGCACCCATTATGTGCTTGACCGCGTTTAGAACTAGAATGGATAGGCGACATCCATTACGTGTAGACCGCTCATGCATGATGGGTAGGCGACGCCCTTATTTGTTTGTAGATGACTGATAACAACCCTCAAGCGACAAGCCCCAACCAATATAAGTACAGAAATATATATATGTATGTATTTCTGAGATGCTTTCAATAGGGTGCTTTAATTCTGAACTTTCATTGCGTTTTCTTGTATTGGCGACCTCGTCTTACAGACTCGCAGTGATCGTCGGATTAGAGTAAGCCTATGGTTATAACTTACTGCATATTGTATCTAGCGACCTCTATAGGTACAATATGTAGAGCATCGGGTTAAATTAGATTTAACACCCAAGAGTTGCGTGACGCAATTGGATAGTTCTACCGGTCATATTATTCTATGCGACCAGCCCCCGTTGGAGTATAGCATAGTATGGATTTGGATCTTGGCCACTACGGTAACTTGTTGGACATTACCCGTATGTTTGTTGTGGGGGCAAGCATATGTGAAAATAGTGGGAGCTAAACAGCTAAAGGACCTTGTTGTTTAGTTATGTTGATTGTGTATTTAGAAGTAATATTTCAATAGTTGATCTATTATTTTCGTTCTATATTATTTCTCCTTGGGAAATTAGAAATGGCGAGTATCTCGCTCCGTGTTGTCTTAGAGAAGCAAATTTTGACCGGACCAAACTTCCTAGATTGGATCAGGAATATACGTTTGGTGCTGAGGTACGAAAAGATTGAGTACGTCTTGGACGAGGTCATTCCCGTGTGCCCCAAAAATCAGACTGCCGATCAGGTTGCTGCTTGGAATCAAGCCAACAAGGCAAAGTCTGATAAGCATCATGAGGATGCTAGATCCGCGCAGTGTATTATGCTGGCGGCAATGAGCAATGAGCTGCAGAGACAACATGATAGCATGTTGCCGTATGAGATGCTGAAGCATCTTGAGTTGCTCTTTAAGACGACAGCTAGAAGTGTTGAATTTGATTTGATCAAAGAGATACACAGATGCAAGCTCAATGAAGGAGGGAACATGTCTGAACATGTTCTCAAGATGAGAATACGATCATGGTGATCTTTGTCCTTCAATCATTGTCGAGTTCGTATTCGCAGTTCATCGTTAACCACCATGAATGCGAAGGACGTAACACTGCCCGAACTCCATAATCTGCTGAAGACATATGATCAAACTCTTCCTAAGAAGGAAAAGTCGATCATGTATGTTGGACAACCGTCTGACCTAAACCCGAGAAACAAAGGTGCTAAGGGTAAGGGAAAGTCGGGAGCCAAGGCTAACACTTCGGGTGATAGGCCTAAGCGTCTGAACCAGAAAAAGAAAGTTCAAGAGGAGCGGAACGATACACACAGATGAATGTCTTTTCTGTAAGCAGAAAGGGCATTGGAAGAAAGATTGCCCTAAGCTGAGGGCAGATCAAGCTAAGAAGCCACCGGCTTCTAGCTCAGGTATGTTTGTTATTGAAATGAACATGACTACTTTTAACTCCAATGGTTGGGTATTAGATACAGCCTGTGGCTCGCACATTTGTAACAATGTGCAGGGGCTAATTGAACACAGGCTAGTCAAGCAAGGTGAAATCGACTTGCATGTTGGGAACGTCAATCCAGTTGAAGCCAAACGCATTGGACGCTGAAAGATAGATTTACCTTCGGGACAATGTTTGGAACTTGATAACGTTTATTTTATTCCATCCATTGTCAGAAATATTATTTCCATTCCATTGTTGGACAATTTGGGTTTTTCCTAATACTTGTTATTTTTTCATTAAATGACCAGTATTATGGAAAAGCTCGCTTAGTGAATGGTTTATATATTTTGCAAAGTAGTCTACCTTTATTTCATATACATAACAAACAACCGTCTTCAAGTAGGAAGAATAATCCATCTTATCTATGACATTGTTGGCTAGGCCATATCAATGAAACATGGATTCATAGACTAAGGAAGTTGGACTACTTAGAACCATTTGATTTTGAATCATATGGTACATGCGAATCATGTGTTAAGGATAAGATGACGAACAAACCTTTTGTTGTACAAGGTGTTCGTGCCACTCGCTGCTTAGAGCTCATGCATACCGATGTATGTGGACCTTTTAAAGTCCATACGCGGTGGGGGGGTTATCCTTACTTCATTACCTTTACTGACGATTTCTCAAGGTATGGATATATTTATCTTATGAAGAATAAATCCGAGACCTTTGGAAAATTCAAGGAGTTTAGGAATGAGGTCGAGAATGAATTGAACCTAAGGATAGTCACTCTTCGATCAGATCGAGGAGGTGAATACCTTAGTGAAGAATTTATCGACTACTTGAAGGAAAATGGAATTCAATCGCAATGGACTCCTCCTGGAACACCACAGTTAAATGGTGTGTCTGAGAGAAGGAATCGAACCCTGTTAGACATGGTGAGATCAATGCTTGGATTCTCGACTCTTCCAAAATATCTATGGGATATGCACTACAAACTGCAATCTACATTCTGAACCGTGTACCATCTAAATCAGTGGAGAAAACTCCTTATGAGTTATGGAAAGGAAAGAAGCCCTCACTGGGCTATCTTAGACCTTGGGGCTGTCCTGCGATAGTCAAACTGATGCTCACTGATAAGTTAGATGCCAAGGGTGTCAAAGTATATTTCATAGGCTATCCTCGTTAGACGAGAGGCTATGAATTCTGTCATGTTGAAGATCACAAGGTGATAGTATCTAGAAACGTTAAGTTTTTAGAAGCAGAATACCTCAAAGAAGAGAGGTTAGATGACATGATAGAACTTGAAGAAATTCAAGACTTTGACACGCGCGAACATGAGTTCTCTAAATCTTCTGATTTGGACTCAAGTTCAGTGGGAGCTTTCGAAGCAGACAAGGGTAATGATATGACACTTGCTAGGCATGTCATAGTCAGTGGGAGTCCTGTGATTAGATCAACAGTTGAAACCACACCAATAGAACCCGTTGTCAATCAAACTGTGCAACGAGTTGCACAAGAGCAGCCTCCCGCTAGGGAACAGGGTCGCGTGGCGCGACTAGCTGCATCAGTGCCCACTGATAATGTTTGTGTTACACGAAGCCAGAAAAGAAAAGCACCAGAACCAGTCGAGCTCCGTAGGTCGAAGAGGATCCTAAAAGGACCTCAGAAGCAAAGGTTTATGATAGAAGACATCAGTGAACTTGATGTCGGCTTATCAGATCGGGAAGATCCCGAGACCTACAAAGAGGCAATAATTGATATTGACTCAGACAAATGGCAAGAGGCCGTGGAATTGGAAATGGACTCCATGTACCTGAACCAAGTTTGGAACTTGGTAGACTTGCCCCAAGAGGTTAGACCTATTGGGTGCAAATGGGTCTTTAAACGAAAGACAGATATCGATGGCAAGGTACAAACGCACAAGGCTAGACTTGTGGTGAAAGGCTACACGCAAAGGTATGACATCGATTACGATGAAACCTTTTCACCGGTAGCAAAATTGAAGTCCATTCGAATTCTACTTGCGATAGCTGCCTACTATGATTATGAGATCGGGCAGATGGATGTAAAGACTGCCTTCCTCAATGGCAACCTTGAGGAAGAGGTCTATATGGTACAGCCGGAAGGTTTTATTAGTAAAACCAGGCCGACTGTTGTATGCAAATTACAAAGATCCATCTATAGGCTAAAGAAAGCGTCTAGGAGCTGGAATATCCGCTTTGATGAAGCTGTCAAATCGTTTGACTTCATCAGAAGCAAGGAAGATCCCTGTGTCTACACTAGACACAACGACAAGGGAGTCGTTCTCATAATCATCTATGTTGATGACATTTTGATCATGGGAAACAATGTCTCTATGCTAGAAGAGACTAAAGTTTGGTTATCAAGTACATTCTCAATGAAGGACTTGGGTGAAGCGAACTACATCCTAGGGATCAAGATCTATAGAGATAGATCCAAGAGGATGTTAGGATTGACACAGTCCACCTACATCGACAAAATACTGAAGCGTTATAAGATGGACGGCTCAAAGAGAGGCTTTCTCCCAGCTAGGCATGGGATTGTCTTATCAGTTAAGGATGGTCCTACAACTGATGAAGAAAGAAATGCAATGAGTCGTGTGCCCTATGCTTCGGCTGTAGGGTCTATAATGTATGCAATGAATTGCACAAGGCCTGATGTGGCATATGCGCTTAGTGTCACTTGTCGACACCAACAGAATCCAGGAGTACCTCACTGGACTGCTGTAAAGAACATTCTTAAGTACCTTCGACGGACTAAGGAAATGTTCTTGGTGTTTGGTGGAGAACCAGAATTAAAGATGTCTGGTTATGTCGACGCTGGATTTGAATCAGATCCTGATGACTTTGAGTCACAGACAGGATACGTATTCAAATTCAACGGAGGAGCTATCTGTTGGAAGAGTTCTAAGCAAGCCACGATTGCTGACTCATCCACAGAAGCCGAGTACATTTCTGGATCAGAAGCTTCGTAAGAAGCTATCTGGATTTCAGAGTTCTTGAAGGAATTGAGGGTTGTTCCTGCTCCTAGTCCAATAACGATTTATTGGGACAATACGGGCGCCGTCGCTCAAGCTAAGGAGCCTAGATCTACAAACAAGAACAAATATGTACTTAGAAAGTATCACGTTATACGTGAGATTATTGATAGAGGAGAAGTTAGTATAGAATGTGTCTCTACCACGGACAACGTGGTAGATCGTTTCACCAAGGTCTTATCGGTGGAAGTCCACTTAAGACATTATGCTAAGCTGGGTATTAGGCATAAAGGTGACTGGCTCTAGTCCAAGTGGGAGATTGATAGTGTATATGTCCTAGAGACAGTCCTTATTAAGGGCATGCAGCCCTTATAGAGGACATATATGTACTATTACACAGGTCAACGTAATATAATATATGTTTGTCGTTTTACTATTGAGTATCGCTTTCATATTTATATTACACCAGGCATGCAGCATGTCATATCTCTATTTCTGTCTGTATTGATATTAAACATGTCCCCTCGGATAGATGACCGATCACACAGATAGTGGGAGCTATGTGAGTTATCATCTATCCGAAACTCTCCCTAGTCGAGGTTCATCTCGGATGTAGGGGTCTGAATGAACCAGATGAGACTAGTATGCGTGGAGGTTATACTTGTTGGAGCAAGTGTGAGCCGATCCCACGACCACGGAACGGATTGTTGGACAATCGATAACCGTTCCCATAACTGCGCATAGTTGTTCGAAGAAGGATTATCGAACAATGGAAGTACCCACCGGACACTCCCATCGATGTATATTCTACACCGAAGTGTCTATTGGAACCGGTAAGTTGTCAAAGTGATGCCAGTCGTCCTTTGGACTTACATGACTTTATCATCACATTTGTTGCCCCATATCCTTGGTGGACCCGTCGATGTCAGCTCTGAATAAGCAGCTGACCTAAGACACGATCCAGGATTATGGCTACATACAAATGGGGATGATAAGTGATCCTGTGAAGGATTCATCTCTCACGTGTAGCACAGGAGAGCACTGCTCATAGTCGTTCATAGTTGTGATTGGTAAAACCGCTGGCCACCGCTGGCCAGCGTATCAATATTATTATGATGGTCATAATAGATATTGGATTCACCATGCAACTCACTGAAGACGCCCGTGGACGTATTATTGGGATAGACACTTCATCGATCCTAGATACATTCGAGCAAGTCAGATGAAGGGACGTTACCATCGCCGCGTTGAGCGCAACAGACTTCGCAACGAAAGGGTTTTCTTTGAGAAACCTCTCAAACGTCCTCATGTATTAATATTGCAAATGGAACCGTCTAGGAATTCCATTTTGCCTAGTCTAGGACTTGCTTAATACAATTAGGCCCTATGGGTCACACTATGTGGTGATTCAGCTTATCCGAATATCCTTGAAGATGGAATCGCAATTAATTTGGAATTAATTGTGATTGATGGATTATAATTAATTTGGAATTAATTATAATATTTAGTGGCTCAATTAATGATTTGAAATTATTAATTGAATTGACTAATTAATTGTATTTTATGTAAATACAATTAAAGATTATATTTTAAAAATATAATAGAGGTTTGATTTGAAAGGATATGTTAATTTAGAATTAACATATGCACATGGGAAAAATCTACTTGGAGTTTGAATTGCCTTAGAACTATAAGTGGGTCCCAAAATCGGGACCCACCTAACACCCTTAGGACACGCGCGCGCACGAGATGGAGTAGGGGAAGGAGTTCGACTCCTTCTTCTATTAGAAGTCTAAGGGATAAGTTAGATTTTCCTGATTGAGTTTTAATTTAATTGGGAATGAATCTAGACTTGAAATTGGTTTCCTAGTGCGATAAGAATTAGATTCTTATTCCTTTATGAAGTCTAATTGCTTATGCTTTAGGCTTCTATTGACTACTATATATAGTAGACTATTAGAGAGCTTTTGATATAGATTTTCACACAGTTGAAGAATGAAATTCTTAGAGAATTATTCTACCTTTCTTAGAGAAAACAAAAGCTCTCCCCCACCTCACCTAAGCCACGCGCGCGCCACCTTCCGAAGGAATCGCCGCCCCATCTTCTTGGCCACACAAAGAATATCCTAGCATTCTTTCTGATAGGCTGTTCATCCGTGGATACCAAGGTTGAGGTTCTAGGATCTGGAAACCAACTCTTATTGTCTTGCAGATAATCAGAGTATTGCAGATATCTTCGACTTCGACGAAGGAGAAGATACACAGGATTATTACAAAGACTTGGAAGTTGTGCTTGCTTTGGAAGTAAGGTTAGTCTTCTAATTGACGTGTTTAAATATATACGGCATATACATAATCAATTAACCTGTTTGTTAAGAAATTTTTTGAAATTCCGCTGCGTACCCTAGGGGTAACTCTGACCGTATTTTCTTACACTTAAAGCTAGAAAGACCGCACTGGATGCCCAGATAGAAACCTTGAGCGGAGATGTGCAAGAGAAAGAGCAAGATCAAGACCCAAGTCCATTGTGCGACGAAATAAGAAGCCATCAAGCAAAGATCGAGAGAGGCTTCCCTACCTTCGAGAGCTATGATGGAACGAGTTGTCCGAAGGAATACTTGGTAAGATTTGGCACCAAGATGGATGCATATGGCCACGACTCGAAGACGAAAGCATTACACTTCCCGGCTAATCTCTCAGGAGAAGCCATAAAATGGTGGTCGCACCTTCCTCAGCGCTCGATCAAATCCTACAGAGAGCTCTGTCAAGAGTTCTCTAACAGATTCGAGAAGGTCATGAACACCAAAAGAAGAGTGAGATACTTGGCCGAGATTTTTCAAAGGAACAATGAGGACTTGAGGGATTTCATCAATCGGTTCCATGAGGCTGCCCTCCAAGTCGAAGATCACTCGATCAATGAAAGGAAGGAATACTTGTATGGTAACACTACCAATATCAAGTTCCAAGAGGTGCTCTTGGCATCATGTGTTGATAGCGAAGCCCAGCTAGCCAAACTTTGCAAAGATTTCCTCGAGGCGGAGGAATTCCGGAAAACGGTTACAATAAGAACCAACCTTCCAAAAGAATAAGGAAAAGAAAAGGAAAGGGAGAAGGAATACCCCCCAAGACAACAAAATCCTGGAAAACAAAGAAGGGACTGATTAACGCTTTGGATTGTCGGGTTCCAAGCTATCAAATAAATTTGTATTTAGCCAAAGGCAATTCACAACTATAACGAAAACCGTTGTGTAGCAGTAGATTAACCTCGAGTGTCGATCTCTAAGGACTATAACTAGCTTTATCTAATCTAATTTAGAATATAAAATAGCAAACGTCTTAGCAAAGGTTTTTCTTAACAGATAATGGAGATTGGTGATAGCATGGTCATTCAAAGCATAACGGGTTAATAATCATGCGTAAATTCCTCGGTCTTGCATGGAGATCTTTGATCAATGAATTGTCCAGTTGTAATTATTAAACACTACGAAGATATAGATTTAGATAGGTCAAAGACCAATGAATTGTCCAATTGTGTTTAGTAATTAATCAACAATACGAAGATAGAGATTTAGATAGATCAAAGAAATAAAGCAATAACATAGAGTATAATGCGCGATATAGCCATTAGCATAATTATCAACCCTTTGCTAAGAAATCACATACTATCACCAACGAGAAGTTTAGCTACTCATAGTTGTCATGCAATCAACAGAAATCATACCACGAATGAATGAAAGCATGATGAAAGATATATAAAAATAAGTAGAAAAACTGTAAGATACAATGTTACCGAAGGTTGTCAATCTCCGAAGAATCGCTATCTTACAAGCTCCAAACTGCTAAGAAAAAGTATCTCCTAAGCTGAGAATCCCCAGAACAGGCTCTGGGAAATTCCTACCTAAAACTACAGAGAAAGGTGAGAGAAAAGGTCTGGAAAAATATGAAAAATGGAGAAAAACTGAGCAACTATATATAGGCTACGAATTGTGTGGGGCGAAGGGCCCCACACACCGGGCGATTCGCCTGGTGTGGGGCGATTCGCCCCACATCCCGGGCGATTCGCCCGGGAGTATTTTTCGCCCCAGAACGCGTTTTCGACGCATTTTTGAATTTCTTCCCCTTTTCGGACTCGGTTTCTGACTTCTAGTGGCCTTCTAGCCTCCAGATTCGACCCATAGACTTCATATCCTATCCGGAAACCTTCAGATACTCCAATTAGGCTTCTGGAACACCAATTCCTTGTCAACTTCAATATAATTGCCCGGAAAACCTCGTTTTTCAACCAAAACCTGTAAAATAAAAACTAAAGGGAAACGTGACACTATTCTAATAAAATGCACTAAAATATAGCTAAATTAACATAGAGCATAGCTAAAATAGGTGAAAAAGACTCAAATGAAAGTGTTAAAATACACATTCATCAAACTCCCCAAACCGAACCTTTGCTTGTCCTCAAGCAACTAAGCTAGACTCTAATGCAAAAAACAATGCAAAACAAAAAATGGAGTCTCATGCCAAATATAATGAACTAATCTACCGAATCTATCAAAAAACATATGAACAAAAACCATACAAGTCATAACATGAATATTGGTTGAAGAATGCCTCGATTGACTCATACACATCCACATAAGCACTTATGTCAAGACAAAATAGTTTCTCGTAACATTCTCTACCTGGACCTAGTCAGTGACGACGTAATGAAACATGTTAAGATACGAATGGTTGTCCCGTGCGTATGAAACTGAGGACTTACTGATGTTCACCAAGTTAAGACTTTTCCTCAAAGAGGTCGAACCAGTACTGGCTCTCATCAAACGAAGGAGGGTTCCCTATAAAATATAACACTCCCCTATTCTACCCATCTTTCAAGTAAAGTCTTAAGCTATTCACCACTTCCTGAATGGCAGGACGAGGGTGGTCTAGAACAGATGACACTCAAAAATAAAAGACAAAAAATTACAACACGATTACGAACATTACAAGAATTGGAAAATTAGACACAACACTTTGCTAAACTACTATTTGGCTTTTTTTGGACCCTTCTTTGTTTTTTTTTTTTTGGGTCTTTTCTTTTTTTCTTTTTTTTTTCTTTCCAGTTTCTTTTTTCTTTTTTTTTCTTTTTTCCTGGAATTTTTCTTTTTTTTTTCGATTTTTTAGCCAGCAGTAGCACGACGAAAAAGGAACAAAATGACTCACAAACGACTTCCCCAAACCTATTCGAAAGAATAAGTTGGAGTACAAAATTTACAAGAAAGGAAAAATAAACTCACAACACAGAAATGAAAAACGAAAAACAAGTCTAATGATAGTGTAACCCCCTCCCCAAACCTATTCGGAAGAATAGGTTACAAACAAAGGATCACACAACCTCACACTACCTCCTTCCTAGGCATTTAGCAATCTCAAAGCATGGTGAAGACTTGTTGCCCCTTAGGTACATAATTACTCAGGAAAACAACCATAAGACCCTAACATGCATCATCCTATTATAAAGGCCTTCGTGAACCGCAGTAGAGAAAACACCACTAAGTGATGTCGAGACTACTAAGCTTAACTAAGTGCAGTACATAAATGTGACAAGTCCAGCGAGAAAAACCTCAAACAAATTCATAGAGATGAAGCATATGATTAATGGCATAGTTAGTTGATCTACCCAATAAAAAAGTTCACAAATTCGGCAATAAACTCCATATAAAACATGCAAGAATATCCTAGGATGAATGCAGTGAATGCAACCTAAAAACTAAGAAAGCGGTAAACGTGCAAATGCAAACAAAAAACAAGAAATTTCACGAGTTTATTGATGCAACGGAGTTCGTCAGACTCAATTAATCAAATAAATTTGTTATTTAGCCAAAGGCAATTCACGACTACAACGAAAACCGTAGTGTAGCAGTAGAATGACCTCGAGTGTCGTTCTCTAAGGACTATAACTAGCTTTATCTATTTAACTAAAGAATATAAAAACAGCAGACAATAAGCAAAGGTTTTTCTAACAGATAATGGAGATTGGTGATAGTATGGTCCTTCAAAGCATAACGGGTTAATAATCATGCGTAAATTCCTCGGTTTTGCATGGAGATATTTGATCAATCTATTGTCCTGTTGTAATTATCAAACACTACGTAGATATAGATACTGACAAGTCAAACACTATTGTCCAATTGTGTTCCGTAATTATTCAACACTACGAAGATATAGATATGCATAGGTCGACTAGTGTCCAATTGTGCATGACAATTAATCAACATACGAAGATATAGATTGCGCCTGATCAACGAAATAAAGCAATAACACGGAGTATAATGCGCGATATAGCCATTAGCATGATTATAAACCCTTCGCTAAGAATTCACATACTACCACCAACGATAAGTTTAGCTACTCATAGTTGTCATGCAATCAACAGAAATCATAGAAGAAAACATGTTGAAAGATATATAAAAATAAGTAGAATAAACCGTAAGATACAATGTTACCGAAGGTTGTCAGTCTCCGAAGAATCGCGATCTTACAAGCTCCAAACTGCTATGAAAAAGTATCTCCTAAGCTACGAACCCCCAGAACAGGCTCTAGGAAGTTCCTACCTAAAACTACAGAGAAAGGTGAGAGAATAGGTCTGGAAAAGTATGAATTTCGGAGAAAAACTGAGCAACTATATATAGGCTTCGAATTTGTGTGGGGCGAAGGGCCCCACACACCGGGCGATTCGCCTGGTGTGGGGCGATTCGCCCCATGTCCCGGGCGATTCGCCCGGAGTAAATTCCGGGATTTCCGCGTTTTCGACGCGTTTTTGGGTTTCTTCCCCTTTCCGGACTCGGTTTCTGACTTCTAGTGGCCTTCTAACCTCCAGATTCGACCCCTAGACTCCAAATCCTATCCGGAAACCTTCAGATACTCCAAATAGGCTTCTGGAACACCAATTCCTTGTCAAATTCAATATAATTGCCCTCAAATCCTCGTTTTTCAACCAAAACCTGTAAAATAAAAACTAAAGGGAAACGTGACACTATTCTAATAAAATGCACTAAAATATAGCTAAATTAACATAGAGGATAGCTAAAATAGGTGAAAAAGACTCAAATGAAAGTGTAAAATACACATTCATCATTTATAATAAGCAAGATAAGTATAGAGATAACCAGCGATAACCCCCTCCCCAAACCTGAACGTCGTCGCTCGTCCCGAACGTCGAAAGTGGATTCAAGGTGAGAGCTAATACTTGTATAACTGACCTATAAAACTCAATCAAACTCGTGAGACAACAAAACAAAACACAATAACGTTTTGTGGAGGCGGTAAGGGTAAGCTCAAGGTGATCAACCTCCCTTTGATCACTAGATATCTCGAAGTATGGCTTCACTCGCTGGCCATTCACCTTGAAGGTATTGCCCGTCTTTGGATCAAAGAGTTTTACAGCTCCATGGGGAGCAACTTCGATAATTTCGTACGGTCCATCCCAACGAGTACGGAGCTTTCCAGTAAATAGTCGAAGGCGAGAATTAAATACCAAAGCTTTTTGTCTAGGAATCAATTCCTTACGTACTATACCACGATCATGATACTTCTTAGTACGTTCCTTGTAGATCTTAGCATTTTCATAAGCAACTAGTCGTAATTCATCAAGCTCGTCTAGTTGCAACAATCGTTCCTCACCAGCGTTTCCCATATCAAGATTGAGTGCCTTAATAACCCAATATGCCTTGTGTTCCAGTTCTACGGGAAGATGACATGGCTTCCCATACACAAGTCTGTACGGAGTGGTCCCGATCACCGTCTTGTAGCTAGTCCTGTATGCCCAAAGTGCATCATTCAATTTTCCTGCCCAATCTTTCCTACTAGGCTTCACTACTCGCTCCAAGATCTTCTTAATTTGACGGTTGCTGACTTCGACTTGTCCCGATGTCTGTGGGTGATATTGTGTAGCTACACTATGGTGGACACTTTATCTCTTAAGAAGGGAGGCAAACGTTCTATTGACGAAGTGTGACCCTCCATCACTGATGATTGTCTTAGGGCACCCAAATCTAGAGAATATTACCTCCTTCAAGAACTTCATAACCACTGAGCCGTCATTTGTTTTTGTAGGAATGGCCTCCACCCATTTAGTCACATAATCCACTGCAAAAAGAATGAATACATAGCTTCCACTTGATGGAAATGGTCCCATGAAATCAATGCCCCATACATCGAAAGGTTCTACCACTAGATTCCCCTGAAGGGGCATTTCATCTTTCTTGCCAATACATAAACTAAACAGGTCTCCACCCATTTAGTCACATAATCCACCGCAACAAGAATGTATACGTAGCTTCCACTTGATGGAAATGGTCCCATGAAATCAATGCCCCATACATCGAAAGGTTCTACCACTAGATTCCCCTGAAGGGGCATTTCATCTTTCTTGCCAATACTACCACCTCGTTGACATGGGTCACAATTCTTCACAAAACTGTAAGAAAATATTGTCAGAGTTACCCCTAGGGTACGCAGCGGAATTTCAAAAAATTTCTTAACATACATGTTAATTGATTATGCATATGTCGTATATATATAAACACGTCAATTAGAAGACTAACCTTACTTCCAAAGCAGCTTCCAAGTCTTCGTAATATTCCGGTGTATCTTCTCCTTCGTCGAAGTCGAAGATATCTACAATACTCTGTATATTTCCAAAGCAGCTTCCAAGTCTTCGTAATATTTCGGTGTATCTTCTTCTTCGTCGAAGTCGAAGATATCTACAATACTCTGTATATCTACAAGACAATAAGAGTTAGTTTCCAGCTCCTAGAACGTCAACCTTGGTATCCACGGATGAACAGCCTATCGGAAGAATGCTAGGATATTCTTTGTGTGACCAAGAAGACGGGGCGGCGATTCCTCCGGTGAGGTGGCGCGCGCGGGTGGCTAAGAGGAGGGGAGAGCTTTTTATTTTCTCTAAGAAAACTGGGTAGAATAACTGTGTTCAAAACTGTGTGTAGCTCTGTGTAAAAAGCTCTCTAATAGTCTACTATATAGTAGTCTATAGAAGCCTAAAGCATAAGCAATTAGACTTCGTAAAGGAATAAGAATCTAATTCTTATCGCACAAGGAAACCAATATCAAGTCATTCCCAATCAAATCAAAACTCATTCAGGAAAATCTAACTTACCCTTGGACTTCTAATAGAGGAAGGAGTCGAACTCCTTCCCCTTATCCATCATGCGCGCGCGCGCCTCCTAGGGACATTAGGTGGGTCCCAATTTTGGGACCCACTTATATTTCTAAGGCAATTCAAACTCCAAGTAGATTTTGCCCAAGTGCACATGTTAATTCTAAATTAACATATCCTTTCTAATCAAACCTCCATTATATTTCCAAAATATAATCTTTAATTGTATTTACATAAAATAAAATTAATTAGCCAATTCAATTAATAATTCCAAATCATTAATTGAGCCACCAAATATTATAATTAATTCCAAATCAATTATAATCCATCAATCACAATTAATTCCAAATTAATTGCGATTTCATCTTCAAGGATATTCTGATAGACTGAATCACCAAATAGTGTGACCCATATGGCCTCATCGTATTAAGCAAGTCCTAGACTAGGCAACATGGAATTCCTAGATGGTTCCATTTGCAATATTAATACGTGAGGACGTTTGAGAGGTTTCTCAAAGCTAACCCTTTCGTTGCGAAGCCTGTTGCGCTCAACGCGGCGATGGTAATGTCCCTTCATCTGACTTGCTCGAATGTATCTAGGATCGATGAAGTGTCTATCCCAATAATACATCCACGGGCGTCTCAGGGAGTTGCTTGGTTAAGATATACTTATGACCATTATAATATATCATTTGCACTGGCCAGTGACTTTACCAACACAACTATGCAGACTATGAGCAGTGCTCTCCTGTGCTACACTTGAGAGATGAATCCTTCACAGAATCACTTATCACCCCCATTTGTATGTAGCCGTAATCCTGGATCGTGTCTTAGGTCAGCTGCTTATTCAGAGCTGACATCGACGGGTCCACCAAGGATATGTGGCAACAAATGTGATGATAAAGTCCTGTAAGTACAAAGGACGAATGGCATCACTTTGACAACTTACCGGTTCCCATAGAGACTTCGGTGTAGATTATACATCGATGGGAGTGTCCGGTGGGTACTTCCATTGTTCGATAAAGCTTCTTCGAACAACTATGCGCAGTTATGGGAACGTTTCTCGATTGTCCAACAATCCGTTCCGTGGCCGTGGGATCGACTCACACTTGCTCCAACAAGTATAACCTCCACGCATACTAGTCTTGTCTGGTTCATTCAGACCCCCACATCCGAGATGAACCTCGACTAGGGAGAGTTTGGGATAGATGATAACTCACATAGCTCCCACTATCTGTGTGATCGGTCATCTATCCGAGGGGACATTTTTAATATCAATACAGTCAGTAATAAAGATATGACATGCTGCAGCCTGGTGTAATATAAATATGAAAGCGATACTCAATAGTAAAAGGCAACAAACATATATTATATTACGTTGACCTGTGTAATAGTACATATATGCCCTCTATAAGGGCACCATGCCCTTAGTAAGGACTGTCTCTAGGACATATACACTATCAAAAACTTCGAGCATCTCGGTATATTGTGGGCCAGAAAAATCCTGCTTGCAGTACCTTGCGAGCTGTTTTCAACCCACTATAGTGTCCCCCACAATTAAGCTCATGGCAATGACTCAGTACACTTTGTTTCTCTTCTTTTGGCACGCATCTCCTTAGAATCCCATCAGCTCCTTCCTTGAATAGATGCGGATCATCCCATATGTAAGTCCTGCAACGCTTGGCAAGATCTCTCTTATCTGAGACTGAGAAGTTAGTAGGGCAAACATTCATAGCCAAATAGTTTACAATATCAGCATACCATGGCTCTTCATTAGCCTTCATTAGGTGCTCATGAGGGAGGTCCTCATTGATGGTATCAAATCAACAGGGATATTAGGTATTCTAGACAAATGATCGGCTACTAAATTCTCCCTACCAGCTCTATCCACTATGGTTAAATGAAAGTCTTGCAGCAAAAGGACCCAACGGATTAACCTAGGCTTAGAATCTTGTTTAGCTATCAAATGTCTCAAAGCAGCATGTACATTCACAGGATGGCCAATTAAATAAGACCTAAACTTTTGTAAAGCAAAGACAACAGCTAAAAATTCCTTTTCAGTAGTTGTATAATTAACTTGCGCAGAGTCTAGAGTCTTACTAACATAATAAATCACACGATACTGCTTATCAACTTTTTGGCATAAAACAACACCCATAGCAAAATTTGAAGCATCACACATAATCTCAAAAGGAAGGTTCCAATCAGGCGGCACAACAATGGGAGCAGAAACAAGCTTTTCCTCAAGGGTATTAAAAGCAACTAAGCATTCATTAGAGAAATGGAAAACCACATCTTTTGCAAGCAAGCTACTTAAAGGTTTAGCAATTTTCGAAAAATCTTTAATAAACCTCCTATGAAATCCTATATGGCCAAGAAAAGATTGCAATTCTTTCACACAAGTAGGTGGGGGAAGTTTTTCAATGATTTCGATCTTAGCCTTGTCTACCTCAATACCTCTTTCAGAAACTACGTGTCCTAGAACAATGCCTTCTCTAACCATGTAATGACTCTTCTCCCAGCTTAAGGTCAAATTGCATTCAATGCACCTTTTCAAAACAAGATCTAATCTTTGCAAGCATTCATCAAACGAATCACCAAAAAGGGAAAAATCATCCATGAAAACTTCAACGAATTTAGTTACCATGTCAGAGAAAACAGAAAGCATGCACCTTTGAAAAGTGGCGGGAGCGTTGCATAGTCCAAATGGCATCCTCCTATAGGCAAATGTTCCGAATGGGCAAGTGAATGTCGTCTTCTACTGATCCTCCGGTGCAATTGGAATCTGGTAGAAACCTGATAATCCATCAAGAAAACAATAAAATTTTCGCCTCGCAAGGCGGTTTAGCATGTCGTCTATAAATGGTAAAGGGAAGTGGTCTTTCTTAGTGGCGACATTTAATCTTCTATAGTCAATGCACATCCGCCATCCAGTGGTCTTCCTAACCGGTACCAACTCTCCCTTCTCATTCTCTTCCACCGTGACTCCTGATTTCTTAGGAACTACATGTACCGGGCTCACCCATCGACTATCAGGAATGGGGTAAATCATATCGGCATCTAGCAACTTGATCACTTCTTTCTTTACCACCTCTTGCATGGACGGATTTATCCTTCTCTGAGGGTGCCTAACGGGTTTGGCATCTTGTTCTAGAGTGATGTTGTGCACACACCGTGTAGGGCTAATTCCTTTGATATCACTAATCCCCCATCCTATAGCTGCAGAATTCTCTTTCAATACTTCAATCAGCATGTTTTCTTCATTGTTGGAGAGATGTGAGGAGACTATGACAGGTTTCTTCTGATTTTCTCGTAAGTACACATACTTGAGGTGCGCAAGAAGTGGTTTCAATTCTAAGCTAGGATCTTTAGGAAAACTACTTTCTTCCTCTTCTTCATCCAAAGGTTCAAGTACCTCCTCTCCTGCAGGAATTTCTGGGGTGCTATCCATTGTTTCAACTAGTTCCCTTGCTTCCTCGGTCATGTAGCACGTCTCTGTTTGCATGGTTAGTGCCTCCTCAAGTGGTTCACGATCATTATGGCAATGATGAAATTCGGAAATCACGGAATCATAGCAATCGACTAAATTTAATTCTTTCATGACTTCCTTATCTCTGATGCTGCATCCTACCAACTCAATCTTCTCGCCCATTACCTCCATGGTTATTTTCTTGCCCTTAAGTTCAAGGCATGTGTTGGTAGTCTCCATGAACGGTCTCCCAAGTAGTACTACGTGCTCACGAATATGGCTCTTCCCCTCGTCTGTAGACTTCATTACTACAAAATCAGCTGGGATTATCAATTTGTCCACCTTCACAAGGATGTCTTCTATTATCCCTACCGGCCTCTTCACACTTTGGTCCGCCATTTGGACGACCATATCAGTTGGTGTCAATTCTCCGAGTTCTAGGGCCTTGTACACCGAATAGGGCATTAAGTTAATGCTAGCTCCTAAGTCAAGCATTGCCTTCGTAGTTCGTCCATTCCCTAAGGCGATGTCGATGATGAAACTTCCAGGATCATTTTTCTTCACGGGCAATCCGGCAATTGAGTTGACCGTTTCAACCCCATTCACTTCCTTTACTGAAGTAACCCTTTTGTTCTTGATCTCACGAAAGAATTTCGTATAAGCTGGAATGTTTTGGATTAACTCCAAGAGAGGCACATTGACTTCCACTTTTGAGAGGCGTTGGAATAGGGGTGACACTTGAATATCCTTCTTGGCTGGCTTGATCCGACTTGGGAATGGTATATGTGGCTTTGGAGGCACATATGGATTAGAAGATTTGTGAAGTTCCACTGGCGTAGGAGTTCCTACCTCGACTTCGTCACCACCTATGTCTTCCACAGATGGTCTTGGTTCATCATTCCTTCCCGGAACTTCTTGAGGTTCATTGGAACTTTCGCTAACTTCTTGTTCCGTGCTTGGTCCTGTATTTTCGGTCCCAGTAGATTCAATTCGTTTAGGGCGCACGAAGTTAGGAATTTTGGTCATCTTCCCTCCACAGAGTAGTAGATTCACCTCTTCGCACTCATTCTCCTCGGTAGTAACAGCTGGAAGTGGCTCAGGATCAGTTTCAGGGGTCATATCTGGGGAACTGGGGTCGTTCAATTCCCTGGAGTCGGGGGCGGTTCGCCCCCTATCTCAGGTGGTTCGCCTACTACTTCCAGGGGGGTGTCTTCGACTGCTTTTCCGCACCTTTCGCACTTTAACAGGCTAAGCTCCTTGATAAGTTGCTCAGTTACTTCGACTGCTTCAAAAGCCTTTTCGATGCGAAGATTGTTCTCAACTTGCCCTGCGTGTGCTATCTCGAAAACACTCTCAACGGCTTTAATCCCTGCGTAAACGCAAGTTCCTCCTCCTCACTTATGTCTTCGTCTTCAGAATATCCTTCGTATAACCTGTCAGTTACTCCCTGATTTGAATATATGTTGGTGACTTCTCTCGACATTATCTTCTCGGATTGTGCGAATCCATTGGCGTGCTTTTGAAAGACCTTCTCTGCCTCTTCAACTGTACATTCTTCTAGACCTCCACACATCCCATCCACTTGAAGCCTAACTTCATCACGTAGTCCTCCAACAAAAAACCAAATCAGCTCCCCGTCTTCGAAATGGTGGTGGGGGCACTCACGTTTATACAACTCAAAACGTTCATAGGTGTCACAGAACCGCTCGTATTCTCCTTGCTTGAAGTGTTCGATCAAATTCCGCAGTGCAATCATCTCATGGTAAGGCATGAAACGTGCCAAGAACTCCTCTACTACTTGGCTCCAGGTCCTCAGTGATCTTGGTGCTAACCTTTCTATCCAAATCCTTGGTTCATATCCCAAAGCAAAAGGAAATAATTTCCTGCATACTTGATCCTCGGTGAACCCCTTTGCTGGAACTTTTGCTATTTCCTCCTCATAGGACCTGATGAAGCTTAACGGATTCATCCCCACTCCATCTTCGAACCTCGGTATCCTTCTCACTATAGAACTTGTTACCTCATACCCCGATAACTCTTCTTCCAAGTATATAGCTGACCCTCTCTTGACTTGCGAGAACGTAGGTGTCAAGCGAGCTTTTAAGGTCGTCATACCTGGAAATCTGGAACAGGAGTAACTCAAAACTGAAAATTAGCCTCGTTAGAAATTTTGAAAATCGAGAAAATTTCTAGAAATCGAATACTACTAAGACTAGGAAAGGAGTATTAGAGAGAGATTAAATAGGAAAACTAAAACTACTAGATTTAGGAATTGAAGGCTGAAAATATAAACAAATTAAACAGAAAAAAGGAGTATGGTCCCCGGCAACGGCGCCAATTTGATGAACGCTTTGGATTGTCGGGTTCCAAGCTATCAAATAAATTTGTATTTAGCCAAAGGCAATTCACAACTATAACGAAAACCGTAGTGTAGCAGTAGAATAACCTCGAGTGTCGATCTATAAGGACTATAACTAGCTTTATCTAACCTAATTTAGAATATAAAATAGCAAACGTCTTAGCAAAGGTTTTTCTTAACAGATAATGGAGATTGGTGATAGCATGGTCATTCAAAGCATAACGGGTTAATAATCATGCGTAAATTCCTCGGTCTTGCATGGAGATCTTTGATCAATGTATTGTCCAGTTGTAATTATTAAACACTACGAAGATATAGATTTAGATAGGTCAAAGACCAATGAATTGTCCAATTGTGTTTAGTAATTAATCAACAATACGAAGATAGAGATTTAGATAGATCAAAGAAATAAAGCAATAACACAGAGTATAATGCGCAATATATCCATTAGCATAATTATCAACCCTTCGCTAGGAAATCACATACTATCACCAACGAGAAGTTTAGCTACTCATAGTTGTCATGCAATCAACAGAAATCATACCACGAATGAATGAAAACATGATGAAAGATATATAAAAATAAGTAGAAAAACTGTAAGATACAATGTTACCGAAGGTTGTCAATCTCCGAAGAATCGCGATCTTACGAGCTCCAAACTGCTAAGAAAAAGTATCTCCTAAGTTGAGAACCCCCAGAACAGGCTCCGGGAAATTCCTACCTAAAACTACAGAGAAAGGTGAGAGAAAAGGTCTGGAAAAATATGAAAAACGGAGAAAAACTGAGCAACTATATATAGGCTACGAATTGTGCGGGGCGAAGGGCCCCACACACCGGGCGATTCGCCTGGTGTGGGGCGATTCGCCCCACATCCCGGGCGATTCGCCCGGGAGTATTTTTCGCCCCAGAACGCGTTTTCGACGCGTTTTGGATTTCTTCCCCTTTTCGGACTCGGTTTCTGACTTCTAGTGGCCTTCTAGCCTCCAGATTCGACCCCTAGACTTCAAATCCTATCCGGAAACCTTCAGATACTCCAATAGGCTTCTGGAACACCAATTCCTTGTCAACTTCAATATAATTGCCCGGAAAATCTCGTTTTTCAACCAAAACCTGTAAAATAAAAACTAAAGGGAAACGTGACACTATTCTAATAAAATGCACTAAAATATAGCTAAATTAACATAGAGGATAGCTAAAATAGGTGAAAAAGACTCAAATGAAAGTGTAAAATACACATTCATCAAGGACCAAAAGCACGCTTTGATCAAGGAAGGCCATTCGAGAAATTAGTTTAGAGACAAGAGAACCCCTCCGAGGAAATATGGCAACTACACAGATTTAAATAGACCAAGATCCGACATCTTGAACTATATAGTCTCGAGGAAGCTTGATGTCTCATGGCCACCTCCGATTCAAGAAAATCGGAAGAACAAAAATTCCGAGAAATTTTGTCAGTTTCACAAAGGAAAGGGGCACACTGCTGATGAGTGCGTCGAACTCAAGAACGAGATCGAAAGGATGATTCGGAACGGACAGTTAGTCAACTAAAGCCGGAAGGAAGAACCTCTAGCCATCCTCCCTCATCCACCACAAGTGAGGAGCGACCACCATGGCCCCCAAGGAAATCATGGCTATGACGATATTCATAACTTCAACAATTACGAGAACTGCCTAGTAAACGGGAGTATTCATACTCTTACGATAGCTGGAGGACCTGCGGGTGGCGACACTCGAAACCAAAGGGAAATCACAGCCGACAACCTAAGCGTGCAAGACCAAAAGTATGGCCAAGTCGCTCCACCAGGTACTAATGTCATCTCATTTGATGATAGTGAGATCCCTCTAAGACATACCGGAGGAGGAAACATATATGACCCGAGTGTACCATTGGTACTCGCTCTTGACGTGCAATCTTACAAGCTTGGGATAATTTTGGTGGACAACGGGTGTTCGGCCAATTTAATCTTCACTGGTACTTTGAAGCGGATGCGCATGAACCCAAAAGAAGGCCTTAGAGAAGTAAGAAGTGCTCTGGTAGATTTCGGAGGGCCAACCATAATGCCCTTGGGAAGCATCACTCTGACAGTTTCAATGGGGACTGCCCCCCGAAGAGTTACTCACCACGTTCCTTTCGTGGTTGTCTATATACCTTTTGACTACTTCGGGGTCATAGGAAGACCATCCCTAGCACAATTTCAGGCCGTAGTGTCCACAGTTCACAACAAACTGAAGTTCCCCACCTTAATGGGAACATGACAAGAGGTCGGAAATATCAGAGAAGCGTGGGAGTGCTACATCATGTCGACAAAGATGACCTCCAACGTTGCTATTGGGGAAGCACGGACGATCAACCCTTTGTGCATCATGCTCCACATCGCTTCTATACAGTGCGACGTTCCAAAAAGAAGTCCAAAAAACCGAGTCCGACGGAAAGGCGGAGGGAAGCTGCTCGAAAGCAAGCAAAAGGAAGCCTGGTAGGAGAATTGAAGGAACTAGAAGAGTACCAAGTGATACCTCCGGTACCACCAACTTCCAAGAAGAAAACATTTTTTGATGAAATCAAGATAGAAGCAAGGGAAACACTAGAAGAAATCCAAGTTGTCGAAGGAAGCCCCGATAAAGTCACCAAGATCGGAACGGAGATGACCACCGAAGTTACGATGAGAGTCATTCAATGCTTGAAGGATAACAATGACGTCTTCGCTTGGAGCACTAAGGATTTGAAAGGGATTGATCCAAGGGTCTCCGTTCACCGTCTGAATGTCGATCCTTCGATTACTCACATTCGGGAAAAGAGAAGGGATTTCAGTGCCGAAGATAATGCCATCATAGAAGCCGAAGTGCAAAGACTACTCAAAGCGGCCATATGAAAGAAGTGAGATACTCCGACTGGGTTTGCAATGTAGTCCTGGTAGAGAAGGCGCCGGGAAAATGGAGAATGTGCAACAACTTTACTTGGATCAACAAATTTTGCCGGAAGGATCCCTACCCGTTACCTCAGATCGACCAGCTGGTCGATTCCACAGCGGGATGTGCACTTCTGAGTTTCATGGACGCGTATCAAGGGTTCTACCAGATCAAGATGGCCAAAGATGATGTACCCAAAACCACCTTTTTTGCAAATGGTAATGTTTACTGTTTCAACGTGATGCCCTTTGGTCTCAAAAACGCAGGAGCGACCTACCAAAGATTGGTCAACAAAATGTTCAAGGAAGAGATTGGAAAAACCATGGAGGTGTATGTCGATGACATGCTCGTCAAGAGGAAAACAGAAGAGCAACCTGTTGGTTACCTAACCAAGTGCTTCTCTATCTTGAGAAAGTACGGAATGAAGCTCAATCCGGCGAAGTGCACATAAGTGTCAAAGGAGGGAAGTTCCTTGGGTACATGGTGACAGAAAAAGGAATCGAGGCGAACCTGGAAAGAATTAAAGCCATCCTAGATCTCCCGAACCCCTAAAGTTTGAACGAAGTGCAACAACTGGTCGGAAAATCCATCGCCTTGAGTAGATTCATCTCAAGATCAGCAGAGAAAAACCTCCCATTTTTCAAAGTTCTACGAAAGAGCAGCCACTTCGAGTGGACTAAGGAGTGTGAGGAAGCTTTGGAGAAGCTCAAAGAATACTTACTCTCCCCACCACTCTTGTCAAAAGCCATGGAAGGAGAGACACTCTACTTATACCTTGCCGCTACGGTAGAGGCCATAAGCTCAGTCCTAGTCCACATTCAAGGGAATGACCACCTGCCCATGTATTACTTGAGCAAAGTACTTGCTGGTGCAGAAACACGTTATATGGATATCGAAAGACTAGCCTTCGCCCTGGTCTATACAGTTAGAAGGCTCAAGCCCTACTTTGGGGCACACAAGATAGTCGTGCTAACGAAGCAACCCTTGAAGCAAGTGCTGGGAAAACCAGAAAACACCGGAAGATTAGCAAGATGGGCAATCGAGGTGAGCGAGTACGGTATCGAGTATCAAGCACCAATGGCCAAAAAAGCTCAGGTCATAGCTGAGTTCCTGGTCGAGTACCCTTCCAAAGAAAAACCGTAGGAAGTCCCTCCGGAGAATCAGATCGCAATGATGGTCGAGCATGATGAACCTCAAATGATTAAAGCAATGAAATCTCTGGAAGATGCATTGAAAGAACTCAAAGAAATTTCACAATCCATGAGGAAACGGCAGGAAGTTTTCATAGCCAAGGAATCGGAAGATTTGAAGGCTAAGGAGACCGACTCTCCACAACCAAAGGATCTCACTGACCATGGAAACACATGGATCCATCAAGTGGGTGGTTCATCATCAGGGACAAATGGAGGGATAGGGATCTACTTCAAAAGTCCCGTAGGAGCCGAGCTCGAGTACGCGGTAACACTAGACTTTTCGGTGTCCAACAATGAGGCCGAGTATGAAGCTATCCTCATAGCACTACGCATGGAAAAAGCTCTCGAAGTGAAGAAGCTACACCTCTTCACCGATTCACAGTTGGCCGAGAAGCAAATCTCGGGGAAGTTCAGGACAAAGAAAGACTCCTTGGTAGAATACAAAAGTGTGATCACTGAAGAAATTCAAAAATTTGAAAGTTGTGAGATTGAGAAATTTTAAAGAGATCTCAACCAACGGGCAGATGCACTTGCCAAGTATGCTTCAGCCTCCGGAGGAATAGACACAAGGAATAATGTAATACTCATGAAAATCAACGCGTCATCCCTCTAGACATCCAAGCCAAACGTCTTGGCAATAGATGATCGACCAAGCTGGATGCAAGGGATTGCAGCCTATCTCATGAGAGGTACCCTCCCAATAGACAAGGCGGAAGCAAGAAAATCAAAGGGAAAGCTGGTCGATACATAGTCCAAGGAGATCACTTGTACAAAAGATCCTTCGAAGGCGTTTATCTTAGATGCGTACATGAGCAAGAAATTCCCATAATTCTAGGAGAGATGCATCATGGGATTTGCGGTGATCACGCTGGGGGGAGAACTCTTGCTCAAAAGTTTGTTCGGCAAGGATTCTACTGGCTGACCACCCGAGAGGACGCACCCCAATTCGTCCGAAAGTGTGAGGAGTGCCAACTTCATGCCAATCTAATCAAGGTTCCCTCCAAGCCCCTCATGCCATAACGATCACATGTCCCTTTGATATTTGGGGGATCGACATCGTTGGTCCTTTCCCGAGAGGAACCGGCCAGAAGAAGTTCGTAATAGTAGCAGTGGAGTACTTCAACAAATGGGCTGAAGTGGAGGCAGCCTCCACAACTACCGAGCAGAGAGTAATGAACTTTGTATGGCGAAACATCGTTTGCCGGTTGGGTCTCCCAAGGGTGCTCATCTCCGACAATGGATCACAATTTTGCGGACACAAGTTCACTGAATGGTGTCGAGAAATGTAGATAGAGAGGAGATACACTTCCGTGGGACACCCCCAAGCCAACGGACAAACCGAAGCGGTCAATAAGACCCTTGTGAAGAATTTGGAGAAGAGGTTTGCGACCAAGAAAGATTGGGTCGATGAACTAGATGGAGTAGTTTGGGCATATCGCACTACCTCCAAAGTAGCGACGAGGGAAACTCCTTTCGCCTTGGTCTACGGATCAGAAGCAGTCATACCAGTAGAGGTGGCAGTGGAAACACTCAGGATCCAAGGGTATCAACCCGAGGACAATCACTATGCGAGGATGTTCGATTTGGAGATGCTGGAAGAATCGAGAACCACCGCCCTCGCCAACATCTTGAGGTACCAAGCTCTGATAGCCAAGGCATATAACAAGAATGTCAAGGAGAGGGACTTCTAAGTTGGAGAGCTAGTGCTTCGAAGGGCAGACATTCTAACCAATGTCGGGAAGATGCAACCCAACTAGGAAGGCCCATACAAGATTGTAGAAGCAAGGTCCAACGGAAGCTACCGTCTTGAAGATATGGAAGGAAGAAAGATAAAGAACCCATGGAAAACCACTAACCTTCATAGATTATATGCCTGAAGCGATGAAGTTGAAAGAATGTTTTGAAGTGCTCCTGTGAAAGGCCCCTACCTCTTTCCACAAGAGAAGTTCCCTAGCAACCCTAGGGAAAGTCAACCTTCTTTATGTTTTCAGTCTTAAGAAGTAGAGCATTGCGGAAGAATGAAAGGATGTAAGAAAACCGGCCTTGAAGCCCACCACTGTACTTGAATTT
Source organism: Plantago ovata (assembly GCA_028274465.1). Lineage (NCBI taxonomy): Eukaryota > Viridiplantae > Streptophyta > Magnoliopsida > Lamiales > Plantaginaceae > Plantago > Plantago ovata. The sequence continues at coordinate 79,418,757 of CM051455.1, read as the reverse complement.
ACGTCAAATCAATAAAATGCATCACTTTCAGTCATTCAATATTCTTTTAAGTAAAACAAGAAAGAGGAAGGGCTATCCGAGCAAAATAATTTGTAAGATTTAAACCCTAGAAAAGCAAGGAAGTAGCACACAAGGGGCCATAAGGAGCGAGAAGCTTAGCTCGACTCGATCAGCTTCTACCACTTGGAAATTCGCTACACTTGAACTGGTCGACCAACTGGGTCTCGACTACATCAATAGCGTGACGAGCAATTTTCGAGGAACTTCATCAACACTTGTGTTTCTTTTCGGCATAAAAAATGGAGGTATGATCGCTCCGAGATGGTCGATCACTAAGAACTATGCTTGTCGATATGCAAACAATGCAAATATTTCTAAGTTATACGACATAACTGAAAGAAGGAAATATTATACAAAGATAAAGAAAACTCAGAGTGCATATTCAAGGGAAAATCTTGTTCGTACAAATTCCTCAAGGCGCTGAATGGGTTGATTGTTTTGAAACTGAATGAATAAATGTACAAGTTTCTGAACCGAGCATACTCAGGCTTCAACGGGTGCGACTAGCAGTGAAGTCGCTTTGTGCTCCTTGAGGGGTCGTCGCCGCTCCCCTTTGCTCTTTGGCACTCTACTGCTCGCCCGCACCATCCTTTGCGCGAGCTTCCCGAATAGAATTCTCATAAGTTCTGAGCTCGGGCTCGACGAAATCAGCCGGGCGACCATGCACGGAAGCGTTCACGGTGATCCAGTCGGCGTTTCAGAGGGGAAACTTTTTGAACGGCAGGATAAGCCCAAGCCTTAGCACATCTGGAACCCAAGAAGGAAGGAGTGGAGGCTTGCTCGGATAAGGAACCAAAGGATCGGCCACCAGCTCGCCGAACTCGCAAGCCCGATGCATCTTTGTAGTGACTGCATCATCAACATAAGGAACGAAGTCTCCCTTTAAGCCGGGATTTAGCTCCTCGACCTCATCTGCATCAAAGTCTTCCGGCAACATCTTTATGGCCTTCAGCTGGTTGACCGCAGCAAAGAAGCCCTCCTCGCGCGAAGTATCCTTCACCTCCTGCACGACCATCTTGTAACAGTCCGATTCCTTGAACGCCCGAGCACCCTCCATCCTCGGGCCCTGAAGGAGCGACAAGAGACGATCCTTGAATTATGTCAATAGCGACCGACAATGCAGAATTGGCACCCATGTATCCACTCGTTCGGGCTTTCTCCTTCTTCATCTCCTTCTCCAAATAATCGACCCTTCCGAGGGACTTCTTCACCTCCAGCTCCGCGGTCTTATTCTTGGACCTCTCCACAGCCAAACTCTTCTCCAGATCCTCGGTCACCTTTGAGACATCCGAGCGATCCGCAGCAATGTGGCCATAAGCCATAGTGAGGTCCTCAAGCTGTCAAGTAAAAGGAAAGGAGAATGATGAGAAAACGAGAAGGAAAAAAAAGGAATTGGTGCGAGAAGGAAGACAAAAAAGGACTTGGTGAAATTTTTTACTCTAGAAAGATACCTGGCGCGAGCAGATGCTGAGAGCATGGGCGCGATCAAGATCGGTCATCTGGATGAAGCGCTTCACCTCACCTTCCCGGTCGACCTCTTTTGACTTATTCTTCTTCCTCGAGCGATTGACCGCGGGTCCAGACCCACCAAGCTCGTCGATTCTCTTTTGACCCCCATGTCTTTGCGCGGGCGCACTACGAGCGGGCGCTTGGGGCTGCTTTTCAGGGTTCCTCGCACCCTTACCCTGGTCGATCGGACTGCCAAGCCCGACCTCCACATCATCCACAATAGGGGCATTCCCCTCATCGTTCATCTGGTCCCGAAGAGTAGCAACGTTCTTCGGGTGGCTGATACTAATTTGACCAAGTATCTTGGTCCCTTTCCCGGCCAGTCGCGCCTTCCGCCGGACCTCCTCCTTATCCTTCAAAGTCTCATTCATGATCCAAGCGAAGCAGTAATCTGCAAAAAGAGAAGCAAAAGTTAGTGATGATCCACATGTGAGCGAGCAAACAAGAGCGAACACAAAGTCAGCAAGCAAGAAGGAAAGCAAAAACATGCAAGTTTTGAACACAAGTATGAATAACTGCTCGAGACACTTTAGTTACCAAAGAGGTATTCCTTCTCGTAACTAGGTCGGAAGCCAGTGTAAACGGGAGCGGACAGCCCAGAGAGATGATAGTGTATATGTCCTAGAGACAGTCTTTATTAAGGGCATGCAGCCCTTATTAAGGGCATATATGTACTATTACACAGGTCAACGTAATATAATATATGTTTGTTGTTTGACTATTGAGTATCGCTTTCATATTTATATTACACCAAGAATACAGCATGTCATATCTCTATTCCTGTCTGTATTGAGATTAAACATGTCCCCTCGGATAGATGACCGATCACACAGATAGTGGGAGCTATGTGAGTTATCATCTATCCCAAACTCTCCCTAGTCGAGGTTCATCTCAGATATAGGGGTCTGAATGAACCAGCTGAGACTAGTATGCGTGGAGGTTATACTTGTTAGAGCAAGTGTGAGCCGATCCCACGACCACGGAACAAATTGTTGGACAATCAAGAAACGTTTCCATAACTCCGCATAGTTGTTCGAAGGGTGATTACCGAACAATGGAAGTACCCACCGGAAATTCCCATCAATGTATACTCTACACCGAAGTGTCTATGGGAACTGGAAAGTTGTCGAAGTGATGCCAGTCGTCCTTTGGACTTACAGGACTTTATCATCACATTTGTTGCCCCATATCCTTGGTGGACCCGTCGATGTCAGCTCTGAATAAGCAGTTGACCCAAGACACGATCCAGGATTATGGCTACATACAAATGGGGATGATAAGTGATTCTGTGAAGGATTCATCTCTCATGTGTAGCACAGGAGAGCACTGCTCATAGTCGTTCATAGTTGTGATTGGTAAAACCGCTGGCCAGCGTATCAATATTATTATGATAGTCATAATATATATTGGATTCACCAAGCAACTCACTGAAGACGCCCGTGGATGTATTATTTGGATAGACACTTCATCAATCCTAGATGCATTCGAGTCAGTCAGATGAAGGGACGTTACCATCGCCGCGTTGAGCACAACAGACTTCACAACGAAAGGGTTATGCTTTGAGAAACCTCTCAAAAGTCCTCATGTATTAATACTTCAAATGGAACCGTCTAGGAATTCCATATTGCCTAGTCTAGGACTTGCTTAATACAATGAGGTCCTATGGGTCACACTATGTGGTGATTCAGTTTATTCGAATATCCTTGAAGATGGAATCGCAATTAATTTAAAATTAATTGTGATTGATGGATTATAATTGATTTGGAATTAATTATAATAATTAGTGGCTCAATTAATGATTTGGAATTATTAATTGAATTGACTGATTAATTGTATTTTATGTAAATACAATTAAAGATTATGTTTTAAAAATATAATAGAGGTTTGATTTGAAAGGATATGTTAATTTAGAATTAATATATGCACATGGGCAAAATCTACTTGAAGTTTGAATTGCCTTAGAATTATAAGTGGGTCCCAAAATCGGGATCCACCTAGACCCCCTTGGACGCGCACGCGCGCAGCAGCTGTAGGGGAAGGAGTTCGACTCCTTCCTCTATTAGAAGTCAAGGGATAAGTTAGATTTTCCTGATTGAGTTTTAATTTGATTGGGAATGAATCTAGACTTGAATTGGTTTCCTAGTGCGATAAGAATTAGATTCTTATTTCTTTATGAAGTCTAATTGATTATTCTTTAGGCTTCTATTGACTACTATATATAGTAGACCATTAGAGAACTTTTGTCATGGTTAACTTTATGGTTGAACATAGTTGGTTCAATATCACTTTTTCTACCTGTTTTCTTACAGAAAATAAAAAGCTCTCCCCTACCTCACATAAGCCGCGCGCGCGCCACCCTCACCGGAGGAAAACGCCGCCCCATCTTCTTGGCCACATAAAGAATATCCTAGCATTCTTTCCGATAATCTGTTCATCCGTGGATACCAAGGTTGAGGTTCAAGGAGCTGGAAACTAACTTTTATTGTCTTGCAGATAATCAAAGTATTGCAGATATCTTCGACTTCGACGAAGAAGAAGATTCACCAGATTATTACGAAGACTTGATACCTGTGCTTGCTTTTGGAGTACTGTAAGTCTTCTGATTAACGTGTTCAATATATACGCTATATACATGATCAATTAACCTGCATGTTAAGAAAATTTTGAAATTCCACTGCGTACCCTAGGGGTAACTCTGACCATATTTTCTTACAGTGGTATCAGAGCCAGGTTAATTGATTATGAATATACGTATATATGTTATGTGATTTTGTAGTTTATGTGGATGCAATTGATTCTATGATTAATTCGATTTTCAAAAGTTTTGTTTTTATATAAATTTAGAATTTATATTTTTCAAAAAAAATTTTTTATATATATATATATATATTTACCGCCTGCGTGACGCAGGCGCCCGGGCGTCTTCGGCTCGCAGGCACGGGACGCAGGCGTCGGGCGCCTGCGGCCGCATGCACCATAGGGGACGGGACTCGGTCCCGTCCCCGTATATAATATATATATTTTTCGGGGATGGACCCAAAAACGAATTTTGGAAATTTTGAGGATTGAATTTTATATTTGGAATATAAATATGATTTAATTGTAATTATTGTTAACTACAGGGGTTCAATTTAATTAGTATAAAGTTAAGGGGCTTATTTGTAATTTATCAATTTATTGATTGAATGAAAACATGTTGAAAGAAATAATAAAAGTAGAAAAATCGTGAGGTACAATGTTACCAACGAAGGTTGTCAATCTCCGAAGATTGCTAACTCACAAGCAAGAATTGATAAACAACGAGGTCCAATTGCTATGCTTAATCCTTCAAATTGATAAGAAAAAGAGTCTCCTATGCTAAGAATTCCCAGAACAGGTTCTGGAGAATTTGTCTCTCAAAATAATGTGAAAAAGTATGAAAAACGTAGAGAATGGAGCAACTATATATAATGTTCGGACCCCACGTCCCAGGCGATTCGCCTGGGACTTCCAGATCGACTTCAGCGCGATTTTAGTCTTCTTTTCCTTTTCGTACTCGGATTTTGCCTTCTAGTGACCTTTAAGCTTTGAAACTCATCCCCTAGGCCTCAAATCTCATACGGAACCTTCTAGATACTCCACGAATGTCTTTGAAACATCAAAACCTCGTCCACTTCATCAATATTGCCCATAAAAACACGTTTTTCACCTAAAACCTGAAAAATGCAAAGAAAAGGTAAACGTGACACTATTCTAATAAAATGCACTAAAATATAAGCTAAATTAACCTAGAGGATAGCTAAATTGGTGAAAAAGACTCGAATGAAAGTGTAAAATACACGTTCATCAGTACTATCAGTTTAGTGAGATTAAAAATTTTAAACTTCCGCTGCTTAGCCTTAGAGGCAATTTTTCTCACTTTTACTAACACCTTGTTACTTCACCAGACTCACTCAACTTATTTCTGAACACCCATTTAGTACCGATTGACTTCTTCCTTCAACAAGAGGTACAAGTTTCAAGACTTTGTTCTTTTTAAATTGATCCAGCTGTTCTTACATTGCCTTAATCCATTATGAATGCTTCATAGCATCTTCTATGGTTTTAGGTTCAAAATCTGATACAAAGCAAGAGAGCAATGCTTCCACATCAACAACAATTGCTTCTTCAGCAACCATTGTATTTTCTCTTTGGATCTTGATATGAATGCATTTCAGCATGACTCTTCAGTATGTACTTGTTCAGTACTACTGGTTTCTGGTTGTGTCTCTACTCGTATAGGTTCATCAACAACTACTTGTTCAGTATTGATGGGTTGTTGTAACTCATCAGTAGGCACAGGTGATTGCTCTATTTCAGTAACCTCAGGAGCAACTGGGTCTTTTGATGGAAATTCCTTATCATGAACTATATTAATCTTGTCATTACTTGGCCTGGGCCTTTCATCGTCAGATTGATTTATGAACGTATTTTTGACGCGTTCATCTTGTATTTTTTACATTCTTTTGCTATCTTTTTGCTTAGTTTTTTGGTTAGTTTTGTAGAATAGTGTCACATTTTGTGTTTTTTGCATTTTTAGGCACTTAGGTACGAAACTACATTTTTGGAGCTAAAAACGAGCATTTTTTATGGAAAATGGCCCCGTTGATGTTCCTCAACCTCAGTGGCATTGTTCGTTTGTGCTTGAGCCCCAATAAGTGTTGAGAAGGACGAGTCCAAGGCACCCGAGGGCCGGTCATGGGCAAAATATTGAGTTTCCAAGACAAAAATCTGCCCAGCAGCCAATCTAAGCGCTTGGAACAGTCAAGCCCTTAGCTTGAATTTTCAGTGGCCAACAACAGCAGCCAAGCTAAGTGCTTGGATGCATCAAAGCGCTTAGCTTGAGATATGCCAAGCCAAGCGCTTTGCTTGGCAGATCTCAAGCTAAGCGCTTTGCTTGGCAGATCTCAAGCTAAGCGCTTGGCTTCCGTTACAGATTCGGGATTCTCCTTTAAAACACATTTTTCAATAACTTTTTCTGATACGTTTTCACTTTGTAATTGGTTTGGAGAGCTCTTGGAAGCTCCAGAGCATAGATCCATTATCTAGAGGCTTGATTATCATCAAGAAAGACGTGATTACATCCAATTTCATCTTCATTGAATCTTGATCCGTGAGATTTGGGCATTTCACCGTCTCGTGACAATCGGTGGTAACTTGTATCAATTCTCCCTATTTTGATTCTGATTATGAATGTTGGTTATTGTTATTCATATATGATGTTGTTTGTTTCAAGATCCGTTATGAGTAGCTGATGAATGTGTATTTTACAGTTTCATTTGAGTCTTTTTCACCTATTTTAGCTATCCTCTATGTTAATTTAGCTATATTTTAGTACATTTTATTAGAATAGTGTCACGTTTCCCTTTAGATTTTATTTTACAGGTTTTGGTTGAAATTCGGAGATTTCCGGGCAATTATATTGAAGTCTACAAGGAATTGGTGTTCCAGAAGCCTATTTGGAGTATCTGAAGGTTTCCGGATAGGATTTAGAGTATAGGGGTCGAATCTGGAGGTTAGAAGGCCACTAGAAGTCAGAAACCGAGTCCGAAAAGGTGAAGAAATCCAAAACCGCGTCGAAAATGCGGAAATTCCGCGAAATGACTGGGGGGCGAACCGCCCCAGAGTTAATTCGGGGCCTATATATAGTGCTCAGTTTTCTCTCCGAAAATCATATCTTTCCAAGCCTACTTTCTCACCTCTCTCTATAGTTTTAGGTAGGGACTTCCCGGGGCCTGTCCTGGGAGTTCCGTAGCTTAGGGGATACTTTTTCATAGCAGATTGGAGCGCGTAGGATCACAATCATCCGGAGATTGACAACCTTCGGTAACTTTGTATCTTACGATTTTAATCTACTTATTTTATCTTCTTTCAATATGTTTTCTTCTATGATTTCTGTTGATTGCATGCCTATTATGAGTAGCTAAACATATCATTGGTGGTAGTATGTGAATTCTTAGCGAGGGAAGATAATCATGCTAATGGCTACATCGCGCATTATACTCCGTGTCATTGCTTTATTTCGTTGATCAGTTGTAACCAAAATTCTCGTATGTTGTATTGATCATTATGCACAATTGGACACTAGTCGACCATCAGACCAATTATCTTCGTAGTGTTGAATAATTACGGAACACATTAGGACAATCGTGATTGACTAGTCAGACCAAATTATATTCGTAGTGCTTAATACTTGCAACAGGACACTAGATTGATTCAAAGATCTCTATGCAAGACCGAGGAATTTATGCATGATTATCGACCCATTAGGTTAAGAAGGACCATACTATCACCAATCTCCATTATCTGCTAGAAACCCCCTATTGCTATTTGTCTGCTGTACTTATATTCTTAATTAGATTTGATAAAGCTAGTATAGTCCTGAGAGAACGACACTCGAGTCATTCTACTGCTACACTACGGTTTTCGTTGTAGTTGTGGATTGCCTTTGGCTAATAACAAATTTATTTGACTGAATCTGATTAGGTCATACCAATTCACATCACCGCAAAGGAAGTAGATCGAGGTGAAGCAGGAAGCTCATCCGAGGAGTATTTTGAAACCGAAGAAATCAGTGAGGAAGATGCACATGCCGAGCAAGTTGAAGATGACCTTCGTATAGCAAAAGTTGTTGAAGAAGTTGAAGTAACTGAGCATCTTACGGAAGAATTCAGCTTGTTGAATTGTGCTGAAGTAGAAGGGGTTCGAGGACTTGAAGAGGAAAAAGGATTGGAAGGCGACGCCCCCCTGGAGGTGGGGGGTGAGTCGCCCAGCATGGGGGGAGAACCGCCTCCCATGACCAATGAGCTGGACGACCCCAGCTCCCCTGTTTCTTTACTCCCAGACATCCGCATCAACCCAAAACCACTTCCTTCCGTTACTACTGAGGTTCTTAAGTACAAAGAGGTGAATCTACTTCTCCGAGGTGGAAAGCTTGACAAGCAAGATACACAGGAGCCACCACTAAACAAGCACCTCGATGAAGTCAAAGTGAATGTCCTCCTATTGATGAAGTCCTTATTGGATATGCCTGCAAAGCAAACCAGTCCATTCACCATGGTGAGATCTTTGAGGCTTCCTAGGTCTCTTTGCTACATCGGACCAAGAGAATGGCGGCCACCGTGGGGAGGTACTCTTGAGTCCATTCTTGAATACTCAGTCGACCGAGGCAAAACCGTTCGGTAACATCTAGTATCACTTTTATTTACTCATTTTCTTTTGCTAGGGACTAGCTTAAGTTTCATGAGGGGGATGGGATGTGAACCATGATGTTAAGTATTGTTTGGCTTTGTGATGTTGAGTAGGATAGTCTTGTTTTTTTTAATTGCATTTGCACGTTTACTGCTTTCCTAGGATAGTCTTGCACGTTTTATATGGAGTTTATTGCCGAATTTTTTGAACTTTTTTATTGGGTAGATCAACCAATTGTACCATTAATCGTATGCTTCATCTCTATGAATTTGTTCGAGATTTTTCTCGCTTGGCTTGTCTCATTTATGTATTGCATTTAGTTAAGCTAGGTAGTCTCGACATCACTTAGTGGTGTTTTCTCTACTGTGGTTCACGAAGGCCTTTATAATAGGATGATGCATGTTAGGGTCTTATGGTTGTTTCTCGAGTAATTATGTACCTAAGAGGCAACAAGTCTTCACCATGCTTTGAGATTGCTAAATGCCTAGGAAGGAGGTAGTGTGAGGTTGTGTGATCCTTTGTTTATAACCTATTCTTCCGAATAGGTTTGGGGAGGGGGTTACACCATCATAGACTTGTTTCTGTTTTTCATTTTTCGTATCGTGAGCTTATTTTTCTTTTTCCATAAATTTTGCACTCCAACCTATTCTTTCGAATAGGTTTGGGGAAGTCGTGTGAGTCATTTTGTTTCTCTCTTTGTTATGCTACTGCTGGCCAGAAAAAAAGAGGAAAAGAAAAGAAAAAAATGAATCTGGAAAGGAAAAAAGAAAAAAAGAGAAGACCCCAAAAAAAGCAAAGAAGGGTCCAAAAAATGAAAGCCAATTCGTAGTTTAGCAAAGTGTTGAGTCTTATTTTCCATTTTTGTAATGTTCGTAATCGTGTTTTTTATTTTTTTTTTGTCTTGAGTGTCATCTGTTCTAGACCACCCTCGTCCTGCCATTCAGGAAGTGGTGAATATCTTAAGACTTTACTTGAGAGATGGGTAGAATAGGGGAGAGTTATCTTTTATAGGGAACCCTCCTTCGTTTGATGAGAGCCAGTACTGGTTCGACCTCTTTTGAGGAAAAGTCTTAACATGGTGGAACAGCAGTAAGTCCTCAGTTTCATAGGCACGGGGCAACCATTCGTATCTTAGCATGCTTCATTACGTCGTCACTGACTAGGTCCGGGTAGAGAATGTTACGAGAGACTATCTTGTCTTGACATAAATGCTTATGTGGATGTGTATAAGTCAATCGAGGTATTCTTCAACCTATATTCATGCTTTGATTTATATGGTTTTTGTTCTTATGTTATTTGGTAGATTTAGTAGACTAGTTCAATTTATTTGGCATGAAACTCCATTTTGAGTCTTGCATGTTTTTGTATTAGAGTCTAGCTTAGTTGCTTGAGGACAAGCAAAGGTTCAGTTTGGGGAGTTTGACGAATGTGTATTTTACACTTTCATTCGAGTCTTTTTCACCTATTTTAGCTATCCTCTATGTTAATTTAGCTATATTTTAGTACATTTTATTAGAATAGTGTCACGTTTCCCTTTAGATTTTATTTTACAGGTTTTGGTTGAAATTCAGAGATTTCCGGGCAATTATATTGAAGTCTACAAGGAATTGGTGTTCCAGAAGTCTATTTGGAGTATCTGAAGGTTTCCGGATAGGATTTGGAGTCTAGGGGTCGAATCTGGAGGTTAGAAGGCCACTAGAAGTTAGAAACCGAGTCCGAAAAGGTGAAGAAATCCAAAACCGCATCGAAAACGCGGAAATTCCGCGAAATAACTGGGGGGCGAACCGCCCCAGCCTGCGGCGAACCGCCCCAGAGTTAATTCGGGGCCTATATATAGTGCTCAGTTTTCTCTCCGAAAATCATATCTTTCCAAGCCTACTTTCTCACCTCTCTCTATAGTTTTAGGTAGGGACTTCCCGGGGCCTGTCCTGGGAGTTCCGTAGCTTAGGGGATACTTTTTCATAGCAGATTGGAGCGCGTAGGATCACAATCATCCGGAGATTGACAATCTTCGGTAACTTTGTATCTTACAGTTTTTATCTACTTATTTTATCTTCTTTCAATATGTTTTCTTCTATGATTTCTGTTGATTGCATGTCTATTATGAGTAGCTAAACTTATCATTGGTGGTAGTATGTGAATTCTTAGCGAGGGAAGATAATCATGCTAATGGCTATATCGCGCATTATACTCCGTGTCATTGCTTTATTTCGTTGATCAGTTGTAACCAAAATTCTCGTATGTTGTATTGATCATTATGCACAATTGGACACTAGTCGACCATCAGACCAATTATCTTCGTAGTGTTGAATAATTACGGAACACATTAGGACAATCGTGATTGACTAGCCAGACCAAATTATATTCGTAGTGCTTAATACTTGCAACAGGACACTAGATTGATTCAAAGATCTCTATGCAAGACCGAGGAATTTATGCATGATTATCGACCCATTATGTTAAGAAGGACCATACTATCACCAATCTCCATTATCTGCTAGAAACCCCCTATTTCTATTTGTTTGTTGTACTTATATTCTTAATTAGATTTGATAAAGCTAGTATAGTCCTGAGAGAACGACACTCGAGTCATTCTACTGCTACACTACGGTTTTCGTTGTAGTTGTGGATTTCCTTTGGCTAATAACAAATTTATTTGACTGAATCTGACACGTTCATCAGTAGCTAATTCACGAGGTCCCAAGAGAACGACACTCGGGAACATCTTACCGCTGCACTAAACTCTTTTGTGTAGTGATAAGTGTTCTTTGGCTACAAACAAATTTAATTGGTGAACAAATAACTCATCAATTTGGCGCCGTTGTCGGGGACTTAACTCCTTTGGTTTAGTGTTTAACTTTTGTTTTTTAACCGACTTCACTTTCTTACCCCATTTCTTTCCCCCTATCCTTTTGTTACTTTGTGTGCTTGGGCTCTTGGTTGAGTTTTGTATATATTATAGTATAGATTTTTGCTTTTGTTGCGGAACTACTCTTGTCTTTGTGTGTGTAGGATTTCATGAATGACTTCCATTGTGAAGCTGGTGGGGAGAATGGCAATGATGTAGATGCTTATAGGAAGCATTTGTTCCAGGAGTTGTATGGAAAACCTGGAAGGTCTTGTGTAGCCTTGGATAAAGATTGCAAGAATTTTTATGTCGACCCTTCGTACCACTCCATCCTTTCCACATACGATGGATTTGAGAATCCTAGAGAATTCTTGGAGACATTCGAGGCCGGTGTGTTGAGGCTTCCTTGTATGAATGAGGTGAGAATTCTTCTATCACATGAACAGATTTGCATATGCACGTTTGGTGGAGCTATGAGAGGACCGGCTAAGGAATGGCTTACGTTTCACCTAGAAGGATCATTGAGAACCTGGAACGAAATAGCTAATAGTTTTATGCGTTAGAATTCTATGTGTTTCATGCCATGGACGTCACACTTCGCCACCCCACCACCGGAAGTTTCCATAGTTGATAAAGATGAATGTGGCGAAGAGTATATTGATGAATCCTCTTCAGATTCAAGCGTTGTTTGCACACCATTACTTGAAGATGGACTGATTCCGGAACTAACCGGCTTGGATATTTCTGAGATGGTTTGCACGGGAGAAGAGACATACACGTTCATCCTAGAGAGGACTTGCATAGAAAGCTACTTCAGGAGTTTTGATCCACTTTTTTCTTTTTATTTTCCCTCTGATTCCTTTAGTTATTTCTTAGATTTTGATTTTTTTAATTTATATAATTTTTATTTTCAGGGAATCATGGATTTTCTTGGGGACTTGAGGAGAGGAGCCAAAGATGGTTCCCAAGATGCAAAGAGTAATGGAACGGATGCACGAGATTCGTTCCCATTTGATAATGGATAACCTTTGTGGTATTTCTTTCCATGTAGTTAAGTTTTTTCTTTTTTTTTTTATTGCTTTTGTAGTTGGGCCTGTGTTCCTTTTGTCGTGTTAGTTAGTTTAGTTTTTGTTTCGGTGCCTTGGGTGATATTAGGTAGGAAAAACGTCGGAATTTTGGGAAAACAGGGCAAGCGAAGCGCTTGGAACAGCCAAGAGGTCTGCTTTGACCCTGTATCCCAAAATTTCCCTGTTTTTCCCTTCTTATCACCTTTCCGCACCCGTTTTCACTTGTTTCTTAGGTCTTTTCAGGTACTACTCATCTATAGGAGTTGGACACTGATGAATGTGTTTTTTACACTTTCATTCGAGTCTTTTTCACCTATTTTAGCTATCCTCTATGTTAATTTAGCTATATTTTAATGCATTTTATTAGAATAGTGTCACGTTTCCCTTTAGATTTTATTTTACAGGTTTTGGTTGAAATTCGAGGATTTCCGGGCAATTATATTGAAGTTGACAAGGAATTGGTGTTCCAGAAGCCTATTTGGAGTATCTGAAGGTTTCTGGATGGGATTTGGATTCTAGGGGCCGAATCTGGAGGTTAGAAGGCTACTAGAAGTCAGAAACCGAGTCCGTAAAGGGGAAGAAATCCAAAAACGCGTCGAAAACGCGGATTTCCGCGAGAAATTCTCTAGGGCGAACCGCCCCACACCGGGCGAAGCGCCCGGTGTGTGGGGCGAACCGCCCCACAGTATTTCGGGGCATATATATAGTTGCTCAGTTTTCTCCGAAAATCATATCTTTCCAGACCTACTTTCTCACCTCTCTCTATAGTTTTAGGTAGGAAATTCCCGGGGCCTGTCCTGGGAATTCTGTAGCTTAGGGGATACTTTTTCATAGCGGATTGGAGCTCGTAGGATCGCAATTCTTCGGAGATTGACAACCTTTGGTAACTTGTATCTTACAGTTTAATCTACTTATTTTATATATCTTTCAATATGTCTTCTTCTATGATTTCTATTGATTGCATGCCTATTATGAGTAGCTAAACTTATCGTTGGTGGTAGTATGTGAATTCTTAGCGAAGGGAAGATAGTCATGCTAATGGCTATATCGCGCATTATACTCCGTGTCATTGCTTTATTTCGTTGATCAGTTGCAACCAAAATTCTCGTATGTTGTATTAATTATTATGCACAATTGGACACTTGTCGACCATCAGACCAATTATCTTCATAGTGTTGAATAATTACGGAACACATTAGGACAATCGTGATTGACTTGTCAGACCAATTATCTTCGTAGTGCTTAATATTTGCAACATGACACTAGATTGATTCAAAGATCTCTATGCAAGACCGAGGAATTTATGCATGATTATCGACCCGTTATGTTAAGAAGGACCATACTATCACCAATCTCCATTATCTGCTAGAAACCCCCTTTTGCTATCTGTCTGCTGTTTTATATTCTCTTGTTAAATAGATAAAGCTAGTTATAGTCCTGAGAGAACGACACTCGAGTCATTCTACTGCTACACTACGGTTTTCGTTGTAGTTGTGGATTTCCTTTGACTTAATAACAAATATTATTTGCTTGAATTCGGAGCACGACATCCGCGGTTCATCAAATTGGCGACGTTGCCGGGGATTATACTCCTTTTTTCTGTTTAATTTGTTTATATTTTCAGCATTCAATTCCTAATTCTATTAGTTTTAGTTTTCCTATTTGATCTATCTCTGATACTCCTTTCCTAGCTTGTCACAGATATTCAGGTCATGTGATGGCTCGCCCACTTTTGAAATCATGGGTTCAACCCAACAAAGCACTGATGAGAGGTCCAGCTATTGTTCTTTCTGCTGCAACTCGAGATTTGGAAATCAAAAGTTGCATGTACCAGCAACTCCCGAGGTTCTATGGGTTGGCTAGGGAAGATGTTATGGGATACCTAAATGATATTGACGACTTTATCAACAATCTTCCAAGGCCCGGAGCAGGGATAACGGACGATGAGCTAAGGATGAAGGTTTTTGCTTTGGGGCTTCGTGATAAAGCCAAGGCATGGTTAGGCTCTCTGGAAGCCGGATCACTAGACACCTGGGACAAGGTGTATTCTGCTTTTATGGAGAAATACTTTCCTCACACATTGACTACCGCGCTTAAGGTGCAAATCACAGGATTCAAACAGGACTATAATGAGACCATCTACACCGCTTTCGAGAGGTTCAAGGACCTCATGCACAAGTGTCCACACCATGGTTTTGGGCTTCCTGATCTTGTCCAGCACTTCTACAATGGACTCACATATGAGAGTCAACAGGTGGTGGATTTCCAATGCCGTGGTACTATCTGGGAAGAGACCGCCGAGGATGTGTGGTCGTGTTTCGAAAGGCTTGCTAAAGGATCTCAATCCAAGGATCCAAGAGCAATGGTTAGAAGGCGTGGACCTGAGGCCCCACCAAACCAGGAGATCCCAATGCATGAAGTGAATGGTGTGAGTGGCGATGGGTGCGAAGGTTTCGCCAATCAGATGAGGCAAGCTCTAAGTGGCCTAATCGGAACTTCTCTCTCCAACGAGGTATGTAGGGTGTGCAAGAATTATGGGCATGGGGCTCATATGTGTAGATCAGATCTAGCACGAGAAGATGTTCACTTGGGAAACCGTAGTAATCCTACTCCTAAGGACGAAGCATCTACATCCAAGTCAGCAACTCTCATGGATAATTTACAGAAATTGGTGGATTTCACCCAAGTGTTTTTGAAGAGATACGAGGAGGATTCGGCAAAGATCAATGCTCGTTTGGATCAATTGGAAGCTAGAGCTAGTACAGAGCAAGGGAAGTTACATAGCAGCACTGAGAGGTCCATGTCGATCAACTTGGTGGGAGATCAACCAGTGGAAATCACCATTAAGCAAGTTGCTAAGTGCGAGTGTTACAAGGATGAAGAGCCTCCACTAGCCAAGGAAGAAGAGAAGGACCTTGGTACTGATGAGAGTGGAAAGAAGCAAGAGAATCCCGAGCCACTCCCTCAAAGTTTCGATGTTAAGGTCGGGATTGGCGAACTTGAAGATGTCCGTGCCACACTAGACACGGGATCTTACTCGAACGTGCTCCCTTTGATTGTGTTTGAGAAGAGTAACCTTGGAAAACTATCTGACCATAGGGCTATTGTGCAACTGGTGGATGGATCCTTTGTGAGACCCGAAGGCGTTGTGAAAAATGTGTTGGTCAAGATTGGTGAAGCATCTGTATACACCAATTTTGTAGTTATGCCGGCGTCTGCACCTGGGACGGGGGATGTCATTCTCTTGGGACGAACGTTCTTGACTAAGCTATGCTCCGTGATGGACATCTGCCAAAGAACTTGCACTATTGAAGTGGAAGGCAAGCAACATGTGTTGCAAGCCATATCTGATCCACCTGATCCGCCTGATAATTCTTTCACTACTCACTACTGTGGTCTTGCAGCCTATATTCTTTCTTATTCACAGGTTCATGGCATGGAGAGGAGATCGATGAAGGGGAAGTCTAGTACCCGCAGAAAGAAGAGATAGGCGCGGACAGGAGTCGAGTCAAAGACTTTAAACAATGGCGCTATCCGGGAGGCAACCCGGAGATTTTATCGCTTTCTTTACCGCTTTAGATTTTATCTCACGAGTTTGATTGAGTATTATAGGTCACTTATACAAGCATTAGCTCTCACCTTGGATCCACTTTCGACGTTCGGGACGAGCGACGACGTTCAGGTTTGGGGAGGAGGTTATCGCTGGTTATCTCTATACTTATTTTGCTTATGATAAACTCGTGAAATTTTTTGCATTTGCACGTTTACTGCTTTCCTAGGATAGTCTTGCATGTTTTATATGGAGTTTATTGTCGAATTTTTTGAACTTTTTTATTGGGTAGATCAACCAACTATGCCATTAATCGTATGCTTCATCTCTATGAATTTGTTTGAGGTTTTTCTCGCTTGGCTTGTCACATTTATGTATTGCATTTAGTTAAGCATGGTAGTCTCGACATCACTTAGTGGTGTTTTCTCTACTGCGGTTCACGAAGGCCTTTATAATAGGATGATGCATGTTAGGGTCTTATGGTTGTTTCACGAGTAATTATGTACCTAAGAGGCAACAAGTCTTCACCATGCTTTGAGATTGCTAAATGCCTAGGAAGGAGGTAGTTTGAGGTTGTGTGATCCTTTGTTTATAACCTATTCTTCCGAATAGGTTTGGGGAGGGGGTTACACCATCATTAGACTTGTTTCTGTTTTTCATTTTCGTATCGTGAGTTTATTTTTCTTTTTCCGTAAATTTTGTACTCAAACCTATTCTATCGAATAGGTTTGGGGAAGTCGTGTGAGTCATTTTGTTTCTCTTTTTGTTATGCTACTGCTGGCTAGAAAAAATCGAAAAAAAAGAAAGAAAAATTCCAGAGAAAAAAAGAAGAGAAAAAGAAAAAGAAAAAAGGGAAAATTTGGAAAGAAAAGAAAAAAAAAAAGAAAAGACCCCAAAAAAGCAAAGAAAGGTAAAAAAAGAAAGCCAAATAGCAGTTTAGCAAAGTGTTGAGTCTTTTCCATTTTTGTAATGTTCGTAATCGTGTTTTTCTATTTTTTATCTTTTTGTCTTGAGTGTCATCTGTTCTAGACCACCCTCGTCCTGCCATTCAGGAAGTGGTGAATAGCTCAAGACTTTACTTGAGAGATGGGTAGAATAGGGGAGTGTTATCTTTTATAGGGAACCCTCCTTCGTTTGATGAGAGCCAGTACTGGTTCGACCTCTTTTGAGGAAAATTCTTAACATGGTGGAACAGCAGTAAGTCCTCAGTTTCATAGGCACGGGACAACCATTCGTATCTTAGCATGCTTCATTACGTCTTCGCTGACTAGGTCCAGGTAGAGAATGTTACGAGAGACTATCTTGTCTTGACATAAGTGCTTATGTGGATGTGTATAAGTCAATCGAGGTATTCTTCAACCTATATTCATGCTTTGATTTATATGGTTTATGTTCATATGTTTTTTGGTAGATTCAGTAATTAGTTCATTATATTTGGCATGAGACTCCATTTTGTGTCTTGCATGTTTTTTGTATTAGAGTCTAGCTTAGTTGCTTGAGGACAAGCAAAGGTTCGGTTTGGGGAGTTTGATGAATGTGTATTTTACACTTTCATTCGAGTCTTTTTCACCTAGTTTTAGATCCTCTATGTTAATTTAGCTATATTTTAATGCATTTTATTAGAATAGTGTCACGTTTCCCTTTAGATTTTATTTTACAGGTTTTGGTTGAAATTCGAGGATTTCCGGGCAATTATATTGAAGTTGACAAGGAATTGGTGTTCCAGAAGCCCATTTGGAGTATCTGAAGGTTTCCGGATGGGATTTGGAGTCTAGGGGCCGAATCTGGAGGTTAGAAGGCTACTAGAAGTCAGAAACCGAGTCCGAAAAGGGGAAGAAATTCAAAAACGCGTCGAAAATGCGGATTTCCGCGAGAAATTCTCTGGGGAGAACCGCCCCAGAGGTGGGGCGAACCACCCCACAGTATTTCGGGGCCTATATATAGTTGCTCAGTTTTCTCCGAAAATCATATCTTTCCAGACCTACTTTCTCAGCTCTCTCTATAGTTTTAGGTAGGAACTTGCCGGGGCCTGTCCTGGGAGTTCTGTAGTTTAGGGGATACTTTTTCATAGCGGATTGGAGCTCGTAGGATCGCAATTCTTCGGAGATTGACAACCTTCAGTAACTTGTATCTTACAGTTTAATCTACTTATTTTATATATCTTTCAATATGTCTTCTTCTATGATTTCTATTGATTGCATGCCTATTATGAGTAGCTAAACTTATCGTTGGTGGTAGTATGTGAATTCTTAGCGAAGGGAAGATAATCATGCTAATGGCTATATCGCGCATTATACTCCGTGTCATTGCTTTATTTCGTTGATCAGTTGCAACCAAAATTCTCGTATGTTGTATTAATTATTATGCACAATTGGACACTTGTCGACCATCAGACCAATTATCTTCGTAGTGTCGAATAATTACGGAACACATTAGGACAATCGTGGTTGACTTGTCAGACCAATTATCTTCGTAGTGCTTAATATTTGCAACAGGACACTAGATTGATTCAAAGATCTCTATGCAAGAACGAGGAATTTATGCATGATTATCGACCCGTTATGTTAAGAAGGACCATACTATCACCAATCTCCATTATCTGCTAGAAACCCCCTTTTGCTATCTGTCTGCTGTTTTATATTCTCTTGTTAAATAGATAAAGCTAGTTATAGTCCTGAGAGAACGACACTCGAGTCATTCTACTGCTACACTACGGTTTTCGTTGTAGTTGTGGATTGCCTTTGGCTTAATAACAAATATTATTTGCTTGAATTCGGAGCACGACATCCGCGGTTCATCAGACACGAACCTTTATCTTAGGGAAGTGTACTTTCAATCCAATTTTTCCTTTCTATTCAACTTTTCTTTGCTCGAGGACGAGCAAAAGTTTAGGTTTGGGAGGGGTCATTGGATTTTCAGTACTATGTGCTCTTTTGGTTCGTACATGCCTGTTGTTAGTTCAAGTTCTTGTAATTTGTCGTGTTTCTCAGTTTTTGCACGCATATCATCCATAGATTAGTTGTTGCACGTTGTTGTGCGGAGTTTATTGCCAAGTTTTTGAACATTTCTATTGAGTAGACTAAGTGTTTATGACCATTGATCATATGTTGTATCACTTTGCAAGTAGTTTGAGGCTTGTCTCGCTTGGTTTGTCACATTCGCATGTGCCTGTTCTCCTTTGGAGGGTAATACCTTAATGTAAAGTCCTCCTCGGTCCGCCCACGTAAGGTGGTCGAGCCCTAGGACCCAAAAACGAATCTTGGAAATTTTGAGGATTGAATTTTATATTTGGAATATAAATATGATTTAATTGTAATTATTGTTAACTAGAGGGGTTAAATTTAATTAGTATAAAGTTAAGGGGCTTATTTGTAATTTATCAATTTATTGATTGAATGAAAACATGTTGAAAGAAATAATAAAAGTAGAAAAATCGTGAGATACAATGTTACCAACGAAGGTTGTCAATCTCCGAAGATTGCTAACTCACAAGCAAGAATTGATAAACAACGAAGTCCAATTGCTATGCTTAATCCTCCAAATTGATAAGAAAAAGAGTCTCCTATGCTAAGAATTCCCAAAAAACAGGCCCTGGAGAATTTGTCTCTCAAAATAATGTGAAAAAGTATGAAAAACGTAGAGAATGGAGCAACTATATATATTGTTCGGAATAGCACGGGGCGAACCGCCCCAGACGCCGGGCGATTCGCCTGGTGCGGGGTGATTCGCCCCACATCCCAGGCGATTCGCCTGGGACTTCAGCGCGATTTTAGTCTTCTTTTCCTTTTCGGACTCGGATTTTGCCTTCTAGTGACCTTTAAGCTTTGAAACTCGTCCCCTAGGCCTCAAATCTCATCCGGAACCTTCTAGATACTCCACGAATGTCCTTGAAACACCAAAACCTCGTCCACTTCATAAATATTGCCCATAAAAACACGTTTTTCACCTAAAACCTGAAAAATGCAAAGAAAAGGGAAACGTGACACTATTCTAATAAAATGCACTAAAATATAAGCTAAATTAACCTAGAGGATAGCTAAATTGGTGAAAAAGACTCGAATGAAAGTGTAAAATACACGTTCATCAGTCATATCAGTTTAGTGAGATTAAAAATTTTAAACTTCCGCTGCTTAGCCTTAGAGGCAATTTTTCTCACTTTTACTAACACCTTGTTACTTCACCAGACTCACTCAACTTATTTCTGAAAACGCACTTAGTACCGATTGACTTCTTTCCTTCAACAAGAGGTACAAGTTTCCAGACTTTGTTCTTTTTAAATTGATCCAGCTCTTCTTAAATTGCCTTAATCCATTATGAATGCTTCATAGCATCTTCTATGGTTTTAGGTTCAAAATCTGATAGAAAGCAAGAGAGCAATGCTTCCACATCAACAACAATTGCTTCTTCAGCAACCATTGTATTTTCTCTTTGGATCTTGATATGAATGCATTTCAGCATGACTCTTCAGTATGTACTTGTTCAGTACTACTGGTTTCCGGTTGTGTCTCTACTGGTATAGGTTCATCAACAACTACTTGTTCAGTGTTGATGGGTTGTTGTAACTCATCAGTAGGCACAGGTGATTGCTCTATTTCAGCAACCTCAGGACCAACTGAGTCTTTTGATGGAAATTCCTTATCATGAACTATATTAATCTTTTCATTACTTGGCTTGGGCCTTTCATCGTCAGATTGATTTATGAACGTATTTTTTACGCGTTCACCTTGTCTTTTTTACATTCTTTTGCTATCTTTTTGCTTAGTTTTTTGGTTAGTTTTGTAGAATAGTGTCACGTTTTGTGTTTTTTGCATTTTTAGGCACTTAGGTACGAAACGACATTTTTGGAGCTAAAAACGAGCATTTTTTATGGAAAATGGCCTTGTTGAAGTTCCTCAACCTCAGTGGCATTGTTCGTGTGTGCTTGAGCCCCAATAAGTGTTGAGAAGGACGAGTCCAAGGCACCCGAGGGCCGGTCGTGGGCAAAATATTGAGTTTCCAAGACAAAAATATGCCCAACAGCCAAGCTAAGCGCTTGGAACAGTCAAGCCCTCAGCTTGAATTTTCAGTGGCCAACAACAGCAGCCAAGCTAAGCGCTTGGATGCATCAAAGCGCTTAGCTTGAGATATGCCAAGCCAAGCGCTTTGCTTGGCAGATCTCAAGCTAAGCGCTTGGCTTCAGTTACAGATTCAGGATTCTCCTTTAAAACACATTTTTCAGTTACTTTTTCTGATACGTTTTCACTTTGTAATTGCTTTGGAGAGCTCTTGGAAGCTCCAGAGCATAGATCCATTAACTAGAGGCTTGATTATCATCAAGAAAGACGTGATTACATCCAATTTCATCTTCATTGTATCTTGATCCGTGAGATTTGGGCATTCCACCGTCTCGTGACAATCGGTGGTAACTTGTATCAATTCTCCCTATTTTGATTCTGATTATGAATGTTGGTTATTGTTATTCATATATGATGTTGTTTGTTTCAAGATCCGTTATGAGTAGCTAATTCACGATTGTTGGTGGTAGAATGTAGACATCATAGCTAGGGTTATGATTATGCTTGTTGTGCTTTGAATCATTGTGTAAGATCTAAATTAGCCAATTACAAATATTCGAATACAAGGTAGTGATAGCCCTTGTGGTCGCTTAATACTTCTAGATCATCCGTACAATTCGGAGTAGCCAATTCCGTATTTTCGAATGATAAGCATGTGACAACTTTGTGGTCAATTAATACTTCTCTATTGTATGTTTAAATGTTCATAGCATGATAGCAAGTTGTAACCCATGGTTTGTCATGTCCACTAAGCTACCACCATCATCTTTCTCTATTTGGTTTTATCTTCCTCTTGATAGTTTCTGATTTGCATGAGTGCTTGGTTTAATCACACAAACTTGCTTGTTGGTTGATTACAATTGTTACGCACTAAACAAAGCTACGTTAGGTCCCAAGAGAACGACACTCGGGAACATCTTACCGCTGCACTAAACTCTTTTGTGTAGTGATAAGTGTTCTTTGGCTACAAACAAATTTAATTGGTGAATAACTGACTCATCAATTTGGCGCCATTGTCGGGGACTTAACTCCTTTGGTTTAGTGTTTAACTTTTGTTTTTTAACCGACTTCACTTTGTTACCCCCTTTCTTTCCCCCTATCTTTTTGTTACTTTGTGTGCTTGGGCTCTTGGTTGAGTTTTGTATATATTATAGTATAGCTTTTTGCTTTTGTTGCGGAACTACTCTTGTCTTTGTGTGTGTAGGATTTCATGAATGACTTGCATTGTGAAGCTGGTGGGGAGAATGGAAATGATGTAGATGCTTATAGGAAGCATTTGTTCCAGGAGTTGTATGGAAAACCTGGAAGGTCTTGTGTAGCCTTGGATAAAGATTGCAAGAATTTTTATGTCGACCCTTCGTACCACTCCATCCTTTCCACATACGATGGATTTGGGAATCCTAGAGAATTCTTGGAGACATTCGAGGCCGGTGTGTTGAGGCTTCCTTGTATGAATGAGGAGAGAATTCTTCTATCACCTGAACAGATTTGCATATGCAAGTTTGGTGGAGCTATGAGAGGACGGGCTAAGGAATGGCTTACGTTTCACCTAGAAGGATCATTGAGAACCTGGAACGAAATAGCTAATAGTTTTATGCGTTGGAATTCTATGTGTTTCATGCCATGGACGTCTCACTTCGCCACCCCACCACCGGAAGTTTCCATAGTTGATAAAGATGAATGTGGCGAAGAGTGTATTGATGAATCCTCTTCAGATTCAAGCGTTGTTTGCACACCATTACTTGAAGATGGACTGATTCCGGAACTAACCGGCTTGGATATTTCTGAGATGGTTTGCACGGGAGAAGAGACATACACGTTCATCCTAGAGAGGACTTGCATAGAAAGCTACTTCAGGAGTTTTGATCCACTTTTTTCTTTTTATTTTCCCTCTGATTCCTTTAGTTATTTCTTAGATTTTGATTTTTTTAATTTAGATAATTTTTATTTTCAGGGAATCATGGATTTGCTTGGGGACTTGAGGAGAGGAGCCAAAGATGGTTCCCAAGATGCAAGGAGTAATGGAACTGATGCACGAGATTCGTTCCCATTTGATAATGAATAACCTTTGTGGTATTTCTTTGCATGTAGTTTAGTTTTTTTTTTTTTTTTTTATTGCTTTCGTAGTTGTGGCCTGTGTGCCTTTTGTCGTGTTAGTTAGTTTAGTTTTTGTTTCGGTGCCTTGGGTGACATTAGGTAGGAAAAACGTCGGAATTTTGGGAAAACAGGGCAAGCGAAGCGCTTGGAACAGCCAAGTGGTCTGCTTTGACCCTGTATCCCAAAATTTCCCCGTTTTTCCCTTCTTATCACCTTTCCGCAGCCGTTTTCACTTGTTTCTTGAGTCTTTTCAGGTACTACTCGTCTATAGGAGTTGGACACGAACCTTTATCTTAGGGAAGTGTACTTTCAATCAAAATTTTCCTTTCTATTCAACTTTTCTTTGCTCGAGGACGAGCAAAAGTTTTGGTTTGGGGAGGGATCATTGGATTTTCAGTACTATGTGCTCTTTTGGTTCGTACATGCCTGTTGTTAGTTCAAGTTCTTGTAATTTGTCGTGTTTCTCAGTTTTTGCATGCATATCATCCATAAATTAGTTGTTGCACGTTGTTGTGCGGAGTTTATTGCCAAGTTTTTGAACATTTCTATTGAGTAGACTAAGTGTTTATCACCATTGATCATATGTTGTATCACTTTGCAAGTAGTTTGAGGCTTGTCTCGCTTGGTTTGTCACATTCGCATGTGCCTGTTCTCCTTTGGAGGGTAATACCTTAATGTAAGGTCCTCCTCGGTCCGCCCACGTAAGGTGGTCGATCCCTAGGACCCAAAAACGAATTTTGGAAATTTTGAGGATTGAATTTTATATTTGGAATATAAATATGATTTAATTGTAATTATTGTTAACTGGAGGGGTTAAATTTAATTAGTATAAAGTTAAGGGGCTTATTTGTAGTTTATCAATTTATTGATTGAATGAAAACATGTTGAAAGAAATAATAAAAGTAGAAAAATCGTGAGATACAATGTTACCAACGAAGGTTGTCAATCTCCGAAGATTGCTAACTCACAAGCAAGAATTGATAAACAACGAAGTCCAATTGCTATGCTTAATCCTCCAAATTGATAAGAAAAAGAGTCTCCTATGCTAAGAATTCCCAAAACAGGCTCTGGAAAATTTGTCTCTCAAAATAATGTGAAAAAGTATGAAAAACGTAGAGAATGGAGCAACTATATATAATGTTCGGAATAGCACGGGACGGACCGCCCCAGACGCTGGGCGATTCGCCTGGTGCGGGGTGATTCGCCCCACATCCCAGGCGATTCGCCTGGGACTTCCAGATCGACTTCAGCGCGATTTTAGTCTTCTTTTCCTTTTCGGACTCGGATTTTGCCTTCTAGTGACCTTTAAGCTTTGAAACTCGTCCCCTAGGCCTCAAATCTCATCCGGAACCTTCTAGATACTCCACGAATGTCCTTGAAACACCAAAACCTCGTCCACTTCATAAATATTGCCCATAAAAACACGTTTTTCACCTAAAACCTGAAAAATGCATAGAAAAGGGAAACGTGACACTATTCTAATAAAATGCACCAAAATATAAGCTAAATTAACCTAGAGGATAGCTAAATTGGTGAAAAAGACTCGAATGAAAGTGTAAAATACACGTTCATCAGTCATATCAGTTTAGTGAGATTAAAAATTTTAAACTTCCGCTTCTTAGCCTTAGAGGCAATTTTTCTCACTTTTACTAACACCTTGTTACTTCACCAGACTCACTCAACTTATTTCTGAACACCGATTGACTTCTTTCCTTCAACAAGAGGTATAAGTTTCCAGACTTTGTTCTTTTTAAATTGATCCAGCTCTTGTTACATTGCCTTAATCCATTATGAATGCTTCATAGCATCTTCTATGGTTTTAGGTTCAAAATCTGATACAAAGCAAGAGAGCAATGCTTCCACATCAACAACAATTGCTTCTTCAGCAACCATTGTATTTTCTCTTTGGATCTTGATATGAATGCATTTCAGCATGACTCTTCAGTATGTACTTGTTCAGTACTACCTGGTTTCTGGTTGTATCTCTACTGGTATAGGTTCATCAACAACTACTTGTTCAGTATTGATGGGTTGTTGTAACTCATCAGTAGGCACAGGTGATTGCTCTATTTCAGCAACCTCAGGAGCAACTGAGTCTTTTGATGGAAATTCCTTATCATGAACTATATTAATCTTGTCATTACTTGGCCTGGGCCTTTCATCGTCAGATTGATTTATGAACGTATTTTTGACGCGTTCATCTTGTCTTTTTTACATTCTTTTGGTATCTTTTTGCTTAGTTTTTTGGTTAGTTTTGTAGAATGGTGTCACGTTTTGTATTTTTTGCATTTTTAGGCACTTAGGTACGAAACGACATTTTTGGAGCTAAAAACGAGCATTTTTGATGGAAAATGGCCCCGTTGAAGTTCCTCAACCTCCGTGGCATTGTTCGTGAGTGCTTGAGCCCCAATAAGTGTTGAGAAGGACGAGTCCAAGGCACCCGAGAGCCGGTCGCGGGCAAAATATTGAGTTTCCAAGACAAAAATCTGCCCAGCAGCCAAGCTAAGCGCTTGGAACAGTCAAGCCCTTAGCTTGAATTTTCAGTGGCCAACAACAGCAGCCAAGCTAAGCGCTTGGATGCATCAAAGTGCTTAGCTTAAGATATGCCAAACCAAGCGCTTTGCTTGGCAGATCTCAAGCTAAGCGCTTGGCTTCAGTTACAGATTCGGGATTCTCCTTTAAAACACATTTTTCAGTTACTTTTTCTGATACGTTTTCACTTTGTAATTGCTTTGGAGAGCTCTTGGAAGCTCCAGAGCATAGATCCATTCTCTATAGGCTTGATTATCATCAAGAAAGACGTGATTACATCCAATTTCATCTTCATTGTATCTTGATCCGTGAGATTTGGGCATTCCACCGTCTCGTGACAATCGGTGGTAACTTGTATCAATTCTCCCTATTTTGATTCTGATTATGAATGTTGGTTATTGTTATTCATATATGATGTTGTTTGTTTCAAGATCCGTTATGAGTAGCTAATTCACGATTGTTGGTGGTAGAATGTAGACATCATAGCTAGGGTTATGATTATGCTTGTTGTGCTTTGAATCATTGCGTAAGATCTAAAGTAGCCAATTACAAATCTTCGAATACAAGGTAGTGACAGCCCTTGTGGTCGCTTAATACTTCTAGATCATCCGTACAATTGGGAGTAGCCAATTCCGTATTTTCGAATGCAAAGCATGTGACAAATTTGTGGTCAATTAATACTTCTCTATTGTATGTTTAAATGTTCATAGCATGATAGCAAGTTGTAACCCATGGTTTGTCATGTCCACTAAGCTACCACCATCATCTTTCTCTATTTGATTTTATCTTCCTCTTGATAGTTTCTGATTTGCATGAGTGCTTGGTTTAATCACACAAACTTGCTTGTTGGTTGATTACAATTGTTACGCACTAAACAAAGCTACGTTAGGTCCCAAGAGAACGACACTCGG
Organism: Plantago ovata; assembly: GCA_028274465.1. NCBI lineage: Eukaryota > Viridiplantae > Streptophyta > Magnoliopsida > Lamiales > Plantaginaceae > Plantago > Plantago ovata. Next base: position 79,391,920 of record CM051455.1, on the reverse strand, counting down.
GAACATCTTACCGCTGCACTAAACTCTTTTGTGTAGTGATAAGTGTTCTTTGGCTACAAACAAATTTAATTGGTGAAAAAATGACTCATCAATTTGGCGCCGTTGCCGGGGACTTAACTCATTTGGTTTAGTGTTTAATTTTTGTTTTTTTGACCGACTTCACTTTCTTACCCCATTTCTTTCCCCATATCTTTTTGTTACTTTGTGTGCTTGGGCTCTTGGTTGAGTTTTGTATATATTAGAATATAGCTTTTTGCTTTTGTTGCGGAACTACTCTTGTCTTTGTGTGTGTAGGATTTCATGAATGACTTGCATTGTGAAGCTGGTGGGGAGAATGGAAATGATGTAGATGCTTATAGGAAGCATTTGTTCCAGGAGTTGTATGGAAAACCTGGAAGGTCTTGTGTAGCCTTGGCTAAAGATTGCAAGAATTTTTATGTCGACCCTTCGTACCACTCCATCCTTTCCACATACGATGCATTTGGGAATCCTAGAGAATTCTTGGAGACATTCGAGGCCGGTGTGTTGAGGCTTCCTTCTATGAATGAGTAGAGAATTCTTCTATCACCTGAACAGATTTGCATATGCACGTTTGGTGGAGCTATGAGAGGACCGGCTAAGGAATGGCTTACGTTTCACCTAGAAGGATCATTGAGAACCTGGAACGAAATAGCTAATAGTTTTATGCGTTGGAATTCTATGTGTTTCGTGCCATGGACGTCTCACTTCGCCACCCCACCACCGGAAGTTTCCATAGTTGATAAAGATGAATGTGGCGAAGTGTATATTAATGAATCCTCTTCAGATTCAAGCGTTGTTTGCACACCATTACTTGAAGATGGACTGATTCCGGAACTAACCGGCTTGGATATTTCTGAGATGTTTTGCACGAGAGAAGAGACATACACGTTCATCCTAGAGAGGACTTGCATAGAAAGCTACTTCAGGAGTTTTGATCCACTTTTTTCTTTTTATTTTCCCTCTGATTCCTTTAGTTATTTCTTAGATTTTGATTTTTTTAATTTAGAAAATTTTTATTTTCAGGGAATCATGGATTTGCTTGGGGACTTGAGGAGAGGAGCCAAAGATGGTTCCCAAGATGCAAGGAGTAATGGAACGGATGCACGAGATGCGTTCCCATTTGATAATGGATAACCTTTGTGGTATTTCATTGCATGTAGTTTAGTTTTTTCTTTTTTTTTTTATTGCTTTCGTAGTTGTGGCCTGTGTGCCTTTTGTCGTTTTAGTTAGTTTAGTTTTTGTTTCGGTGCCTTGGGTGACATTAGGTAGGAAAAACGTCGGAACTTTGGGAAAACAGGGCAAGCGAAGCGCTTGGAACAGCCAAGAGGTCTGCTTTGACCCTGTATCCCAAAATTTCCCTGTTATTCCCTTCTTATCACCTTTCCGCACCCGTTTTCACTTGTTTCTTGAGTCTTTTCAGGTACTACTCGTCTATAGGAGTTGGACACGAACCTTTATCTTAGGGAAGTGTACTTTCAATCAAATTTTTCGTTTCTATTCAACTTTTCTTTGCTCGAGGACGAGCAAAAGTTTAGGTTTTGGGAGGGGTCATTGGATTTTCAGTACTATGTGCTCTTTTGGTTCGTACATGCCTGTTGTTAGTTCAAGTTGTTGTAATTTGTCGTGTTTCTCAGTTTTTGCATGCATATCATCCATAGATTAGTTGTTGCACGTTGTTGTGTGGAGTTTATTGCCAAGTTTTTGAACATTTCTATTGAGTAGACTAAGTGTTTATGACCATTGATCATATGTTGCATCACTTTGCAAGTAGTTTGAGGCTTGTCTCGCTTGGTTTGTCACATTCGCATGTGCATGTTCTCCTTTGGAGGGTAATACCATAATGTAAGGTCCTCCTCGGTCCGCCCACGTAAGGTGGTCGAGCCCTAGGACCCAAAAACGAATTTTGGAAATTTTGAGGATTGAATTTTATATTTGGAATATAAATATGATTTAATTGTAATTATTGTTAACTAGAGGGGTTAAATTTAATTAGTATAAAGTTAAGGGGCTTATTTGTAATTTATAATTTATTGATTGAATGAAAACATGTTGAAAGAAATAATAAAAGTAGAAAAATCGTGAGATACAATGTTACCAACGAAGGTTGTCAATCTCCGAAGATTGCTAACTCACAAGCAAGAATTGATAAACAACGAGGTCCAATTGCTATGCTTAATCCTCCAAAATTGATAAGAAAAAGAGTCTCCTACGCTAAGAATTTCCATAACAGGCTCTGGAGAATTTGTCTCTCAAAATAATGTGAAAAAGTATGAAAAACGTAGAGAATGGAGCAACTATATATAATGTTCGGAATAGCACGGGTCAAACCGCCCCAGACGCTGGGCTATTCGCCTGGTGCGGGGTGATTCGCCCCACATCCCAGGCGATTCGCCTGGGACTTCCAGATCGACTTCAGCGCGATTTTAGTCTCCTTTTCCTTTTGGGACTCGGATTTTGCCTTCTAGTGACCTTTAAGCTTTGAAACTCGTCCCCTAGGCCTCAAATCTCATCCGGAACCTTCTAGATACTCCACGAATGTCCTTGAAACACTAAAACCTCATCCACTTCATCAATATTGCCCATAAAAACACATTTTTCACATAAAACCTGAAAAATGCAAAGAAAAGGGAAACGTGACACTATTCTAATAAAATGCACTAAAATATAAGCTAAATTAACCTAGAGGATAGCTAAACTGGTGAAAAAGACTCGAATGGAAGTGTAAAATACATATGATCAATGGTCATAAACACTTAGTCTACTCAACTTTTCTTTGCTCGAGGACGAGCAAAAGTTTAGGTTTAGGGAGGGATCATTGGATTTTCAGTACTCTGTGCTCTTTTGGTTCGTACATGCCTGTTGTTAGTTCAAGTTCTTGTAATTTGTCGTGTTTCTCAGTTTTTAAATGCATATCATCCATAGATTAGTTGTTGCACGTTGTTGTGTGGAGTTTATTGCCAAGTTTTTGAACATTTCTATTGAGTAGACTAAGTATTTATGACCATTGATCATATGTTGCATCAATTTTCAAGTAGTTTGAGGCTTGTCTCGCTTGGTTTGTCACATTCGCATGTGCACTAGTTAAGCTTAGTAGTCTCGACATCACCTCGAGTGGTGTTTCTTCTAATGCAGTTCACGATGTTCCTTATAAAATGATGCATATTAGAGTCTATGGTTGTAACCCGTGTAATTATGTACGTAAGAGGCGACAAGTTCTTCACCTTGATTAGAGATTTCCAAATGCCTAGGAAGGAGGTAGTGTGAGGTGTGTGATTCATTGTATTAAACCTATTCTATTGAATAGGTTTGGGGAGGGGGTTGCTTCGTTGTACTTGTCTTTCGTCTTTGAGTCGTTGTAAAGCTTGTCTTTTTCCTTTTTGATTTGTTCTCCAACCTATTCTTTCGAATAGGTTTGGGGAGGCGTCTTTATAGAGTTTGTTCTTTTTATTTTCGTCTTTTTGCTCAAACCTATTCTCTCGAATAGGTTTGGGGAGGTGTTTTTCGTTGTTTCGTTGTTAAGTACTGCTGCTTGCTTATATAAAAAGGAGGGAAAAAAAACAAGAAAAGAAAATAAAGAATAAGACCCAAAAAGCAAAAGAAGGGTCGTTGCAAGCCAAAAAGCAGTCTTGTAAAGTGTCGAGTGTCATGTAAATATTTTGTTCTTGTGAAGTTTTCGAGTTGTAAATTCTATCTTTTGTTTCGTGTCGCCTTTGTCCAAGGCCTGTTCTTGACCACCCTCGTCTTGCTATTCAAGAAGTGGTTGAAAGAGACTCATTCTTTGAGAGTCTGGGTAGAATAGGTGATAGTGTATATGTCCTAGAGACAGTCCTTACTAAGGGCATGGTGCCCTTATAGAGGTCATATATGTACTATTACACAGGTCAACGTAATATAATATATGTTTGTTGCATTTTACTATTGAGTATCGCTTTCATATTTATATTACACCAGGCATGCAGCATGTCATATCTCTATTACTGTCTGTATTGATATTAAACATGTCCCCTCGGATAGATGACCGATCACACAGATAGTGGGAGCTATGTGAGTTATCATCTATCCCAAACTCTCCCTAGTCGAGGTTCATCTCGGATGTGGGGGGTCTGAATGAACCAGACAAGAATAGTATGCGTGGAGGTTATACTTGTTGGAGCAAGTGTGAGCCGATCCCACGGCCATGGAACGGATTGTTGGACAATCGAGAAACGTTCCCATAACTGCACATAGTTGTTCGAAGAAGCTTTATCGAACAATGGAAGTACCCACCGGACACTCCCATCGATGTATACTCTACACCGAAGTGTCTATGGGAACCGGTGAGTTGTCGAAGTGATGCCAGTCGTCCTTTGTACTTACAGGACTTTATCATCACATTTGTTGCCCCATATCCTTGGTGGACCCGTCGATGTCAGCTCTGAATAAGCAGCTGACCTAAGACACGATCCAGGATTATGGCTACATACAAATGGGGATGATAAGTGATTCTGTGAAGGATTCATCTCTCAAGTGTAGCACAAGAGAGCACTGCTCATAGTCTGCCCAGTTGTGTTGGTAAAGTCACTGGCCAGTGCAAATGATATATTATGATGGTCATAAGTATATCTTAACCAAGCAACTCCCTGAGACGCCCGTGGATGTATTATTGGGATAGACACTTCATCGATCCTAGATACATTCGAGCAAGTCAGATGAAGGGACGTTACCATCGCCGCGTTGAGCGCGACAGGATTCGCAATGAAAGGGTTAGCTTTGAGAAACCTCTCAAACGTCCTCACGTATTAATATTGCAAATGGAACCGTCTAGGAATTCCATGTTGCCTAGTCTAGGACTTGCTTAATACGATGAGGCCCTATGGGTCACACTATGTGGTGATTCAGCCTATCAGAATATCCTTGAAGATGGAATCGCAATTAATTTGGAATTAATTATGATATTTGGTGGCTCAATTAATGATTTGGAATTATTAATTGAATTGGCTAATTAATTGTATTTTATGTAAATACAATTAAAGATTATATTTTGGAAATATAATGGAGGTTTGATTAGAAAGGATATGTTAATTTAGAATTAACGTATGCACTTGGGCAAAATCTACTTGGAGTTTGAATTGCCTTAGAACTATAAGTGGGTCCCAAAATTGAGACCCACCTACTGTACCTAGGAGGCGCGCGCGCGCATGATGGATAAGGGGAAGGAGTTCGACTCCTTCCTCTATTAGAAGTCCAAGGGATAAGTTAGATTTTCCTGATTGAGTTTTTATTTGATTGGGAATGAATCTAGACTTGATATTGGTTTCCTTGTGCGATAAGAATTAGATTCTTATTCCTTTACGAAGTCTAATTGCTTATGCCTTAGGCTTCTATAGACTACTATATATAGTGGACTATTAGAGAGCTTTTTACACACAGTTTTCAGACATAGACTTTCACAGTTATTCTACCCAGTTTTCTTAGAGAAAATAAAAAGCTCTCCCCTCCTCTTTAGCCACCCGCGCGCACCACCTCACCGGAGGAATCGCCGCCCCGTCTTCTTGGTCACACAAAGAATATCCTAGCATTCTTCCGATAGGCTGTTCATCCGTGGATACCAAGGTTGAGGTTCTAGGAGCTGGAAACTAACTCTTATTGTCTTGCAGATATACAGAGTATTGTAGATATCTTCGACTTCGACGAAGGAGAAGATACACCGGAATATTACAAAGACTTGGAAGCTGCTTTGGAAGTAAGGTTAGTCTTCTAATTGACGTGTTTATATATATACGACATATGCATAATCAATTAACCTGTATGTTAAGAAAATTTTTGAAATTCCGCTGCGTACCCTAGGGGTAACTCTGACCATATTTTCTTACAATAGGGGAGTGTTATCTTTCTAGGAAACCCTCATTCGTTTGATTAGAGTCAGTATTGGTTGGCCCTCTCTTGAGGAAAAGTCTCGCTTGGTGAACAGTAGTAAGCCCTCGGTTTCATTGGCGCGGGCTAATTGTAGTATGATAATGTGCATCATTGTGTCGTCACTGACCAGGTCCAGGTAGAAGATGTTACGAGAGACTCCTTTGTTTAACAAAGTGCACATGAGAATGTGTATATTCGCAATCGAGGCATTCTTCAACCTACTTGCATGTCATGCTCATATGATCTTGTTCATAAGCATTTGGTACATTCAATAGAATAGTTCACTTTACTTGTGATGAGACTCCTTTTTGTGTTGCATTTAGATTAGTTGGTTGCTTGAGGACAAACAAAGGTTTGGTTTGGGGAGATTGATGAACGTATTTTTGACGCGTTCATCTTGTCTTTTTTACCTTCTTTTGCTATATTTTTGCTTAGTTTTTTGGTTACTTTTGTAGAATAGTGTCACGTTTTGTATTTTTTGCATTTTCAAGCACTTAGGTACGAAATGACGTTTTTGGAGCTAAAAACGAGCATTTTTGATGGAAAATGGCCCCATTGAAGTTTCTCAACCTCCGTGGCTTTGTTCGTGAGTGCTTGAGCCCCAATAAGTGTTGAAAAGGATGAGTCCAAGGCACCCGAGGGCGGGTCGTGGGCAAAAGATTGAGTTTCCAAGACAAAAATCTGCCCAGCACCCAAGCTAAGCGCTTGGAATAGTCAAGCCCTTAGCTTAAATTTTCAGTGGCCAACAACAGCAGCCAAGCTAAGCGCTTGCCATCCAAGCGCTTAGCTTGGCAGATCTCAAGCTAAGCGCTTGGCTTCAGTTACAGATTCGGGATTCTCCTTTAAAACACATTTTCAGTTAATTTTTCTTATACGTTTTCACTTTGTAATTGCTTTGGAGAGCTCTTGGAACCTCCAGAGCTTAGATCCATTATCTAGAGGCTTGATTATCATCAAGAAAGACGTGGTTACATCCAATTTCATCTTCATTGTATCTTGATCCGTGAGATTTGGGCATTCCACCGTCTCGTGACAATCGGTGGTAACTTGTATCAATTCTCCCTATTTTGATTCTGATTATGAATGTTGGTTATTGTTATTCATATATGATGTTGTTTGTTTCAAGATCCGTTATGCGTAGCTAATTCAAGATTGTTGGTGGTAGAATGTAGACATCATAGCTAGGGTTATGATTATGCTTGTTGTGCTTTGAATCATTGCGTAAGATCTAAAGTAGCCAATTAAAAATCTTCGAATACAAGGTAGTGACAGCCCTTGTGGTCGCTTAATACTTCTAGATCATCTGCACAATTGGGAGTAGCCAATTCCGTATTTTCGAATGCAAAACATGTGACAACTTTGTGGTCAATTAATACTTCTCTATTGTATGGTTAAATGTTCATAGCATGATAGCAATTGTAACCCATGGTTTGTCATGTCCACTAAGCTACCACCAGCATCTTTCTCTATTTGATTTATCTTCCTCTTGATAGTTTCTGATTTGCATGAGTGCTTGGTTTAATCACAAAAACTTGCTTGTTGGTTGATACAATTGTTACGCACTAAACAAAGCTACGTTAGGTCCCAAGAGAACGACACTCGGGAATTTCTTACTGATGCACTAAACTCTTTTGTGTAGTGATAAGTGTTCTTTGGCTACAAACAAATTTAATTGGTGAAAAAACGACTCACCATTGATCATCTAGTTCAATGAGTTTGACTTTACCAGCTTTCTTCTCAGCTTCCTGCTCTTTTATGATCAACTTCTTCATACAATCTAAAACTTCTTTCTCAGTATGAACTCCTTGTTTTTTCTCATGGAATACAACATGCACTGATCCTTCAATCTTTTGTGCTTTCTTGTTGTAAACTCCGCAAGCTTTGATATGCAAGGAGTAACCAAGAAATATAGCTTCATCTGCGTTTGGTTGATATGTTCTTAAGTATTCTCTACCATTGTTAGAAACATAACACTTGCAACCAAACACTCTTAGATGTGTGATACTTGGAGGTATTCCAATACATAGCTCATATGGAGTTCTATTGTACTCCTTGTTAATCAATCATCTATTCTGAGTGTAGCAAGCTGTATTAACAGCTTCAACCCAATAGGATTCACTTCTCTCAGTGTCAGCAGCAAGCATAGTCCTTGCAGCTTCCTTAAGGGTTCTGTTCTTTCTTTCAACAACTCCATTTTGCTGAGGGGTTCTTACTGAAGATAACTGATGTTGTATGCCTTTAGAAGTGCAGTACTCAGTTATGTACTGGTTTACAAACTCAGTACCATGGTCAGTTCGAATGATTTGTACCTTGTCATTTTTCAAGACTTCAAGCTTATTCAGCAAGTTAGGTATTTCATTCTTAGTTTCTGATTTGTGCTTGATGAAAATAACGCAAGTAAATCTTGAGTAATCATCCACAACAACTAGGCTATACTTCTTGCTTGCATAACATGTTGCTGAGGATCAAACAAGTCCATGTGCAATAATTGGAGTTGCTTTGTAATTGACTGGACTGATTTATTCTTGAACGAGGACTTCGTCCGATTTCCTTGCTGACAAGCTGAGCAAACTCCATCCTTCTTGTATGTTATCTTTGGTAGTCCAACTACAAGTCCTTTCTTAGACAGCTTATTCAGCGTCTTGAAATTCAAGTGAGTTGTTCTTTTATGCCAAAGCCATGCACTTTCAGCAAGGCCTACTTGATCAGTAACTAGACATTTTTCTATGGTTGATGAGGACAAATCCACATTGTATAGACTTCCAGTTCTTCTAGCAATCAGAATTGTCTTTTTGGTTTCAAAGTCAATGAGTCTACATTCGTCACTCTCGATTTTTATGAAATATCCTTTGTCAGCAAACTGACTCATGCTATACAAGTTGAACTTGAGATTCTTGACGTGTAGTACTCCTTTGATTGTTATGCAACCAATCTTAATATCTCCAAAACCTTTAGTAGGGTCAATTTCTCCACCGACAAACCTTATTGTTTGACCTTTACACCACTGTCTATAGTTTATATGGTTTTTCTTGTTGCCCGTCATGTGCTTCCCGCAACCACTATCAAAATGCCAAATTGGATTGTTTGTCTCCGTGGCTGAAGTCTGCACAATAAAGAACAAACAAGTTAATTATCCAGAATAGGATGTCCATTAACATGTTCAAGAAAACGTCCAGTGGATACCCAACTCTTGACTTGTTTCCTACTTGCTGAGGAACTAGTTGGTTTGGATCCAAATGACTTTTGAACGTTACTGTTCATGTCCAGTTTCTGATGTGGTGTCTTGTTTGGAATTCCTTTCTATTGAACATACTTTTCAGTAAATTCTTTTCTTGCCATATTTCTCCTAGTCCTAGCATTTTGATTCTTGTCAGCACTCTTAGGTTTGGATTTGTTCTGATCCTTGAAGTATCTTTGCTGTCTCTGCTTGTACTCGTGGACAAGTTGGTTTTGCTTATTCTTGTAACCAAGTTCGCTTTTAGGAGAGTGTTGAGTTCTTTTCTCAGCATTCTTACTTGATTCCAATTTGTCAGCAATTGACTTCTGGTTACGTTTTTCTGTAATCTTGCCTTTAGGCTTAACAGATTGCTTTTCAGCAACTTGTTTGGTAGATTTCTTTTCAACAACTTTCTTTTTGACAGTCTGCTTTTCAGCAACCTGTTTACCTTTTGAGGTTTTGTTACTTTGAGTAGCAACATCGGCGGTTTTGGTCAAAGGTTCCTGATTGCTTGTTTCAGCAATATTGGATTGACCAATCTGATAGAGTTCTAGTTGACTACTAATAGAAGCACGAACAAAGGTCATGGGTGATTTGTCATTACTCAAGAGAATCACTTCATCACCTTCATAAGTTGCACCCAATCCTTCTTTCTGAGAAGGATCTCTCAGTTACGTTTGCAATTCAATCAAGGTGTTACTTGCATTTGCATAAGATTTGAAGTTGACCTTCAATTTCTTAAGTTCTTGAACTTCAGCAAGTAGCTTTAGGATAGAAGACTGATATTCTTGATGTTTTATTGAAAGTTGAGTATTCTTCTCTATGGCTTCAACAACAAGATTCTGAAGATGCACTATTTCAGCATCCTTTCTTTCTAATTCAACACTTAGCACTATATACGTTTCAGTAGTTTGCTTTGTTAGAAATTCAGCATTTTGAATCTTCTCTTGTTGTTTGCTCAGACTTTTTTCAAATCTTTCAATTTCTCCTTGAATCTTATCAAGATCAATTCCATTTTCACTTTCTGATTCTGAATCTGAGTCTTGAGAAATTACCTGATCAGTCATGAGGCATAATTCAACATTTGACACGTCTGGAAATGCTTCCATGGCAATTCCACAAACTTCTTTGCCAATTTCCACATCCATGGTCGTCTCTTCATCAGTATCTGAGTCTTCTGTCTCACTATCTTCATAACTTGTATCAATGCATAAAGCATCAATCTTGGCTTGAAACTTCTTCTTTTCTTCAGCAATCAAAGCCCTTTCGAATTTCTTCCTCTTGTCAGTAGACTTGCCTTGCAGCAAGGACAATTGGCTTTGAAATGACCAGGCTTTTTGCAATAAAAGCAAAGATCGTTTTCAACTGCTGGTTCCTCAGAAGAAGTAGCTTGCTGAGCTTGCTTGTTCAGCGAGCTAGCTTCAGGCTTGCACTTATGATAGTTGTTGCCAAGATGCTTTTTCAGCTTCTCTTTTGCCTTTCGCCTTTCAAGTTCCCTGCTAATGAATTTCCTCATGTTTCTAGCAGCTAGAGCACTTTTATCAGCAGGCTCTTTTTCATCCTTCTTTTCAGAAGTTGAAGGATTTGCAGCAAGAGTAATGTTTTGTGATTTTTCAACAAACACATTTTCTCTTTGCTTTGTCTCATAGTTGACAACAGCAAGATGAGAGAACAACTCAGTAGGAGTGATGTTAGCCATTCCTTGGTTGTATTAGAAGTTTTGAGTGTGAATCCACTCTTGATTCAGACTTCTTATGATGGTTTTCACCTTCTCAGAACCTGAGTAGAAACTTCCAGAACCTAGTGCAGCCATTTCACTCATGAGAGTTGTGAATCTGAAACTTCTGAAATTCTGAAAATTGCAGTCTTCCAGTGACTCGGTAGCGCCTTGTTTGAAATTCTGAAACTTCAACTTCAGCACTTCAGGTTTGTTTTCCTTGGTTTTGTCAAATCCAACACACAAGTCTTGAACCATCTACCAAGCTTCTTTGGCAGTCCTGGCACCTTACTGTTTGCACTGTATGGTGTCTGGAGTAGACCGAATAATGATGTTTCTAGCTTGGCCATCAAGACGGAATCTTTTGGCTTTATCAGAAGTCCATTCCTCTCTTGGTTTATCCACTATATTGTCGACTGGATCACCAATTGGTAAATCTTTTCCATCTTTGTCTTTTGTGGTATGTGGGAAAGATTTTATAATCTGAGTGATCTTGAGTGGACCATCATTAATGACAGTGACCATCTCATCACTAATGGCTTCGAGATGTAGCATCATGTTGTTTCGCCTTTTCTCGTAGTTTTCCAGGTTCAGTTGAGGAGCATCTCCTAGGGACATCCTGTCAGCAAACAACTACCAAACAGATCAAGTGAAAGTGATTTACGGAAAACACCTAAGGGGATCAAGGTTCAGTGCTGAAGGTTCTTTAACCTTCAGCATTGAACCTAGATCCCCTTAGGTGCTTTCCGTAAATCACTCTCACTTGATCAGTTTGGTAGTCTTTTGCTGACAGGATGTCTTTAGGAGACGCTCCCTTACTGAAGCTGGAAAACTATGAAAAATGGCGAAACAACATGATGCTACATCTTGAGGCCATTAGCGATGAAATGGTCACTGTCATAAATGATGGACCTATCGAGATCACTAAACTTGAGAGAAGTTTTCCTCCCAAAACCACAGAAGCTGGTAAGGCAACTATCTTAGGTGAACCAGTCGATACTGTCGTTCCAAAACCAAGACAGGAATGGACTTCCGACGAAGCCCAAAGATTCCGTCTTGATGGCCAAGAAAGAAACATCATCATTCGATAAACTCCGGATACAATACAGTGCAAACTGTGGGGTGCCAAAACTGCTAAGGAAGCTTGGAAAATGGTTCAAGATCCTTGCGCTGGATCAGATAAAACCAAGGAAAACAAACTCGAAGTGCTTAAGTTAAAGTTCCAGAACTTTAAACAAGGTTCAAATGAGTCACTGGAAACTTGGTTTTCAGATTCACAACTCTAGTAAGTGAGATGGCTGCCTTAGGAGTTGGAAATCTCTATTCAGATTCTGAGAAGGTGAAAACCATTATTAGAAGTCTGAACCAAGAGTGGATCCATACTCAGAATTTCTATTATAATCAAGGAATGCCAAATATCACACCTACAGAGTTGTTCTCTCATCTTGCTACTGTCAACTACGAGACAAAGCAAAGAGAAAATGAGTTTGCTGAAAAATCGCAAAACATTGCTCTTGCTGCAAAGCTGTCATCTTCTGAAAAGAAGAATGATAAAGAGCCTAATGATGAAAATACTTTAGTTCTTAAAAACATGAAGAAATTCATCAGTAAGGAACTTGAAAGGCGAAAAGCAAACGAGAAGCTGAAAAAGCATCTTGGTAACAACTACCATAAATACAAGAATGAGGCTAGCTCGGTGAACAAGCAAGCTCAGCAAACAAATTCTTCTGAAGAACCAGCAGTTGGCAATGATCTCTGCTTTTATTGCAAAATGCCTGGACACTTCAAAGCAAATTGTCCAGGGGCTTTGACCCAAACATCTTGACTAGGGTTTGGAGGGCATTATTGACTTTTCAGGTCTCATAGAATATTCAAGAAGGCGGGCCCCCTTGGGACCGACCAGGGGTGGTCAACCTGGGTACTCATGCCTTCCTCAGGTTCCATGGTAAGTAGTGCTCTGCCTGTTCTCCTTTGGAGGGTAATACCTTAATGTAAGGTCCTCCTCGGTCCGCCCACGTAAGGTGGTCGAGCCCTAGGAAAGCTCCTCGTGCCTTACATTGGTCAGCCTTATCCTTGTAGTGAACTGTCTTGAGGGTCAGCCTCATAATGATGGTCGGACCATATGCTGGTCGAGCCACACTCAAGTGACATACTTGGGTATGGTCGAGCCCCTTGAGGGACGACCCTTAAACTCTTGTCGCGCTCTTAGACCGCTCCAGTTCGTAAATGCGGGCTGCACATATTTTGACAAGTACCCTAATTGTCCAAAATAATAGAAGCCTCAAAATTCAAACAAGTCTACCACAAAACAAAAAGAACTAATTAAACCACAACCAAATCGATCATGTGCCTTTCCACCTAAAGTTCAGCAACCACTCCACTCTATGCAGTTCCCTCATCATCCACTCCACCATCTACACAAAAGAAAGAACATGAATAAGTTAAAGAGTTACACAAGCAACTGATACGGAATGGTCAACCTTAGCTTCACTAATCGAACAAACCTCTACTGCACTAATGGAACACAAACCAGTAGAGGTGCAACAACATCATTATCAGTGAAGGGTCAAAAAAATCAACCAGACAGAGAATGCATTCATCCAGAAAATACATCTAGTATTATGACAGAAACCACTCTATTCATCCAGATCCAAATAAGACACATAAATATAACATAACATTCATTCAACCCTCCAGAAAGTATAGAAGACAGTTCAAACCTTCGTCTTAGTCACAATCAACAAACACACCACATAAAACAGCTACAAGATCGAGAAATTTGCTAACCACCTCAATTCAAACCAGATAACTTAACTAGTTCTAATTTCTAGCTACACTATCAATCACCTTATCAGGTGATTGATAGTATAAGTACTTACTGAGAAAGTTAAGTACCAGCAAACTCAATACTGAAAAGTAATAAACACTTGCTGAGAAAGTTTTAAACGAAGAAAAGTTTGAAAAGAATATTCACCCCCCCCCTCTAGTCTTTTCTTGTTGTTTAAAGGGACCAACAAGTGGTATCAGAGCTGGAGGTTCTTTAACCTTCAACACTGAATCTAGATTCCCTTAGGTGCTTTCCGTAAATCACTTTCACTTGATCAGTTTGGTAGTCTTTTGCTGACAGGATGTCGGTAGGAGACGCTCCCTTGCTGAAGCTGGAAAACTATGAAAAATGGCGAAACAACATGATGCTACATCTTGAGGCCATTAGTGATGAGATGGTCACTGTCATAAATGATGGAGCAATCAAGATCACTCAAATTGAGAGAAGTTTTCCTCACAAAACCACAGAGGCTGGAAAGGAAACTATCTTAGGTAAACCAGTCGATACTGTCGTTCCAAAACCAATAGAGGAATGGACTTCAGATGAAGCCAAAAGACTCCGTCTTGATGGCCAAGCAAGAAACATGCTTAATGACAGGTGGATTCTGGGGGCGTCGATCGCAACTAATTGTTTGATTTGCGGAGGCTTATGCTAGGATGTGGACGACAGGAATTGTTGGAAAAATTATAGTACTTCCAATCTGAATAGTCTTGTTCATTCTGAAAAGACTGGATCTATTTGAAAGGCCTTTCGACTGAGCCTATTTAAAGTTATGAAAAAGAAGACCTTGTTTTTGGTGACCTATTCTCTGTTTCAATCTTTTCTTATTTTTTTTCAATCCCATTAGGGACGGTCATTATTCGATCTACTCCAGATACTATACAGTACAAACTGTGGGGTGCCAAAACTGTTAAAGAAGCTTGGAAAATGGTTCAAGATCTTTGTGCTTGATCTGACAAAACCAAGGAAAACAAACTCGAAGTGCTAAATTTGAAGTTTCAAAACTTCAAACAAGGTGCAAATGAGTCACTGGAAGACTTGGATTTCAGATTCACAACTCTAGTGAGTGAGATGGCTGCCTTAGGAGTTGGAAACTTCTATTTAGATTTTGAAAAGGTGAGAACCATTATTAGAAGTCTAAACCAAGAATGGATCCACACTCAGAATTTCTACTATAATCAAGGAATGCCAAATATCACTCCAACCGAGTTGTTCTCTCATCTTGCTACTGTCAACTATGAGACAAAGCAAAGAGAAAATGTGTTTGCTGAAAAATCGCAAAACATTGCTCTTGCTGCCAAGCCGTCATCTTCTGAAAAGAAGAATGATAAAGAGCTTGTTGATGAAAACGCTCTTGTTGTTAGAAACATGAAGAAATTCATCAGTAAGGAACTTGAAAGGCGAAAAGCAAAAGAGAAGCTGAAAAAGCAACTTGGTAACAACTACCATAAATACAAGAATGAAGCTAGCTTGCTGAACAAGCAAGCTCAGCAAGCAAACTCCTCCGAAGGACCAGCAGTTGGCAATGATCTTTGCTTTTATTGCAAGAAGCCTGGACACTTCAATGCAAATTGGCCCTTACTGAAAGGGAAATCTGCTGAAAAGAAGAAGAAGTTCAAAAGGGCTTTGACTGTTGAAGAAAAGAAAAAGATTCAAGCAAAAATCGATGCTCTTTGCATTGAAACAAGCTCTGAAGACAGTGAGGTAGAGAGTTCAGACACTGAAGAAGAAGAAGCCATTCCTGACGTAGAGATTGGCAAGGAAGTTTGTGGAATAACTATGGAACCTTATCCAGATGTGTCAAACTACGAGTTCTGCCTCATGACCGGTCAAGTTAATTGTCCTACCTCTGACTCAGATTCAGAAAGTGAAGATGACATTGACCTTGATAGAATTCAAGGATAAATCGAAATATTTGAGAAAACTCTGAGCAAACAGCAAGAGAAACTACAGAATGCTGAACTTCTGACTAAGCAAACTACTGAAAAGTATGTCTTGCTGAGCGTAGGATGCTTAAATATTGCATCTCAAGAAGTTAATTGCTGAAGCTACAGAGAAGAATGCTCAAATGGCAATAGGATTGGAAGAGTATCAGTCCTCGATTCTAAAGTTACTTGCTGAAATACAAGAAATGAAAAAGATGAAAGTCAATTTCAAATCTTATGTAGACGCTAGTAACACGCTGACTGAACTAAACTCTTATCTGAGAGATCCATCTCAAAAAGAAGGTTTAGGTGCCACGTATGAAGGTGATGATGTAATACTCTTGAGTAAAGACAAATCACCAATCACCTTTGTTCGTGCAACTGATAGTGGTCAACCAGAACTCTATCAATTTGGTCAATCTAAGGTTGCTGAAATAAGCAATCAAGTACCTATGACCGAAAAGCCCGCTGTTGCTACTCAAAGTAACAAGAGTTTAAAAGGAAAATAGGTTGTTGAAAAGCAAACAGTTCAGAAAAAGGATGTTGTAAAGCATTCTGACAAACAAGTCGCTGAAAAGCAATTTGTTAAGACTAAAGGCAAGATTACTAAAAGTAATCAGAAGACCTTTGCAGACAAACCTGAATCAGGTAAGGTTGTTGAGACAAAAGCTCAGCATACTCCGAAAAGTGGACTTGGATTCAAAACCAAGCAAAATCAACTTTTTCATGAGTATAGGCAAAGTCACGAAAGATACTTCAAAGACTTGAACAAAACCAAGCCTAAGAGTCCTAACAAAACTCAAAATGCTAGGACTAGAAGGAACCTTGCTAGAAAAGAACTTACTGAAAAGTATGTTCAGCAAAAAGGTCAACCGAGCAAGACACCACATCACAAAGTGGATTTGATTAGCAATAATAAAAAGTCTTTCGGCTCAAAACCTTCTAGTTCCTCAGCAAGTAGAAAACAAGTCAAAGTTAAAAAACTCAAGACCTGGGTTTCCACTGGACGCTTTCTTGAACATGTTAATGGACATCCAATATTGGATGATTAACTTGTTTGCTCTTGATTGTGCAGACTTCAGCCACGGAGACAAACAATGCAATATGGCACTTTGACAGTGGTTGTGGAAAGCACATGACGGGCAACAAGAAAAACCTTATAAACTATAGACGGTGGTCTAAAGGTCCAACAATAAGGTTTGCTGGTGGAGGCTTTGGTTCTACTAAAGGTTATGGTGACGTGAAGTTAGGATGCATTACCATTTCGGGAGTTCTTTATGTCAAAAATCTTAAGTTTAACCTTTTTCGCATGAGTCAATTCGCTGATAAAGGATACTTCATCAAAATCAAAAGTGATGAATGTAAACTTATAGACTTTGAGACAAAGAAGGTTATTATGGTTGCTAGAAGATCAGGAGGTTTGTATACTGTAGATTGGTCTTCGGCAATCGTTGAAAAATGCCTTGTCTCAGATCATGATTGCCTTGCTGAAAAAGCATGGTTATGGCATAAACGAACAAGTCACCTAAACTTCAAGACGCTGAATAAGCTGTCTAAAAAGGCACTTGTAGTTGGATTACCTAAGGTTACTTTCAAGAAGAATGGTGTTCGCAATGCATGTCAGCAAGGAAACCAAACCAAATCTTCATTTAAGAACAAGGTAGTACCGTCAACTACAAAACCTTTACAACTCTTGCACATGGACTTGTTTGAATCTTCTTGAACAAGCTATGCTGGTAAGAAGTATGGTCTGGTGGTGGTAGATGACTATTCAAGATTCACTTCGGTAGTATTTATCAAACACAAGTCTGAAACAAGGACTGAAATACCTAACTTGCTGAACAAGATTGAAATCATGAAAAATGACAAGGTAAAAGTCATTAGAACAGACCATGATACTGAGTTTGTAAACCAGTACATAACTGAGTATTGCACTTCTAAAGGCATACAACATCAGTTATCCTCAGTAAGGACACCACAACAAAATGGTGTTGCTGAAAGGAAGAATCGTACCCTTAAGGAAGCAGCCAGAACAATGCTTGCTGACACTAAAATAATTGAAGCTTATTGGGTTGAAGCGATTAATACCGCATGCTATACTCAAAATAGATGTTTGATAACTAAGGATTACAACAAAACTCCCTATGAGTTATTTGTTGGAAGACCTCCTAACATCAGCCGTCTAAGAGTATTTGGTTGCAAATGCTTTGTTCTTAACAATGGTAGAGAATACTTAAGAACATTCCAACCAAAGGAAGACGAAGCGATATTTCTTGGTTACTCCTTGCATAGTAAAGCTTATAGAGTTTACAACAAAAAGACACAAAAGATCGAAGAATCAGTGCATGTTGTATTCTATGAAAAGTCACAAGGAGTTCCTGCTGAAGAAGAAATATCAGATTGTATGAAGAAGTTACTCATACACGAGCAAAAAACTGAATCTGATGTTAGGAAAGTCAAATCAATTGAACTAAATGATGATTCTGACAATGACTCTCCTCCCCCGAGTCATGACAAGATAAAAATAGTTCATGATAAAGAATTTCCAGCAAAAGACGCGGTTTCTCCAGATGTTGCTGAAACTATGCAACTTCCTGTGCCTGCTGACGAGTTACCTCAAACCAGCAATGCTGAACAAGCAGTTGCTAATGAACCAATCGCAGCAGAGATACAACAAAATACCAGTAGTACTGAGCAAGTACATACTGAAGAGTCACATCCTGAAGAGCAAACTTATCCAGTACCAAAGAGCAGAAAACCTGTTAATAAATGGATTAGAGATCATCCCTCTACCGATATGATTGGTGATATTGACAAACGCCAATTGACTAGATCCAAAGTATCTACTAATCAAGAACTTGCTGAAGAAGCAAATGTCATAGAGTAGAAGCTTTGTTCTCTTGCTTTGTTTCATAAATTGAACCCAAGACCATAGAAGAAGCTTTAAAGCATTCTGAATGGATCAAGGCAATGCAAGATGAACTGGATCAATTTGAAAGGAACAAAGTCTGGAAACTTGTACCCCTTGCTGAAGGAAAGAAAGAAATTGGTACAAAGTGGGTGTTCAGAAACAAGCTGAGTGAGTCTGGAGAAGTAACAAGGAACAAAGCACGTTTAGTTGCTCAAGGTTACTGTTAGACTGAAGGATTGGACTATGATGAGTCTTATGCTCTAGTTGCAAGATTGGATGCAATTAGGCTTTTCTTAGCCTTTGCTGCTCACAATGACTTCATTGTTTATCAAATAGATGTTAAAAGTGCATTCCTAAATGGTGAACTTGTTGAAGAAGTCTACTTGGAACAACCCCATGGCTTTGAACTTCCCTCAGAAACCAAGATGGTATACAAGCTTCAGAAAACTGTATATGGTCTAAAGCAAGCACCAAGAGCTAGGTATGATACCTTAATTAAGTTCTTGCTGGACAATGGTTTCAAGAAAGGTGAAGTTGACAAAACATTTTTTACCATGAACCATGATGGTAAAATACTCTTAGTCCAGATTTATGTGGATGACATAATATTTGGATCTAAAGACAAGCAACTTTGTGATGATTTTGCCAAACTCATGACAAACAAGTTTGAAATGAGTATGATGGGTAAATTGAATTATTTCCTAGGATTGCAAGTCAAGCAACTCAAAGATGGAATATTCATAAATCAAGCAAAGTTTGCAAAGGAAATGCTCATAAAGTTCAGGATCAAAGAGGAAGAAAAACCTGAAAAGATCCGTATGAGTGTTGGTACCAAATTGGGCTATACTAAACAAGATAATAGTGTTGATGAACACAAGTACAGGAAGCTCATTGGTTCTTTGTTGTATTTAACAGCAAGTAGACCTGACATTCAGTATGCTGTTTGTGTGTGTGCAAGTTTCCAATCTGATCCAATAGAATCACACTACAAAAAGGCACTTAAGATATTGAAATATGTCAAAGGTACAATCAATGTTGGATTATGGTATCCTAAAGATTCCGGATTGGAATTGGTTGGTTATTCTGATGCTGATCATGGAGGATCAACTCTTGATAGAAAAAGTACTTCTAGAACTTGTCAGTTACTAGGTACTAGATTAATATCATGGTTCAGCAAGAAGCAAACCTATGTTGCCAATTCATCTACTGAATCTGAGTACATTGCGGCTGGTTGTTGCACAGCTCAAATCCTATGGATTCAGCAACAATTAAGAGATTATGGTATTTATTCAAAGAAACCACCAATCTTTTGTGATAATACTAGTGCTATTGCTATCACGCAAAATCCTAAGATCCACTCAAGAACAAAGCACATTGATATTAGACATCATTGCATTAGAGATCATGTGGGAAAAGGAGACATTGAGGTTGTGAAAGTAGGTAGTGATGATCAACTTGCTGACATCTTTACCAAGCCCCTACCAGATAATAGGTTCGCAATGCTTAGGTATAACCTAGGATTGATTGAACTACCTCAATAGTAAAGGATACATTTGGTAGATTGCTGAAACAGGCATTCAGCAAGCCAAAGTATGCTTACATGTATAAAGTCCCTTCCACTGATTTCTTATAAAAAGAAATGATAGCTCACTACATGATTGCTGAAACATGCATTCAACAAGTAACTCCTTCAAACCGGGTATTTGTTAGGAAACTTGATCACCTGCTGAGACGGGTACTCAACAAAGGAAAAACTTTAAAGATTGTTGAAACTGATATTCAGACAATCAAAGATATTGAAACAGGTATTCAAGTATCAAAAGAAAACCTGAGACGGGAACTCAGCAAAGATCAAGAATACTTCTCGGATTTTACGTAAGGATATCTCAATATAAAAAGAATCTGGTGAGATAGGAACTCAGAAATGTCTTTTAACTCAAAGAAAAATGAGATATTTGATTAAGGGGGAATTTTCAGCAGATACAAGGCTTGTTACCTAAAAAGGTAAGTGCCAAAGTCAAATTGATTAAAATCACTGAAAAGATTCTCATTTACTTCAGTAAGCAATTAGCGTTGGAGTAAAAAGGATCAAATCCCTTGAATGAAGGTAAAATCAATTTGTGACGTTAATCGTGGCACGGATAAACGCGCTGTTAATCATGATATGAAATACAATCGTGGCCATTGATTTTAAAGCAGTTTTTTATCCAACGGTTGATATTACAAAGAGAAAGTATGCTCTGATGGTTTTTGTTAGTGGACCACTATGCATTTAATGCAAAGGCTCCACTAACACAGATGTCTGTTTGACCCTTGCTGAGAACTCAAAACCATTGAGCTTCTCACACAACAGAGAAACTATATAAACAAAGAGTTAGAGAAAGACAAAATTTTTAATTCACATTTCCTTTCTCGGCAAATTCTCTAGCATGTGCTCTGAATTCACTGTACCTCCGGTAAAAAAGAAAAGCTCTCTTTTTCGTACAACTCCCTTACTATATAAGAGATGGCTCCTAAGAGACAATCATCTAAGACCTCTAAGTCATCTAAAGCACACAGTGCTGGAAAAACACTACTCCGGTTGAAATTCCGGCAACCAACACAGTGCAAGTTGTGTTGAAAAATGACCGAGTAATAGAAAGACCCATGCCGCCTTCATATCTCGACACTGCAAAGTGTGAGCAGATAATAAAGTGGGGCAGATTTGCCAAGGAGAAGTACATTAGATACTTCTATGAACAAGAACTGGACGAAGAAAACGAAGAGGCGTTGAACTTGATTAATCAACAAGGCCTTGTTTTCTTCATTACTGATCGCACTAAGAAAGTGAGCATGTTGGACACAATGGAGTTCTACAATAATGCAGAAATCCAAACCCTTACTGACGGACAAGGAGTCACTGAAAAAGTGATTTCTACCTCTGTTCAATGTGTGCAAATCATCCTGAAATGGATTGATTTAGCAAACATCTTCCAGATTCCAACTACTGGAACTGAAGATGACATCACTGCCACTGATGAAGAAATTGAAGCCTTCTACAATGATGTCAGATACGAAAGAATGAAGAAAGGAGAGATTTCTCCCGTGACTTGGACAAAGCACGAAAAGAGGAAGCATCTCTGCCATTCGCTTGGTCTGGTAGCTCTGCTACTAATCAAAGTCTTAGACTCCCAAGTTGGAGGAATTGACCAAGTTGGCTTGAGAAGGTGGCCATTGCTGATGCATATCCATGAGAATAAAACTGAGCTCAACTGGGCCAAGTACATTTTCAACAGACTTGTTGATTGTGTTACTAAGTTCAAGGTAAAGGTTGAAGACAATACAGTCTCACCTACCTTTCCAGTAATGTATGGATTGAAAATATGCTACATCCTTGAACACTTCAGGATTCAGCTAAGAAACCCATTGTCGATTAAGATATCAGTATGCAATGTGGGAAGAGCCTTCTACAAGAAGAATGGACCTAAGCTTGCTGACAAGAAGTCAAAGAAGACAACAGCTGCAAATGTTGTATATATTGGTCAGCAAGATAGGTATCCAACAACTGCAAATGTTGTTGAGACTGATAATCAGTCCATGAATGCAACAGCTGCAGATGTTGATCAACAAGGTAAGTGTAAAACAGCTGCAAATGTTGCTGAAAATGCAACAGCTGCAAATGTTGCTGCTGAAGCCACTTCGGTTGCTGAAACTAATGCACCCAGTGAGAAATCTAAGAAGAAAAAGAGAAAAGCTGATGATGACACTCAAACTGCAGCGTCATCAGCTGATCCTATTCCCAAGAAGAAACGGACAAAGACTTACCCAAGAAAGAAAACAACGACACGTAAGTCCGTTCCAATTGTCCATGATTTATCAGATGATGCCCCAGTGGTTGCTGAAACGCAAGCCACTGCAGTAGATGTTGTGGAAGTGTTTGCAGAAGCCTTCAGCAATGTTGAAGTGTTTGCAGAAGCCTTCAACAATCAACCTAACGTTGATACATCTGCTGATATAAGACCACATGGCAGTGGAAATGAAATTCCTGCCCAAGTCCCCGATATCTACATTGTAGATAATCCTGATGACAACACTATGGAACCAGCAAGTGATATTGTTGCAGACGTGAGAAGAGCAACACTTACTGACAATGTTGCTGAAGAGATAGTTGCTGAACAAGCAACTAATCCGGTCCCAGAAATTGCTGAAGAACCACTTGCTGAGACTGCAATGGTTCAAGTCCCAGAGGTTGCTGAAACACAACAAGAGACAGTATTTGACGACGCATCTCAAGATGCTGAGAATATTAGACCTAATTCACCTTTGACCTTTATTGACAAAGTTCAACTGGTGCTGACTGACCTAAGCCAGCAAATGGACTTGGAGATTGAAGACAACTCCAACAAGTCAGTAGACATGTTCATGACAAGTAGTGAACTAAAAGGTCAAGATGTCTCTGCTTAACTTGTCATTTCAGACACAAGGGAGATTGTTGAATCTGCACAGCCTTCTCAACTAGAGTAAGAAAAGAAGTCTGCTGAAGAACAAGTCCCAGATAATGAAGATGCTATCATTCGGACTGAGTCACCACCTGCCCTTCTTCAGCAGGTAGTTAACTCAGATATAAGAAAAACTTCACTATCTGAAACTTTATCTTTTGCTGATATAATTGTTTCCTTACAAACTTCTCAGGATACAAGTCAGAAGATTGCTGAAACTTCTGCACCAGAATCCACAACTCCTGTTCAGCAGGTAGATGAAAATTTTGGTAAATCTACTAAGTTTGAAAACATATTACTTGTATCTAATATAAAGTTATTTCAGGATAAACAATTCAAGGATGTTGCCCAAGCTCCTGAAGCAATGGAAATAGTACCAGCACAACTTAGTGTGCGACATGAGCTTGCTGAACATCAGCAGGTAAATCATGTTACAGTTTTAGACTCTAAAACTATTTTCCAAAACCTTCCTGAACTTAATTTTATTCTCTTTCAGGCTCAAAAGGAGACCACTGAAGTGGTTCACATCACTGAAGATCTTGAAGTTAGTTAAGAAGAACTCTACTCAAACTTCAAAAAGAATACCTTGACCAGAGTTGCTAAGTCTGTCAGCAACTGGCAACGGTACAGAAGGATGGATTTCTCTGATCTTCACCTTCATCTGTCCAATGAGAAAAAGAGAATCTCTATATTGAGACTCGAGACATTTGTACACTCAATACTTCCAGAAGAGCTTACATATTCTCAGCTAATGAGCTCAAGTCTGATTGCTCTAATCAGAGAAAATATGAAAGCAAAATTCAAGAGTGCCTCTCCAGCTGAACAAGTTGTGATTCTCAAGGGTTCCTTTGTACCCGTGGTGGTTGATCCTCATAAAATCAATGAAGAAGAGGAAGTTACAAGTGCTGCTATGTACAAACATCTCGAGTTAGTCACTAACGGACGATGATGAAGAAGAAGAAGAAGATGAAAATATCCCAAAGGATACCAGCGATGATGATGAAGGAAAAGGTTCTAAGGACAACAAGGACGATGATGATGATAATCAAGGTCCTAGTCCTGATGCTGGTGGAGTTAAACTAACAGTTGCTGAGACTGAAAATCAAATTACTGAAAATCAGCAAGCTGACCAAACTCACAGTCAGCATCAAGAATCCACTCCTGCTCCTGCTGAGACAAGTACTCAAGCAGCTGAACAAGTTGTTGAAACTGAAGAAGAGTACGCCAGAAAGCGTGTTGAAATGCACTTAGGCAAAGCTAAACTTTCTGATGTCGAGTTAGCTTTACTCGAAGCCAAGGTCACTGATCCAAACCTTGAAGATGAAGAAATGGATGAAGATTATCAAAGAGCACTTCAAAATAGTCTACAGATTCATGCTAGACATACGCAGAATCTAGACATTGCTCAGTCTTCAGGAGTGAACAACACGGAAGTCTCCTCCCTTCCACTTACTACTGGTGAAACTCCAGTTGTTGAGTTAAAAGAGTTGCCCTCAGCAACCACTCAACCACAAGTGTCTGAAGCTAAAGATTTGGGAACCAAGGTTGTTGGCCTTGACGAATCTGATGACGAAGAAGATCTCTCTAATTTCTCAGCAAATGAAGAAGAAAGAACAAAGAAAATTGAACCCAAAGAGGTTGCAATTCCTCCTCCATCTCTCCAAAATGATGAAGGAGATGCTGAGAGAAGTCGCTTGCTGAGAAATGATGATCAATTCGCTACCGAGATAAAAGCTCATTCACTTACTCCCTCTCTAGTGCCGTTTCCTAACATTGAGGATTTTATTCCTAGAATAAATGCACTAATGGTTGTTCACAAAGAATGCCAAGAAGAGGATGATGCATTGCTTGCTGAGAGTCTGCTTGATGATGAACGAGGATTTGTCGGGTCCCGTTTCAGCAAATAAATTTGTTATTTAGCCAAAGGCAATTCACAACTACAACGAAAACCGTAGTGTAGCAGTAGAATGACCTCGAGTGTCGTTCTCTAAGGACTATAACTAGCTTTATCAAATCTAATTTAGAATATAAAAACAGCAGACGGGATAGCAAGGGTTTTTCTAACAGATAATGGAGATTGGTGATAGTATGATCCTTCAAAGCATAACGGGTCAATAATCATGCGTAAATTCCTCGGTCTTGCATGGAGATCTTTGATCAATCGAATGTCCTGTTGTAATTATTAAGCACTACGAAGATAATGATACTGACAAGTCAATCACTATTTTCCTATTGTGTTCCGTAATTATTCAACACTACGAAGATATAGATGCGCATAGTTCGGCGAGGGTCCAATTGTGCATAATAATTAATACAACATACGAGAATTTAGGCTGAGCCTGATCAACGAAATAAAGCAATAACACGGAGTATAATGCGCGATATAGCCATTAGCATGATTATCTTCCCTTCGCTAAGAATTCACATACTACCACCAACGATAAGTTTAGCTAGTCATAATAGACATGCAATCAACAGAAATCATAGAAGAAAACATGTTGAAAGATATATAAAAATAAGTAGAATAAACTGTAAGATACAATGTTACCGAAGGTTGTCAATCTCCGAAGAATTGCGATCCTACAAGCTCCAATCTGCTATGAAAAAGTGTCTCCTAAGCTATGAACCCCCAGAACAGGCTCTGGGAAGTTCCTACCTAAAACTACAGAGAAAGGTGAGAGAATAGGTCTGGAAAAGTATGAATTTCGGGGAAAAACTGAGCAACTATATATAGGCCTCGAATTTGTGTGGGGCGAAGGGCCCCACACACCGGGCGATTCTCCTGGTGTGGGGCGATTCGCCCCACGTCCCGGGCGATTCGCCCGGGAGTAAAATTCGCGGAATTCCGCGTTTTCGACGCGTTTTTGGATTTCTTCCCCTCTTCGGACTCGGTTTCTGACTTCTAGTGGCCTTCTAACCTCCAGATTCGACCCCTAGACTCCAAATCCTATCCGGAAACCTTCAGATACTCCAAATAGGCTTCTGGAACACCAATTCCTTGTCAACTTCAATATAATTGCCCGGCAATCCTCGTTTTTCAACCAAAACCCGTAAAATAAAAACTAAAGGGAAACGTGATACTATTCTAATAAAATGCACTAAAATATAGCTAAATTATCATAGAGGATAGCTAAAATAGGTGAAAAAGACTCGAATGAAAGTGTAAAATACACATTCATCAAACTCCCCAAACCGAACCTTTGCTTGTCCTCAAGCAACTAAGCTAGACTCTAATGCAAAAACAATGCAACACAAAAAATGGAGTCTCATGCCAAATAAAATGAACTAATCTACTGAACCTATCAAATAACATATGAACAAAAACCATATAAATCAAAGCATGAATATAGGTTGAAGAATACCTCGATTGACTTATACACATCCACATAAGCACTTATGTCAAGACAAGATAGTCCCTCGTAACATTCTCTACCTGGACCTAGTCAGTGACGACGTAATGAAGCATGCTAAGATACGAATGGTTGTCCCGTGCCTATGAAACTGAGGACTTACTATTGTTCCACCATGTTAAGACTTTCCCTCAAAGAGGTCGAACCAGTACTGGCTCTCATCAAAGAAGGAGGGTTCCCTATAAAAGATAACACTCCCCTATTCTACCCATCTCTTAAGTAAAGTCTTAAGCTATTCACCACTTCCTGAATGGCAGGACGAGGGTGGTCTAGAACAGATGACACTCAACAACAAAAGACAAAAAAAAAGAAAATTACAACACGATTACGAACATTACAAGAATTGGAAAATGAGACACAACACTTTGCTAAACTGCTATTTGGCTTTCTTTTTTGGACCCTTCTATGCTTTTTTGGGGTCTTTTTCTCTTTTTTTCTTTTTTTTTTTCTTTCCAGTTTCTTTTTTTTCTTTTTCTTTTCTTTTTTCCTGGAATTTTTCTCTTTTTTTTTCGATTTTTTTAGCCAGCAGTAGCATAACAAAAAGAGAAAAAATGACTCACACGAATTCCCCAAACCTATTCGAAAGAATAGGTTGGAGTACAAAATTTACGGAAAAGGAAAAATAAACTCACAACACGGGAATGAAAAACGAAAAACAAGTCTAATGATGGTGCAACCCCCTCCCCAAACCTATTCGGAAGAATAGGTTATAAACAAAGGATCACACAACCTCACACTACCTCCTTCCTAGGCATTTAGCAATCTCAAAGCATGGTGAAGACTTGTTGCCTCTTAGATACATAATTACTCGGGAAAGCAACCATAAGACCCTAACATGCATCATCCTATTATAAAGGCCTTCGTGAACCGCAGTAGAGAAAACACCACTAAGTGATGTCGAGACTACCAAGCTTAACTAAGTGCAATACATAAATAAATGTGACAAGCCATGCGAGAAAACCTCAAACAAATTCATAGAGATGAAGCATATGATTAATGGCATAGTTAGTTAATCTACCCAATAAAAAAGTTCAAAAAATTCGGCAATAAACTCCATATAAAACATGCAAGATTATCCTAGGATGAATGCAATGAATGCAACCTAAAAAACTAAGAAAGCAGTAAACGTGCAAATGCAAATGCAAACAAAGAACAAAAAGATACCAATCAACACAAAGCCATACAATACTTAACATCACGGTTCACATCCCATCCCCCTTACGAAACTTAAGCTAGCCCCTAGCAAAAGAGAATGAGTAATAAGAAGTGATACTAGATGTTACCGAACGGTTTGGCCTCGGTCGGCTGAGTATTCAAGAATGGACTCAAGAGTATCTCCCCACGGTGGCCGCCATTCTCTTGGTCCGATGTAGCAAAGAGACCTAGGAAGCTTCAAAGATCTCACCAAGGTGAACGGACTGGTTTGCCTTGTAGGCATATCCAATGAAGACTTTATCAGTAGGAGGACATTCACTTTGACTTCATCGAGGTGCTTGTTTAGTGGTGACTCCCGTGTATCTTGCTTGTCAAGCTTTCCACTTTGGAGGAGTAGATTCACCTCTTTGTACTCAAAAACCTCAGTAGTAACGGAAGAAAGTGGTTTTGGGTCTGGGAGTAAAGAAACAGGGGAGTTGGGGTCGTCCAGCTCACTGGTCATGGGAGGCGGTTCGCCCCCCATGCTGGGCGACTCGCCCCCCACCTCTAGGGGGGCGTCGCCTTCCATTCCTTCCTCCTCTTCTACTTCCGCATATTTTAACAAGCTGAATTTCTCCGTAAGATGCTCAGTTACTTCAACTTCTTCAACAACTTTTGCTATAAGATGGTCATCTTCAACTTGCTCGGCATGTGGTATTTCATCTTCCTCACTGATTTCTTCGACTTCAAAATACTCCTCGGATGAGATTCCTGCTTCACCTCGATCTACTTCCTTTCCGGTGATGTGAATTGGTATGACCTCATCAGATTGTGTTGAACCTCTGGCGTACCTTCGGAGGACTTCTTCTGCCTCGTCGACCGTACATTCTCCCAGACCGCCGCTCAACCTATCCACTCTAAGTCGTTCCTCTTCACGAAATCCACCAACGAAGCACCAAATCAACTCCCCATCTTCGAAACGGTGATGGGGGCACTCACGTTTATACAGCTCAAAACGTTCGTAGGCGTCACAAAACTGCTCATACTCTCCTTGCTCGAAATATTGGATCCTATCACGTAAGCCAATTGTCTCATGATAGGGCATGAACCGCGCCAAGAACTCCTCTACTACTTGGCCCCAAGTTTTCAGCGATCCTGGTTCTAACCTTGCAATCCAATGCCTCGGCTCATACCCCAAGGTAAAAGAAAATAATTTCCTGCACAATTGGTCCTTAGTAAACCCTTCTGTTGGAATTCTTTCTATTTCCTTCTCATAGGATCGAATGAAACTCCATGGGTCCATCCCTACTCCATCTTCGTACCTTGGTAAGTACCTTACCATGGACTCCATCACCTCATACCTCCTTAACTCATCTTCCAGGTATACGGAAGATCCTCTCCTCACCTGCGAGAATTGGGGTGTCATGCGAGCGCGCATGGACATCATATCTGTATTTCTGTAGTAAGAGCAACTCAAAACTAAAAATTAGTTCTATTAGCGTAATCAAACACAATATCACCAAAAATTCCGAGAGCACAAACACGCAAGGTAACCAAGATCAAATTAGATGAATTTACTGAAGAAGATAGGAGGAAAGAAATAGGGTAAGAAAGTGAAATTTTTTGAGAGACAATCCAAGAGCTGTTTTGGGGGTTGAATGCTGAAAATATAAAAAAATTAAACAGAAAAAAGGAGTATAGTCCCCGGCAATGGCGTCAATTTGATGAACGAGGATTTGTCGGGTCCCGATTCAGCAAATAAATTTATTATTTAGCCAAAGACAATTCACGACGACAACGAAAACCGTAGTGTAGCAGTTGAATGACCTCGAGTGTCGTTCTCTAAGGACTATAACTAGCTTTATCAAATCTAATTTAGAATATAAAAACAGCAGACGGGATAGCAAGGGTTTTCTAACAGATAATGGAGATTGGTGATAGTATGATCCTTCAAAGCATAACGGGTCAATAATCATGCATAAAAATTCCTCGGTCTTGCATGGAGATCTTTGATCAATCGAATGTCCTGTTGTAATTATTAAGCACTACGAAGATAATGATACTGACAAGTCAATCACTATTGTCCTATTGTGTTCCATAATTATTCAACACTACGAAGATATAGATGCGCATAGGTCGACGAGGGTCCAATTGTGCATAATAATTAATACAACATACGAGAATTTAGGCTGAGCCTGATAACGAAATAAAGCAATAACACGGAGTATAATGTGCGATATAGCCATTAGCATGATTATCTTCCCTTCGCTAAGAATTCACATACTACCACCAACGATAAGTTTAGCTACTCATAATAGGCATGCAATCAACAGAAATCATAGAAGAAAACATGTTGAAAGATATATAAAAATAAGTAGAATAAACTATAAGATACAATGTTACCGAAGGTTGTCAATCTCCGAAGAATTGCGATCCTACAAGCTCCAATCTGCTATGAAAAAGTGTCTCCTAAGCTATGAACCCCCAGAACAGGCTCTGGGAAGTTCCTACCTAAAACTACAGAGAAAGGTGAGAGAATAGGTCTGGAAAAGTATGAATTTCGGGGAAAAACTGAGCAACTATATATAGGCCTCGAATTTGTGTGGGGCGAAGGGCCCCACACACCGGGCGATTCGCCTGGTGTGGGCGATTCGCCCCACGTCCCGGGCGATTCTCCCGGGAGTAAATTCGCGGAATTCCACATTTTTGACGCGTTTATTGATTTCTTCCCCTTTCGGACTCGGTTTCTGACTTCTAGTGGCCTTCTAACCTCCAGATTCGACCCCTAGACTCCAAATCCTATCCGGAAACCTTCAGATACTCCAAATAGGCTTCTGGAACACCAATTCCTTGTCAACTTCAGTATAATTGCCTGGAAATCCTCGTTTTTCAACCAAATCATGTAAAATAAAAACTAAAGGGAAACGTTACACTATTCTAATAAAATGCACTAAAATATAGCTAAATTATCATAGAGGATAGCTAAAATAGGTGAAAAAGACTCGAATGAAAGTGTAAAATACACATTCATCACTTGACGTTGGCAAAATACTGGCTACAGTGCTGAAACGCACTACTTCTCTTACCATATCTCAGAAAGACATCAGTCTACATCACAAAAGCTATGAACAAGATGTCAGTCAAGCACTCAAACTGGCTAAAAGTGCATTGAAAAAGGCTCAGGCTTTCATTGAAGAAAAAGTCGACAATGAGCGCAGACATGAGGAGAACTTGGCTTGTATTAAAGAAGAACTGTTCAAGCTAGCTGCTGATCAGCAAGGCATAATTCTCAAATACAACAGCCTAAGTACTCTTGCTGAAAATTGCAATGAGTTTTTCTCTCTACACATCCGACCGATGATGCAATCCATGTCTTAGGGGGAAGATAAACAAAGAAAATCTTCAAGATCAAAGAAACCCTCTGCTGAAGCGCCATTGATATTGCCTGGTCCACCTCCCAGAGAACCTCTTGCTGAAATAGAGCAAAGTTCTAAGAAACGAGCTAAAACAGATTCTGAGAGAAGTTCAGCAAATCCAAAAAGTAGAAGAACTTCTGCTG
Organism: Plantago ovata; assembly: GCA_028274465.1. NCBI lineage: Eukaryota > Viridiplantae > Streptophyta > Magnoliopsida > Lamiales > Plantaginaceae > Plantago > Plantago ovata. Next base: position 79,360,826 of record CM051455.1, on the reverse strand, counting down.
AAACTCAAGAATACTGTCACACTGAGAGTCATCAAAATCTGAATGAAGATGATGATATGATGATGACCAAACAATAGCTCAAGCAATAAGAGCTAGGCCTATTTCAGCCTTAACTCCTTCTGGCCAATCCAAACACTTCTCTTCTGACTCAAGATCTTCAGCAAGAGATCAAGAAAATGCTAAGTCAAGAAGAAGAAGGCAAAGACAGGAAGAAAATAGGCTAGCCAGCATTGCAATTGGCACTGGCATTGAATATACAAAGACCAGCAATGAGGAAACAACTCAGAATGTGATCAGAAACCTACATGGTTGCTGGATCATAAAGCTGGAAGATCTTTTGGTCAATGATTTCTTTCCAACTACTGTACCTAATCAAATGTACACTTGGATTGAATTGAAAGTTAAAAGAAAAGAAAGGGATCCTCCTCCCTACCCAAGAAACATTGTTGCAAAATGGCTGAACTTGGAGATTTTAGTAAGAAGAACTTCTATCGGCAAGAAGCTAAAACAAGAGCCCGATTTAATTAAACCGATAGATGTTGCTTACTGCAGTGATCCTTTAACCAAGAAGTCCAAGAAGAAATATGGCTTGATTCTTTATGAGTATTTTTATCTCACTGCCAAGGATCAAGAAGAAGATCTTCTCTGGTTAAGAAAGATTCATGCCAACAAGGGAATTTCAGATACTCAACTTCTCCATGCTAGCAATTGGGGCATGCACTTGTGGGTACTTCACTACAAAGAAATGAATGGTGAAAACCATCATTATACTGCCTACAAGAATGCAAGGATTATTCAACTTGAAGTCCGTAAGCTTCTTGAAGATTACGAGAAGGACTATGTTGAATTCTCTGCTCTTTCTGAGAAGAGTGTAAGGGAGATTCTGAGGAAATCTTCTGCTGGAATAGCTTAAGTCCCTTGTAACAAGCTTTGTTTGTTTTGTTTGCTGATTTTTGTAGTTATCTCTGAACTTTCTTGTAAACTTACTGAAAGATAACTATCAGGAATAAGCTTTTGACTCTTATTGGTTTTTGATTATGCAAACTACTCTTGCTTACTGTTTTATTATTCAAGTACGCTTGCATTATTCAATTGATTTATTCAACATCAGAAACCTCTAAAAGGGTAACAATTAATTTATCCATGGATTGCTGACATCAAAAAGGGGGAAATTTGTTAGGAAACTTGTAAATTTTGATGAGCAATTAACCATGATAAATTAAGGAAAGTCCAGTAACTAGTACTCTTAAGGTCATAGGAATTTAGAATTTTAAGGACATTGTAAAAGAGGAACGTTTGCTGAAGACTTAGTGTAGGTACTAGTTAGGTGCTTTAGTTTTGCTGATGATGTACTTTGTTTTTACAAATGAACTATTGAAGCACTAGAACCGTCCAGAAACTTGAAAATTCGAAGACTGAAGACTTAAGAAGATTTCTGAAGATGGTATCTACAAAGGCACATGTTGCTCAGAAAGTGGAAATTTCAGCAACAGCTCGCATAAGTGAAAATCTATATGACAGAGTAGGTTGTGCTTGCTGAAACTGAGACTGACTGCTTGCTGAAATACATATGTGACCTCCTTTCTGAAAGTACTTGCATTTTGGCTCCAACGTTCACATTTGAATTCCATTCTAATGAAAATTAAATGCAAAGTAGGCACGCGAAGAACATGAAGACTAGAAGACAAATGAAGGACACTGCTGAAAGTACAAAAGCAAGATAGTGACATCTTAAGGAACAAAGCCTTAGAATTTGAAATTCAAACGGTTCCCTTGATTCACTATAAATAGAGGTCATCCGGCAAAGATTTGAAGTGTGTCAACAACGTGATCAAACTCTCACTTGTGCTTAAACACTCAATCTTCCATACTCTTTACTGCCTATTGATCCGTTCCAAGACTTAAGTTTGAAACAAAAGCTACTTGTGATGAAGTAGAACATTCACGGTTAAGCAATTAGGTAAGTGTTCTTTCTTTCGAATAAGAAAAAGTCTTGACACCAGAAACAACTTAACTTGTTTACTGAAAAGTATTTCAAGTTGTGTTTCTTTAGATAACTTGTTATAGCTGAATAAGTTCTACTCAAGTCATCTCATCCCAAACCTCTCTAACTGATAAACACCCTTTTTCAGGCGTGAAATTCAGGGGGAATTAATCAAGCGTAGTTTTGCTGATTAAGTGTCCCAAGATTGGTGGAGAACAAGGTTTCGTTCTCTAGTTAGGTTGGAAACGAAGCAAGTGTGCTTTGGTTTCTGAAGAATCATTATAGATAGGTGTTGTAAGGAACCTCAAGCTTATCTTAGTGGATTCAGTCCTAGAAAGGACAAAGTGGATTAGTTGAGAGATTACGCCACTCTAAGATACCACTATAAAAGTGTTTGTGTGATTTACTTTATCGCATTTAGTTTTCAGCAAGCTTAACTATTTGTACACTGTCACTCTGCTCACTTGCTGAAACTATCACTCTCTGAAAAGCACTTATTGTATAAAGACTTCCGCACTCTGATTTTAAAGTACCAGTAAAACTCGTTACTGAAAAGTAACTAGTACTTGCTGAGAAAGTTAAGTATCAACAAACTCATTACTGAAAAGTAATAAGCACTTCCTGAGAAAGTTTTTAAACGACGAAAGTTTGAAAAGACTATTCACCCCCCCCCCCTCTAGTCTTTTCTTTTTGTTTAAAGGGACCAACAAAAGACTAGGGGGGGGGGGGGGTGAATAGTCTTTAAAACTTTTTCGTGTCTAAAAACTTTCTCAGCAAATACTTATTACTTTTCAGTAATGAGGTTGCTGGTACTTAACATTCTCAACAAAGACTTATTACTTTTCAGTAATGAGTTTGTTTATACTTAAGATTCAGAGTGCGGGAGTGTTTACAATAAGTGCTTTGCAAAAAACCAGATTCAACAAGTGAACGAATAAAACAGTGTAACACTGTTTTATTCGTTCACTTGTTGAATCCGGTTTTTTCCAAAGCACTTATTGTAAAAGACTTCCGCACTCTATTTTTAAGTATCAGTAAATCTGTCACTTAAAGGTAACAAACAAGCATTTGCTGAGAAAGTTAAGTACCAGCAAACTCATTACTGAAAAGTAATATGTACTTGCTGAGAAAGTTTTAAACGATGAAAAGTTTGTAAAGACTATTCACCCCGCCCCCTCCTGTCATTACTTGTTGTTTAAAGGGACCAACACCTACTTTGTTCTCACAAAGTTTAACATGTAGGTATCATGATGTTCATGGTAATAGGATTGAAACTCCTTCTCTCCTCGAGCAACTTAAAGATGTTACACCAAAGGCTGAACTACGTGAGCATAAAAAAGGACCGATCTATCAAGTTGCAGATGTTGTTGCCCAACTTCATGTTATATCCTATCAGAACCCTTCTGTTGAGGAGTCGGCCAGATGTTTGAAGGAGACAATTTTGGACTTGGAGAAGGATTATGTTACATTTGGCCTATCTGAGAAGAGCATGCACAACCTATGTTACCTAGACCCTACATTCCGGCGACCGTACCGGTGTCGACACGGTATGCACCGGAGCGGGTATGAAATCCGGCTAGGATCTGGCAAGTGAACTTCCGACACTCTGCCTCCAATCCATCCCGCAATAGCTCCACTCCATCGAAGTCCCGACAGCGGATAGTCGACTATTAGGCTTATAGAAACAGAAGACAGGGAAGAAGAGGGGAAGAAATAGAAGTTTGGATGGTGGAGAACGAAAGACAGGGTCAGGGAAGAAGACGGGAATGGATCTGAATTTTGATGGCGATGGGATTGGGAAGTTGCAGAGAGCCAGAGAAGCGGCAGGCAGATGGAAGAGAGGTTATTAGGTTTTGATCCCACTAAATTTTAATGGGTTGGGCAAAGCCCACTAATACATTTATCGCAGGTACATTTTTATAGAAACTATGTACATGTATTAATTTAAATTTGTGCATTTTAATTTAATTTATGTATTTTAATTAATTATTTACAACTTTGGATCTGTGTCTTCGTACCCGTATCCAACTTTGGGTACGTGTCCCCGTATCCTGACTTTTAGAAAAAATTACACCCGACACCTAGATATGAACCGTACCAAGGGTCCAGGTAACATAGTGCACAACTATGTTGCGCAATGTAGAGTTACGATGTTGCACACGATGAAGAGTCACGGTGGGTTTCGAACTTCTCATTACGTCTAATATAATATCTATGATGATTTGAGTTCATGTTGTATCAGTTTAGTTTCTGTTTTTTCCCGGTTCTATTTGTTGTAATCCCATATTTACTTCGATGCATTTTTAAGTTTCAAGTCGAAATTGACTCATAAATAATACAATAGTGCCGAGCGTAGATAACAAAAATGAATTATCTTTCAAAATAACGAATAATTCATACAATTATGATGACAAATTTATTTTGACGCGAGCTATAATTATATGATTTCAAACCTTAGATAAAATAAGTAATCTGCTCCACATGGTGATGTTCTGATTTTAAAAATATGTAATCGACAAGTGTTGAAGATGAGAGTAAAGGTTGAAGATGACAAGTGTGGATGGTGTTGCATGCATTATAATACATGCATTGACAAGTGTTTGTCACAATTCATGCAATACTTCTTTAAATATAGGCTTCGATCTAAATCATACTTCATTCACATTCTTTTTCATTTTCTTGCTTCTTCACTGAAAGACTATTCACTATGAACCAGTACCCTCAGTTTGAAGAAAGCTTTGATAGAAATCTCAAATTTATGCTAACAAACGGAGTCAGGTAATTTACTTATTGATAAAAAGCTTTTTGTTGAATATATTTATCCTGTCTTTTCTCCACTAAATTTAGTTTGAAAACAGGTATTACGAAGCAAATGAAAGACAAGATTCTGACCCTACTTTGCTTATCAAGCTTTTGGATGTCAAGGAGAAGGCCGAAATCTATGAGCACAACTACGGTCCCATCTTCCAAGCTGCTCAAGTTGTTGCACAACTTCATCTCATCTATCTCGAACATCCTGTGATTGAGCAAACCGTCAAAGATCTTAAGCAAAAAATATGAAAAATAGAAAAACGAAACATTGAAAGGGGGTGTGCCGAAGCTTTCAAGTATAGCTATAAATTGAGTGTTGCGGTCAATTGACTGAAATGTTGGCTCGATTCTGCCGATACGATTGGAATTGAATCGGTTATGATGGATCAAGTTCAAGAATCACGGTGAACATCTATGTTGTTGAATTTCAATAAGTGAAGTTGTTATTATAACAACAACACGTTTTCCTTTTTTTTTTCCGTTTGTTTTGTTTTCCATTAGTATGTATAAAAACATTCACTGTAGTGTGTTATTTTTCTTATTTACAAAATTATAATTAAGCATTAAAATAAATAATAAAACTAAGTATAATTTTTTTTGCATAAAACATAAAGTTTGTTCAAGAGCTGAAAATTATTTTGTAATCAGAGAAATATAACCCTTTACTTAAACTTATATAATCCAAGTCTCTTATGGGGAGTGCAATATAACTATTTCATTTAATAAACTCATAATAATGACTTCACCATAAACAACATGCATTATCATAGTGTTAGTGGATTATTTCATCATCATGTATATAAAATAACTTTAATTAAAAATAAAAATAATAGTAAAATGAAGCAATATAATAAAGCAATTTAGTGTAAGTGAAAAATCAATTTAAATCGGAGGTGTGTCCAGATAAGTATAATCGCATTGTCAATTTCATACCACCCCTTCGCACTATACAATTGTTATTATGGTGGTGTCAAAATTGTTTTCGTATGATAATAATAGCATTTTAGAAGGACTGGTATGAAATTGACATTCGAGATCAATTATTTTCATCATAACACCCTTTGAAACAAGATAAACTTTTAATTCTCATGTTCAGTATAATGGATACTCATTGAATAGTGTTCAGACATTTCAATGTTTTAGGACAATGCCACACGTATCTGCTTGAGTAACTATTACTTTGAATGGAATCTTTCAAAATATGTAATAAGGACTTCAAGGAGATACGTGCGCCATTGTCATATTTTCATATAAATTTATTTTGTCATCATAACACTATTTTGAAAAACATACATTACAACATGAAAAGATACATCAAAACTATGGTTTAAAGTAAAGTAAAATAATATCAAATATAAAATAATATGAAATGGTAAAATATAAAAAGGTAGAATGTGTTAATCAACTTCGGTATCCATGTTCAAACTATAGGAGAATAGAAATGTGCTTAATATGGGGATTGATAAAATATTACAAATTGTTTTTTAATCAGAAAATTGAAAACTAAGACTTACAATTGTTGTTTACATGATAACCAAAGTACAAGCACACTGTCCCAAGCGGAACCGCCTGCTCTTAATGCCTAACCGGTTGGGACAGTGTGTTTGTACTTTTATTCCATTCAAACCTTATTAATTGCAAGTGACATTGTTTCCATTCCATCATAATTGTGGCCAGGCGATCCGAATCACTATACATGACAGGGACCTTTACTGGGATGTAACGGTACCTGTCACGGATAGTGAGTCAAAATGCAGAGCCACAAAAAATGATGGAAATGATTTAAGGATATAGTTTTGTTAATTAAATCGAAACCTTATTAACTATGTTTGATGTCCACCATTTGATAAGTTTCGCCTATTATTACGTTGAATACAAATGAGTTCATGTTAAATAGGCAGAACTCCTCCAATGGTGGCCATAAAAAGGCCTAAGTATTCTACAACATTTGCCATGAGTATAGAACTATAGAACTGTGAAAATTAATTAATGAATTTTATGTTTTCTGGCTTCACAAGTCTTGATTATACCGTCATGCGTATATAAAATATGAAGTAATATGATATGGTTAAATATGATATTATATTTTATATCTATTTTTTGTGTTCAGCCAAATATAACCTTTTTAACTTAGACTATCTAACATGCTATCGACAAGGTAAATGTTAATATGACTCTCTTCTAATCAATATATTATAATGACCTCGCAGGAAGCAAGTCATATTGTCATAGTACAAAGATTATGATTTCGTCATCATCACACTATAATAAATTTATCTATTCATAGCTATAATTGTGTTCAGAACGGTGCAATCTATTTTAATCGTGTAAAATAACCTATCATTGTAAGCAATAGCTATTGCAATTACATTATGCAATGTTATTGAAATTACTATTGCATACAATGCAGGTTCTATTACCACAACTTATAGATTGTCTGATTGTCATCATAACATATTAGTAGTGCCAAATCCTTAGTTTATAAAATATAACTATTTTAAAATGTTTTTATGTTGTGTTTTGTTTTCAGTCAAACAAAATTTAGTCCGAGATTAAGTATATATTGATTATTTTTACCAGTTTACATGTATATATAGGTATGCATAAAGCTATGAGCTTTAATAAAAACATGAAAGATCGAGAGTAAAATTCAATATGGGCCTGATTTTCCACGACATAATCAATATTGTATCTCAGATTTTTTCTTCGGAGATTGACAAGCTTCGGTAACATTGTATCTCAGATTTTTTTATTTATATTTATATATCTTTCAACATGTTTTCATTCAATCTTTCTATGATTTCTGTTGATTGCATGACATCTATGAGTAGCTAAATCTATCGTTGGTGATAGTATGTGATTTCTTAGCGAAGGGTTCTTAATTATTCATGATGGCGGTAATGCGAATCAGACTTTGAGTTATTGCTTTATTTCTTTGATCTATCTAAGCCCTCTATCTTCGTAGTGTTGAATAAAACGGAACACATTGGACAATTCATGATCTTAGATCTCTATGCAAAACGATCGGGTACTTCATGAATGATTATTAACCTGCTATGCTTTGAATGATCATATGCTGGTCGAGCCACACTCAAGTGACATACTTGGGTGTGGTCGAGCCCCTTGAGGGACGGCCCTTAAAGCCTTGCCGCGCTCTTAGACCGCTCCAGTTCGTAAATGCGGACTGGACATATTTTGACACCAACATATGTCCCCCTAGTTTTCAAGTATCTTTGTAGAAGATAGTTGTGGAACTATTTTAAAGTTGAGGTCGAGCAAAGTCTCGACTAGTGATGGGCGAAAAACGATTTCCGTATTCATGCCTTAGTAACTTTCCCTCCTCCTATATCCCTCTCCCCCCTTTTTATAGGGTGTAAGTAGACGTTACTCGGACCTTATAAAAGGAGTTTATTTGTTGGGTAGAGATTGGATCCGAGTAAGTATTCTAAGGTAGATGTAAGATACTCGATCTTTTGCCTCTTCGATCTTCTTCTTGTTAATTGTCTCGAGGAGACAATTATATGGTGACGGAATTGAACAACTTCCTTCAACTTTTCTTGACACTTTTTGTCTCGAGGAGCCTTTCGCTTTTTCCTGGTACATTTGTCTTGAAGAGCAGTTACGAGAGAGCAGCTCCTCGATACTATATCAAGACATTTCTTTGTTTTTCTTTCTCGGATAGTCGGTCCCTCCTCTCTCCGCGGTCTAATTATGTGGTCGTTGATCCTCGCTCCACGAATTACCTCATGTGACTATGTAATCCGCGTTCCACTGAAAAGGTAGTACGATTTGGGAGCGTGAGGGGTAAACTGATAAATTCGCCAGGCGGCGGTGATCCTGGCCGTCGAGATGGAGCGAGGGTATGCGATGGTTCTTATTCCCGAGATACCCTTCTATAAATAGGCAAGGACTGATTCATTCCACAAGCAAGCTGTTCGAGACTAAAGAAGATCGAAGAGCCTTTCCGGTTAGCAAAGTTGCGACTTTTCCAGTAGACTTCAGAATTTTCGGCGTATTTTCTATTTCCAGGCCTTTACTTCCCCTTGCTCAAGTAAGTACTCCTTTATTCCTTCGATTTCTTGCTTTAAACCGTATATGCCCCAAATGTGAATTGCTATTTTCTCCTGTTTTTGTCCAATCGTCTTCTTTTGCTTGAATGTATTTGAAACCTTGCCTGAATACTCAATGTGTTATCAGATTTTATGCCGGAATCCGTTTGAGACGAGTAGATCCATGACTTGGTTTAACGAATTGACCACTATAGACGATAAACATCCCCCTCTTAGTGTAGATCTCCTTTGCCTCCTTAGGGTTCACCATGACTATAAGAACATGTTAACTTGGACATAACTGTAGACAGTTAGGCCTCTTCGAATTTTTTAGGCAGTTGGTCGCTATGTGCTCCTCGTTTTTGTATGCTTGTACTTATGCTCCTCGTTTGTTCATGATCTGCGATCTTTTCTTCTCGATCCTTCTTTTGTAGCATAACTTCTTGTTATCATACTCTTGTGCTCTTCTTTTTGAGATTTTGCTCCGTTCGGGAGGTCGAACTTAAGAAAACACATAAACGGACCTCTCGGACTATCATCACCCATCCTTAACTTTTTCTAGCTTACCTTTTAGGATGTTCGAGTGAAGCGACGACAGTCAAAATCGCCGTGAGGTCGAAGAGTATGGGAGCGATCATGGTACGTCACCAGAGACGTCAGAGATATCGGCGACCTTTCTAGACAATACTCTAGAACAAACCTCAGTGGGCGAGGAGCCCGTCAACGAATCCGAGGAGGGAGGTGATTCTAAGGATGATGAAGAAAGCAATGACGGGGAGGAGCGCGAGGAGGGTGAAGAAGGCGAAGATGCCGTCAATGAGGGAGAGTCAGAGGAGGAAGAGGAAGAAGAAGAGTATCGTCTCCAAACCCAGAAAAGACGTAGGAGGAGCGACAGTTTTATTGACGATAGGACCGAGGAGGAAGGTGGTCCGGCCAATATTGGAGTTTCTGCAGAATTGATCACCCTAGCTGATCAAGTCCATGGTCGGAACTATGGTGCCTTTGATGTCGTTCAACCTCTTGAAATCCAAGTAGAACATATGGACGACACGGATCGACCAGATCCAGTCCTATCGTAGTTCGAGGAGGGTGAACACTGCATTCAGGAAGGTGAAGGTGAGGAGAGCGAAGACTATGATGCCACTTCTCCAAGGGCCAATCCTCCCAAGAAAAAGTTAAGGCTCAAGTATCCCGCTCAGACTACTCGTCGAACCGTGGTCACGGATGATGAAGAGTCTCCTCGGACCATAGGAAATACTAATGCGAATGAAGTTGGTTCGAGCATTCATCGGCTGCCTTCTCCTTCATTCTCCGAGATGAATCGGCAAGCACAAAGGGATCTGTTGACTGGGCAGAAGTATGATCCCGAGGAGGAGACAAGTTATCACTCAGTAGATCCTCGCGCCATCGATTTCTCTTTCCATGGTGATAATGCGCGGTGGGTAAGTCCGCTAGAAGAGGCCGAGGAGCGTCAACGTCTCGAGGAAATTGCTGCGGCTAAGGGGCAATGAGAACATGCTCCTGGTAAAGAACCGAAGAAGTCGAGGAAGTCTTCTCGCTCGAAAAAAAGCAAAAGAGCGAAGGCGGCCGAGGGGAGCCTAAGGTGACCAGGGCTACCCAAAATAAGTTACCCAAAGTGCTCGTACAGTGAATCTCCTCGATCCCGATGGTGAGAAGAAATCCCTACTCTTCGGTGGAAGTATACCCTTCCTCTTGGCAAGTTTGACATCATCGTTCCTGAGAAGGATAAAACTTTTTACAACGCTCCTCCTGGCTACATGGCAGTTCACCGCCTTACTCTGGATCGAGGATGGATCCTCCCTTTATGCGATGCCTTCAAAGAAATTTTCAACACCTTGGGGATCTCTCCTTCGCAGCTCGTACCAAGTACTTTTGGGACACTTGTGTGCTTCAGGGTTTTTTGCAAGAAACATGGAGTCGATCTGAATTTCCACAACTTCAATTAAATCTTCAGAGTATCGATGAGCTCCGGCAACAAGTATTTCTACTATTTCAATGCTCGACCCGGTTTCAGCTTCATCATGAACGCTCCCACCTCCTCGGGCTATAAATAGTTCCATAGGTATTTTTACATAAGGAAGAAGAAGTGGTCTGGGATGAGCGACGAGGAAGCTGAGTGGGGAGTTCCGAAGCTCATGTGTTGAGGACCCATAGCCGAGAAGCACCCACTTCCTACTGAGTGGGACCCCTTGGTGTTAGAGCTCGAGGAGAAGAACAAGCGGGTAAACCCCGAGAAGTACTTCTATTGGGGACTTGTGTTACAACCCCTTCCTTACTTGGCCGGTCTTTCTCCTTCGGTTTACACTGGTTACACGGGCAATCGATACTCCGATGACATCCTCTTCGGAATACTTCTTCAAGTAGAAAATTCCGTACTTGTCTTTTTTCATACTTGTCTTTTTTCCTTTGTTGTGCACTTTGACTGTTTTCTCCTCGGTATGTTAGCTTCCTTGCTTTATTATTTTCCTCGATTTACATATTAAATGTCTTCCTCGTCGCAGCTTATTCGTTTCAGTGGATTATGTCGAGGACATTGGCAGCGAAGGAGGAGCAAAGGAGGAAGCAGCGCATGACCAACAAAGACACGTAGATCATTGGCTCGCTCGATTTTTCATCTCCCAAGAGTGCCTCCCATCATCGAGATGCCCTTGTAAAAGAGGGGCTCGAGGTCAGAGACAATCCGGTCGAGGCACTGAATGTTAGGAAACTTGTAATTTTGATGAGAAATTAACCATGCTAAATTAAGTAAAGTCCAGTAACTACTACTCTTAAGGTCCATAGGAATTTAGAATTTTAAGGACATTGTAAGAGAGGAACGTTTGCGGAAAGACTTAGTGTGGGTACTAGTTAGGTTCTTAAGCTTGTTGATGATGTACTATGTTTTTACAAACAAACTATTGAAGACCAAGAACCGCTCAGAAAGTGGAAAATTCGAAGACTGAAGACATAGAAGAATTCTGAGAAAGGTATCTACAAAGGCACATGTTGCTTCAGAAAGCGAGAATTTCAGCAACGGCTTGCATAAGTGAAAATCTTTATGACAGAGTAGGTTGTGCTTGCTGAAACTGAGATAGCTCACTTGCTGACAACTCATGTGACCTCCTTGCTGAAGAGTAATTGCATTTTGGGTCCAACGTTCATACTTGAATTTGATTCAAAAGAACATTAAATGCAAAGTAAGCACGCGAAGAACATGAAGACAAGAAGACAAATGAAGAACGCTGCTGAAAGTACAAAAGCAAGATAGTGACATCTTAAGATACAAAACCTTAGAATTTGAAATTCAAACGGCTCCCTTGAGAAACTATAAATAGAAGACCTTAGGCTGAGTAGAAGGTGTGTCAACAACGTGATCAAACTCTCACTTGTGCTTTAAAGACTCAAATCCTTCTCTACTTTTTACTGTCTATTGATCCGTGCCAAGACTTAAGCTTGACACAAAAGCTATTTGTGAAAAAGTAGAACATTGAAAGCTAAGAAATTAGTTAAGTGTTCTCTCTTTTGAACAAGAACAAGTCTTGACACCAGAAACAACAAACTTGCTTACTGCAAAGTATTACAAGTTGTGTTTCTCTAGATTACTTGTTATAGCTGCAAAGTTATATTCAAGTCATCTCATCCCAAACCTCTCTAACTGATAAACACCCTTTTACAGGCGTGAAATTAAGGGGAATTAATCAAGCATAGTTTTGCTGATTAAAAGTCCCAAGTTTGGTGGAGAAAAAGGTTACAGTTCTCTAGTTTAGGTTGGAAATAAGGCAAGTGTGCTTTGGTTTATGAGAATCACTGGTGATAGGATTTGTAAGGAACCTCATATCTTATCATAGTGGATTTAGTCCTAGAAAGGACAAAGTGGATTAGTTGAGAGATTACGCCACTCTCAGATACCACTATAAAAGTGTTTGTAAGATTTACTTTCCTGCAATTAGTTTTCAGCAAGTTAATGACAAAAGCACTTATTGTAAAACACATCCACACTCTGTTTTTAAGTATCAGCAAACTCATCACTGAAAAGTAATAAGTACTTGCTGAGAAAGTTTTAAATGACGAAAAGTTTGAAAAGACTATTCACCCCCCCCCCTAGTCTTTTCTTGTTGTTTAAAGGGACCAACAATGAAGAAGGCCGAGGAGGATGCAACAGCTAAGAGGGATGAGGAGGCTGCAGCTGCAAATCTGGAAAAGCGGCCCGAGAAGCCCATGCCTCAGAAGAAGAGCGTCGGAGCGAGGAAGCTTACTCTTGGGGGCACCAATGAGCCTCATCGGAAAAAGAGTAAGACCTCTAGATCAAGTCAAGAGGCACAAGTAAAGCGCCTTATCCAGCTGTCCGAGCTTAATCGCGCGCACGAGCTCAGCTTGTGCTCGCTCCAGGTATTACTCTTATTTTTCCAAGTAAATATCTAAGTCCGTATTCTAGCTCCTCGCTCATGGACTAAACTTTCTTTGCTCTTTCTTTGCAGCTCGAGAACCTCAAGGAGGCTTATGGCTAGGTTGCTGTTGATAGGGCTGACATTGGCTTCGTGATCGAAGAGCTTGAGAAGAAGCTTGAGGCCGAGAAGGGCAAGAATAGGGCTGTGATGAATGTGTATTTTACACTTTCATTCGAGTCTTTTTCACCTATTTTAGCTATCCTCTATGTTAATTTAGCTATATTTTAATACATTTTATTAGAATAGTGTCACGTTTCCCTTTAGATTTTATTTTACAGGTTTTGGTTGAAATTCGAAGATTTCCGGGCAATTACATTGAAGTTTACAAGGAATTGGTGTTCCAGAAGCCTATTTGGAGTATCTGAAGGTTTCCGGATAGGATTTGAAGTCTAGGGGCCGAATCTGGAGGTTAGAAGGCTACTAGAAGTCAGAAACCGAGTCCGAAAAGGGGAAGAAATCCAAAAACGCGTCGAAAACGCAGAATTCCGCGAGAAATACTCTGGGACGAACCGCCGCACCCTGGGGCGAACCGCCCCGTAGTTTTTCGGGGCCTATATATAGTGCTCAGTTTTTCTCCGAAAATCATATCTTTCCAGACCTACTTTCTCACCTCTCTCTATAGTTTTAGGTAGGAACTCCCCGGGGCCTGTCCTGGGAGTTCTGTAGCTTAGGGGATACTTTTCATAGCGGATTGGAGCTCGTAGGATCGCAATTCTTTGGAGATTGACAACCTTCGGTAACTTGTATCTTACAGTTTAATCTACTTATTTTATTTATCTTTCAATATGTTTTCTTCTATGATTTCTGTTGATTGCATGCCTATTATGAGTAGCTAAACTTATCGTTGGTGGTAGTATGTGAATTCTTAGCGAAGAGAAGATAATCATGCTAATGGCTATATCGCGCATTATACTCCGTGTCATTGGTTTATTTCGTTGATCAGTTGCAACCAAATTTCTCGTATGTTGTATTAATTATTATGCACAATTGGACACTTGTCGACCATCAGACCAATTATTTTCGTAGTGTTGAATAATTACGGAACACATTAGGACAATCATCAGACCAATTATGTTCGTAGTGTTGAGTAATTACGGAACACATTAGGACAATCGTGATTGACTTGTCAGACCAATTATCTTCGTAGTGCTTAATATTTGCAACAGGACACTAGATTGATTCAAAGATCTCTATGCAAGACCGAGGAATTTATGCATGATTATCGACCCGTTATGTTAAGAAGGACCATACTATCACCAATCTCCATTATCTGCTACAAACCCCTCTGCTATCTGTTTGTTGTTTTTATATTCTAAATTAGATTTGATAAAGCTAGTTATAGTCCTGAGAGAACGACACTCGAGTCATTCTACTGCTACACTACGGTTTTCGTTGGAGTTGTGGATTGCCTTTGGCTAACTACAAATTTATTTGCTTGAATTCGGAGCACGACATCCGCGTTCATCAAATTGGCGCCGCTGCCGGGGACTATACTCCTTTTTTCTGTTTAATTTGTTTATATTTACAGCTTTAGATTCCTAATTCTATTAGTTTTAGTTTCCTTTTTAATCTCTCTCTGATACTGCTTTCCTAGTCTGTTTCTAATCACCTTTCCTAGTCTGTTTCAGATTGTGTATGCCGCATACACGTTCTGCAGGAACACCGCTTGCTGATTCAATTGCTGAGATCGACAGAGTCTACCACCAAAGCAGGCGACTACTTGAAAGGTGCGCACTAGAGGTAATAGAGGAAACCGATTTCTCTAAATCTCTACTTAGTCTCTTCAAGAAAATCGACGGAATGGCAAAAGCTAGACCACTGAAGGCATGGGTTCAACCCACCAAGGATCGTATGAGGGGACCGGCGATTGTTCTTTCGTCTGCAACCCGAGATCTGGAGATCAAGAACCACGCATTCCAACAACTTCCGAGGTTCTATGGCTTATCAAGGGAAGATGTGATGGGGTACTTGCACGATATCGATGATTTCGTCAACCAACTCCCACGACCCGGAGCTAACATAACTACGGACGAGTTAAGGATGAAGGTTTTTGCTATGGGACTTGGCGACAGAGCCAAGTCATGGCTGAGTTCTCTTCCAGCAGGCTCGCTGGACACTTGGGAAAAGGTTTTTTCAGCTTTCATGGAGAAATACTTCCCTCACACCTTGACTACCGCGCCAAAGGCGCAAATCACTGGATTCAAGCAGGACTACGATGAGACCATCTACACCGCGTTTGAGAGGTTCCAAGATCTCACGAACAAGCGCCCTCACCATGGTTTTGAACTTTCCGACCTAGTCCAACACTTCTACAATGGACTAACCTTCGAGAACCAACAAGTGGTGGATTTCCAATGCCAAGGCAATATTTGGGAGGAAACCGCAGAAGCCGTCTGGGCAGTTTTCGAAAGGCTTGCTAAGGGTTCGCAATTCAAGGACCCAAGAGCAATGGTTAGGAGACGTGGACCTGAAGCTCCACCGACTCAAGAAGCCCCTATGTACAGGGGGAATGGGGATCAATTCGAGTGCTTTACCAACGAGTTGAAGCAAGTCCTCAAGAGCGCCACCGGAACAACTGTTTCGAATGAAGTATGCCGAATATGCAAGAACTATGGGCATGGGGCTCATATGTGTAGATCGGAGCTGGCATACGATGATGGCAACTGGGCTCGAGGAGGCGATGAAGAAGCCTTTGCTACAGAGTTTTGCACTCAAGAAGTTAGCTACGGACAAGACGGTAGGAATCCTCGAGGTGGATTTTGGAGAAGAGGATACCGTAACAATCAAGGATATGCACCGGCTAACCAAACTTATGGACCTAACCAAGACCGTAGTAGGCTAAACTATGGTAATGACCACTGCGAAAACCCCGCTCCGAAAGAGCCACCGAAGTCGAAGTCGGCTCAACTGATGGAGAACTTGCAAAAGATGGTCGATCACACACAAAGTTTTCTCAAACGTTATGAAGAAGATTCCGAGAAGACTAGGGCAAGGCTTGATAGGTTGGAAGAGAGCACTAGGCTTGCCCATCAAAAGATGCAAGAGTTGATCGACCGAGGAGCAAGTAGGGAACAAGGCAAACTGCCTAGCAGCACTGTGAAGTCAAATGCCATTACATTGGCCGGTGATGTACCTGACGAAATCACCATCAGGAAGGTTGTTAGGTGCGAGTGTTGCATGAAGGAAGAACTTCTACAGGCTGAGGAAGAAGAGAAGGACCTTGGTTCAGACGCAAGTGATGAGGAGCAAGAGGATCCCGAACCACTCCCTAAAAGTTTCGACGTTAAGGTAGGGATTGGTGAGCTTGAAGATGTCCGTTCCACACTAGACACGGGATCCTACTCAAACATAATTCCTCTGAATGTGTTTGAAAAGAGCAACATCGGAAAACTATCTGAGCAAAGGGCTATTGTGCAACTGGCGGATGGATCCTTTATGAGACCCGAGGGCGTTGTGAAAATGTGTTGGTCAAGATTGGTGAAGCATCTATATACACCAATTTTGTAGTTATGCCCGCATCTGCACCTGGGACGGGGGATGTCATACTGTTAGGGCAAACATTCTTGACCAAACTACGCTCCGTGATGGACATTTACCAAAGAACTTGCACTATCGAAGTGGATGGCAAGCAACACGTATTGCAAGCCATACCTGATCCACCTGAACCGCCTGATATTACTACTCACTACTGTGGTCTTGCAGCCTATATTCTTTCTTATTCACAGGTTCGTGGCATGGAAAGGAGATCAATGAAGGGGAAGCCTAGTACCCGCAAAAAGAAGAGATAGGCGCAGACAGGAGTCGAGTCAAAGACTTTAAACAATGACGCTATCCGGGAGGCAACCCGGAATTTTTATCGCTTTCTTTACTGCTTTTCTGCATGCATTCATTCTTGAACTATTTGCTCCTCGTATGCGAATTTGTTCATGTCTGTGTCGTATATGCTTGTGTTTGAGTGAGATTTTTCGAGTGGTTTTTTGAAAAAAAAAATTAGTTTCGGGGATTAAAACCGCATTTTCTGACGACGGGAACCGTCTCCCCGCATTGGGGAGCACGGGGCGAACCGCCCCACGGTCCCAGAACTTCAAAAATGTGGATTTCATCCCCAAAACCTTATTTTCTTCATTCTTCTTCATCCATCCTCCCAAAAAACCCGAAAAGTGCGATTTTACATCTAAATCTTCATAACTTCTTCATTTCTTGACCAAATTGAGTGATCTTTAGCTTAATCCGAAGCCTATTACATGATCTATCATCTTATCCGAACAGATTTCATCCTAATTTGTTAGATATGCATATCTGAGGTATCATCCTTAGAACCCTAATTTTCGAATTTGGGGGTTTTATATTTTGAGCTTCAATTATGCTTATTTGATGCATGGGTATGTTGTTTGTGTGATTAGACATGTTATTTACTATCAATTGCATGCTCAATTTTGCTTGGATTGTTGATTTGGGTATTTTGCTACTAGATGATATATCTTGTTCTGCAATATGTCTTTATCTTTTGATTCTTGCATATGAATGTGTTTATTGATGTAATGTTGGTGGATTAGACGATAGAATGCTTATTAGTTGAGAATGAGGATTTATGTTGGTAGAATTTTTCGTTGCTATGGTATGAATTGAGCCTTGTTATCAAGGATATTGGTTGCTAGTAAAAGCATGATGTGATGTATTGCATGTAGTAGTTACATTGGTATGTTGCATGATGCAGAAGCTAGGCTAGACATTTCGGTTTGGGGAGCTCGATTGTTGATTTTATCACTTGTGTGTTTCGCTTTTACACTAGTATGTATTTGAGTCAGTTTTGTGTCATACGAGGTGCTAAACGCTGTTTGTAGGTACCATACCAAGGGAAGGGAGCATTCCCGTATGATTGCTGTGAAGAACCATGTCAAGGAAGGTGATCTCGCTAGACGTGCGTTCGAGCCAAGGGATTTTGCAACAACGTCGTGGATTATCCAAGAGGAGGAGCTAGAGTACACCTGGAGTAAGGACTCCTATGCCTATTCATGCACCACCGAAGGGACAGAAACCATTATTACGTCATCACTCCATCACGAGGACGACAGAGTTCGAGTAAACTGGAAGGCACCGGGACATTCTCGCCGCGACGGATTCAGTCATGAGTTCGCAGTTGCTAGAAGGTTCCGAAGCGCTAGCTTGGTTCCAAAACATAATGACATGGGTACCCAGTCCCTCGTTGGGGCGCCCCTTGCCTGCCTCTAAAGTGAGCATCATATAGACATCGGTCGGAGCAACAGTGGAGAATGTGGTCGAAATTGGAGAAAAAGGTAGAAGACTTCTGAGTATCCGAGCAGCTTACTGTAACCTTCTCGTGGTGTAAAACGTTGGAGGGGGAGGTCCTGATACCACTGCCCTTTCCCCTTCAACAGTTCACATCCTATTGGAGGGCTACAGGATGGAGGATTCCATAACAGCGGCGGCTAATCTTGAGGCTTCTACCCGACAATACAACTCTACTGGCGATGATGATGGTGACAGTAGTGACAATGAAGGCCATACGGGCAATGATGATACTAACTGAGGAGTTGTTCCTATACGGCCCATAATTGAAACTACCGCGCACACCTGAAGATCTGATGACTCCCTATAAAGCTCACGGAGGAGGCCCAATAAATCACAAGCAGCATACTCAGCCGACCGAGGCCAAACCATGGGGTAACATCTAGTATCACATCTTATTTCCTCATTTTCTTACTGCTAGGGACTAGCGTTAATTTCATGAGGGGAGATGGGATTTAAGTGATTTGATGTTGTTAGTTTGGAGCTTGACATTGGTAGGCTGAGTATAGTTCCTCGCATGTTTTATTCGTCTGCATATGCATTTGCACGTTTACTGCTTTCTTAGATTTTTAGGTTGCATTCACTACATTCATCCTAGGATAGTTTTGCATTCATCACTTGACGTTGGCAAAATACTGGCTACAGTGCTGAAACGCACTACTTCTCTTACCATATCTCAGAAAGACATCAGTCTACATCACAAAAGCTATGAACAAGATGTCAGTCAAGCACTCAAACTGGCTAAAAGTGCATTGAAAAAGGCTCAGGCTTTCATTGAAGAAAAAGTCGACAATGAGCGCAGACATGAGGAGAACTTGGCTTGTATTAAAGAAGAACTGTTCAAGCTAGCTGCTGATCAGCAAGGCATAATTCTCAAATACAACAGCCTAAGTACTCTTGCTGAAAATTGCAATGAGTTTTTCTCTCTACACATCCGACCGATGATGCAATCCATGTCTTAGGGGGAAGATAAACAAAGAAAATCTTCAAGATCAAAGAAACCCTCTGCTGAAGCGCCATTGATATTGCCTGGTCCACCTCCCAGAGAACCTCTTGCTGAATTAGAGCAAAGTTCTAAGAAACGAGCTAAAACAGATTCTGAGAGAAGTTCAGCAAATCCAAAAAGTAGAAGAACTTCTGCTGAAACTCAAGAATACTGTCACACTGAGAGTCATCAAAATCTGAATGAAGATGATGATATGATGATGACCAAACAATAGCTCAAGCAATAAGAGCTAGGCCTATTTCAGCCTTAACTCCTTCTGGCCAATCCAAACACTTCTCTTCTGACTCAAGATCTTCAGCAAGAGATCAAGAAAATGCTAAGTCAAGAAGAAGAAGGCAAAGACAGGAAGAAAATAGGCTAGCCAGCATTGCAATTGGCACTGGCATTGAATATACAAAGACCAGCAATGAGGAAACAACTCAGAATGTGATCAGAAACCTACATGGTTGCTGGATCATAAAGCTGGAAGATCTTTTGGTCAATGATTTCTTTCCAACTACTGTACCTAATCAAATGTACACTTGGATTGAATTGAAAGTTAAAAGAAAAGAAAGGGATCCTCCTCCCTACCCAAGAAACATTGTTGCAAAATGGCTGAACTTGGAGATTTTAGTAAGAAGAACTTCTATCGGCAAGAAGCTAAAACAAGAGCCCGATTTAATTAAACCGATAGATGTTGCTTACTGCAGTGATCCTTTAACCAAGAAGTCCAAGAAGAAATATGGCTTGATTCTTTATGAGTATTTTTATCTCACTGCCAAGGATCAAGAAGAAGATCTTCTTTGGTTAAGAAAGATTCATGCCAACAAGGGAATTTCAGATACTCAACTTCTCCATGCTAGCAATTGGGGCATGCACTTGTGGGTACTTCACTACAAAGAAATGAATGGTGAAAACCATCATTATACTGCCTACAAGAATGCAAGGATTATTCAACTTGAAGTCCGTAAGCTTCTTGAAGATTACGAGAAGGACTATGTTGAATTCTCTGCTCTTTCTGAGAAGAGTGTAAGGGAGATTCTGAGGAAATCTTCTGCTGGAATAGCTTAAGTCCCTTGTAACAAGCTTTGTTTGTTTTGTTTGCTGATTTTTGTAGTTATCTCTGAACTTTCTTGTAAACTTACTGAAAGATAACTATCAGGAATAAGCTTTTGACTCTTATTGGTTTTTGATTATGCAAACTACTCTTGCTTACTGTTTTATTATTCAAGTACGCTTGCATTATTCAATTGATTTATTCAACATCAGAAACCTCTAAAAGGGTAACAATTAATTTATCCATGGATTGCTGACATCAAAAAGGGGGAAATTTGTTAGGAAACTTGTAAATTTTGATGAGCAATTAACCATGATAAATTAAGGAAAGTCCAGTAACTAGTACTCTTAAGGTCATAGGAATTTAGAATTTTAAGGACATTGTGAAAGAGGAACGTTTGCTGCAGACTTAGTGTAGGTACTAGTTAGGTGCTTTAGTTTTGCTGATGATGTACTTTGTTTTTACAAATGAACTATTGAAGCACTAGAACCGTCCAGAAACTTGAAAATTCGAAGACTGAAGACTTAAGAAGATTTCTGAAGATGGTATCTACAAAGGCACATGTTGCTCAGAAAGTGGAAATTTCAGCAACAGCTCGCATAAGTGAAAATCTATATGACAGAGTAGGTTGTGCTTGCTGAAACTGAGACTGACTGCTTGCTGAAATACATATGTGACCTCCTTTCTGAAAGTACTTGCATTTTGGCTCCAACGTTCACATTTGAATTCCATTCTAATGAAAATTAAATGCAAAGTAGGCACGCGAAGAACATGAAGACTAGAAGACAAATGAAGGACACTGCTGAAAGTACAAAAGCAAGATAGTGACATCTTAAGGAACAAAGCCTTAGAATTTGAAATTCAAACGGTTCCCTTGATTCACTATAAATAGAGGTCATCCGGCAAAGATTTGAAGTGTGTCAACAACGTGATCAAACTCTCACTTGTGCTTAAACACTCAATCTTCCATACTCTTTACTGCCTATTGATCCGTTCCAAGACTTAAGTTTGAAACAAAAGCTACTTGTGATGAAGTAGAACATTCACGGTTAAGCAATTAGGTAAGTGTTCTTTCTTTCGAATAAGAAAAAGTCTTGACACCAGAAACAACTTAACTTGTTTACTGAAAAGTATTTCAAGTTGTGTTTCTTTAGATAACTTGTTATAGCTGAATAAGTTCTACTCAAGTCATCTCATCCCAAACCTCTCTAACTGATAAACACCCTTTTTCAGGCGTGAAATTCAGGGGGAATTAATCAAGCGTAGTTTTGCTGATTAAGTGTCCCAAGATTGGTGGAGAACAAGGTTTCGTTCTCTAGTTAGGTTGGAAACGAAGCAAGTGTGCTTTGGTTTCTGAAGAATCATTATAGATAGGTGTTGTAAGGAACCTCAAGCTTATCTTAGTGGATTCAGTCCTAGAAAGGACAAAGTGGATTAGTTGAGAGATTACGCCACTCTAAGATACCACTATAAAAGTGTTTGTGTGATTTACTTTATCGCATTTAGTTTTCAGCAAGCTTAACTATTTGTACACTGTCACTCTGCTCACTTGCTGAAACTATCACTCTCTGAAAAGCACTTATTGTATAAAGACTTTCGCACTCTGATTTTAAAGTACCAGTAAAACTCGTTACTGAAAAGTAACTAGTACTTGCTGAGAAAGTTAAGTATCAACAAACTCATTACTGAAAAGTAATAAGCACTTCCTGAGAAAGTTTTTAAACGACGAAAGTTTGAAAAGACTATTCACCCCCCCCCCTCTAGTCTTTTCTTTTTGTTTAAAGGGACCAACAAAAGACTAGAGGGGGGGGTGAATAGTCTTTAAAACTTTTTCGTGTCTAAAAACTTTCTCAGCAATACTTATTACTTTTCAGTAATGAGGTTGCTGGTACTTAACATTCTCAACAAAGACTTATTACTTTCAGTAATGAGTTTGTTTATACTTAAGATTCAGAGTGCGGGAGTGTTTACAATAAGTGCTTTGCAAAAAACCAGATTCAACAAGTGAACGAATAAAACAGTGTAACACTGTTTTATTCGTTCACTTGTTGAATCCGGTTTTTTCCAAAGCACTTATTGTAAAAGACTTCCGCACTCTATTTTTAAGTATCAGTAAATCTGTCACTTAAAGGTAACAAACAAGCATTTGCTGAGAAAGTTAAGTACCAGCAAACTCATTACTGAAAAGTAATATGTACTTGCTGAGAAAGTTTTAAACGATGAAAAGTTTGTAAAGACTATTCACCCCGCCCCCTCCTGTCATTACTTGTTGTTTAAAGGGACCAACACCTACTTTGTTCTCACAAAGTTTAACATGTAGGTATCATGATGTTCATGGTAATAGGATTGAAACTCCTTCTCTCCTCGAGCAACTTAAAGATGTTACACCAAAGGCTGAACTACGTGAGCATAAAAAAGGACCGATCTATCAAGTTGCAGATGTTGTTGCCCAACTTCATGTTATATCCTATCAGAACCCTTCTGTTGAGGAGTCGGCCAGATGTTTGAAGGAGACAATTTTGGACTTGGAGAAGGATTATGTTACATTTGGCCTATCTGAGAAGAGCATGCACAACCTATGTTACCTAGACCCTACATTCCGGCGACCGTACCGGTGTCGACACGGTATGCACCGGAGCGGGTATGAAATCCGGCTAGGATCTGGCAAGTGAACTTCCGACACTCTGCCTCCAATCCATCCCGCAACAGCTCCACTCCATCGAAGTCCCGACAGCGGATAGTCGACTATTAGGCTTATAGAAACAGAAGACAGGGAAGAAGAGGGGAAGAAATAGAAGTTTGGATGGTGGAGAACGAAAGACAGGGTCAGGGAAGAAGACGGGAATGGATCTGAATTTTGATGGCGATGGGATTGGGAAGTTGCAGAGAGCCAGAGAAGCGGCAGGCAGATGGAAGAGAGGTTATTAGGTTTTGATCCCACTAAATTTTAATGGGTTGGGCAAAGCCCACTAATACATTTATCGCAGGTACATTTTTATAGAAACTATGTACATGTATTAAGTTAAATTTGTGCATTTTAATTTAATTTATGTATTTTAATTAATTATTTACAACTTTGGATCTGTGTCTTCGTACCCGTATCCAACTTTGGGTACGTGTCCCCGTATCCTGAATTTTAGAAAAAATTACACCCGACACCTAGATATGAACCGTACCAAGGGTCCAGGTAACATAGTGCACAACTATGTTGCGCAATGTAGAGTTACGATGTTGCACACGATGAAGAGTCACGGTGGGTTTCGAACTTCTCATTACGTCTAATATAATATCTATGATGATTTGAGTTCATGTTGTATCAGTTTAGTTTCTGTTTTTTCCCGGTTCTATTTGTTGTAATCCCATATTTACTTCGATGCATTTTTAAGTTTCAAGTCGAAATTGACTCATAAATAATACAATAGTGCCGAGCGTAGATAACAAAAATGAATTATCTTTCAAAATAACGAATAATTCATACAATTATGATGACAAATTTATTTTGACGCGAGCTATAATTATATGATTTCAAACCTTAGATAAAATAAGTAATCTGCTCCACATGGTGATGTTCTGATTTTAAAAATATGTAATCGACAAGTGTTGAAGATGAGAGTAAAGGTTGAAGATGACAAGTGTGGATGGTGTTGCATGCATTATAATACATGCATTGACAAGTGTTTGTCACAATTCATGCAATACTTCTTTAAATATAGGCTTCGATCTAAATCATACTTCATTCACATTCTTTTTCATTTTCTTGCTTCTTCACTGAAAGACTATTCACTATGAACCAGTACCCTCAGTTTGAAGAAAGCTTTGATAGAAATCTCAAATTTATGCTAACAAACGGAGTCAGGTAATTTACTTATTGATAAAAAGCTTTTTTGTTGAATATATTTATCCTGTCTTTTCTCCACTAAATTTAGTTTGAAAACAGGTATTACGAAGCAAATGAAAGACAAGATTCTGACCCTACTTTGCTTATCAAGCTTTTGGATGTCAAGGAGAAGGCCGAAATCTATGAGCACAACTACGGTCCCATCTTCCAAGCTGCTCAAGTTGTTGCACAACTTCATCTCATCTATCTCGAACATCCTGTGATTGAGCAAACCGTCAAAGATCTTAAGCAAAAAATATGAAAAATAGAAAAACAAAACATTGAAAGGGGGTGTGCCGAAGCTTTCAAGTATAGCTATAAAATTGAGTGTTGCGGTCAATTGACTGAAATGTTGGCTCGATTCTGCCGATACGATTGGAATTGAATCGGTTATGATGGATCAAGTTCAAGAATCACGGTGAACATCTATGTTGTTGAATTTCAATAAGTGAAGTTGTTATTATAACAACAACACGTTTTCCTTTTTTTTTTCCGTTTGTTTTGTTTTCCATTAGTATGTATAAAAACATTCACTGTAGTGTGTTATTTTTCTTATTTACAAAATTATAATTAAGCATTAAAATAAATAATAAAACTAAGTATAATTTTTTTGCATAAAACATAAAGTTTGTTCAAGAGCTGAAAATTATTTTGTAATCAGAGAAATATAACCCTTTACTTAAACTTATATAATCCAAGTCTCTTATGGGAGTGCAATATAACTATTTCATTTAATAAACTCATAATAATGACTTCACCATAAACAACATGCATTATCATAGTGTTAGTGGATTATTTCATCATCATGTATATAAAATAAAATAACTTTAATTAAAAATAAAAATAATAGTAAAATGAAGCAATATAATAAAGCAATTTAGTGTAAGTGGAAAATCAATTTAAATCGGAGGTGTGTCCAGATAAGTATAATCGCATTGTCAATTTCATACCACTCCTTCGCACTATACAATTGTTATTATGGTGGTATCAAAATTGTTTTCGTATGATAATAATAGCATTTTAGAAGGACTGGTATGAAATTGACATTCGAGATCAATTATTTTCATCATAAAACCCTTTGAAACAAGATAAACTTTTAATTCTCATGTTCAGTATAATGGATACTCATTGAATAGTGTTCAGACATGTCAATGTTTTAGGACAATGCCACACGTATCTGCTTGAGTAACTATTACTTTGAATGGAATCTTTCAAAATATGTAATAAGGACTTCAAGGAGATACGTGCGCCATTGTCATATTTTCATATAAATTTATTTTGTCATCATAACACTATTTTGAAAAACATACATTACAACATGAAAAGATACATCAAAACTATGGTTTAAGGTAAAGTAAAATAATATCAAATATAAAATAATATGAAATGGTAAAATATAAAAAGGTAGAATGTGTTAATCAACTTCGGTATCCATGTTCAAACTATAGGAGAATAGAAATGTGCTTAATATGGGGATTGATAAAATATTACAAATTGTTTTTTAATCAGAAAATTGAAAACTAAGACTTACAATTGTTGTTTACATGATAACCAAAGTACAAGCACACTGTCCCAAGCGGAACCGCCTGCTCTTAATGCCTAACCGGTTGGGACAGTGTGTTTGTACTTTTATTCCATTCAAACCTTATTAAATTGCAAGTGACATTGTTTCCATTCCATCATAATTGTGGCCAGGCGATCCGAATCACTATACATGACAGGGACCTTTACTGGGATGTAACGGTACCTGTCACGGATAGTGAGTCAAAATGCAGAGCCACAAAAAATGATGGAAATGATTTAAGGATATAGTTTTGTTAATTAAATCGAAACCTTATTAACTATGTTTGATGTCCACCATTTGATAAGTTTCGCCTATTATTACGTTGAATACAAATGAGTTCATGTTAAATAGGCAGAACTCCTCCAATGGTGGCCATAAAAAGGCCTAAGTATTCTACAACATTTGCCATGAGTATAGAACTATAGAACTGTGAAAATTAATTAATGAATTTTATGTTTTCTGGCTTCACAAGTCTTGATTATACCGTCATGCGTTATATAAAATATGAAGTAATATGATATGGTTAAATATGATATTATATTTTATATCTATTTTTTGTGTTCAGCCAAATATAACCTTTTTAACTTAGACTATCTAACATGCTATCGACAAGGTAAATGTTAATATGACTCTCTTCTAATCAATATATTATAATGACCTCGCAGGAAGCAAGTCATATTGTCATAGTACAAAGATTATGATTTCGTCATCATCACACTATAATAAATTTATCTATTCATAGCTATAATTGTGTTCAGAACGGTGCAATCTATTTTAATCGTGTAAAATAACCTATCATTGTAAGCAATAGCTATTGCAATTACATTATGCAATGTTATTGAAATTACTATTGCATACAATGCAGGTTCTATTACCACAACTTATAGATTGTCTGATTGTCATCATAACATATTAGTAGTGCCAAATCCTTAGTTTATAAAATATAACTATTTTAAAATGTTTTTATGTTGTGTTTTGTTTTCAGTCAAACAAAATTTAGTCCGAGATTAAGTATATATTGATTATTTTTACCAGTTTACATGTATATATAGGTATGCATAAAGCTATGAGCTTTAATAAAAACATGAAAGATCGAGAGTAAAATTCAATATGGGCCTGATTTTCCACGACATAATCAATATTGTATCTCAGATTTTTTCTTCGGAGATTGACAAGCTTCGGTAACATTGTATCTCAGATTTTTTTTATTTATATTTATATATCTTTCAACATGTTTTCATTCAATCTTTCTATGATTTCTGTTGATTGCATGACATCTATGAGTAGCTAAATCTATCGTTGGTGATAGTATGTGATTTCTTAGCGAAGGGTTCTTAATTATTCATGATGGCGGTAATGCGAATCAGACTTTGAGTTATTGCTTTATTTCTTTGATCTATCTAAGCCCTCTATCTTCGTAGTGTTGAATAAAACGGAACACATTGGACAATTCATGATCTTAGATCTCTATGCAAAACGATCGGGTACTTCATGAATGATTATTAACCTGCTATGCTTTGAATGATCATATGCTGGTCGAGCCACACTCAAGTGACATACTTGGGTGTGGTCGAGCCCCTTGAGGGACGGCCCTTAAAGCCTTGCCGCGCTCTTAGACCGCTCCAGTTCGTAAATGCGGACTGGACATATTTTGACACCAACATATGTCCCCCTAGTTTTCAAGTATCTTTGTAGAAGATAGTTGTGGAACTATTTTAAAGTTGAGGTCGAGCAAAGTCTCGACTAGTGATGGGCGAAAAACGATTTCCGTATTCATGCCTTAGTAACTTTCCCTCCTCCTATATCCCTCTCCCCCCTTTTTATAGGGTGTAAGTAGACGTTACTCGGACCTTATAAAAGGAGTTTATTTGTTGGGTAGAGATTGGATCCGAGTAAGTATTCTAAGGTAGATGTAAGATACTCGATCTTTTGCCTCTTCGATCTTCTTCTTGTTAATTGTCTCGAGGAGACAATTATATGGTGACGGAATTGAACAACTTCCTTCAACTTTTTCTTGACACTTTTTGTCTCGAGGAGCCTTTCGCTTTTTCCTGGTACATTTGTCTTGAAGAGCAATTACGAGAGAGCAGCTCCTCGATACTATATCAAGACATTTCTTTGTTTTTCTTTCTCGGATAGTCGGTCCCTCCTCTCTCCGCGGTCTAATTATGTGGTCGTTGATCCTCGCTCCACGAATTACCTCATGTGACTATGTAATCCGCGTTCCACTGAAAAGGTAGTACGATTTGGGAGCGTGAGGGGTAAACTGATAAATTCGCCAGGCGGCGGTGATCCTGGCCGTCGAGATGGAGCGAGGGTATGCGATGGTTCTTATTCCCGAGATACCCTTCTATAAATAGGCAAGGACTGATTCATTCCACAAGCAAGCTGTTCGAGACTAAAGAAGATCGAAGAGCCTTTCCGGTTAGCAAAGTTGCGACTTTTCCAGTAGACTTCAGAATTTTCGGCGTATTTTCTATTTCCAGGCCTTTACTTCCCCTTGCTCAAGTAAGTACTCCTTTATTCCTTCGATTTCTTGCTTTAAACCGTATATGCCCCAAATGTGAATTGCTATTTTCTCCTGTTTTTGTCCAATCGTCTTCTTTTGCTTGAATGTATTTGAAACCTTGCCTGAATACTCAATGTGTTATCAGATTTTATGCCGGAATCCGTTTGAGACGAGTAGATCCATGACTTGGTTTAACGAATTGACCACTATAGACGATAAACATCCCCCTCTTAGTGTAGATCTCCTTTGCCTCCTTAGGGTTCACCATGACTATAAGAACATGTTAACTTGGACATAACTGTAGACAGTTAGGCCTCTTCGAATTTTTTAGGCAGTTGGTCGCTATGTGCTCCTCGTTTTTGTATGCTTGTACTTATGCTCCTCGTTTGTTCATGATCTGCGATCTTTTTCTTCTCGATCCTTCTTTTGTAGCATAACTTCTTGTTATCATACTCTTGTGCTCTTCTTTTTGAGATTTTGCTCCGTTCGGGAGGTCGAACTTAAGAAAACACATAAACGGACCTCTCGGACTATCATCACCCATCCTTAACTTTTTCTAGCTTACCTTTTAGGATGTTCGAGTGAAGCGACGACAGTCAAAATCGCCGTGAGGTCGAAGAGTATGGGAGCGATCATGGTACGTCACCAGAGACGTCAGAGATATCGGCGACCTTTCTAGACAATACTCTAGAACAAACCTCAGTGGGCGAGGAGCCCGTCAACGAATCCGAGGAGGGAGGTGATTCTAAGGATGATGAAGAAAGCAATGACGGGGAGGAGCGCGAGGAGGGTGAAGAAGGCGAAGATGCCGTCAATGAGGGAGAGTCAGAGGAGGAAGAGGAAGAAGAAGAGTATCGTCTCCAAACCCAGAAAAGACGTAGGAGGAGCGACAGTTTTATTGACGATAGGACCGAGGAGGAAGGTGGTCCGGCCAATATTGGAGTTTCTGCAGAATTGATCACCCTAGCTGATCAAGTCCATGGTCGGAACTATGGTGCCTTTGATGTCGTTCAACCTCTTGAAATCCAAGTAGAACATATGGACGACACGGATCGACCAGATCCAGTCCTATCGTAGTTCGAGGAGGGTGAACACTGCATTCAGGAAGGTGAAGGTGAGGAGAGCGAAGACTATGATGCCACTTCTCCAAGGGCCAATCCTCCCAAGAAAAAGTTAAGGCTCAAGTATCCGCTCAGACTACTCGTCGAACCGTGGTCACGGATGATGAAGAGTCTCCTCGGACCATAGGAAATACTAATGCGAATGAAGTTGGTTCGAGCATTCATCGGCTGCCTTCTCCTTCATTCTCCGAGATGAATCGGCAAGCACAAAGGGATCTGTTGACTGGGCAGAAGTATGATCCCGAGGAGGAGACAAGTTATCACTCAGTAGATCCTCGCGCCATCGATTTCTCTTTCCATGGTGATAATGCGCGGTGGGTAAGTCCGCTAGAAGAGGCCGAGGAGCGTCAACGTCTCGAGGAAATTGCTGCGGCTAAGGGGCAATGAGAACATGCTCCTGGTAAAGAACCGAAGAAGTCGAGGAAGTCTTCTCGCTCGAAAAAAAGCAAAAGAGCGAAGGCGGCCGAGGGGAGCCTAAGGTGACAGGGCTACCCAAAATAAGTTTACCCAAAGTGCTCGTACAGTGAATCTCCTCGATCCCGATGGTGAGAAGAAATCCCTACTCTTCGGTGGAAGTATACCCTTCCTCTTGGCAAGTTTGACATCATCGTTCCTGAGAAGGATAAAACTTTTTACAACGCTCCTCCTGGCTACATGGCAGTTCACCGCCTTACTCTGGATCGAGGATGGATCCTCCCTTTATGCGATGCCTTCAAAGAAATTTTCAACACCTTGGGGATCTCTCCTTCGCAGCTCGTACCAAGTACTTTTGGACACTTGTGTGCTTCAGGGTTTTTTGCAAGAAACATGGAGTCGATCTGAATTTCCACAACTTCAATTAAATCTTCAGAGTATCGATGAGCTCGGCAACAAGTATTTCTACTATTTCAATGCTCGACCCGGTTTCAGCTTCATCATGAACGCTCCCACCTCCTCGGGCTATAATAGTTCCATAGGTATTTTTACATAAGGAAGAAGAAGTGGTCTGGGATGAGCGACGAGGAAGCTGAGTGGGGAGTTCCGAAGCTCATGTGTTGAGGACCCATAGCCGAGAAGCACCCACTTCCTACTGAGTGGACCCCTTGGTGTTAGAGCTCGAGGAGAAGAACAAGCGGGTAAACCCGAGAAGTACTTCTATTGGGGACTTGTGTTACAACCCCTTCCTTACTTGGCCGGTCTTTCTCCTTCGGTTTACACTGGTTACACGGGCAATCGATACTCCGATGACATCCTCTTCGGAATACTTCTTCAAGTAGAAAATTCCGTACTTGTCTTTTTTCATACTTGTCTTTTTCCTTTGTTGTGCACTTTGACTGTTTTCTCCTCGGTATGTTAGCTTCCTTGCTTTATTATTTTCCTCGATTTACATATTAAATGTCTTCCTCGTCGCAGCTTATTCGTTTCAGTGGATTATGTCGAGGACATTGGCAGCGAAGGAGGAGCAAAGGAGGAAGCAGCGCAATGACCAACAAAGACACGTAGATCATTGGCTCGCTCGATTTTTCATCTCCCAAGAGTGCCTCCCATCATCGAGATGCCCTTGTAAAAGAGGGGCTCGAGGTCAGAGACAATCCGGTCGAGGCACTGAATGTTAGGAAACTTGTAATTTTGATGAGAAATTAACCATGCTAAATTAAGTAAAGTCCAGTAACTACTACTCTTAAGGTCCATAGGAATTTAGAATTTTAAGGACATTGTAAGAGAGGAACGTTGCGGAAAGACTTAGTGTGGGTACTAGTTAGGTTCTTAAGCTTGTTGATGATGTACTATGTTTTTACAAACAAACTATTGAAGACCAAGAACCGCTCAGAAAGTGGAAAATTCGAAGACTGAAGACATAGAAGAATTCTGAGAAAGGTATCTACAAAGGCACATGTTGCTTCAGAGAAGCGAGAATTTCAGCAACGGCTTGCATAAGTGAAAATCTTTATGACAGAGTAGGTTGTGCTTGCTGAAACTGAGATAGCTCACTTGCTGACAACTCATGTGACCTCCTGCTGAGAGTAATTGCATTTTGGGTCCAACGTTCATACTTGATTTGATTCAAAAGAACATTAAATGCAAAGTAAGCACGCGAAGAACATGAAGACAAGAAGACAAATGAAGAACGCTTGCTGAAAGTACAAAAGCAAAACAGTGACATCTTAAGATACAAAAACCTTAGAATTGAAATTCAAACGGCTCCCTTGAGAAACTATAAATAGAAGACCTTAGGCTGAGTAGAAGGTGTGTCAACAACGTGATCAAACTCTCACTTGTGCTTTAAAGACTCAAATCCTTCTCTACTTTTTACTGTCTATTGATCCGTGCCAAGACTTAAGCTTGACACAAAAGCTATTTGTGAAAAAGTAGAACATTGAAAGCTAAGAAATTAGTTAAGTGTTCTCTCTTTTGAACAAGAACAAGTCTTGACACCAGAAACAACAAACTTGCTTACTGCAAAGTATTACAAGTTGTGTTTCTCTAGATTACTTGTTATAGCTGCAAAGTTATATTCAAGTCATCTCATCCCAAACCTCTCTAACTGATAAACACCCTTTTACAGGCGTGAAATTAAGGGGAATTAATCAAGCATAGTTTTGCTGATTAAAAGTCCCAAGTTTGGTGGAGAAAAAGGTTACAGTTCTCTAGTTTAGGTTGGAAATAAGGCAAGTGTGCTTTGGTTTATGAGAATCACTGGTGATAGGATTTGTAAGGAACCTCATATCTTATCATAGTGGATTTAGTCCTAGAAAGGACAAAGTGGATTAGTTGAGAGATTACGCCACTCTCAGATACCACTATAAAGTGTTTGTAAGATTTACTTTCCTGCAATTAGTTTTCAGCAAGTTAATGACAAAAGCACTTATTGTAAAACACATCCACACTCTGTTTTTAAGTATCAGCAAACTCATCACTGAAAAGTAATAAGTACTTGCTGAGAAAGTTTTAAACGACGAAAAGTTTGAAAAGACTATTCACCCCCCCCCTAGTCTTTTCTTGTTGTTTAAAGGGACCAACAATGAAGAAGGCCGAGGAGGATGCAACAGCTAAGAGGGATGAGGAGGCTGCAGCTGCAAATCTGGAAAAGCGGCCCGAGAAGCCCATGCCTCAGAAGAAGAGCGTCGGAGCGAGGAAGCTTACTCTTGGGGGCACCAATGAGCCTCATCGGAAAAAGAGTAAGACCTCTAGATCAAGTCAAGAGGCACAAGTAAAGCGCCTTATCCAGCTGTCCGAGCTTAATCGCGCGCACGAGCTCAGCTTGTGCTCGCTCCAGGTATTACTCTTATTTTTCCAAGTAAATATCTAAGTCCGTATTCTAGCTCCTCGCTCATGGACTAAACTTTCTTTGCTCTTTCTTTGCAGCTCGAGAACCTCAAGGAGGCTTATGGCTAGGTTGCTGTTGATAGGGCTGACATTGGCTTCGTGATCGAAGAGCTTGAGAAGAAGCTTGAGGCCGAGAAGGGCAAGAATAGGGCTGTGATGAATGTGTATTTTACACTTTCATTCGAGTCTTTTTCACCTATTTTAGCTATCCTCTATGTTAATTTAGCTATATTTTAATACATTTTATTAGAATAGTGTCACGTTTCCCTTTAGATTTTATTTTACAGGTTTTGGTTGAAATTCGAAGATTTCCGGGCAATTACATTGAAGTTTACAAGGAATTGGTGTTCCAGAAGCCTATTTGGAGTATCTGAAGGTTTCCGAATAGGATTTGAAGTCTAGGGGCCGAATCTGGAGGTTAGAAGGCTACTCGAAGTCAGAAACCGAGTCCGAAAAGGGGAAGACATCCAAAAACGCGTCGAAAACGCAGAATTCCGCGAGAAATACTCTGGGACGAACCGCCGCACCCTGGGGCGAACCGCCCCGTAGTTTTTCGGGGCCTATATATAGTGCTCAGTTTTTCTCCGAAAATCATATCTTTCCAGACCTACTTTCTCACCTCTCTCTATAGTTTTAGGTAGGAACTCCCCGGGGCCTGTCCTGGGAGTTCTGTAGCTTAGGGGATACTTTTTCATAGCGGATTGGAGCTCGTAGGATCGCAATTCTTTGGAGATTGACAACCTTCGGTAACTTGTATCTTACAGTTTAATCTACTTATTTTATTTATCTTTCAATATGTTTTCTTCTATGATTTCTGTTGATTGCATGCCTATTATGAGTAGCTAAACTTATCGTTGGTGGTAGTATGTGAATTCTTAGCGAAGAGAAGATAATCATGCTAATGGCTATATCGCGCATTATACTCCGTGTCATTGGTTTATTTCGTTGATCAGTTGCAACCAAATTTCTCGTATGTTGTATTAATTATTATGCACAATTGGACACTTGTCGACCATCAGACCAATTATTTTCGTAGTGTTGAATAATTACGGAACACATTAGGACAATCATCAGACCAATTATGTTCGTAGTGTTGAGTAATTACGGAACACATTAGGACAATCGTGATTGACTTGTCAGACCAATTATCTTCGTAGTGCTTAATATTTGCAACAGGACACTAGATTGATTCAAAGATCTCTATGCAAGACCGAGGAATTTATGCATGATTATCGACCCGTTATGTTAAGAAGGACCATACTATCACCAATCTCCATTATCTGCTACAAACCCCTCTGCTATCTGTTTGTTGTTTTTATATTCTAAATTAGATTTGATAAAGCTAGTTATAGTCCTGAGAGAACGACACTCGAGTCATTCTACTGCTACACTACGGTTTTCGTTGGAGTTGTGGATTGCCTTTGGCTAACTACAAATTTATTTGCTTGAATTCGGAGCACGACATCCGCGTTCATCAAATTGGCGCCGCTGCCGGGGACTATACTCCTTTTTTCTGTTTAATTTGTTTATATTTACAGCTTTAGATTCCTAATTCTATTAGTTTTAGTTTTCCTTTTTAATCTCTCTCTGATACTGCTTTCCTAGTCTGTTTCTAATCACCTTTCCTAGTCTGTTTCAGATTGTGTATGCCGCATACACGTTCTGCAGGAACACCGCTTGCTGATTCAATTGCTGAGATCGACAGAGTCTACCACCAAAGCAGGCGACTACTTGAAAGGTGCGCACTAGAGGTAATAGAGGAAACCGATTTCTCTAAATCTCTACTTAGTCTCTTCAAGAAAATCGACGGAATGGCAAAAGCTAGACCACTGAAGGCATGGGTTCAACCCACCAAGGATCGTATGAGGGGACCGGCGATTGTTCTTTCGTCTGCAACCCGAGATCTGGAGATCAAGAACCACGCATTCCAACAACTTCCGAGGTTCTATGGCTTATCAAGGGAAGATGTGATGGGGTACTTGCACGATATCGATGATTTCGTCAACCAACTCCCACGACCCGGAGCTAACATAACTACGGACGAGTTAAGGATGAAGGTTTTTGCTATGGGACTTGGCGACAGAGCCAAGTCATGGCTGAGTTCTCTTCCAGCAGGCTCGCTGGACACTTGGGAAAAGGTTTTTTCAGCTTTCATGGAGAAATACTTCCCTCACACCTTGACTACCGCGCCAAAGGCGCAAATCACTGGATTCAAGCAGGACTATGATGAGACCATCTACACCGCGTTTGAGAGGTTCCAAGATCTCACGAACAAGCGCCCTCACCATGGTTTTGAACTTTCCGACCTAGTCCAACACTTCTACAATGGACTAACCTTCGAGAACCAACAAGTGGTGGATTTCCAATGCCAAGGCAATATTTGGGAGGAAACCGCAGAAGCCGTCTGGGCAGTTTTCGAAAGGCTTGCTAAGGGTTCGCAATTCAAGGACCCAAGAGCAATGGTTAGGAGACGTGGACCTGAAGCTCCACCGACTCAAGAAGCCCCTATGTACAGGGGGAATGGGGATCAATTCGAGTGCTTTACCAACGGTTGAAGCAAGTCCTCAAGAGCGCCACCGGAACAACTATTTCGAATGAAGTATGCCGAATATGCAAGAACTATGGGCATGGGGCTCATATGTGTAGATCGGAGCTGGCATACGATGATGGCAACTGGGCTCGAGGAGGCGATGAAGAAGCCTTTGCTACAGAGTTTTGCACTCAAGAAGTTAGCTACGGACAAGACGGTAGGAATCCTCGAGGTGGATTTTGGAGAAGAGGATACCGTAACAATCAAGGATATGCACCGGCTAACCAAACTTATGGACCTAACCAAGACCGTAGTAGGCTAAACTATGGTAATGACCACTGCGAAAACCCCGCTCCGAAAGAGCCACCGAAGTCGAAGTCGGCTCAACTGATGGAGAACTTGCAAAAGATGGTCGATCACACACAAAGTTTTCTCAAACGTTATGAAGAAGATTCCGAGAAGACTAGGGCAAGGCTTGATAGGTTGGAAGAGAGCACTAGGCTTGCCCATCAAAAGATGCAAGAGTTGATCGACCGAGGAGCAAGTAGGGAACAAGGCAAACTGCCTAGCAGCACTGTGAAGTCAAATGCCATTACATTGGCCGGTGATGTACCTGACGAAATCACCATCAGGAAGGTTGTTAGGTGCGAGTGTTGCATGAAGGAAGAACTTCTACAGGCTGAGGAAGAAGAGAAGGACCTTGGTTCAGACGCAAGTGATGAGGAGCAAGAGGATCCCGAACCACTCCCTAAAAGTTTCGACGTTAAGGTAGGGATTGGTGAGCTTGAAGATGTCCGTTCCACACTAGACACGGGATCCTACTCAAACATAATTCCTCTGAATGTGTTTGAAAAGAGCAACATTGGAAAACTATCTGAGCAAAGGGCTATTGTGCAACTGGCGGATGGATCCTTTATGAGACCCGAGGGCGTTGTGAAAAATGTGTTGGTCAAGATTGGTGAAGCATCTATATACACCAATTTTGTAGTTATGCCCGCATCTGCACCTGGGACGGGGGATGTCATACTGTTAGGGCAAACATTCTTGACCAAACTACGCTCCGTGATGGACATTTACCAAAGAACTTGCACTATCGAAGTGGATGGCAAGCAACACGTATTGCAAGCCATACCTGATCCACCTGAACCGCCTGATATTACTACTCACTACTGTGGTCTTGCAGCCTATATTCTTTCTTATTCACAGGTTCGTGGCATGGAAAGGAGATCAATGAAGGGAAGCCTAGTACCCGCAAAAAGAAGAGATAGGCGCAGACAGGAGTCGAGTCAAAGACTTTAAACAATGACGCTATCCGGGAGGCAACCCGGAATTTTTATCGCTTTCTTTACTGCTTTTCTGCATGCATTCATTCTTGAACTATTTGCTCCTCGTATGCGAATTTGTTCATGTCTGTGTCGTATATGCTTGTGTTTGAGTGAGATTTTTCGAGTGGTTTTTTGAAAAAAAAAATTAGTTTCGGGGATTAAAACCGCATTTTCTGACGACGGGAACCGTCTCCCCGCATTGGGGAGCACGGGGCGAACCGCCCCACGGTCCCAGAACTTCAAAAATGTGGATTTCATCCCCAAAACCTTATTTTCTTCATTCTTCTTCATCCATCCTCCCAAAAAACCCGAAAAGTGCGATTTTACATCTAAATCTTCATAACTTCTTCATTTCTTGACCAAATTGAGTGATCTTTAGCTTAATCCGAAGCCTATTACATGATCTATCATCTTATCCGAACAGATTTCATCCTAATTTGTTAGATATGCATATCTGAGGTATCATCCTTAGAACCCTAATTTTCGAATTTGGGGGTTTTATATTTTGAGCTTCAATTATGCTTATTTGATGCATGGGTATGTTGTTTGTGTGATTAGACATGTTATTTACTATCAATTGCATGCTCAATTTTGCTTGGATTGTTGATTTGGGTATTTTGCTACTAGATGATATATCTTGTTCTGCAATATGTCTTTATCTTTTGATTCTTGCATATGAATGTGTTTATTGATGTAATGTTGGTGGATTAGACGATAGAATGCTTATTAGTTGAGAATGAGGATTTATGTTGGTAGAATTTTTCGTTGCTATGGTATGAATTGAGCCTTGTTATCAAGGATATTGGTTGTCTAGTAAAAGCATGATGTGATGTATTGCATGTAGTAGTTACATTGGTATGTTGCATGATGCAGAAGCTAGGCTAGACATTTCGGTTTGGGGAGCTCGATTGTTGATTTTATCACTTGTGTGTTTCGCTTTTACACTAGTATGTATTTGAGTCAGTTTTGTGTCATACGAGGTGCTAAACGCTGTTTGTAGGTACCATACCAAGGGAAGGGAGCATTCCCGTATGATTGCTGTGAAGAACCATGTCAAGGAAGGTGATCTCGCTAGACGTGCGTTCGAGCCAAGGGATTTTGCAACAACGTCGTGGATTATCCAAGAGGAGGAGCTAGAGTACACCTGGAGTAAGGACTCCTATGCCTATTCATGCACCACCGAAGGGACAGAAACCATTATTACGTCATCACTCCATCACGAGGACGGCAGAGTTCGAGTAAACTGGAAGGCACCGGGACATTCTCGCCGCGACGGATTCAGTCATGAGTTCGCAGTTGCTAGAAGGTTCCGAAGCGCTAGCTTGGTTCCAAAACATAATGACATGGGTACCCAGTCCCTCGTTGGGGCGCCCCTTGCCTGCCTCTAAAGTGAGCATCATATAGACATCGGTCGGAGCAACAGTGGAGAATGTGGTCGAAATTGGAGAAAAAGGTAGAAGACTTCTGAGTATCCGAGCAGCTTACTGTAACCTTCTCGTGGTGTAAAACGTTGGAGGGGGAGGTCCTGATACCACTGCCCTTTCCCCTTCAACAGTTCACATCCTATTGGAGGGCTACAGGATGGAGGATTCCATAACAGCGGCGGCTAATCTTGAGGCTTCTACCCGACAATACAACTCTACTGGCGATGATGATGGTGACAGTAGTGACAATGAAGGCCATACGGGCAATGATGATACTAACTGAGGAGTTGTTCCTATACGGCCCATAATTGAAACTACCGCGCACACCTGAAGATCTGATGACTCCCTATAAAGCTCACGGAGGAGGCCCAATAAATCACAAGCAGCATACTCAGCCGACCGAGGCCAAACCATGGGGTAACATCTAGTATCACATCTTATTTCCTCATTTTCTTACTGCTAGGGACTAGCGTTAATTTCATGAGGGGAGATGGGATTTAAGTGATCTGATGTTGTTAGTTTGGAGCTTGACATTGGTAGGCTGAGTATAGTTCCTCGCATGTTTTATTCGTCTGCATATGCATTTGCACGTTTACTGCTTTCTTAGATTTTTAGGTTGCATTCACTGCATTCATCCTAGGATAGTTTTGCATGTTTTATATGGAGTTTATTGCCGAATTTTTTGA
Organism: Plantago ovata; assembly: GCA_028274465.1. Classification (NCBI taxonomy): domain Eukaryota; kingdom Viridiplantae; phylum Streptophyta; class Magnoliopsida; order Lamiales; family Plantaginaceae; genus Plantago; species Plantago ovata. Next base: position 79,321,840 of record CM051455.1, on the reverse strand, counting down.
ACTTTTTTATTGGGTAGATCAACTAGTTGTGCCATTAATCGTATGCTTCATCTCTATGAATTTGTTTGAGGTTTTTCTCGCTTGGCTTGTCACATTTATGTATTGCACTTAGTTAAGCATGGTAGTCTCGACATCACTTAGTGGTGTTTTCTCTACTGCGGTTCACGAAGGCCTTTATAATAGGATGATGCATGTTAGGGTCTTATGGTTGTTTCCCGAGTAATTATGTACCTAAGAGGCAACAAGTCTTCACCATGCTTTGAGATTGCTAAATGCCTAGGAAGGAGGTAGTGTGAGGTTGTGTGATCCTTTGTTTGTAACCTATTCTTCCGAATAGGTTTGGGGAGGGGGTTACGCCTTCATTAGACTTGTTTCTGTTTTTCATTTTCGTATCGTGGGTTTATTTTTCCTTTTCCGTAAATTTTGTACTCCAACCTATTCTTTCGAATAGGTTTGGGGAAGTCGTGTGAGTCATTTTGTTTCTCTTTTTGTTGTGCTACTGCTGGCTAAAAAAAAATCGAAAAAAAAGAAAGAAAAATTTCCAGAAAAAAAGAAAAGAGAAAAAGAAAAAAAAAAAAAAAAGAATCTGGAAAGAAAAAAAGAAAGAAGAAAAGACCCCAAAAAAAGCAAAGAAGGGTCCAAAAAAGAAAGCCAAATAGCAGTTTAGCAAAGTGTTGAGTCTTTTCCGTTTTTGTAATGTTCGTAATCGTGCTTTTGTACTTTTTATCTTTTTTGTCTTGAGTGTCATCTGTTCTAGACCACCCTCGTCCTGCCATTCAGGAAGTGGTGAATAGCTTAAGACTTTACTTGAGAGATGGATAGAATAGGGGAGAGTTATCTTTTATAGGGAACCCTCCTTCGTTTGATGAGAGCCAGTACTGGTTCGACCTCTTTTGAGGAAAAGTCTTAACATGGTGGAACAGCAGTAAGTCCTCAGTTTCATAGGCACGGGGCAACCATTCGTATCTTAGCATGCTTCATTACGTCGTCACTGACTAGGTCCAGGTAGAGAATGTTACGAGAGACTATCTTGTCTTGACATAAGTTCTTATGTGGATGTGTATAAGTCAATCGAGGTATTCTTCAACCTATATTCATGCTTTGATTTATATGGTTTTTGTTCATATGTTATTTGATAGATTCAGTAGAATAGTTCACTTTATTTCGCATGAAACTCCATTTTGTGTCTTGCATGTTTTTTGTATTAGAGTCTAGCTTAGTTGCTTGAGGACAAGCAAAGGTTCGGTTTGGGGAGTTTGATGAATGTGTATTTTACACATTCATTCGAGTCTTTCTTACCTATTTTAGCTATCCTCTATGTTAATTTAGCTATATTTTAGTACATTTTATTAGAATAGTGTCACGTTTCCCTTTAGATTTTATTTTACAGGTTTTGGTTAAAATTCGAAGATTTCCGGGCAATTATATTGAAGTTTACAAGGAATTGGTATTCCAGAAGCCTATTTGGAGTATCTGAAGGTTTCCGGATAGGATTTGAAGTCTAGGGGCCGAATCTGGAGGTTAGAAGGCTACTAGAAGTCAGAAACCGAGTTCGAAAAGGGGAAGAAATCCAAAAACGCGTCTAAAACGCGGAATTCCGCGAGAAATACTCTGGGACGAACCGCCGCACCCTGGGGCGAACCGCCCCGTAGTTTTTCGGGGCCTATATATAGTGCTCAGTTCTCCGAAAATTATATCTTTCCAGACCTACTTTCTCACCTCTCTCTATAGTTTTAGGTAGGAACTCCCCGGGGCCTGTCCTGGGAGTTCTGTAGCTTAGGGGATACTTTTTCATAGCGGATTGGAGCTCGTAGGATCGCAATTCTTCGGAGATTGACAACCTTCGGTAACTTGTATCTTACAGTTTAATCTACTTATTTTATTTATCTTTCAATATGTTTTCTTCTATGATTTCTGTTGATTGCATGCCTATTATGAGTAGCTAAAATTATCGTTGGTTGTAGTATGTGAATTCTTAGCGAAGAGAAGATAATCATGCTAATGGCTATATCGCGCATTATACTCCGTGTCATTGCTTTATTTCGTTGATCAGTTGCAACCAAATTTCTCGTATGTTGTATTAATTATTATGCACAATTGGACACTTGTCGACCATCAGACCAATTATCTTCGTAGTGTTGAATAATTACGGAACACACTAGGACAATCATCAGACCAATTATCTTCGTAGTGTTGAGTAATTACGGAACACATTAGGACAATCGTGATTGACTTGTCAGACCAATTATCTTCGTAGCGCTTAATATTTGCAACAGGACACTAGATTGATTCAAAGATCTCTATGCAAGACCGAGGAATTTATGCATGATTATCGACCCGTTATGTTAAGAAGGACCATACTATCACCAATCTCCATTATCTGCTACAAACCCCTCTGCTATCTGTTTGTTGTTTTTATATTCTAAATTAGATTTGATAAAGCTAGTTATAGTCCTGAGAGAACGACACTCGAGTCATTCTACTGCTACACTACGGTTTTCGTTGTAGTTGTGGATTGCCTTTGGCTAACTACAAATTTATTTGCTTGAATTCGGAGCACGACATCCGCGTTCATCAGGCTGCTGATATCCAGATGGGGAAGGCTTATGCCAAAATCGATCAGCTCGAGAAGGAGTTGTCAAGGGAGAAACAGAGGACCAAGTGCTAAAAGGGGGCCTATGCTACCTTGTCAATTTGCATGCAGAAGTTTAAGAACAGTGTTCTATCCTTCCTCCGGGGTAGTCATTTAGAAACTGCTCGAGCTTTCATGGCCTCGGACACTTACAAGGTTGCTATGCAAGATGTTAAGGACGCCGCGCGCGAGGAGCGCTTCTTTTCGTGCATCGGGCAGCTCAAACGGATCGATCTACTGCCCAAGGATTTCGACGTCGATGCGTGCGAGGACATGCATGTGGGCCAAAGAGAAGATCTTTTCCGGTATCCCGATGAGGAAATAACTTATGAGATGCATCAAGCATGCGAATTCGGGGAGCTCGTGACCGATCCCGAAGTCCCCTATCTGAGCAAGCCCTCATTCCTTCCGTCATGGGTGCCTGAATGCATAAGGAGTGGATTCCTTCATCCGTTCGAGAAAGCTTCTCTTTGAAACGCAGCATGGATAAAGGTGAGCGACCCGGTGCTCGGTCATCCTCAAGGTTTCGTGGAGCCCGAGCTGATCACGTTCGAGAAGGCTATCAAGGAATATCAAGAAAAAGAGCGAGATCCTAATGAGATCCTTGAGCTTATGAGCACTAACCGAGGAGGAGGCAGCACCATTGGCCCGAGCCTGCAAACAGAGTTGACTGGGAGCCACACTCGTTAATCCGAGGAGCTCAGAAACCCGAGCTCGGTAAAAATTTTTACTTTGTTTTTAAGTCATTTCCGAACAATTTTCTTGCTCACTATTCGGCCCTTTGTGCCATTTGCTCGAACATCTTCCTTGTAAAATATTTTTCCATCTTCATGGTGGTCGCTCTTTCAATTCAATGTTGTTGTTTCTCGCTCCGTCTTTCCATACTTATTCATATTTTACTAACTCTTTTTTAGTTATGACGTATAACTTTGTTAGACTAGTTACTTTGCATGAATATGAGATGAAATCGAGGAGATAGACTCTTCGCGTCATTTGTGAGATGCTAGAAAAAATACAAGTGTTGATGACCCTACTTGAGATGTGCTCCTAGAGCTATTGGCGTAGTTGAGACACTTGTCTAGATGTTCTTCTACTCGATATGAGATAATCTTCTCGAACTCAAACAACTTTTTCGGACCAATCTTGAAAAATCATAAGTGTAGAAATTTTCCTTCTCCTCTACCTTGCTGTTCGCTCCTTGCTACTCTCCTCGGGTTTGCCAGCTTATAGGGCTTTCCAAATGACTCGAGGAGGCCTTTCCTTTTTTGAGAAAAAGCGAGGAGATACAGATCAAGGGGTGGATCGAGTACTTCTTTGCTCCTTTTTTGTTTGAACTTAGAAAATGATAGAGCTTTATCTGAACATTTTTGTTGAAAGATATGCATTGCATTGATTTGACAGAAATTCAATTACAATGGTGGGCTTCACGGCCGGCCGTCTTACAACTTTTTCATTCTTCTGAGGTTGCTCTACTTCAAATTTCTACTTCCTAAAAACTTAAACCAAAAAGAGGAGGAGGTCTTTCACAGGAGCTTGTGAGGAACTTCTCCTGATCCATAAGTAGGGGGCCTTTCACAGGAGCACTTCAAAAACTTTGCATTGCCTTTCAAAACTTCTAGGCATAAAACCTCTGGAGATTGGAGGTATTCCAGGGGTTCTTCAACACTCTTCCTTCCATGTCTTGGAGAGGGTAGCTTCCATTGGACCTTGCTTCAACAATCTTGTAGGGGCCTTCCCAATTGGGTTGCATCTTTCCAACTATGCCTAGGATGTCTGCTGTTGGTCCCTTTAAACAACAAGAAAAGACTAGAGGGGGGGGGGGGAATAGTCTTTTCAAACTTTTGTCGTTTAAACACTTTCTCAGCAAGGGCTTATTACTTTTCAGTAATGCGTTTGCTGATACTTAACTTTCTCAGCAAGTACAAGTTACTTTTCAGTAACGAGTTTTACTGATACTTAAATTCAGAGAGCGGAAGTCTTTGTACAATAAGTGCTTTGTCAGTAAGTGATAGTTTCAGCAAGTGAACAGAGTGACAGTGTACAGGTAGAGATGCTTTGCTGAAAACTAAATGCAGTAAGTAAATCACACAAACAATTTAATAGTGGTATCTGAGAGTGGCTTAATCTCTCAACTAATCCACTATGTCCTTTTTAGGACTGAATCCACTAAGATAAGTTTGAGGTTCCTTACAACACCTATCTAGAGCGATTCAACAGAAACCAAAGCACACTTGCTTCGTTTCCAACCTAACTAGAGAACGAAACCTTGTTCTCCACCAAACTTGGGACTTATAATCAGCAACACTATGCTTGATTAAGTTCCCCCTGAATTTCACGCCTGAAAGGGTGTTTTTCAGTTAGAGAGGTTTGGGATGAGATAACTTGATTATAACTTATTCAACTACAACAAGTAATCTAAGAAACAAAACTTTGAATACTTTGCGGTAAACAAGTTTGATTGTTTCTGGTGTCAAGACTTGTTCTTGTTCGAAAGAAAGAACACTTAACTAATTTCTTAGCCGTGTATGTTCTACTTCTTCACAAGTAGCTTTTTCAAGCTTTAAGTCTTGGAACGGATCAATGGCAGTAAAGAGTATTGAAGGGTATGTGAGTTTAAGCACAAGTGAGAGTTTGATCATGTTGTTGACACACTTCAACTCTTTGCCGGATGACCTCTATTTATAGTGAATTAAGGGAGCCGTTTGAATTTCGAATTCTAAAGCTTTGTTCCTTAAGATGTCACTATCTTGCTTTTGTACTTTCAGCAGCGTCCTTTATTTGTCTTCTAGTCTTCATGTTCTTCGCGTGCTTACTTTGCATTTAATGTTCATTTGAATCGAATTCAAATATGAACGTTGGAGCATAAATGCAAGTACTTTCAGCAAGGAGGTCACATATGTATTTCAGCAAGTGGTCAGTCTCAGTTTCAGCAAGCACAACCTACTCTGTCATATAGATTTTCACTTATGCAAGCTGTTGCTGAAGTTTCCACTTTCTGAGCAACATGTACCTTTGTAGATACCATCTACAGAAATCTTCTTTAGTCTTCAGTCTTCGAATTCTTCAAGTTTCTGAGCGGTTCTAATGCGTCAATAGTTTGTTTGTGTAAACAAAGTACATCATCAGCAAATGCTTCAATAGGTTGTTTTTCTTTTGATTAATGCAAGCATACTTGAATAATAAAACAGTAAGCATAAGTAGATTGCATAATAAAAAACCAATAAGAGTCAAAAGTTTTATTGCTGATAGTTATCTTTCAATAAGTTCACAAGAAAGTTCAAAGATAACTACACAAATCAGCAAACAAAATAAACATAGGTTTTACAAGGGACTTAAGCTATTCCATCAGAAGATTTCCTCAGAATCTCCCTTACACTTTTCTCAGCAAGCGCAGAAAATTCAACACAGTCCTTTTCGTAATCTTCAAGTAGCTTACGGACTTCAAGCTGAATGATCCTTGCATTCTTGCAGGCGTAATAATGATGGTTTTCACCATTCATTTCTTTGTAGTGCAATACCCACAAGTGCATGCCCCAATTGCTGGCATGGAGAAGTTGTGTATCTGAAATTCCCTTGTTAGCATGAATCTTTCTTAACCAGAGAAGATCTTCTTCTTGATCCTTGGCAGTGAGATAAAATACTCATAAGGAATCAAGCCATATTTCTTCTTTGACTTCTTGGTAAAAGGGTCAGAGTAGTAAGCAACATCGATTGGTTTGATTAAATCGGGCTCTTGCTTCATTAGCTTGCCAATAGATGTTCTTCTTACCAAGACTTCCAGATTCAGCCATCTTGCAGCAATGTTTCTTGGGTAGGGAGGAGGATCCATTTATTTTCTTTTCACCTTTAATTCAATCCAAGTGTACATTTGATTCAGTACAGCAGTTGGAAAGAAATCATTTACCAACACATCTTCCAGCTTTAAGATCCAGCAACCATGAACATTTCTGATTACATTTTTAGTTGTTTCCTCATTGCTGGTCTTTGTGTAATCAATGTCGGAGCCAATGGCAATGCTGGATAGCCTCTTTTCTTCTTGTCTTTGCCTTTTTCTTGTTGACTTTGCATTTTCTTGATCTCTTGCTGAAGATCTTGAGTCAGAAGAGAAATGTTTTGAGTGGCCGGAAGGAGTTAGGGATGTGATTGGTCTAGCTCTTATTGCTTGAGCTATTGTTTGATTGTCATCATCATCATCATCTTCATTCAGATCTTGATGACTCTCAGTATGACAGTATTCATGAGTTTCAGCAGATGTTCTTCTCCTTTTCGGATTTGCTTAATTTAACTCAGAATCTGTTTTAGCTCGTCTCTTAGAACTTTGCTCTCTTTCAGCAAGAGGTTCTATTGTCAATGGCGCTTCAGAAGGGGTTTTCTTTCTTGAAGATTTTCTTTGTTTATTTTCCCCCTTAGACATGGATTGCATCATTGGGTGAATGTGCAGAGAGAAAAATTCGTTGCAATTTTCAGCAAGTTTACTTAGGCTGTTGTACTTAAGAATCATGTCTTGCTGATCAGCAGTCAGCTTGGACATTTCTTCTTTTATATTCACTAAGTTCTCCTCATGTGTGCGCTCATTGTCGACTTTTTCTTCAATGAAAGTCTGAGCCTTTTTCAATGCAGTCTTTGCCAATTTGAGTGCTTGATTGACATCTTCTTCATAGCTTTTATGATGTAGACTTATGTCTTTCTGAGCTATGGTAAGAGAAGTAGTGCGTTTCAGCACAGTAGCCAGTATTTTGCCTATGTCAAGCAGACTCTCAACAAGCAGTGCATCGTCCTCTTCTTTGCAGGCTTTGTGGACTTCCATTAGTGCCTTAATTCTTGGAGTAAAATCCTCCATAATAGGGAATGGCACTAAAGAACGAGTTACGGAATGAACTTTGAGCTCAGTAGCGAATTGATCATCATTGGTCAGCAAACGGCATCTTATATCATCTCCTACATCATGTTCATCATCAAGAGGAGGAATTGTAACCACTGCGGGTTCAGCTTTCTTTGTTAGATCTTCTTCGTTTGCTGAGAGATCTTCTTCGTCATCAGATTCATCAAGGCCAGCAACCTTGGTTCCTAAATCTGTAGCTTCATTCACTTTAGGTTGAGTGGTTGCTGAGGGCAACTCTTGAGACTCAACAACTGGAGTTTCACCAGTAGTAAATGCAAGGGAGGGGACTTATGTGTGCTTCACTCCTGAAGATTTAGCAATGTCTAGATTCTGCGTATGCCTTGCATGAATCTGTAGACTGTTTTGAAGTGCTATTTGATAATCTTCATCCATTTCTTCATCATCAAGGTTTGGCTCAGTGACCTTGGCATCAAGTGAATTTAACACGGCATCAGAAAGCTTACTTTTGCCTAATTTTATTTCAGCACGCTTTCTGGCGTACTCTTCTTCAGTTTCAGCAACTTGTTCAGTTGCTTGAGTACTGATAGTGTATATGTCCTAGAGACAGTTCTTACTAAGGGCATAGTGCCCTTATAGAGGGCATATATGTACTATTACACAGGTCAACGTAATATAATATATGTCTGTTGCTTTTACTATTGAGTATCGCTTTCATATTTATATTACACCAGGCATGCAGCATGTCATATCTCTATTACTGTCTGTATTGATATTAAACATGTCTCCTCGGATAGATGACCGATCACACAGATAGTGGGAGCTATGTGAGTTATCATCTATCCCAAACTCTCCCTAGTCGAGATTCATCTCGGATGTAGGGGTCTGAATGAACCAGATGAGACTAGTATGCGTGGAGGTTATACTTGTTGGAGCAAGTGTGAGCCGATCCCACGGCCACGGAACGGATTGTTGGACAATCGAGAAACGTTCCCAAAACTGCGCATAGTTGTTCGAAGAAGGATTATCGAACAATGGAAGTACCCACCGGACACTCCCATCGATGTATACTCTACACCGAAGTGTCTATGGGAACCGGTAAGTTGTCGAAGTGATGCCAGTCGTCCTTTGGACTTACAGGACTTTATCATCACATTTGTTGCCCCATATCCTTGGTGGACCCGTCGATGTCAGCTCTGAATAAGCAGTTGACCTAAGACACGATCCAGGATTATGGCTACATACAAATGGGGATGATAAGTGATTCTGCGAAGGATTCATCTCTCACGTGTAGCACAGGAGAGCACTGCTCATAGTCGTTCATAGTTGTGATTGGTAAAACTGCTGGCCAGCGTATCAATATTATTATGATGGTCATAATAGATATTGGATTCACCATGCAACTCACTGAAGACGCCCGTGGATGTATTATTGGGATAGACACTTCATCGATCCTAGATACATTCGAGCAACTCAGATGAAGAGACGTTACCATCGCCGCGTTGAGCGCAACAGGCTTCGCAACGAAAGGGTTAGCTTTGAGAAACCTCTCAAACGTCCTCATGTATTAATATTGCAAATGGAACCGTCTAGGAATTCCATGTTGCCTAGTCTAGGACTTGCTTAATACGATGAGGCCCTATGGGTCACACTATGTGGTGATTCAGCCTATCAGAATATGGAATCGCAATTAATTTGGAATTAATTGTGATTGATGGATTATAATTGATTTGGAATTAATTATAATATTTGGTGGCTCAATTAATGATTTGGAATTATTAATTGAATTGGCTAGTTAATTGTATTTTAAGTAAATACAATTAAAGATTATATTTTGGAAATATAATGGAGGTTTGATTTGAAAGGATATGTTAATTTAGAATTAACATATGCACTTGGGCAAAATTTACTTGGAGTTTGAATTGCCTTAGAACTATAAGTGGGTCCAAAAATTGGGACCCACCTATTTCCCGTAGGACTGAGCGCGCGCGCGCGTTAGCTAGATAGGGGAAGGAGTCCGACTCCTTTCTCTATTAGAAGTCCAAGGGATAAGTTAGATTTTCCTGATTGAGTTTTAATTTGATTGGGAATGAATCTAGACTTGAAATTGGTTTCCTAATGCGATAAGGATTAGATTCTTATGCCTTTATGAAGTCTAATTGCTTATGCTTTAGGCTTCTATTGAATACTATATATAGTAGACTATTAGAGAGTTTTTGACATAGACTTTCACAGTCATTCTACCCAGTTTTCTTAGAGAAAATAAAACTCTCCCCTCCTCTATAAGCCTACGCGCGCGCCACCTACCGGAGGAATCGTGGATAGGCTGATAGGTTGTTCATTCGTGGATACCAAGGTTGATGTTCTAGGAGCTGGAAACTAACTTTTATTGTCTTGCAGATAATCAAAGTATTGCAGATATCTTCGACTTCGACGAAGGAGAAGATACACAAGATTATTATGAAGACTTGGAAGCTGCTTTGGAAGCAAGGTTAGTCTTCTAATTGACGTGCTTATATATATACGACATATACATAATCAATTAACCTGTATGTTAAGAAAATTTTTGAAATTCCGCTGCGTACCCTAGGGGTAACTCTGACCGTATTTTCTTACAGTGGTATCAGAGCGAGGTTAATTGATTACGTATATACGGATATATATTGTATGATTTTGTAGATAAGTGGATGCAATTGATTCTATGATTAATTCGATTTTCAAAAATTTTGTTTTTTATATAAATTTAAAATTTATATTTTTTCAAAAAAAAAAATTTAAAATTTATATTTTTCAAAAAAAAAAAATTTAAAATATATATATATTGACCGGGCCGCCTGCGTGACGCCGGCGCCCGACGCCTGCGGCTGCAGGCGCACGGCGCCTGGGGCGCCGGGCGCCTGCGGGACGCAGGCACCCGCGCCTGCGGCCACAGGCCTGTGGGCGCAGGCGTCGTGCGCCCGCGGCCGCAGGCACGGTAGGGGACGGGACTAGGTCCCGTCCCATATTTTAATATATATATATATATATATTTTTTCGGGTTGGACCCAAAATTGAATTTTTAAAAATTTTGAGGATTGAATTTTATATTTGGAATATAAATATGATTTAATTGTATTTGTTTTTAACTAGAGGGGTTAAATTTAATTAGTATAAAGTTAAAGGGCTTATTTGTAATTTATCAATTTATTGTTTATTGCAAATTAGTACTTCTACTTTTGAATTTTGGATTTAACACCTCTAAGGTTTCAAAAATTACAATTAAGTCCTTCGGGTTTTCGAAAATTGCTACTTGGTCAATAGAATTTTCGATTTTTCAATCTAGTCCAAATTTTCAATTATTTCATAGAGATTATAAGTATGGAATTATAATTTTCATAATGAAATTATGAAGTCATTTGTCATCCACATAGGCTACTTCTTGTTTTGTATGCTCAATATGCTATTGTTTGACAATGCATGTTTAAATACCAAGTATTTTACTTTTTGTTCGACCGCTATGCATGCGAGTGTAGGCGGCGCCCTCTTATATGTCGGATCGCATATTTTTATGTATGGGTAGGCGGCACCCATTATGTGCTTGACCGCGTTTAGAACTAGAATGGATAGGCGGCATCCATTACATGTAGACTGCTCATGCATGATGGGTAGGTGGCGCCGTTATTTGTTTGTAGATGACTGATAACAACCCTCAAGCGACAAGCCCCAACCAATATAAGTACAAAATATATATATATGTATTTATTTCTGTGATGCTTTCCATAGGGTGCTTTAATTCTGAACTTTCATTGCGTTTTCTTGTATTGGCGACCTCGTCTTACAGACTCGCAGTGATCGTCAGATTAGAGTAAGCCTATGGTTATGACTTACTGCATATTGTATCTAGCGACCTCGATAGGTACAATATGTAGGGCATCGGGTTAGATTAGATTTAACAACCAAGAGTTGCGTGACGCAATTGGATAGTCCTACCGGTCATATTATGTTGTGCGACCAGCCCCCGTTGGAGTATAGCATAGTATGAATTTGGATCTTGGCCACTACGGTAACTTGTTGGACATTACCCGTATGTTTGTTGTGGGGGCAAGCATATGTGAAAATAGTGGGAGCTAAACACCTAAAGGACCTTGTTGTTTAGTTATGTTGACTGTGTATATAGAAATAATATTTCAATAGTTGATTTATTATTTTCGTTCTATATTATTTCTCCTGGAAAACCGAAACGGCGAGTATCTCGCTCCGTGCTGTCTTAGAGAAGCAAATTTTGACCGGACCAAACTTCCTACATTGGATCAGGAATATATGTTTGGTGCTGAGGTACGAAAGGATTGAGTACGTCTTGGACGAGGCTAATCCCGTGTGTCTCGAGAATCAGACTGCCTATCAAAGTTGATGATTTGGAATCAAGCCAACAAGGCAAAGTCTGATAAGCATCATGAGGATGCTAGATCCGCGCAGTGTATTATGCTGGCCGCAATGAGCAATGAGCTACAGAGACAACATGATAGCATGTTGCCGTATGAGATGCTAAAGCATCTTGAGTCGCTCTTTGAGACGACAGCTAGAAGTGTTGAATTTGATTTGATCAAATAGATACACAGATGCAAGCTCAATGAAGGAAGGAACATGTATGAACATGTTCTCTAGATGAGCATGAGATCATGGTGATCTTTGTCCTTCAATCATTGCCGAGTTCGTATTCGCAGTTCATCGTTAACCACCATGAATGCGAAGGACGTAACACTGCCCGAACTCCATAATCTGCTGAAGACATATGATCAAACTCTTCCTAAGAAGGAAAAGTCGATCATGTATGTTGGCAACCGTCTAACCCAAACCCGAGAAACAAAGGTGCTAAGGGTAAGGGAAAGTCGGGAGCCAAGGCTAACACTTCGAGTGATAAGCCTAAGCGTCTTAACCAGAAAAGGAAGTTCAAGAGGAGCGGAACGGTACACACAGATGAATGTCTTTTCTGTAAGCAGAAAGGACACTAGAAGAAAGATTGCCCTAAGCTGAGGGCAGATCAAGCTAAGATGCCACCGGCTTCTAGCTCAGGTATGTTTGTTATTGAAATGAACATGACTACTTTTGACTCTAATGGTTGGGTATTAGATACAACCTGTGGCTCGCACATTTATAATAATGTGCAAGGGGCCATTGAACATAGGCTAGTCAAATAAGGTGAAATCAACTTGCATGTTGGGAACAACAGTCCAGTTGAAGCCAAACGCGTTGGACGCTGCAAGATAGATTTACCATCAGGACAATGTTTGGAACTTGATAACGTTTATTTTGTTTCATCCATTGTCAGAAATATTATTTCCATTCCATTGTTGGACAATTGGAGTTTTTCCGTTGCTAATAATACTTGTTATTTTTCGTTAAATAACCAGTATTATGGAAAAGCTCGCTTAGTGAATGGTTTATATATTTTGCAAAGTAGTCTACCTTTATTTCATATACATAACAAACAACCGTCTTCAAGTAGGAAGAATAATCCATCTTATCTATGGCATTGTTGGCTAGGCCATATCAATGAAACACGGATTCAATGACTAAGGAAGTTGGACTACTTAGAACCATTTGATTTTGAATCATATGATACATGTGAATCATGTGTTGAGGGTAAGATGACGAACAAACCTTTTGTTGGACAAGGTGTTCGTGCCACTCGCTGCTTAGAGCTCATACATACCGATGTATGTAGACATTTTCAAGTCCATGCACATGGGGGTTACCCTTACTTCGTTACCTTTACTGACGATTTCTCAAGGTATGGATATATTTATCTTATGAAGAATAAATCCGAGACCTTTGGGAAATTCAAGGAGTTTAGGAATGAGGTCGAGAATGAATTGAACCTAAGGATAGTCACTCTTCGATTAGATCGAGAAGGTGAATACCTTAGTGAAGAATTTATCGACTGCTTGAAGGAAAATGGAATTCAATTGCAATGGACTCCTCCTGGAACACCACAGTTAAATGGTGTATCTGAGAGAAGGAATCGAACCCTGTTAGACATGGTGAGATCAATGATTGGATTCTCGACTATTCCAAAACATTTATGGGAATATGCACTACAAACTGCAATCTACATTCTGAACCGTGTACCATCTAAATCAGTGGAGAAAACTCCTTGTGAGTTATGGAAGGGAAAGAAGCCCTCACTGGGCTATCTTAGACCTTGGGGCTGTCTTGCAATAGTCAAACTGGTGCTCACTGATAAGTTAGATGCCAAGGGTGTCAAAGTATATTTCATAGGTTATCCTCGTTAGACGAGAGGCTATGAATTCTATCATGCTGAAGACCACTAGGTGATAGTATCTAGAAACGTTAAGTTTTTAGAAGCAGAATACCTCGAAGAAGAGAGGTTAGATGACATGATAGAACTTGAAGAAATTCAAGACTTTGACACGCGCTAACATGAGTTCTCTAAATCTTCTGATTTGGACTCAAGTTCAGTGGGAGCTTTCGAAGCATACAAGGGTAATGATATGACATTTGCTAGGCATGTCATAGTCAGTGGGAGTCCTGTGATTAGATCAACAGTTGAAACCACACCAATAGAACCCGTTGTCAACCAAACTGTGCAACAAGTTGCACAAGAGCAGCCTCCCGCTAGGGAACAGGGTCGCGTGGCGCGACTAGCTGCTTCAGTGCCCACTGATAATGTTCGTGTTACACGAAGCCAGAAAAGAAAAGCACCAGAACCAGTCGAGCTCCGTAGGTTGAAGAGGATCCTAAACGGACCTCAGAAGCAAAGCTTTATGATAGAAGACATCAGTGAACTTGATGTCGGCTTATCAGATCGGGAAGATCCCGAGACCTACAAAGAGGCAATAATTGATATTGACTCAGACAAATGGAAAGAGGCCATGGAATTGGAAATGGACTCCATGTACCTGAACCAAGTTTGGAACTTCTAAGACTTGCCCCAAGGGGTTAGACCTATTGGGTGCAAATGGGTCTTTAAACGAAAGACAGATGCCGATGGCATGGTACAAACGCACAAGGCTAGACTTGTGGCGAAAGACTACACGCAAAGGTATGACATCGATTACGATGAAACCTTTTCACCGGTAGCAAAATTGAAGTCCATTCGAATTCTACTTGCGATAGCTGCCTACTATGATTATGAGATCTGGCAGATGGATGTAAAGACTGCCTTCCTCAATGGCAACCTTGAGGAAGAGGTCTATATGGTACAACCGGAAAGTTTTATTAGTAAAACCAGGCCAACTGCTGTATGCAAACTACAGAGATCCATCTATGGGCTAAAGCAAGCGTCTAGGAGCTGGAATATCCGCTTTGATGAAGCTGTCAAATGGTTTGACTTCGTCAGAAGCAAGGAAGATCCCTGTGTCTACACTAGGCACAGCGACAAGGGAGTCGTTTTCATGATCATCTATGTTGATGACATTTTGATCATGGGAAACAATGTCTCTATGCTAGAAGAGACTAAAGTTTGGTTATCAAGTGCCTTCTCGATGAAGGACTTGGGTGAAGCGAACTACATCCTAGGGATCAAGATCTATAGAGATAGATCCAAGAGGATGTTAGGATTGACACAGTCCACCTACATCGACAAAATACTGAAGCGTTATAAGATGGACGACTCAAAGAGAGGCTTTCTCCTAGCTAGGCATGGGATTGTCTTATCAGTTAAGGATGGTCCTAAAACTGATGAAGAAAGAAATGCAATGAGTCGTGTGCCCTATGCTTCGGCAGTAGGGTCTATAATGTGTGCAATGAATTGCACAAGGCCCGATGTGGCATATGCGCTTAGTGTCACTTGTCGACACCAACAGAATCCAGGAGTACCTCACTGGACTGTTGTAAAGAACATTCTTAAGTACCTTCGACGGACTAAGAAAATGTTCTTGGTGTTTGATGGAGAACCAGAATTAAAGATGTCTGGTTATGTCGTCGCTGGATTTCAATCAGATCCTGATGACTTAGAGTCACAGACAGGATACATATTCAAATTGAACGGAGGAGCTATCTGTTGGAAGAGTTCTAAGCAAGCCACGATTGCTGACTCATCCACAGAAGCTGAGTACATTGCTGCATCAGAAGCTTCGAAAGAAGCTGTCTGGATTTCAGAGTTCTTGAAGGAATTGAGGGTTGTTCCTGCTCCTAGTCCAATAACGATTTATTGGGACAATACGGGCGCCGTCGCTCAAGCTAAGGAGCCTAGATCTACAAACAAGAACGAACATGTACTTAGAAAATCTCACGTTATACGTAAGATTATTGATAGAGGAGAAGTTAGTATAGAACGTGTCTCTACCACGGACAACGTGGCAAATCCTTTCACCAAGGTCTTATCAGTGGAAGTCCACTTAAGACATTACGCTAATCTGGGTATTAGGCATAAAGGTGACTGGCTCTAGTCCAAGTGGGAGATTGATAGTGTATATGTCCTAGAGACAGTCCTTACTAAGGACATAGAGCCCTTATAGAGGGCATATATGTACTATTACACAGGTCAACGTAATATAATATATGTCTGTTGCTTTTACTATTGAGTATCGCTTTCATATTTATATTACACCAGGCATGCAGCATGTCATATCTCTATTACTGTCTGTATTGATATTAAACATGTCCCCTCGGATAGATGACCGATCACACAGATAGTGGGAGCTATGTGAGTTATCATCTATCCCAAACTCTCCCTAGTCGAGATTCATCTCGGATGTAGGGTCTGAATGAACCAGATGAGACTAGTATGCGTGGAGGTTATACTTGTTGGAGCAAGTGTGAGCCGATCCCACGGCCACGGAACGGATTGTTGGACAATCGAGAAACGTTCCCATAACTGCGCATAGTTGTTCGAAGAAGGATTATCGAACAATGGAAGTACCCACCGGACACTCCCATCGATGTATACTCTACACCGAAGTGTCTATGGGAACCGGTAAGTTGTCGAAGTGATGTCAGTCGTCCTTTGGACTTACAGGACTTTATCATCACATTTGTTGCCCCATATCCTTGGTGGACCCGTCGATGTCAGCTCTGAATAAGCAGTTGACCTAAGACACGATCCAGAATTATGGCTACATACAAATGGGGATGATAAGTGATTCTGCGAAGGATTCATCTCTCACGTGTAGCACAGGAGAGCACTGCTCATAGTCGTTCATAGTTGTGATTGGTAAAACTGCTGGCCAGCGTATCAATATTATTATGATGGTCATAATAGATATTGGATTCACCATGCAACTCACTAAAGACGCCCGTGGATGTATTATTGGGATAGACACTTCATCGATCCTAGATACATTCGAGCAAGTCAGATGAAGGGACGTTACCATCGCCGCGTTGAGCGCAACAGGCTTCGCAATGAAAGGGTTAGCTTTGAGAAACCTCTCAAACGTCCTCATGTATTAATATTGCAAATGGAACCGTCTAGGAATTCCATGTTGCCTAGTCTAGGACTTGCTTAATACGATGAGGCCCTATGGGTCACACTATGTGGTGATTCAGCCCATCAGAATATCCTTGAAGATGGAATCGCAATTAATTTGGAATTAATTGTGATTGATGGATTATAATTGATTTGGAATTAATTATAATATTTGGTGGCTCAATTAATGATTTGGAATTATTAATTGAATTGGTTAATTAATTGTATTTTAAGTAAATACAATTAAGGATTATATTTTGGAAATATAATGGAGGTTTGATTTGAAAGGATATGTTAATTTAGAATTAACATATGCATTTGGGCAAAATTTACTTGGAGTTTGAATTGCCTTAGAACTATAAGTGGGTCCCAAAATTGAGACCCACCTACTTCCCGTAGGACTGGGCGCGCGCGCGCGTTAACTTGATAGGGGAAGGAGTTCGACTCCTTCCTCTATTAGAAGTCCAAGGGATAAGTTAGATTTCCTGATTGAGTTTTAATTTGATTGGGAATGAATCTAGACTTGAAATTGGTTTCCTAGTGCGATAAGAATTACATTCTTATTCTCTTTATGAAGTCTAATTGCTTATGCTTTAGGCTTCTATTGACTACTATATATATTAGACTATTAGAGAGTTTTTGACATAGACTTTCACAGTCATTCTACCCAGTTTTCTTAGAGAAAATAAAACTCTCCCCTCCTCTATAAGCCTACGCGCGCGCCACCTACCGGAGGAATCGTCGCCCCATCTTCTTGGTCACACAAAGAATATCCTAGCATTCTTTCTGATAGGCTGTTCATCCGTGGATACCAAGGTTGAGGTTCTAGGAGCTGGAAACTAACTTTTATTGTCTTGCAAATAATCAAAGTATTGCAGATATCTTCGACTTCGACGAAGGAGAAGATACACACGATTATTACGAAGACTTGGAAGCTGCTTTGGAAGCAAGGTTAGTCTTCTAATTGACGTGATTATATATATACGGCATATACATAATCAATTAACATGTATGTTAAGAAAATTTTTGAAATTCCGCTGTGTACCCTAGGGGTAACTCTGACCGTATTTTCTTACAGGTACTTGTCTCAGCAGGAGCAGGATTGGATTCTTGTTGTTGACTTGTTGTGTGATCAGCTTGCTGATTTTCAGTATCATGACGTTCAGTCTCAGCAACTGTCTGTTTAAGTCCACCAGCATCAGGACTAGGACCTTGATTATCATCATCGTCATCCTTTTTGTCCTTATAATCTTTTCCTTCATCATCACTTGGATCTTTGGGAATGTTCTCATCTTCTTCTTCTTCATCATCGTCCGTCAGTATGACCAACTCAAGATGTTTTTACATTGCTACACTTGTCACTTCCTCTTCTTCATTGATTTTGTGGGGATCAGCCACCACGGGTACAAAGGAACCCTTGAGCATCACAGCTTGTTCAGCTGGAGAGGCAGTCTTTAATTTGGCTTTCATATTCTCTCTGATTAGAGCAATCAGACTTGAGCTCATGAGCTGAGAATATGTCAACTCTTCTGGAAGTATAGAGTGCACAAACGTCTCGAGTTTCAGCAGAGAAAGTCTCTTTTTCTCGTTGGCAAAATGAAGGTGAAGATCAGAAAAGTCCATCCTTCTGTACCTTTGCCAGTTGCTGACAGATTTAGCAACTCTGGTCAAGGTAGTTCTCTTGTAGTCCGAGTAAAGTTCCTCTGAACTTACTTTCAGATCTTCAGTGATGTGAACCACTTCAGTGGTCTCCTTTTGATCCTGAAAAAGAATAAAATTAAGTTCAGGAAGGTTTTGGAGAATAGTTTTAGAGTCAAAAGCTGGAACATGATTTACCTGCTGAGATTCAGCAAGCTCATGTTGCACACTTTGTTGTGCTGGTACTATTTCCATTGCTTCAGGAGCTTGAGAAGCATCCTTGAATTGTTCATCCTGAAATAATTTTAAGTTAGATACAAGTACTAAGTTTTCAAACTTAGTTGAATTACCAAAAACGTCATCTACCTGCTGAGCAGGAGTTGTGGATTCTGGTGCAGAAGTTTCAGCAACCTTCTGACTTGTATCTTGAGAAGTCTGTAAAGAAATAATTATATCAGCAAAAGAATGAGTTTCAGATAGTGAAGTTTTTCTTATGGTTGAGTTAACTACCTGCTGAAGAAGGGCAGGTGGTGACTCAGTCCTTTCAGCAATGACAGCTTCTTTAATATCTGGGACTTGTTCTTCAGCAAACTTCTTCTCTTGCTCTAATTGAGAAGGCTGTGCAGATTCAGCAATCTCCCTTGTCTCTGAAATGACAAGTTCAGCAGAGACATCTTGACCTTTTAGTTCACTGTTGGTCATAAAAACATCTACCGATTTGTTGGAGTTGTCATCAATCTCCAATTCCATTTGCTGGCTCAGTTCTGTCAGCACCAGCTGAACTTTGTCAATGGATGTTTTTGGTTAACTAGGTCGAGTATTCTCAGCATCACGAGATGCATCGTCGAATAATGTCTCTTGTGGTGTTTCAGCAATTTCTGGGACTTGAACCATTGCAGTCTCAGCAACTGGTTCTTCAGCAATCACAGTCTCAGTAACTGCGGTTTCAACAACTTGATGAATTGCTTGTTCGGCAACCATCGTTTCAACAGCATCAGCAAGTGCAGCGTTTCTCAGATCAGCAGCAATATCACTTGCTGGTTGCAAAGTCTGATCATCTAGATTATCTACAATGTAGATATCTGGCATTGGGGCAGGAATTTCGTTTCCACTGCCTTGTGGTCTTATCTCAGCAGATGTACCAACATTTAGTTGATTGTTGAAGGCTTCTGCAAACACTTCAACATTGTTGAAGGCTTCCGCAAGCACTTCATCAACATCTACTGGAGTAGCTTGTGTTTCAGCAACTCCTGGAGCATCATCCGAAAGATCATGGAAAATTGAAACTGACTTGCGAGCCAGTGTTTTCTTTCTTGGGTTCTTTGTCCTTTTCTTCTTAGGGATGGGTTTAGCTGATGATGCTGCGGTTTGAGTGTCATCATCAGCTTTCCTCTTTTTCTTCTTGGATTTCTCCAGTTGCTTTTCAGCAGCAGTATTATCTGCAGTAGTTGCATTTTCAGCAACGGCTGTTGTACACTTATCTTTTTGATCACCATCTACAGCAGTTTGATCAACAACTTTTTCAGCTGTTGGAGTCTTGTCTTGCTGACTAGTGGTGACAACATCTGCAGTTGTTGTATACCTTTCTTGCTGACTTGTGCTGACAACATTTGAAGCTGTTGCCTTCTTTGATTTCTTGTCAGCAAGCTTAGGTCCATTTTGCTTGTAGAAGGCTCTTCCCACATTGCATACTGATTTCTTAATCGGCAATGGGTTTCTCAGCTGAATCCTGAAGTGTTCAATGATATAGCATATTTTTAGTCCATACATGACTGGGAAGGTAGGTGAGACCTTGTTGTCTTCAACCTTGACCGTGAATTTAGTAACACAATCAACAAGTCTGTTGAAAATGTACTTTGCCCAGTTGAGCTCAGTTTTATTCTCATGTATATGCATCAGCAGCGCCCACCTTCTCAAGCCTACTAGTTCAATTCCTCCAACTTGGGAGTCTAAGACTTTGATGAGTAGCAGAGCTACTAGACCAAGTGAATGGCAGAGATGCTTCCTCTTAACGTGCTTTGTCCAAGTCACGGGAGAAATCTCTCCTTTCTTCATTCTTTCATTTCTGACATCACTGTAGAAGGCTTCGATTTCTTCATCAGTGGCAGTAATGTCATCTTCAATTTCAGTGGTTGGAATCTGAAAGATGTTGGCCAAATCAATCCATTTCAGGATGATTTGCACACCTTGAACTGTGGAAGAAATCACTTTTTCAGTGACTCCTTGTCCATCAGTCAGAGTCTGGATTTTTGCATTGTTGTAGAATTCCATGGCATCTAACATACTCACTTTCTTAGGGCGAGCAGTTATGAAGAAAAGTAGGCCTTGTTGTTTTATCAACTCAAGTGCCTCTTCATTTTCTCCATCTAGTTCTTGTTCATAGAAGTATCTTATATACTTCTCTTTGGCAAATCCACCCCATTGCATCATTTGTTCACACTTTGCAGTGTCAAGATATGCAGGCGGCATGGGTCTCTCCGTTATGCGGTCGTTCTTCAACACAATTTTCACTATGTTGGTTGCCGGAGTTATAACCGGAGCAGTGCTTTTTTCCAGCACTATCAGCCTTTGAGGATTTTGAGGTCTTAGAGGACTGTCTCTTTGGGGCCATTTCTCTTATAGAGCGGTAGAAGTGTACGAAAAAGATTAACTTGCTTTTTGACCGGAAGTATAGTGAATTCAGGCACAGGCTATAAAAATTTGCAGAGAAGGGAAATGTGAGGTAAAGAATTTTGTCTTTCTCTAACTCTTTGTTTATATAGTATCTCTGGTGTGCAAGAAGCTCAATCGTTTTTGAGTTCTCAGCAAGGGTAAATCAGAGATTCAACAGCGTTAGTGGAGCCTTTGCATTAAATGCGTAGTGGTCCACTAACAAAAACCGTCAGAGCACTCTTTCTCTTTGCAATATTAACCGTCAGATAAAAAACTACTTTAAATCAATGGCCACGATTGTATTTCATGTCATGATTAATAGCGAGTTTATCTGTGCCCGATTAACGTCACAAATTGATTTTACCTAGATTTATGGGATTTGATTGCTTGTTGAAGTAAACAAGAATCTTTTCAGCGAATTTGTGTAACAAGCCTTGTTATTTGCTGAAAGATCCCCTTTAATCAAATATCTCATATTTCCTTAAATTAAAAGACATTTCTGAGTTCCCGTCTCAGTAAATTCTTTTTGTCTTGAGATATCTTTTGGTATAATCTGAGAAGTGAGTTTGCTCTTTTGCAGAGTTCCCGTCTTAGAATTTTCCTTTGATACTTGAATACCTGTTTGAGTATCTTTGATTGTCTGAATGCCCGTTTCAGCAGTCCTTAAGGCTTTTCTCTTACTGAGTGCCCATCTCAGCAAGTGATCAAGTTTCCTAACAAATACCCGTTTTGAAGGAATTACTTGCTGAATGCCGGTTTCAGCAATCATGTAGTGAACTATCATTTCTTTTTAGAGAAAATCAGTGGAAGGAGCTTTTATTTAAGTAAGCATACTTTGGCTTGCTGAATGCTTGTTTCAGCAATCTGCCAATTGTATCCCTTACTATTGAGGTAATTCAATCAATCAAAGGTTATACCTTAGCATTGCGAATCTATTATCTGGTAGGGGCATGGTAAAGATGTCAGCAAGTTGATCATCAGTACCTACTTTCACAACCTCAATGTCTCCTTTTTCCACATGATCTCTAATGAAATGATGTCTAATATCAATGTGATTTGTCCTTTAGTGTAACTTTGGATTTTGCGTGATAGCAATAGCACTTCTATTATCACAAAAGATTGGTGTTGTCTTTGCAGAAATATCATAATCTCTTAATTGTTGCTGAATCCATAGGATTTGAGCTGTGCAACAACCAGCTACAATGTACTCAGATTCAGTAGATGAATTGGCAACACAGATTTGCTTCTTGCTGAACCATGATAGTAATCTAGTACCTAGAAACTGACAAGTTCCAGAAGTACTTTTTCTATCAAGAGTTGATCCTCCATGATCAGCATCAGAATAACCAACCAATTCAAGTCCAAAATCTTTAGGATACCATAATCCAACATTGACTGTACCTTTGACATATTTCAGTGCCTTTTTGTAGTGTGATTCTCTTGGATCAGATTGGAATCTTGCACACACACAAATAGCATACTGAATGTCAGGTCTACTTGCTGTTAAATACAACAAGGAACCAATGAGCTTCCTATACTTGTGTTCTTCAACACTTTTATCTTCTTTAGTATAACCAATTTGGTACCAACACTCATAGGGATCTTTTCAGGTTTTTCTTCCTCTTTGATCCTAAATTTTATGAGCATTTCTTTCGCATACTTTGCTTGATTTATGAATATTCCATCCTTGAGTTGCTTGACTTGCAATCCTAGAAAATAATTCAATTTTTCCATCATACTCATTTCAAATTTGTTTGTCATGAGTTTGGCAAAATCATCACAAAGTTGCTTGTCCTTAGATCCAAATATTATGTCATCCACATAAATCTGAACTAAGAGTATTTTACCATCATGGTTCATGGTAAACAAAGTTTTTTCAACTTCACCTTTCTTGAAACCATTAACCAGCAAGAATTTATCTAAGGTATCATACCAAGCTCTAGGTGCTTGCTTTAGACCATATACAGCTTTTTGAAACTTGTATACCATCTTGGTTTCTGAGGGAAGGTCAAAGCCAGGGGGTTGTTCCAAGTAGACTTCTTTAGCAAGTTCATCATTCAAGAATGCACTTTTAACATCCATTTGATAAACAATGAAGTCATTGTGAGCAACAAAGGCCAAGAAAAGTCTAATTGCATCCAATCTTGCAACTGGTGCATAAGACTCATCATAGTACAATCCTTCAGTCTGATAGTAACCTTGAGCAACTAAACGTGCTTTGTTCCTTGTTACTTCACCAGACTCACTCAGCTTGTTTCTGAACACCCACTTTGTACCCAGCAAGAGGTACAAGTTTCCAGACTTTGTTCCTTTCAAATTGATCTAGTTCTTCTTGTATTGCCTTGATCCATTCAGAATGCTTTAGAGCTTCTTCTATGGTCTTGGGTTCAATTTCTGAAACAAAGCAAGAGAACAAAGCTTCTACTTCTACGACATTTGCTTCTTCAGCAAGTCCATGAGTAGCCGATACTTTGCTCATCAGCATGTGACTCTTCAGCATGTACTTGTTCAGTACTACTGGTATTTTGTTGTGTCTCTGCTGAGATCGGTTCATCAGCAACTGCTTGTTCAACATTGCTAGATTGTGGTAACTCATCAGCAGGCACAAAAAGTTGCATAGTTTCAACAACATCTGGATCAACTGCGTCTTTTGCTGGAAATTCTTTGTCATGAACTATATTTATCTTGTCATGACTTGGGGGAGAAGTGTCATTGTCAGAATCATCATTTAGTTCAATTGACTTGACTTGCCAAGCATCAGATTCAGTTCTTTGCTCGTGTATGAGTAGCATACGGTATAACAGAACACATATTAATAGATGCAGATTATCACATGGCCTTCCAGTTTTTCGCAAATAGATAAGTTTTGGGGTGAACACTCATCTTAAACTTGCAAGCAAAGATCCTCAAAAGCACAGCGAGTTAAGAGCTATCGGTCGGAGAACCTAAACAGGAAGTATCTAGTTACGAACTAGAAGTCGAACAAAATCTAAACAAATGAAAATAAAAATGTCAGTAAAAAAGGGGCAAAGGAAAGGCTCAAACTTGAGACCACTAAGTTAGTAACACAACCCTTAACCAACTAAGCTAGAAGGTAATTCAGTACTCAATTCACCAAAACAGGAACTAATAACTTACTAGCTTTTAGAAACCAATTTAAATTCAAATTACAAAGTTACCAGAATACCCTCAACAATAAACTGCAAACAGTACTATAGTTTCTACAATCTTCAGAATAATCCTTAAAAGAAGCTCATTTTAACAGTGTAGTGCAAAGGTTGTGAAGTTATTAATTTACCCTTAAACTAGTATTTGCCAAAAGGTCCTTCAAGTTTTAGTCTTTTACAAAACAGTCCTCAAGTTTCTCAAATAATTCGGTCAAAGTCCAGGTCAGTCAACACGGATCAAAACTGGTCAACATTCAGATGGTCAAGATCGAAGAGTCCACAATTAACAATACAACACAAATCCAAAACTATCCTTTAAGTCGCGGTTCAATTTCAAGGTCAAATGCAGCAGGGGTAAAATCGTAAATCCAATCAAGGGTAAAACGGTCATAAAGAAAAAAAAAGGAAAAACGAAAAGGAGAACTGGATCAGATAGCTACCTTTGACGAACCGGAAAACGAAAACTTCAAACAGAAACAAAAGAATTAAAGAAAAATCAAGATTTAATTCTCCTTGAATCCACGAACCAAGACTTACCGGATTAGAACGGATTAGAAATGGGACGGAGAGCACATGAACGTAACTGGTCAGACCGGCACTGGAATGGAGCACGCACAACGGAGCGGGACGGCACGGATCTGAAACGGACCGGAGATGGAAACGGAGCGAGACTGCGACGGTTGGAGCGAATCGGAGCGGTCAAAGCAACTGAACGGAACTATATCAGATAGAATCTGTGTAAGAATGACAACATCGAAATCAAAATCGAGAGTTGATCTCAATCAAACGAAATCAGAGCTGTACGGATAACTTACCGGAAAGAATGGAGCAGAATTCGAACCGGAGAAGAGCAAATCCGGGCGAAACGGATAAAGATGACGATTTGGGTTAGATTTGTGATGATGATAACAATGGAGATGATAAGGATTGTGATGGGTAAATGAAGAAGAAGATAGAAAAGGGGTTACTTCTCTCTCTGAAGTGACGTGAGGATGAGAGGTAGAGAGTAGTTGATTTCTTCTTTATTAATTATGAGTAAAGTGGCGTCAGTGAGAAGTGTGGGAGAAGGAGGTGTGGTGGTAGCTAATTAGGTTTAGGGTTGGAAAGCTGAAAGGCAATCTAATGGGCCAATACATGGGCTAGCAAATCAGATTTTTAAGTGTTCCACGTAGTTAGTTTCGTAAACTCGATCTATTGATTACTCCATTTGACTTCAGCTTAAATTCTTCAACGTAGAAATTTAGAGAGAATTAAATAAAGAAAAATAATAATTAAATTTCTCCGGTAAGTAATTTCATAAAATAAAATAAGAAAATACGGGGTATTACACTACATCTACATCTGTAACGATATCGGTTTTTAAATAAAAAACAATTCTTGGAAAATAAAATATTTGAAATAATTCAAAGGTAATGGTCAACAATAAATGCAGAAACCGACTTTGACGCCACGTACGGCGCATACAAATTCAAAATTATCCAACGGTAACTAGAAAAGTTTCAAAATAAAGTAACGGATAATGAAGAATATAAAGAGTTTTTGTTCTTATTTAAAAGCATAAAATCCCAACAAATGCCCCAGTCCCTTCACTTAGTCGATGGATGCCTACTCTTGCTCGCCTTCATTTGAATCTGGAAGGAAGAAATTTTTTGAAAAACAAAGAGAGCGTGAGATAAAGGATCTCAGTGAGGTTCTAAGTTAACAAAAGAAAAGTAAAAATTTTGAAAACAAAATCATTTGCAGCAGATAAAATAGCAGACAGAACAGATAACAGAACATAAAGACAGAACAGATAAGTCGAAGTCCGTTGGTGCAGCCCGCCTTGTTACTCCTACTTTCAGATTGCCCTTATAGCTCCCTCCAGAGGGTATACAACTCCAGACAAAAACAGAAACCCCCGAGTACTTTGGGGAAACAGAACATACGACCCTAATAGACCTCAACGACTTCTACCTCGCGCCTAAAAGAGATTAGACTAGCCAATAACCAAGTAAACCCGATAGTCCTCACTACCCAAGCCTACCTAATTACGACTTAATCGACCGATCACACAGAAACAGACATAACAGATACAGATACAGCTACAGAACAAACAGATAACGATAACCAGATCTTGAGACATCGAGAAGTGTTCCTGCAGAAGAGTTAATCCAGAACAGAGTAGTAACAAACAGAGATAAGTAAATAGCCATACTTAGGACTTAGTTACTTTTACGCGGAAGCATACGGTATAACAGAAAACATATTAATAGATACAGATTATCACATGGCCTTCCAGTTTTTCGCAAATAGATAAGTTTTGGGGTGAACACTCACCTTAAACTTGCAAGCAAAGATCCTCAAAAACACAGCAAGTTAAGACCTATCGGTCGGAGAACCTAAACAGGAAGTATCTAGTTACGAACTAGAAGTCGAACAAAAGTTAAACGAATGAAAATAAAAATGTTGGTAAAAAAGGGACAAAGGAGGGGCTCGAACTTGGATCTCTAAGTTAGTCACACAACATTTAACCAACTCATTTAGAAGGTAATTAAATACTCAATTCACCAAAACAGAAACTAATAACTTACTAGCTTTTAGAAACCAATTTAAATTCAGATTACAAAGACCAGAATACCCTCAACAGTAAATTGCAAACAGTACTATAGTTTCTACAATCTTCAGAATAGTCCTTAAAAGAAGCTCATTTTAACAGTGTAGTGCAGAGGTTGTGAAGTTATTAATTTACGCTTAAACTAGTATTTGCCAAAAGGTCCTTCAAGTTTTAGTCTTTTACAAAACAGTCCTCAAGTTTCTCAAATAATTACGTCAAAGTCCAGGTCAGTCAACACGGATCAAAACTGGTCAACATTCGGATGGTCAAGATCGAACAGTCCACAATTAACAAGACAACACAAATCCAAAACTATCCTTTAAGTCCCGGTTCAATTTCAAGGTCAAATGCAGCAGGGGTAAAATCATAAATCCAGTCAAGGGTAAAACGGACATAAAGGAAAAAAAAAGGAAAAACGAAAATGAGAACTGGATCACATAGCTACCTTCGACGAACCGGAAAACGAATAACTGCTATTCAACCAGAAACAAAAGAATTAAAGAAAAATCAAGATTCAATTGTCCTTGAATCCACGAACCAAGACTTACCGGATTAGAACGGATTAGAAACGAGACTGAGAGCACATGAACGTAACTGGACAGACCGGCATTGGAATAGAGCACGCACAACGGAGCGGGACGGCACGGATCTGAAACGGACCGGAGATGGAAACGGAGCAAGACCATGACGGTTGGAGCGAATCGGAGCGGTCAAAGCAACCGAACGGAACTATATCAGATAGAATCTTTTTAAGAATGACAAAATCGAGAGTTGATCTCAATCAAACGAAATCAGAGCTGTACGGATAACTTACCGGAAAGAATGGAGCAGAATCCGAACCGGAGAAGAGCAAATCCGGGAGAAACGGATGAAGATGATGATTTGGGTTAGATTTGTGATGATGATAACAATGGAGATGATAAGGATTGTGATGGGTAAATGAAGAAGAAGATAGAAAACGGGTTACTTCTCTCTCTGAAGTGACGTGAGGATGAGAGGTAGAGAGTAGTTGATTATGAGTAAAGTGGCGTGAGTGAGAAGTGTGGGAGAAGGAGGTGTGGTGGTAGCTAATTAGGTTTAGGGTTGGAAACATGAAAGGCCATCTAATGGGCCAATACATGGGCTAGCAAATTAGACTTTTAAGTGTTCCACGTAGTTAGTTTCCTAAACTCGATCCATTGATTACTCCATTTGACTTCAGCTTCGATTCTTCAACGTAGAAATTTAGAGAGAATTAAATAAAGAAAAATAATAATTAAATTTCTCCAGTAAGTAATTTCATAAAATAAAATAAGAAAATATTGGGTATTACAAGGATGTTGAAGCATTCCGCCAAACAAGTTGCTGAAAAGCAACTTGTTAAGTCTAAAGTCAAGATTACTAAAAGTAATCAGAAGACCTTTGCTGACAAACCTGAATCATGTGAGGTTGCTGAGACAAAAGTCAGCAAAGATACTTCAAAGAGATGAATAAAACCAAGCCTAAGAGTTCTGACAAAACGCAAAATGCTAGGACTAAAAGGAACCTTGCTAGAAAAGAACTTACTGAAAAGTATGTTCAGCAAAAAGGTCAACCGAGCAAGACACCACATCAGAAAGTGGATTTGATTAGCAATAATCAAAAGTCTTTCGGCTCAAAACCTTCTAGTTCCTCAACAAGTAGAAAACAAGTCAAAGTTGAAAAACTAAAGACTTGGGTTTCCACTGGACGCTTTCTTGAACATGTTAATGGACATCCCATATTGGATAATTAACTTGTTAGACTTCAGCCACGGAGACAAACAATGCAATTTGGCACTTTGACAGTGGTTGTGGAAAGCACATGACGGGCAACAAGAAAAACCGTATAAACTATAGACAGTGGTCTAAAGGTCCAACAATAAGGTTTGCTGGTGGAGTCTTTGGTTCTACAAAAGGTTATGGTGACGTGAAGTTATGATGCATTACCATTTCGGGAGTTCTTTATGTCAAAAATCTTAAGTTTAACATTTTCAGCATGAGTCAATTCGCTGATAAAGGATACTTCATCCAAATCAAAAGTGATGAATGTAAACTTATAGACTTTGAGACAAAGAAGGTTATTATCGTTGCTAGAAGATCATGAGGCTTGTACACCATAGATTGGTCTTCAACAATCGTTGAAAAATGTCTTGTCTCACATCACGATTGCCTTGCTGAAAAAGCATGGTTATGGCATAAACGAACAAGTCACCTAAACTTCAAGACGCTGAATAAGCTGTCTAAAAAGGCACTTGTAGTTGGATTACCTAAGGTTACTTTCAAGAAGGATGGTGTTTGCAATGTATGTCAGCAAGGAAAGCAAACCAAATCTTCTTTTAAGAACAAGGCTGTACCATCAACTACAAAACCTTTACAACTCTTGCACATGGACTTGTTTGAATCTTCTTCAACAAGCTATGCTGGTAAGAAGTATGGTCTGTTGGTGGTAGATGACTATTCAAGATTCACTTTGATAGTATTTATCAAACACAAGTCTGAAACAAGGACTGAAATACCTAACTTGTTGAATAAGCTTGAAGTCATGAAAAATGACAAGGTAAAAGTCATAAGAACAGAGTATTGCACTTCAAAAGGCATACAACATCAGTTATCCTCAGTAAGGACACCACAACAAAATGGTGTTGCTGAAAGGAAGAATCGTACCCTTAAGGTGTAAGAAAATACGGTCAGAGTTACCCCTAGGGTACGCAGCGGAATTTCAAAAATTTTCTTCACATACAGGTTAATTGATTATGCATATGTCGTATATATATAAACATGTCAATTAGAAGACTAACCTTACTTCCAAAGCAGCTTCCAAGTCTTCGTAATATTCCGGTGTATCTTCTCCTTCGTCGAAGTCGAAGATATCTACAATGCTCCTTATATCTGCAAGACAATAAGAGTTAGTTTCCAGCTCCTAGAACCTCAACCTTGGTATCCACGGATGAACAGCCTATCGGAAGAATGCTAGGATATTCTTTATGTGACCAAGAAGACGGGGCGGCAATTCCTCCAGGTGGTGGTGCGCGCGCGTGAGGCTAAGAGGAGGGGAGAGTTTTATTTTCTCTAAGAAAACTGGGTAGAATGACTGTGAAAGTCTATGTCTGAAATTGTGTATAAAACTCTCTCTAATAGTCTACTATATATAGTAGTCTATAGAAACCTAAAGCATAAGCAATTAGACTTCGTAAAGGAATAAGAATCTAATTCTTATCGCACAAGGAAACCAATATCAAGTCTAGATTCATTCCCAATCAAATTAAAACTCAATCAGGAAAATCTAACTTATCCCTTGGACTTCTAATAGAGGAAGGAGTCAAACTCCTTCCCCTACCCAGCCACGCGCGCGCGCGCCTAGTCCTACGGGAGGTGGGTCCCACTTATATTTCTAAGGCAATCCAAACTCCAAGTAGATTTTGCCCAAGTGCATATGTTAATTCTAAATTAACATATCCTTTCTAATCGAACCTCCATTATATTTCTAAAATATAATCTTTAATTGTATTTACATAAAATACAATTAATTAGCCAATTCAATTAATAATTCCAAATCATTAATTGAGCCACCAAATATTATAATTAATTCCAAATTAATTATAATCCATCAATCACAATTAATTCCAAATTAATTGCGATTCCATCTTCAAGGATATTCTGATAGACTGAATCACCACATAGTGTGACCCATAGGGCCTCACCGTATTAAGCAAGTCCTAGACTAGGCAACATGGAATTCCTAGACGGTTCCATTTGCAATATTAATACGTGAGGACGTTTGAGAGGTTTCTCAAAGCTAACCCTTTCGTTGTGAAGCCTGTTGCGCTCAACGCGGCGATGGTAACGTCCCTTCATCTGACTTGCTCGAATGTATCTAGGATCGATGAAGTGTCTATCCCAATAATACATCCACGGGCGTCTCAAGGAGTTGCTTGGTTAAGATATACTTATGACCATCATAATATATCATTTGCACTGGCCAGTGACTTTACCAACACAACTATGCAGACTATGAGCAGTGCTCTCCTATGCTACACTTGAGAGATGAATCCTTCACAGAATCACTTATCACCCCCATTTGTATTTAGCCATAATCCTGGATCGTGTCTTAGGTCAGCTGCTTATTCAGAGCTGACATCGACGGGTCCACCAAGGATATGGGGCAACAAATGTGATGATAAAGTCCTGTAAGTACAAAGGACGAATGGCATCACTTCGACAACTCACCGGTTCCCATAGACACGTCGGTGTAGAGTATACATCGATGGGAGTGTCCGGTGGGTACTTCCATTGTTCGATAAAGCTTCTTCGAACAACTATGCGCAGTTATGGGAACGTTTCTCGATTGTCCAACAATCCGTTCCGTGACCGTGGGATCGGCTCACACTTGCTCCAACAAGTATAACCTCCACGCATACTAGTCTTGTCAGGTTCATTCAGACCCCCACATCCGAGATGAACCACGACTAGGGAGAGTTTGGGATAGATGATAACTCACATAGCTCCCACTAACTGTGTGATCGGTCATCTATCCGAGGGGACATGTTTAATATCAATACAGACAGTAATAAAGATATGACATGCTGCAGCCTGGTGTAATATAAATATGAAAGCAATACTCAATAGTAAAATGCAACAAACATATATTATATTACGTTGACCTGTGTAATAGTACATATATGCCCTCTATAAGGGCACCGTGCCCTTAGTAAAGGCTGTCTCTAGGACATATACACTATCATAAGGAAGCAGGAAGAACAATGCTTGCTGACACTGAAATAAGTGAAGCTTATTGGGTTGAAGTGATTCATACCGCGTGCTATACTCAAAATAGATGTTTGATAACTAAGGATTACAACAAAACTCCCTATGAGTTATTTGTTGGAAGACCTCCTAACATACACGAGCAAAGAACTGAATCTAATGCTAGGCAAGTCAAATCAATTGAACTAAATGATGATTCTGACAATGACTCTCCTCTCCCAAGTCATGAAAAGATAAATATAGTTCATGACAAAGAATTTCCAGCAAAAGAAGCAGTTGCTCCAGATGTTGCTGAAACAATGCAACTTCATGTGCCTGCTGACGAGTTACCTCAAACCAGAAATGCTGAACAAGCAGTTGCTGATGAACCAATCTCAGCAGAGACACGACAAAATACCAGTAGTATTGAGCAAGTACATACTGAAGAGTCACATGCTTAAGAGCAAACTTATCCAGATCCAAAGAGCAGAAAACCTGTTAATAAATAGATTAGAGATCATCCCTCTACTGATATGATTGGTGATATTGACAAACGCCAAGTGACTAGATCCAAAGTATCTAGTAATCAAGAACTTGCTGAAGAAGCAAGTGTCATAGAAGTAGAAGCTTTGTTCTCTTGCTTTGTTTCAGAAATTGAACCCAAGACTATAGAAGAAGCTTTAAAGCATTCTGAATGGATCAAGGCAATGCAAGAAGAACTGGATCAATTTGAAAGGAACAAAGTCTGGAAACTTGTACCCCTTGCTGAAGGAAAGAAAGCAATTGGTACAAAGTGGGTGTTCAGAAATAAGCTGAGTGACTCTGGAGAAGTAACAAGGAACAAAGCACGTTTAGTTGCTCAAGGTTACTGTCAGACTGAAGGATTGGACTATGATGACTCTTATGCTCCAGTTGCAAGATTGGATGCAATTAGGCTTTTCTTAGCCTTTGCTGCTCACAATGACTTCATTGTTTATCAAATGGATGTCAAAAGTGCATCCCTAATGGTGAACTTGCTGAAGAAGTCTACTTGGAACAACCCCCTGGCTTTGAACTTCCCTCAGAAACCAAGATGGTATACAAGCTTCAGAAAGCTGTATATGGTCTAAAGAATGCACCAAGAGCTTGGTATGATACCTTAGCTAAGTTCTTGCTGGACAATGGTTTCAAGAAAGGTGAAGTTAACAAAACTTTGTTTCCCATGAACCATGATGGTAAAATACTCTTAGTCCAGATTTATGTGGATGACATAATATTTGGATCTAAGGACAAGCAACTTTGTGATGATTTTGCCAAACTCATGACAAACAAGTTTGAAATGAGTATGATGGGTAAATTGAATTATTTCCTCGGATTGCAAGTTAAGCAACTCAAAGATGGAATATTCATAAATCAAGCAAAGTATGCAAAGGAAATGCTCATAAAGTTTAGGATCAAAGAGGAAGAAAAACCTGAAAAGATCCCTATGAGCGTTGGTACCAAATTGGGCTATACTAAAGAAGATAAGAGTGTTGATGAACACAAGTATATGAAGCTCATTGGTTCTTTGCTGTATTTAACAGCAAGTAGACCTGACATTCAGTATGATGTTTGTGTGTGTGTGCAAGATTCCATTCTGATCCAAGAGAATCACACTACAAAAAGGCACTTAAGATACTGAAATATGTCAAAGGTACAGTCAATGTTGGATTATGGTATCCTAAAGATTCTGGATTGGAATTGGTTGGTTATTCTGATGCTGATCATGGAGGATCAACTCTTGATAGAAAAAGTACTTCTGGAACTTGTCAGTTTCTAGGTACTAGATTAATATCACGGTTCAGCAAGAAGCAAACCTGTGTTGCCAATTCATCTACTGAATATGAGTACATTCCGGTTGGTTGTTGCACAGCTCAAATCCTATGGATTCAGCAACAATTAAGAGATTATGGTATTTCTGCATAGAAAACACCAATCTTTTGTGATAATACAAGTGCTATTGCTATCACGCAAAATCCTAAGTTCCACTCAAGGACAAAGGACATTGATATTAGGCATCATTTCATTAGAGATCATGTGGAAAAATGAGACATTGAGGTTGTGAAAGTAGGTATTGATGATCAACTTGCTGACATCTTTACCAAGCCCCTACCAGATAATAGGTTCGCAATGCTTAGGTATAACCTTGGATTGATTGAACTACCTCAATAGTAAGAGATACATTTGGTAGATTGCAGAAACATGCATTCAGCAAGCCAAAGTATGCTTACATGTATAAAGTCCCTTCCACCGATTTCTTCTAAAAAGAAATGATAGTTCACTACATGATTGCTGAAACAGGCATTCAGCAAGTAATTCCTTCAAAACGGGTATTTGTTAGGAAACTTGATCACTTGTTGAGACGGGTACTCAACAAAATAAAAGCTTTAAAGATTGTTGGAACTGGAATTCAGACAATCAAAGATACTGAAACAGGTATTCAAGTATCAAAAAAAAAAAAACTGAGACTGGAACTCAGCAAAGAGCAATAATACTTCTCGGATTTTACCAAAGGATATCTCAATATAAAAAGATTTTGCTGAGACGGAAACTCAGAAATGTCTTTTAACTCAAAGAAATATGAGATATTTGATTAAGGGAGAATTTTCAGCAAATACAAGGTTTGTTACCTAAAAAAGTAAGTGCCAAAGTCAAATTGATTAAAATCGCTGAAAATATTCTCATTTACTTGAGCAAGCAATTAGCGTAGGAGTAAAAAGGATCAAATCCCGTGAATCAAGTTAAAATCAATTTGTGACGTCAATCGTGGCACTGATAAACTCGTTGTTAATCATGACATGAAATACAATCGTGACCATTGATTTAAAGCAGGTTTTTGATCCAACGGTTGATATTACAAAGAGAAAGTTTGCTCTGACGGTTTTTGTTAGTGGACCACTATGCATTTAATGCAAAGGCTCCACTAACACAGATGAATCTTTGTTTTACCCTTACTGAGAACTCAAAACCATTGAGCTTCTCACACAACAGAGACACTATATAAACAAAGAGTTAGAGAAAGACAAAATTCTTTAACTCACATTTCCTTTCTCTGCATATTCACTAGCCTGTGCTCTGAATTCACTGTACATCCGGTCAAAAAGAAAAACTCTTTTTCGTACAACCCCCTTACTATATAAGAGATGGCTCCTAAGAGACAATCATCAAAGACCTCTAAGTCATCCAAAGAAGACAGTGCTGGAAAAAGCACTACTCCGGTTGAAATTCCGGCAACCAACACAGTGAAAATTTTGTTGAAAAACGACCGAGTAACCGAAAGACCCATGCCGCCTGCATATCTCGACACTGCAAAGTGTGAGCAGATGATGCAGTGGGGCGGATTTGCCAAGGAGAAGTATATTAGATACTTCTATGAACAAGAACTGGACGAAGAAAACGAAGAGGCGTTGAACTTGATTAATCAACAAGGCCTTCTTTTCTTCATAACTGCTCGTACTAAGAAAGTGAGTATGTTGGATACAATGAAATTTTACAACAATGCAGAAATCCAAACCCTTACTGACGGACAAGGAGCCACTAAAAAAGTGACTTCTGCATCAGTTCAAGGTGTGCAAATCATCATGAAATGGATTGATTTAGCAAACATCGTTCAGATTCCAACTACTAGAACTGAAGATGACATCACTGCCACTGATGAAGAAATTGAAGCCTTCTACAGTGATGTCATAAATGAAAAGATGAAGAAAGGAGAGATTGCTCCCGTGACTTGGACATCAAAGCACGTAAAAAGGAAGCATCTCTGTCATTCGCTTGGTCTGGTAGCTCTGCTACTAATCAAAGTCTTAGACTCCCAAGTTGGAGAAATTGACCAAGTTGGCTTGAGAAGGTGGTCATTGCTGATGCATATCCATGAGAACAAAACAGAGCTCAACTGGGCTAAGTACATTTTGAACAGACTTGTTGATTGTGTTACTTAGTTCAAGGTAAAGGTTGAAGACAATACAGTCTCACCTACCTTTCCAGTGATGTATGGATTGAAAATATGCTACATCCTTAAACACTTCAGGATTCAGCTAAGAAACCCATTGCCGATTAAGAAATCAGTATGCAATGTGGGAAGAGCTTTCTACAAGCAGAATGGACCTAAGCTTGCTGACAAGAAGTCAAAGAAGACAACAGCTGCAAATGTTGTCAATGTTGGTCAGCAAGATAGGTATACAACAACTGCAAATGTTGCTGAGACTGATAATCCGTCCATGAATGCAACAGCTGCAGATGTTGATCAACAAGGTAAGTGTATAATAGCTGCAAATGTTGCTGAGAATGCAACAGCTGCAAATGTTGCTGCTGAAGCCACTGCGGTTGCTGAAACTAATGCACCCAGTGAGAAATCTAAGAAGAAAAAGAGGAAAGCTGATGATGACACTCAAATTGCAGCCTCATCAGCTCACCTTATTCCCAAGAAGAAACGGACAAAGACTTACCCAAGAAAGAAAACAACGGTACGTAAGTCCGTTCCAATTTTCTATGATCTTTCAGATGATGCTCCAGTGGTTGTTGAAACGCAAGCCACTACAGTAGATGTTGTTGAAGTGTTTGCAGAAGCCTTCAGCAATGGTGAAGTGTTTGCAGAAGCCTTCAACAATCAACCCAACGTTGATACATCTGCTGATACAAGACCACATGGCAGTGGAAATGAAATTCCTGCCCAAGTCCCCGGTATCTACATTGTAGATAATCCGGATGACAACACTCTGGAACCAGCAAGTGACATTGCTGCAGACTAGAGAAGAGCAGCACTTGCTGACAAAGCTGCTGAAGAGATAGTTGCTGAACAAGCAACTAATCCGGTCCCAGAAATTGCTGAAGCTGCAATTGCTGAAGAACCGCTTGCTGAGATTGCAATGGTTCAAGTCCCAGAGGTTGCTGGAACACAACAAGAGACAGTATTCGACGACGCATCTCATGATGCTGAGAATATTAGACCAAGTTCACCAATAACTTCTATTGACAAAGTCCAACTGGTGCTGACTGACCTAAGCCAGCAAATGGACATGGAGGTTGATGACAACTCCAATAAGTCAGTAGACATGTTCATGAAAAGCAGTGAACTTAAAGGTTTAGATGTCTCTGATCAACTTGTCAATTCAGAGACAAGGGAGATTGCTGAATCTGCACAGCCTTCTCAAATAGAGCAAGAAAAGAAGTCTGCTGAAGAACAAGTCCCAGATAATGAAGATGTTATCAATGCTGAAAGGAAAGAGTCAACACCTGCCCTTCTTCAGCAGGTAGTTAACTCAGATATAAGCAAAACTTCACTATCTGAAACTTTATCTTTTGCTGATATAATTGTTTCCTTACAGACTTCTCAAGATACAAGTCAGAAGATTGCTGAAACTTCTGCACCAGAATCCACAACTCCTGCTCAGGAGGTAGATAAAAAATTTGGTAAATCTACTAAGTTTGAAAACTTAGTACTTGTATCTAATATAAAATTATTTCAGAATGAACAATTCAAGGATGCTGCCCAAGCTCCTGAAGCAATGGAAATAGTACCAGCACAACTTAGTGTGCAACATGAGCTTGCTGAACATCAACAGGTAAATCATGTTACAGTTTTAGACTCTAAAACTATTTTTCAAAACCTTCCTGAACTTAATTTTATTCTTTTCCAGGCTCAAAAGGAGACCACTGAAGTGGTTCACATCACTGAAGATCTTGAAGTAAGTTCAGAAGAACTCTACTCAAACTTCAAAAAGAATACCTTGACCAGAGTTGCTAAATGTCAGCAACTGGCAACGGTACAGAAGGATGAATTTCTCTGATCTTCACCTTCATCTGTCCAATGAGAAAAAGAGAATCTCTTTACTGAGACTTGAGACCTTTGTACACTCAATACTTCCAGAAGAGCTGACATATTCTCAGCTAATGAGCTCAAGTCTGATTGCTCTAATCAGAGAAAATATGAAAGATAAATTCAAGAGTGCCTCTCGAGTTGAACAAGTTGTGATGCTCAAGGCTTCCTTTGTACCCGTGGTGGCTGATCTCCACAAAATCAATGAAGAAGAGGAAGTTACAAGCGTTGCTATGTACAAACATCTCGAGTTAGTTATACTAACGAACGATGATGAAGAAGAAGAGGATGAAAATATCCCAAAGGATACCAGTGATGATGATGAAGGAAAAGATTCCAAGGACGACAAGGACGATGATGATGATAATCAGGGTCCTAGTCCTTATGCTGGTGGAGTTAAACTGACAGTTGCTGAGACTGAAAATCAAGTTACTGAAAATCAACAAGCTGACCAAACTCACAGTCAACATCAAGAATCCACTCCTGATCATGCTGAGACAAGTACTCAAACAACTGAACAAGTTGCTGAAACTGAAGAAGAGTACGCCAGAAAGAGTGCTGAAATGCACTTAGGCAAAACTAAGCTTTCTGA
Organism: Plantago ovata; assembly: GCA_028274465.1. NCBI lineage: Eukaryota > Viridiplantae > Streptophyta > Magnoliopsida > Lamiales > Plantaginaceae > Plantago > Plantago ovata. Next base: position 79,283,745 of record CM051455.1, on the reverse strand, counting down.
TGCCGAGTTAGCTTTACTCGATGCCAAGGTCACTGATCCAAACCTTGAAGATGAAGATATGGATGAAGATTATCAAAGAGCACTTCAAAATAGTCTACAGATTCATGCTAGACATACGCAGAATCTAGACATTGCTCAATCTTCAGGAATGAACAACACGGAAGTCTCCTCCCTTCCACTTACTACTGGTGAAACTCCAGTTGTTGAGTTAAAAGAGTTGCCCTCATGAACCACTCAACCACAAGTGTCTGAAGCTAGAGATTTGGGAACCAAGGTTACTGGCCTTGACGAATCTGATGACGAAGAAGATCTATTCAACTTCTCAGCAAATGAAGAAGAATTGACAAAGAAAATTGAACCCACAAAGGTTGAAATTCCTCCTCCATCTCTCCAAAATGATGAAGGAGATGCTGAGAGAAGTCGTTTGCTAAGAAATGATGATCAATTCGCTACTGAGATCAAAGCTCATTCACTTACTCCCTCTCTAGTGTCGTTTCCTAATATTGAGGATTTTACTCCTAGAATAAAGGCACTTATGGATGTTCACAAAGCATGCAAAGAAGAGGATGATGCATTGCTTATTGAGAGTCCGCTTGACGTTGGCAAAATACTGGCTACAGTGCTGAAACGCACTACTTCTCTTACCATAGCTCAGAAAGACATCAGTCTACATCACAAAAGCTATGAAGAAGATGTCAGTCAAGCACTCAAACTGGCTAAAAGTGCATTGAAAAAGGCTCAGGCTTTCATTGAAGAAAAAGTCGACAATGAGCGCAGACATGAGGAGAACTTGGTTTCTATTAAAGAAGAACTGTCCAAGCTAACTGCTGATTAGCAAGGCATAATTCTCAAATGCAACAGCCTAAGTACTTTTAATGAAAATTGCAATGAGTTTTTCTCTCTGCATATCCAACCAATGATGCAATCCATGTCTAAGGGGGAAGATAAACAAAGAAAATCTTCAAGAACAAAGAAACCCTATGCTGAAGAGACATTGATACTGCCAAGTCCACCTCCCAGAGAACCTCTTGCTGAAGGAGAGCAAAGTTCTAAGAAACGACCTGAAACAGATTCTGAGAGAAATTCAGCAAATCCAAAAAGGAGAAGAACATCTGCTGAAACTCAAGAATACTGTCACACTGAGAGTCATCAAGATCTGAATGAAGATGATGATAATGATGATGACCAAACAATAGCTCAAGCAATAAGAGCTAGGACTATTACAGCCTTAACTCCTTCTGGCCATTCCAAACACTTCTCTTCTGACTCAAGATCTTCAGCAAGAGATCAAGAAAATGCAAAGTCAAGAAGAAGAAGGCAAAGACAGGAAGAAAAGAGGCTTGCCAGCATTGCAATTGGCACTGGCATAGAATATACAAAGACCAGCAATGAGGAAACAACTCAGAATATGATCAGAAACCTACATGGTTGTTGGGTCATAAATGATAGTGTATATGTCCTAGAGACAGTCCTTACTAAGGGCATAGAGCCCTTATAGAGGGCATATATGTACTATTACACAGGTCAACGTAATATAATATATGTTTGTTGCTTTTACTATTGAGTATCGCTTTCATATTTATATTACACGAGGCATGCAGCATGTCATATCTCTATTACTGTCTGTATTGATATTAAACATGTCCCCTCGGATAGATGACGATCACACAGATGGTGGGATCTATGTGAGTTATCATCTATCCCAAACTCTCCCTAATCGAGGTTCATCTCGGATGTAGGGGTCTGAATGAACCAGACGAGACTAGTATGCGTGGAGGTTATACTTGTTGGAGCAAGTGTGAGCCAATCCCGCGGCCACGGAACGGATTGTTGGACAATCGAGAAACATTCCCATAACTGCGGATAGTTGTTCGAAGAAGGATTATCGAACAATGGAAGTACCCACCGAACACTCCCATCGATGTATACTCTACACCGAAGTGTCTATGGGAACCGGTAAGTTGTCGAAGTGATGCCAGTCGTCCTTTGTACTTACAGGACTTTATCATCACATTTGTTGCCCCATATCCTTGGTGGACCCGTCGATGTCAGCTCTGAATAAGCAGTTGACCTAAGACACGATCCAGGATTATGGTTACATACAAATGGGGATGATAAGTGATTCTGTGAAGGATTCATCTCTCAAGTGTAGCACAGGAGAGTACTGCTCATAATCTGCATAGTTGTGTTGGTAAAGTCACTGGCCAGTGCAAATGATATATTATGATGGTCATAAGTATATCTTAACCAAGCAACTCCCTGAGACGCCCGTGGATGTATTATTGGGATAGACACTTCATCGATCCTAGATACATTTGAGAAAGTCAGATGAAGGGACGTTACCATCGCCGCGTTGAGCGCACCAGGCTTCGCAACGAAAAGGGTTAGCTTTGAGAAACCTCTCAAACGTCCTCATGTATTAATATTGCAAATGGAACCGTCTAGGAATTCCATGTTGCCTAGTCTAGGACTTGCTTAATACGATGAGGCACTATGGGTCACACTATGTGGTGATTCAGCCTATCAGAATATCCTTGAAGATGGAATCGCAATTAATTTGGAATTAATTGTGATTGATGGATTATAATTGATTTGGAATTAATTATAATATTTGGTGGCTCAATTGATGATTTGGAATTATTAATTGAATTGGCTAATTAATTGTATTTTATGTAAATACAATTAAAGATTATATTTTGGAAATATAATAGAGGTTTGATTTGAAAGGATATGTTAGTTTAGAATTAACATATGCACTTGGGCAAAATCTACTTGGAGTTTGAATTGCCTTAGAACTATAAGTGGGTACCAAAATTGGGACCCACCTATCTCCCGTAGGACTGGGCGCGCGCGCGCATAGATGAGATAGGGGAAGGAGTTCGACTCCTTCCTCTATTAGAAGTCAAAGGGATAAGTTAGATTTTCCTGATTGAGTTTTAATTTGATTGGGAATGTCTAGACTTGATATTGGTTTACTAGTGCGATAAGAATTAAATTCTTATTCCTTTACGAAGTCTAATTGCTTATGCTTTGGGCATAGACTTTAAAAAGCTCAAGGTGACATAGACTTTCACAGTTATTCTACCCAGTTTTCTTAGAGAAAATAAAAAGCTCTCCCCTTCTCTAAATAGCCATACGCGCGCGCCACCTACGCCGGAGGAATCGCCGCCCCGTCTTCTTGGTCACACAAAGAATATCCTAGCAATCTTCCGATAGGCTGTTCATCCGTGGATACCAAGGTTGAGGTTCTAGGAGCTGGAAACTAACTCTTATTGTCTTGCAGATAATCATAGTATTGCAGATTTCTTCGACTTCGGCGAAGGAGAAGATACACCGGATTATTACGAAGACTTGGAAGCTGCTTTGGAAGGTTAGTCTTCTAATTGACGTGTTTATATATATACGACATATACATAATCAATTAACCTGTATGTTAAGAAATTTTTTGAAATTCCGCTGCGTACCCTAGGGGTAACTCTGACCGTATTTTCTTACAGTGGTATCAGAGCCAGGTTAATTGATTACGTATATACGTATATATATTAGACTAAAGCATAAGCAATTAGACTTTGTAAAGGAATAAGAATCTAATTCTTGTCGCACAAGGAAATCAATATCAAGTCTAGATTCATTCCCAATCAAATTAAAACTCAATCAGGAAAATCTAACTTATCCCTTGGACTTCTAATAGAGGAAGGAGTCGAACTCCTTCCCCTACCCAGCCACGCGCGCGCCCGCGCCCAGTCCTACGAGAGGTGGGTCTCACTTTTGGGACCCACTTATATTTTAAGGCAATCCAAACTCCAAGTAGATTTTGCCCAAGTGCATATGTTAATTCTAAATTAACATATCCTTTCTAATCGAACCTCCATTATATTTCTAAAATATAATCTTTAATTGTATTTACATAAAATACAATTAATTAGCCAATCAATTAATAATTCAAAATCATTAATTGAGCCACCAAATATTATAATTAATTCCAAATTAATTATAATCCATCAATCACAATTAATTCCAAATTAATTGCGATTCCATCTTCAAGGATATTCTGATAGCCTGAATCACCACATAGTGTGACCCATAGGGCCTCACCGTATTAAGCAAGTCCTAGACTAGGCAACATGGAATTCCTATACGGTTCCATTTGTAATATTAATACGTGAGGACGTCTGAGAGGTTTCTCAAAGCTAACCCTTTCGTTGCGAAGCCTGTTGCGCTCAACGAGGCGATGGTAACGTCCCTTCATCTGACTTGCTCGAATGTATCTAGGATCGATGAAGTGTCTATCCCAATAATACATCCACGGGCGTCTCAGGGAGTTTCTTGGTTAAGATATACTTATGACTATCATAATATATCATTTTCACTGGCGAGTGACTTTACCAACACAACTATGCAGACTATGAGCAGTGCTCTCCTGTGCTACACTTGAGAGATGAATCCTTCACAGAATCACTTATCACCCCCATTTGTATTTAGCCATAATCCTGGATCGTGTCTTAGGTCAGCTGCTTATTCAGAGCTGACATCGACGGGTCCACCAAGGATATGGGGCAACAAATGTGATGATAAAGTCCTGTAAGTACAAAGGACGAATGGCATCACTTCGACAACTCACCGGTTCCCATAGACACGTCGGTGTAGAGTATACATCGATGGGAGTGTCCGGTGGGTACTTCCATTGTTCGATAAAGCTTCTTCGAACAACTATGCGCAGTTATGGGAACGTTTCTCGATTGTCCAACAATCCGTTCCGTGGCCGTGGGATCGGCTCACACTTGCTCCAACAAGTATAACCTCCACGCATACTAGTCTTGTCAGGTTCATTCAGACCCCCACATCCGAGATGAACCACGACTAGGGAGAGTTTGGGATAGATGATAACTCACATAGCTCCCACTAACTGTGTGATCGGTCATCTATCATAGGGGACATGTTTAATATCAATACAGACAGTAATAAAGATATGACATGCTGCAGCCTGGTGTAATATAAATATGAAAGCGATACTCAATAGTAAAATGCAACAAACATATATTATATTACGTTGACCTGTGTAATAGTACATATATGCCCTCTATAAGGGCACCATGCCCTTAGTAAAGGCTGTCTCTAGGACATATACACTATCAACCATCTGGTCCCGGAGCTTTCCTATCTCCCATAGAAAAGACTACTTGCTTCACTTCTTCAAGGGATATCTTCCTGCTAAGGGCCATATTCATCTCATCTGTAACAATTGCCGGATGGGGAAACACAGACTTATCAATGGATATAGTGGGGGAAGCAGAACCAAACAGTTCTTTATAGAAATTCAAAGTATGAGCTGTTATATTCTCTTGACCAGTAATACGTGCTCCCTGAATATCAAGCAAAGTCCAAATCTTGTTTTCTTGCCTTCGTTGTTTCACTTGTGAGTGATAGAAAGCCGAAGTAGCCTCACCATCAGCCGCCCAATTCAATTTGGCACGTTGTTGTAAAAGAGACAACTGTTTCTCCCTAATTGCCTTATAATCTTCAAGAGCTGCTTTAGACAAATTCATAATATCAGTATCAAAAGGATTCCGCAAAACTTTCTTTTGTATATCTTCCAGTTTCTCATGAGCCAGCTTCACTTGCTTATCCATTTGTGCGTACTTATCACCATTCAAGAGTTTTAGCTTTCTCTTAATTTCAGCCAAATGCACACAAACCTGATACATGGCACAACCACTGACCTTCTGATCCCAACAGGACTTGACAAGTTGAAGAAAATTTGTATCCTTAGCCCAAAAGTTCTTGAACTTAAACGGAGCTCCAGTCTTGAACATTGGTTTAAACATCTGAACAAGAATTGGAGAATGATCCGACATGCTTTTAGGAAGAAAGTCCACCACAGATTCGTAATGCATATCTTGCCAATCTTTATTCACAAGAGCACGATCCAATTTACAGAACGTATGACTATTATCCCACGTAAAAATCTGCCCAATATACTTATGATCACAAAGCCCACTACTGGTACATAAATCAACCAATTCAGAAGATACCTGAAATTTAGCACCAGAGTCGTGCACTTTCTCAGAACTGTCCATCACAGTATTATAATCACCAAGCAGAATCCAGGGCTCATTAATCTGCTGATTAAGTCGAATAATATCTTTCCAGACTTGTGCTCTTCTATTCGCCAGATTATGAGCATAAATGAAAGAACAGAAAAAATTAAACATCCCGTCTCTGGATTTTACTCTACAATGCATTATTTGATCTGTACATAAAATGACATCCAACTCCACCAAATTCTCATCCCAAAACACAAAGATCCTGCAATTCTTCTCATGCTGGATGTTACTTGCATAATTCATATGCCAAGTTCTCTTCCAATAATCCCGGAAATCATCCCAAGGTTTTCCCTCCCTAATTCTAGTTTCTAAAGCTGCCCCTAACACTATTTTATTCTTATTTACATGCTTTTTCAAATCATTTTTCTTGAGAAGGCTATTAAGCCCTCTCATATTCCAAGTGAGAATATTAAAGCTATCCATCAGGAGGATCAGGATCTGGCATTCCACCACCTTTGGAGCCTCTCAACATATACTGACATTGAGAAGGAGGAATATTCTCCTTATTCTTTTTCCTTCTCTGTTTCTTCTGTAGACCATCCCCTTCTACATTATGATTCTCAGTTACATGTGTTTTCCTAATAATCTCCCCATCATTAGATGACTGGTCAAGAACAGGTTGATTCCCAGTCTGCAAAGGATTCAAACTTGTGTCATTCAACCCAGACTCAAGCAAACTGGCACCTCCAGTAACCGTATTATGAGTAGTAACCATCAAATGATTGTCTGCAGTTTTCACCATCTCAACCTCCTTGAAGACAGTATCCTTTCTATTTTCCACAATACTACCAGATACTACAGTATCAAAACTACTAACCACAGTACCTGGTACAACATTATCTCCCTTCTGACTGGTACTAGTAGAAGAAGCTGGAATAACAAGAGGAGCAGTAATATCACCAATTTGGACAGACCTATTCAGAGCATCACCTTGATCAGACAAAACCTCCCGCAATTGATTAATGTTCTCAGTACTAGTCGAATAACTTCTGGTATTATCCCTCACATTTTCCCTAGCACCATTATCTCTTCTCTGCCAGACTTGTGCCTCCCTCATTGTACACCTGCTCACCAAGTGCCCAAAGCTGTGGCATCTAGTACAATGCACCGACCTATACTCATATTCAATTCTCTGCTTAACAGGCTCACCAGAAGGCCCTTGCAACATGATGAAATCTTTTAACGGCATGCTAGCATCCACCTCAATCAACATCCTAGCATAAGACACCCTGATCCTCTCAGTAGTCAGTTTATCAATAACGCAAGGAGTCCCTATCATACTACCAATCAAACCCAACATATGAGTAGACCAAATGCTAAGTCTAATTCAGGTAGTTTTACCCAGACTGGTTGGTGTTTGAGACTAGTGATATCCAGCTTCATACCAGGTTTCCATTGCCTGAGTAACAAAGGATTACAGCCATTCACCGTCCAAGGCCCACCATTCAGTACAGATAGCATATCAATTTCATTCTCAAATCTAAAGATACAGACACCTCTGTCAGTCATACTGATCGAAGGAATTGCTTTCCAGTTATTCTTCACATAACTCATAAGCGCATTATAGACCGGTTTCATGCCAACAATAGTCCCAATCAATGAGAATTGCCAATAATTGATTCCTTCACGTAAATCTTCATCACCATAGACAAGGATATCTGGATTCACAGGCTTTGTATAAGCTAGGGCACAACTATTGACAGGATTACGATTACCTGCAAGCACATGGCTGTAGCTACGCTGCTGAAACTGCCTTCTTCCTATATCTCCAATCTGTCTCGGATGACGAGCATCATTCACTTGTTCAGTAGATGGTCGCTGCGCCAGCACTGGATTTACGACTCTCTGTTCCTCTGCAATTTCATCACTTTCCGAATAGACTTCTTCAAAATCCAGCGGTAGATCATTCAGAGCTTCAGCAATTTCACGCTCACTTCCTGCGTTACGTGAGGATCGATTGTCTCTCATCCTTGCCATGATCGAAATCAAAAAGGAAAGGGGAAATTTTGCAGGTTTGGCTATGGCGGAAAAGAAAGGGGGAAAAAGGAGACTTTCTCTCTCTACTTTCCTCTCTCCTCAAGTGTCTGCTTTTATGTGGATGCAATTGATTCTATGATTAATTCGATTTTCAAAAGTTTTGTTTTTATATAAATTTTGAATTTATATTTTTTTCAAAAAAAAAAAAATTTATATATATTTACTTCGACCGGGCCGCCTGCCTGCCGCAGGCGCCCGGGCGCCTGCGGGACCGCAGGCGCTGTGCCGGCGGCACGGGCGCTAGGCGCCCGCGTGCCGCAGGCACCCGCGCCTGCGGACGCAGGCGGCCGAGCGCCCGGGGCCGCAGGCACCGTGGGGACGGGACTAGGTCCCGTCCCATATTTTAATAAATATATATTTTCTCGGGTTGGACCCAAAATCGAATTTTGAAAATTTTGAGGATTGAATTTTATATTTGAAATATAAATATGATTTAATTGTAATTGTTTTTAACTAGAGGGGTTAAATTTAATTAGCATAAAGTTAAAGGGCTTATTTGTAATTTTTCAATTTATTGTTTATTGCAAATTAGTCCTTCTACTTTTGAATTTTAGATTTAACACCTCCAAGGTTTTAAAAATTACAATTAAGTCCTTCGGGTTTTCGAAAATTGCTACTTGGTCAATAGAATTTTCGATTTTTCAATCTAGTCCAGATTTTCAATTATTTCATAGAGATTATAAGTATGGGATTATAATTTTCATAATGAAATTATGAAGTCATTTGTCATCCACATAGGCTACTACTTGTTTCATATGCTCGATATGCTATTGTTTGATAATGCATGTTTAAATAACAAGTATTTTACTTTCCGTTCGACCGCTATGCATGCGAGGGTAGGCGGCGCCCTCTTATATGTCGGACCGCATATTTATGTATGGATAGGCGGCATCCATTACTTGTAAACCGCTCATGCATGATGGGTAGGCGGCGCCCTTATTTGTTTGTAGATGACTGATAACAACCCTAAAGCGACAAGCCCCAACCAATATAAGTACAAAAATATACATATGTATGTATTTCTGAGATGCTTTCCATAGGGTGCTTTAATTCTGAACTTTCATTGCGTTTTCTTGTATTGGCGACCTCGTCTTACAGACTCGCAGTGATCGTCAGATTAGAGTAAGCCTATGGTTATGACTTACTGCATATTGTATCTAGCGACCTCGATAGGTACAATATGTAGGGCATCGGGTTAAATTATATTTAACAACCAAGAGTTGCGTGACGCAATTGGATAGTCCTACCGGTCATATTATGCTATGCGACCAGCCCCCGTTGGAGTATAGCATAGTATGGATTTGGATCTTGGCCACTACGGTAACTTGTTGGATATTACCCGTATGTTTGTTGTGGGGGCAAGAATATGTGAAAATAGTGGAAGGTAAACAGCTAAAGGACTTTGTTGTTTAGTTATGTTGACTGTGTATTTAGAAATAATATTTCAATAGTTGATTTATTATTTTCGTTCTATATTATTTCTTCTTAGGATATTAGAAATGGCGAGTATCTCGCTCCGTGCTGTCTTAGAGAAGCAAATTTTGACCGGACCAAACTTCCTAGATTGGATCAGGAATATACGTTTGGTGCTGAGGTACGAAAAGATTGAGTACGTCTTGGACGAGGTCATTCCCGTGTGCCCCGAAAATCAGACTGCCGATCAGGTTGCTGCTTGGAAACAAGCCAACAAGGCAAAGTCTAATAAGCATCTTGAGGATGCTAGATCCGCGCAGTGTATTATGCTGGCGGCAATGAGCAATGAGCTGCAGAGGCAACATGAAAGCATGTTGTCGTATGAGATGCTGAAGCATCTTGAGTCGCTCTTTAAGACGACAGCTAGAAGTGTTGAATTTGATTTGATCAAAGAGATACACAGATGCAAGCTCAATGAAGGAGGGAACATGTATGAGCATGTTCTCAAAATGATTGGTCTCTTTGAAAAGCTTGCCGATGCCGGCGTTAAGCTAGAGAACAAGATCATGGTGATCTTTGTCCTTCAATCATTGCTGAGTTCGTATTCGCAGTTCATCATTAATTACACGATGAATGCGAAGGACGTAACACTGCCGAAACTTCATAATCTGCTGAAGACATATGATCAAACTCTTCCTAAGAAGGAGAAGTCGATCATGCTTATTGGGCAACCGTCTAACCCAAACCCGAGAAACAAAGGTGCTAAGGGTAAGGGAAAGTCGGCAGCCAAGGCTAACACTTGGAGTGATAAGCCTAATTGCCGAACCAGAAAAGGAATTTCAAGAGAAGCGGAATGGTACGCACAGATGAATGTCTTTTCTGTAAGCAGAAAGGACATTGGAAGAAAGATTGCCCTAAGCTTAGGGCAGATCAAGCTAAGAAGCCACCGCCTTCTGGCTCAGGTATGTTTGTTATTGAAATGAACATGACTACTTTTGACTCCAATGGTTGGGTATTAGATACAACCTGTGGCTCACACATTTGTAATAATGTGCAGGGGCTAATTGATCACAGGCTAGTCAAGCAAGGTGAAATCGACTTGCATGTTGGGAACGGCAATCCAGTTGAAGCCAAACGCGTTGGACGCAGCAAGATAGATTTACCTTCGGGACAATGTTTAGAACCTGATAATGTTTATTTTGTTCCATCCATTGTCATAAATATTATTTCCATTCCATTGTTAGACAATATGGGGTTTTCCTTTCGATTTGCGAATAATACTTGTTATTTTTCATTAAATGATCAGTATTATGGAAAAGCTCGCTTGGTGAATAGTTTATATTTTTTGCAAAGTAGTCTACCTTTATTTCAAATACATAACAAACAACCGTCTTCAAGTAGGAAGAATAATCCATCTTATCTATGGCATTGTCGGCTAGGCCATACCAATGAAACACGGATTCAAAGACTAAGGAAGTTGGACTACTTAGAACCATTTGATTTTGAATCATATGGTACATGCGAATCATGTGTTAAGGGTAAGATGACGAACAAACCTTTTGTTGGACAAGGTGTTCGTGCCACTCGCTGCTTAGAGCTCATACATACCGATGTATGTGGACCTTTTAAAGTCCATGCGCGTGGGGGTTATCCTTACTTCGTTACCTTTACTGACGATTTCTCAAGGTATGGATATATTTATCTTATGAAGAATAAATCCGAGACCTTTGGGAAATTCAAGGAGTTTAGGAATGAGGTCGAGAATGAATTGAACCTAAGGATAGTCACTCTTCGATCAGATCGAGGAGGTGAATACCTTAGTGAAGAATTTATCGTCTACTTGAAGGAAAATGGAATTCAATCGCAATGGACTCCTCCTGGAACACCACAGTTAAATGGTGTGTCTGAGAGGAGGAATCGCCCCTGTTAGACATGGTAAGATCAATGATTGGATTCTCGACTCTTCCAAAGTATCTGTTGGGATATGCACTACAAACTGCAATCTACATTCTGGACCGTGTACCATCTAAATCAGTGGAGAAAACTCCTTATGAGTTATGGAAGGGAAAGAAGCCCTCACTGGGCTATCTTAGACCTTGGGGCTGTCCTACGATAGTCAAACTGATGCTCACTGATAAGTTAGATGCCAAGGGTGTCAAAGTATATTTCATAGTCTATCCTCGTCAGACGAGAGGCTATGAATTCTATCATGCTGAAGATCACAAGGTGATCGTATCTAGAAACGTCAAGTTTTTAGAAGCTGAATACCTCGAAGAAGACAGGTTAGATGACATGATAGAACTTGAAGAAATTCAAGACTTTGACACGCGTGAACATGAGGACTCTAAATCTTCCGATTTGGACTCAAGTTCAGTGGGAGCTTTCGAAGCAGACAAGGGTAATGATATGACACTTGCTAGGCATGTCATAGTCAGTGGGAGTCCTGTGATTAGATCAACAGTTGAAACCACACCAATAGAACCCGTTGTCAACCAACCTGTGCAACAAGTTGCACAAGAGCAGCCTCCCGCAAGGGAACAGGGTCGCGGGGTGATGATGTCGTTTTTCACCAATTAAATTTGTTTAATAGCCAAAGAACACTTATCACTACACAAACTAGAGTGCAATGGCAAGTTGTCCCCGAGTGTCGTTCTCTCGGGACCTAACGTGGCTTTGTTTGTGGTTTTTGCTAGTTATTTCAGACAACGTGTTCAAGTGTTTATAGAATTGTTTTCTTAGAACAAAGCAACGAGAAATCAGATTGTTGTAATCAAGTTTGGAAAACGGTTGGTGATAGAAATCAAATACACATGCATGGGTTACGAATATGCTCACAAGTTCAGTGCGTAAAACCTTCGATCAAGTCTGCTAAGCAACTCGTCTAGGTAACTTTCAAGACACACATCATGAAAGGTCACTATCAATAATTTAGAGGTGCTTGTCACTAACACCATTTATCTAGCATGCTGCAAATCTCTAACATACAATCCTATAGCTTTCATTGACCAACGAGTTTGTCACTATACTCAATTCGAATATATTTTATAGGCAACTAAGAATCATATGAAGGAATTTGCAGCAAGATTGACTCACAACCTCATGTAAGCATAAACATAACCCATAGCATGCATATTCTACATTCTACCACCATCACAAAGGATTTAGCTACTCATATTCATCAACATAGACATCAAATCATATGAATTGTAAATAGAATACATCAAATCAAACTACTAGACAAGAGATAATGATACAATGTTACCACCAAGCTGTCACTAATCGGTGGGTATTGATGAAAACCTCTCCGTAGATGAAACAATGGATGCAATCCTATGCCAAAACCTTTAATCCAATCTAAAATACAATGTAATATGAGTTTTCTCTGAGTTTTGGGACTTAGGAGCTCTCCAAAACGAAGCCAATGTTCAAAAGTCTCCCCAAAAGTAACTGAAAATCAGATTTAAGAAGGAAAATCCGAAAACGTAACCGCTGCCAAGCGGACCGCTTGGCAAGCGAAGCGCTTGGGCCCCCCAAGCGCTTCGCTTGGCTGCTGTGCCAAAACTACTGGAAAATGAAGCGGAGCGCTTCACTATTCCAGGCGCTTAGCTTGGCTCCTGGGCAGATTTTTGTCTTCCAACTCAATCTTTTTGCCCTCGTACGGCCCTCGGGTGCCTTGGACTCATCCTTCTCAATGCTTATTGATGCTCAAACACTCACGACCAAGCCGTGGAGATCAAGGAACTTCAACGGGGCCATTTTCTATCAAAAAAGCTCGTTTTTAGCTCCAAAAACGCCATTTCGTTCCTAAGTGCCTGGAAATGCAGAAAACAATAAACGTGACACTATTCTACAAAACTAACCAAAAAACAAGGCTAAAAGGTAGCAAAAGAAGGTAAAAAAGACAAGATGAACGCGTCAAAAATACGTTCATCACGGGGCGTGACCAGCTGCATCAGTACCCACTGATAATGTCCGTGTTATACGAAGCCAGAAAAGAAAAGCACCAGAATCAGTCGAACTCTGTAGGTCGAAGAGGATCCTAAAAGGACCTCATAAGCAAAGCCTTATGATAGAAGACATCAGTGAACTTGATGTCGGCTTATCAGATCGGGAAGATCCCGAGACCTACAAAGAGGCAATAATTGATATTGACTCAGACAAATGGCTAGAGGCCATGGAATTGGAGATGGACACCATGTACCAGAACCAAGTTTGGAACTTGGTAGACTTGCCCCAAGGGGTTAGACCTATTGGGTGCAAATGGGTCTTTAAACGAAAGACAGATGCCGATGGCAAGGTACAAACGCACAAAGCTAGGCTTGTGGCGAAAGGCTACACGCAAAGGTATGGCATCCATTACGATGAAACCTTTTCACCGGTAGCAAAATTGAAGTCCATTCGAATTCTACTTGCGATAGCTTCCTACTATGATTATGAAATCTGGCAGATGGATGTAAAGACTGCCTTCCTCAATGGCAACCTTGAGGAAGAGGTCTATATGGTACAGCTGGAAGGTTTTATTAGTAAAACCAGGCCAACTGCTGTATGCAAGTTACAAAGATCCATCTATGGGCTAAAGCAAGCGTCAAGGAGCTGGAATATCTGCTTTGATGAAGCTGTCAAATCGTTTGACTTCATCAGAAGCAAGGAAGATCCCTGTGTCTACGCTAGGCACAGCGACAAGGGAGTCGTTTTCATGATCATTTATGTTGATGACATTTTGATCATGGGAAACAATGTCTCTATGCTAGAAGAGACTAAAGTTTGGTTATCAAGTACCTTCTCGATGAAGGACTTGGGTGAAGCGAACTACATCCTAGGGATCAAGATCTTTAGAGATAGATCCAAGAGGATGTTAGGAATGACACAGTCCACCTACATCGACAAAATACTGAAGCGTTTTAAGATGGACGACTCAAAGAGAGGCTTTCTCCCAGCTAGGCATGGGATTGTCTTATCAGTTAAGGATGGTCCTAAAACTGATGAAGAAAGAAACGCAATGAGTCGTGTGCCCTATGCTTCGGCAGTAGGGTCTATAATGTATGCAATGAATTGCACAAGGCCCGATGTGGCATATGCGCTTAGTGTCACTTGTCAACACCAACAGAATCTAGGAGTACCTCACTGGACTGCTGTAAAGAACATTCTTAAGTACCTTCGACGGACTAAAGAGATGTTCTTGGTGTTTGGTGGAGAACCAGAATTAAAGATGTCTGGGTATGTCGACGCTGGATTTGAATCAGATCCTGATGACTTTAAGTCACAGACAGGATACGTATTCAAATTGAACAGAGGAGCTGTCTGTTGGAAGAGTTCTAAGCAAGCCACGGTTTCTGACTCATCCACAGAATCCGAGTACATTGCTGCATCAGAAGCATCGAAAGAAGCTGTCTGGATTTCAGAGTTCTTGAAGGAATTGAGGGTTGTTCCTGCTCCCAGTCCAATAACGATTTATTGTGACAATACGGGCGCCGTCGCTCAAGCTAGGGAGCCTAGATCTACAAACAAGAACAAACATGTACTTAGAAAATATCACGTTATACGTGAGATTATAGATAGAGGAGAAGTTAGTATAGAATGTGTCTCTACCACGGACAACGTGGCAGATCCTTTCACCAAGGTCTTATCAGTGGAAGTCCACTTAAGACATTATGCTAATCTGGGTATTAGGCATAAAGGTGACTGGCTCTAGTCCAAGTGGGAGATTGATAGTGTATATGTCCTAGAGACAGTCCTTACTAAGGACATAGAGCCCTTATAGAGGGCATATATGTACTATTACACAGGTCAACGTAATATAATATATGTTTGTTGCTTTTACTATTGAGTATCGCTTTCATATTTATATTACACCAGGCATGCAGCATGTCATATCTCTATTACTGTCTGTATTGATATTAAACATGTCCCCTCGGATAGATGACCGATCACACAGATAGTGGGAGCTATGTGAGTTATCATCTATCTCAAACTCTCCCTAGTCGAGGTTCATCTCGGATGTAGGGGTCTGAATGAACCAGACGAGACTAGTATGCGTGGAGGTTATACTTGTTGGAGCAAGTGTGAGCCGATCCCACGACCACGAAACGAATTGTTGGACAATCGAGAAACGTTCCCATAACTGCGCATAGTTGTTCGAAGAAGGATTATCGAACAATGGAAGTACCCACCGGACACTCCCATCGATGTATACTCTACACCGAAGTGTCTATGGGAACCGGTAAGTTGTCGAAGTGATGCCAGTCGTCCTTTGTACTTACAGGACTTTATCATCACATTTGTTGCCCCATATCCTTGGTGGACCCGTCGATGTCAGCTCTGAATAAGCAGTTGACCTAAGACACGATCCAGGATTATGGTTACATACAAATGGGGATGATAAGTGATTCTGTGAAGGATTCATCTCTCAAGTGTAGCACAGGAGAGTACTGCTCATAGTCTGCATAGTTGTGTTGGTAAAGTCACTGGCCAGTGCAAACGATATATTATGATGGTCATAATTATATCTTAACCAAGCAACTCCCTGAGACGCCCGTGGATGTATTATTGGGATAGACACTTCATCGATCCTAGGTACACTCGAGCAAGTCAGATGAAGGGACGCTACCATCGCCGCGTTGAGCGCAACAGGCTTCGCAACGAAAGGGTTAGCTTTGAGAAACCTGTCAAACGTCCTCATGTATTAATATTGCAAATGGAACCGTCTAGGAATTCCATGTTGCCTAGTCTAGGACTTGCTTAATACGATGAGGCCATATGGGTCACACTATGTGGTGATTCAGCCTATCAGAATATCCTTGACGATGGAATCGCAATTAATTTGGAATTAATTGTGATTGATGGATTATAATTGATTTGAAATTAATTATAATATTTGGTGGCTCAATTAATGATTTGTAATTATTAATTGAATTGGCTAATTAATTGTATTTTATGTAAATACAATTAAAGATTATATTTTGGAAATATAATTGAGGTTTGATTTGAAAGGATATGTTAGTTTAGAATTAACATATGCACTTGGACAAAATCTACTTGGAGTTTGAATTGCCTTAGAACTATAAGTGGGTCCCAAAATTGGGACCCACCTATCTCCCGTAGGACTGGGCGCGCGCGCGCGCATAGATGAGATAGGGGAAGGAGTTCGACTCCTTCCTCTATTAGAAGTCAAAGGGATAAGTTAGATTTTCCTGATTGAGTTTTAATTTGATTGGGAATGAATCTAGACTTGATATTGGTTTACTAGTGCGATAAGAATTAGATTCTTATTCCTTTACGAAGTCTAATTGCTTATGCTTTAGGCTTCTATTTACTACTATATATAGTAGACTATTGGAGAGCTTTTGACATAGACTTTCACATTTATTCTACCCAGTTTTCTTAGAGAAAATAAAAAGCTCTCCCCTCCTCTAAATAGCCACACGCGCGCGCCACCTCTGCTGGAGGAGTCGCCGCCTCGTCTTCTTGGTCACACAAAGAATATCCTAACATTCTTCCGATAGGCTGTTCATCCGTGGATACCAAGGTTGAGGTTCTAGGAGCTGGAAACTAACTCTTATTGTCTTGTAGATAATCAGAGTATTGCAGATATCTTCGACTTCGGCGAAGGAGAAGATACACCGGATTATTACGAAGACTTGGAAGCTGCTTTGGAAGTAGGGTTAGTCTTCTAATTGACGTGTTTATATATATACGACATATACATAATCAATTAACCTGTATGTTAAGAAAAATTTTGAAATTCCGCTGCTGTAACACCCCGTTTTTTTTTAATTATTTATTTAATTATTTAATTATTATTTTATTATTTAATTATTTATTTTAGTTAATTAATTATCAGAGTAAATTATTTATTCGATAATTAGTTAATTATTTTCGCGTGTTAGTTCGTTTCGTTCTGTTATCGAACTGGACTATCTGATCTGCTAGCTTTTGGCCCAATTCTTGAACCAGTCAAAGGCCCATTTGACCGGCCCATTTTCTCACTTAAACCCTAACCCTAGCCTGCCCATTCCCTCTTTCTCTCTTAGCCGTAACACCCTAACCGAAAGAAAGAAAAGAAGAAAGAAAGGAAGAAAAAGGAGAAGAAAGGAAGAAAAGAGAGAAGAGAGAGGAGAAAGAGATTTCGATTGCTGCTGCGCCGTCTGTCTCTGTCCTCACCGCCGCGTCCCGCCGCCGTCGACTCCGTTCCGGTCCGCCAAGCCGCCGCGTTCCCGTCCGATTATCTGCGCCGCCGCCGCTGTCCGATCTGTGGCTGCCGTCGATCGATCGGTCTGTTGTCCCCGCGCCGCACCACAGCCGCCGCTCCGTACGCCGCACCACAGCCGCCGCTCCGTACGCCGCGCCGCCATCTCCGTTCCGTTCGATCGCGCCCCTGCTCTGTTCATCTCTGTCCGTGCTCCGTCCGTGTTAATCGATCGATCGATCGATTAATCGATCGATCGATCGATTGTTCGATCGCCGCCGTTCCGCGTGCCGCGCCGCCGCCGTTCCTGTCCCGTCAAACCGCGCCGCCACTCCCGTTCTGTTCGAGGTCCGCCGCCGGTCTCCCCGTCCGATCGGTAAGCTTGCTCTCTCCCTCCGGTCCGAATTCGATTGTGATTTCGATTCGATTCGAATTTCGTTTTGATTCCTTTTCCTTTTCGGTTTATTCGATTTGCAGATTTACAGATTGTTCAAATCTTGTTTTCGATTCAAAGGTAAAACTCGAATCCCTTACTGTTCGTTTAATTCGAAATTCTTATTATGTGCGGACGATTTTACCCTTGGACGGTTTTGCCCTTGAACGATCTGACTGTGTTGTTTAATTCGAACTGAGAACCGGGACTTAGGATTCGTTAGTTGTAGTTACTGTTTGCTGGACTTGTGACTTTTGACCTCGTATGATTGACTTTGATTTACTGTTTGATCTCGGAAGGACTTTTGGACTCCGTTGTTATGGTTTGAAACTTT
This sequence comes from Plantago ovata, assembly GCA_028274465.1. Taxonomy (NCBI): domain Eukaryota; kingdom Viridiplantae; phylum Streptophyta; class Magnoliopsida; order Lamiales; family Plantaginaceae; genus Plantago; species Plantago ovata. The sequence continues at coordinate 79,265,239 of CM051455.1, read as the reverse complement.
GTGGACTGATTTGGGAAACTTAAAAACCTAAAGGACCTTTTTGCAATTTTACTTTAGACCGTAGTTGACTGACAGTAGGCTTGTATCGTAAACCTTGTTGTTTTGAGAAGACTGTTAAGTGTTGGACTTCTGGTTTGTTTGTTCTGTCGGTTTCGAAAAGGTTTTTCTTGCAATTTACCACCTGAGGGTATTTTGGTAATTTCCAGAATCTGAAAACCGGAAGAGTTTCTGAAAATGTTTTAAACTTAGTTTCTGGTTTTGTAAGTTAGAAAAGACTTGACTTGCTAGCTTAGTTGGTAGGTCTTTGTGTGACTAACTTAGAGGTCCCGAGTTCGAACCCCGACTTTACCATTCTTTTTTCAACCTTTTTCCTTCCGTCCGTTCGACTTCTAAGTTGTGTTAGTACTTTCTTGTTAGGTTCTCCGTTGTCCGTAAAACCGTAAGCTCATTTCTTGTTGAAGGTCGTTTGCTCGTAAGCTAAGGTGAGTGTTCACCCCTAAACCTATTATTTGCGAAAAACTGGAAGGCTATGTGACTGTTTGTGTCTATTACTATCTACTGTATATTGTATGCTTCCGCGTAAAAGTATAAGTCCTAAGTATGACTTTTTGCATTTCTGTTATTGCTACTCTGTTCTGTACTGACCTTTCTGCAGGAACACCTTTCGGTGTTAACTATTTGTATCTGTTGTTCTGTATCTGTTCTATTTCTGTGTGACCGGTCGATTAGGTTATGGTTAGGTAGGCTTGGGTAGTAGAGGACTATCGGGTTTGCTTGATCGTGGCCTAGTCTATTCCCTTTTAGGCGCGAGGCAGAAGTCGCTGAGGTCTATTAGGGTCGTAGGATCTGTTTCCCCAAAGTACACGGGGTTTTCTGTTTCTGTCCGGAGTTATGCATCCTCTGGAGGGAGCTATAAGGGCATTCTGGGAGTAGGAGCAATAAGGCGGGCTGCACCAACGGTCTACAACATATCTGTTCTGTTAATCTGTTATACGTGTTCTGTGCTGTTTGCTCGTTTTCTGAAAAGGATTTTGTTTTAAAACTGTTTTACTTTCTGTTTAACTTAGAACCTCACTGAGATCCTTTATCTCACACTCTTTTGTTTTTCCAAAATTCCTTCCTTCCAGATGCTGCTGAGGATGTGCGTGACTAGGAAGCCAGCGACTGAGAGAAGGGTCTGGGGTGTCACGGGTTTCTTTTCAAAATAAGAAGAACACTTTATTTGTCTTCATTCGTTGTCTTTTCGAACTTGAGTTGTCATTGAATATTGTTTGTTATTGTTAGCGTCAAAGTTTATTTTGGGCATTTATTGCCGACCGTTGTTATTAAAGTATTTTCGAATTTCCTTTTTCAAGAAAAGATTTTGTTTTCAAAACCGGTACCGTTACAGCTGCGTACCCTAGGGGTAACTCCGACCGTATTTTCTTACAATAAAGTTGGAAGATCTTCTGGCCAATGATTTCTTTCCAAATGTTGTACTTAATCAAATGTACACTTGGATTAAATTAAAAGTGCAATGAAAAGAAAGGGATCCTCCTCCCTACCCAAGAAACATTGCTGCAAGAAGTTAAAACAAGTGCCTGATTTGATTAAACCAATAGATGTTGCTTACTACAATGATCCTTTAACCACGAAGTCAAAGAAGAAATATGGTTTGATTCCTTATGAGTATTTTTATCTCACTGCCAAGGATCAAGAAGAAGATCTTCTCTGGTTAAGAAAGATTCATGCCGACAAGGGAATTTCAGATACACAACTTCTCCATGCCAGCAATTGGGGCATGCTCTTATGGGTACTTCACTACAAAGAAATGAATGGTGAAAACCATCATTATACTGCCTGCAAGAATGCAAGGATTATTCAACTTGAAGTCCGTACGCTACTTGAAGATTACGAGAAGGACTGTGTTGAATTCTCTGCTCTTGCTGAGAAGAGTGTAAGGGAGATTTTGAGGAAATCATCTGCTGGAATAGCTTAAGTCCCTTGTAAAAAGCTTTGTTTGTTTTGTTTGCTGATTTTTGTAGTTATCTCTAAACTTTCTTGTAAACTCACTGAAAGATAATTATCAGCAATAAGCTTTTGACTCTTATTGATTTTTGATTATGCATCTACTTATGCTTACTGTTTTATTATTCAAGTATGTTTACATTATTCAACTGATTTATTCAACATCAGAAACCTCTAAAAGGGTAACATTTAATTTAGCCATGGATGCAAACATCAAAAAGGGGGGAATTTGTTAGGAAACTTGTAAATTTTGATGAGCAATTAACCATGCTAAATTAAGGAAAGTCCAGTAACTAGTACTCTTAAGGTCCATAGGAATTTAGAATTTTAAAGGACATTGTAAAAGAGGAACGTTTGCTGAAGACTTAGTGTAGGTACTAGTTAGGTGCTTTAGGGTTCTGATGATGTACTTTGTTTTTACAAATGAACTATTGAAGCACTAGAACCGTTCAGAAACTTAAAGATTCGAAGACTGAAGACTTAAGAAGATTTCTAAAGATGTTATCTACAAAGGCACATGTTGCTCAGAAAGTGGAAATTTCAGCAACAGCTCGCATAAGTGAAAATCTATATGACAGAGTAGGTTGTGCTTGCTGAAACTGAGACTGACTGCTTGCTGAAATACATATGTGACCTCCTTGATGAAAGTACTTGCATTTGGGCTCCAACGTTCACATTTGAATTCCATTCAAATGAAAATTAAATGCAAAGTAAGAACGCGAAGAACATGAAGACTAGAAGACAAATGAAGGACGCTGCTGAAACTACAAAAGCAAGATAGTGACATCGTGAGGAACAAAGCCTTAGAATTTGAAGTTCAAACGGCTCCCTTGATTCACTATAAATAGAAGTCATCGCAAAGAGTTGAAGTGTGTCAACAACGTGATCAAACTCTCACTTGTGCTTAAACACTCAATCTTCCATACTCTTTACTGCTATTGATCCGTTCCAAGACTTAAGCTTGAAACAAAAGCTACTTATGAAGAAGTAGAACATTCACGGCTAAGAAATTAGTTAAGTGTTCTTTCTTTCAAACAAGAACAAGTCTTGACACCAGAAACAACTTAACTTGTTTACTGAAAAGTATTCCAAGTTTTGTTTCTTTAGATAACTTGTTATAGCTGAAAAATTATACTCAAGTCATCTCATCCCAAACCTCTCTAACTGATAAACACCCTTTTCAGGCGTGAAATTCAGGGGGAATTAATCAAGCATAGCTTTGCTGATTAAGTGTCCCAAGTTTGGTGGAGAACAAGGTTTCGTTCTCTAGTTAGGTTGGAAACAAAGCAAGTATGCTTTGGTTTTTGAAGAATCATTATAGATAGGTGTTGTAAGGAACCTCAAACTTATCTTAGTGGATTAAGTCCTATAAAGGACAAAGTGGATTAGTTGAGAGATTACGCCACTCTCAGATACCACTATAAAAAGTGTTTGTGTGATTTACTTTATCGCATTTAGTTTTCAGCAAGCTTAACTATCTGTACATTGTCACTCTGCTCCCTTGCTGAAACTAGCACTCTCTGAAAAGCACTTATTGTATAAAGTCTTCCGCACTCTGTTTTTTAAAGTACCAACAAAACTCGTTACTGAAAAGTAACTAGTACATGCTGAGAAAGTGAAGTATCAGCAAAGTCGCTACTGAAAAGTAATAAGCACTTGTTGAGAAAGTTTTTAAACGACGAAAGTTTGAAAAGACTATTCACCCCCCCCCCCCCCTCTAGTCTTTTCTTGTTGTTTAAAGGGACCAACAAGAGGTTTGGGATGAGATGACTTGAGTATAACTTTTTAGCTATAACAAGTTATCTAAAGAAACACAACTTGTAATACTTTGGCAGTAAGCAAGTTTGTTGTTTCTGGTGTCAAGACTTCTTGTTCCAAAGATAGAACACTTAACTAATTTCTTAGCCGTGAATGTTCTACTTCTTCACAAGTAGCTTTTGTTTCAAGCTTAAGTCTTGGAACGGATCAATAGCCAGTAGAGAGTAGAGAAGGATTTGAGTGTTTAAAGCACAAGTGATAGTTTGATCACATTGTTGACACACCTTCTACTCTTGCCTGATGACCTCTATTTATAGTGTCTCAAGGGAGCCGTTTGAATTTCAAATTCTAAGGCTTTGTACCTTAAGATATCACTATCTTGCTTTTGTACTTTCAGCAGCGTTCTTCATTTGTCTTCTTGTCTTCATGTTCTTCGCGTGCCTACTTTACATTTAATGTTCTTTTGAATCAAATTCAAATATGAACGTTGGAGCCAAAATGCAAGTACTCTTCAGCAAGGAGGTCACATATGTTGTCAGCAAGTGGTCAGTCTTAGTTTCAGCAAGCACAACCTACTCTGTCATATAGATTTTCACTTATGGAAGCTGTTGCTGAGATTCTCACTTTTTGAAGCAACATGTGCCTTTGTAGATACCTTTCTCAGAATTCTTCTAAGTCTTCAATCTTCGAACTTCAACTTTCAGAGGGGTTCTAGGTCTTCAATAGTTCGTTTGTAAAAACAAAGTACATCATTAGCAAACAAAAGAACCTAACTAGTACCTACACTAAGTCTTTCAGTAAACGTTCCTCTTTTACAATGTCCTTCAAATTCTAAATTCCTATGGACCTTAAGAGTACTAGTTAATGGACTTTCCTTAATTTAGCATGGTTAATTGCTCATCAAAATTACAAGTTTCCTAACAAACTTCAACATAAGGTATGATATATGTTTAATTGTTCAGCCGCAGACCAGAAAACATCAGCTATCCGAAACAGAGACCGTCCCGCAGGGAGCAGAGACAGAAATAGCATTGTTTGGCAAGTTCAATGGTCCCCACGTGTCGAGCACATGGGGGAGCAACCTCGTAGTACCGTAGCAGCTCCTGGTACGTGAAAGTTCATATATGATTTCAATGGAACTGTTGTACCTTAAGTATCAAATCTAACTTAACGTTATTGGTTCTCTTCGCAGCCCATCCAGTAGATGAACGTTGGAGGATTAAGGTTCACTATGATGGTTGGTTTGTAAAAGACAAATGGAGTGGCCCGATCTCTTATGACGGAGGAAAGCTTGCATACATATACATCAAGCACAGTAGCAGGTTCGACTACATTGCTTTGTGCGGAGCTATAATGGGAAGGCTTACCGGTCCAATGAAGAATCGTCTGATGTGGTATGTGTCTCCAACAACAGGGGACTTTGCTAGATCCCTTGTCCCATTGGTTTGCAATCACGACATAGACGCTATGTTTGAGAGGTACAACCGAGTTTCAAGCAAAAAAATTAAGGTTTACACCCAGCTTTCTGCGGTGAGGTGGCGGGAAGACAGAGACAAGTTAGTCAGGAATTATCGACTCCCAGATTCAATCGAAGATATGACATCCGGTTGTAAGGTTCCACCTTTCGATACCATCTGGCAACAAGTTCTTCGCAACGAAGAAGTAGCCCAGAAGAACTGGTATGTCACCTACAACCGTACGCCCATCTAGGGAAGGGACCGCTTCAGGATATGCCTCCCATTCCTGCATGTCACCATGCTGCGTGGGATTTGATCTGCCTGCCCTGTTGCTATAGTTTGTTAGTCCACTGTTTATGCTACTACCTGGGATTTGAGAACTGTCTGTAATGTGAACTTGGATAATTATTAGTACTAATGCTGCTGCTTTGGTTAATATTGACAATTAGGATAATTTGGTCGATTTATGAACTTTCAGTTTATCTCTTTTGTAAAGTTTAATGGGTGGTGTAAGAATCTTAGTTTGTCCTTTGTAAAATGTTTGTTGTTAATTACGTATATGCCTTATTTAGTCCGCGAAGCGTTATTTCACGTCCACACGTTTTAAATATACGTATCCTAGTACCCGTGAAACTTGGGTGATTCATATAAATTCAAAATATGAACATAATATTGTAGATGCAAATACAAGTGGTATTTCGACTGCATATGATATTTATGTAAGTGAAAAAGAAGTTATAAGGAAAACAACCTTCATTAATTAAACATCATACATATACATCCTATATATACATAACCAAAAATACACAAACAAATAACTCTCTAGGGAAGATGCCATATTAGGGTAGATATATACACAAACAAAACAAATATTTTTGACAACATTGTTCTGTCCGATCGATATGTATGATAGTCCATGGTTTGGGAGGTTTGGGTTCGATCCCCATTGATTGTAATTTTTATACGATTTATTTGAATTCAAGATATTCCATCTTTTGTGATGATCTCTTTTTAGTTGTCACAAACTATCTATTTATTTGTCACAAACTATTCCATCTTTTGTGATGACCTCTTTTAGTTGTCACAAACAATTCCATATTTTGTGATGACATCGTTTGTGATGACCTCTTTTGAGTTGTCACAAACTATTCCATCTTTTGTGATGACCTCTTTCTAGTCGTCACAAACTATTTCATCTTTTGTGATGATCTCTTTTTAGTTGTCACAAACTATCCTTTCATTTGCCACAAACTATTCCATCTTTTGTGATGGCCTCATTTGTGATGACCTCTTTTTAGTTGTCACAAACAATTCCATCTTTTGTGATGACATATTTTATGTTGCCACAAACTATTCCATCTTTTGTGATGACATTGCTTGTGATGACCTCTTTTGAGTTGTCACAAACAATTCCATCTTTTGTGATGACATATTTTATGTTGCCACAAACTATTCCATCTTTTGTGATGACATTGCTTGTGATGACATCTTTTGAGTTGTCACAAACTATTCCATCTTTTGTGATGGCCTCTTTTGTGATGACCTCTGTCTAGTCGTCACAAACTATTCCATGTTTTTGATGACTTGTATATAGTTGTCACAAATATGACCACTACCCAACGTCGAAAAAATTGGGCAGCCAACAACCCAAAGTGACGAACAACCTTTGTAAAAAATGTATCACTTTTGTGGCAAAAGTGTGATCATGTCACAAAACATCTAGGACCACATGATGAACGCGGAATTGTCGGTTCCAATTAATCAAATAAATTTGTTATTTAGCCAAAGGCAATTCACAACTACAACGAAAACCGTAGTGTAGCAGTAGAATAACCTCGAGTGTCGATCTCTAAGGACTATAACTAGCTTTATCTAATCTAATTTAGAATATAAAACAACAGACGGTTTAGCAAAGGTTTTTCTTAACAGATAATGGAGATTGGTGATAGTATGGTCCTTCAAAGCATAACGGGTTAATAATCATGCATAAATTCCTCGGTTTTGCATGGAGATCTTTGATCAATGAATTGTCCAGTTGTAATTATCAAACACTACGAAGATATAGATTTAGATAGGTCAAAGACCAATGAATTGTCCAATTGTGTGCAATAATTAATCAACAATACGAAGATAGAGATTTAGATAGATCAAAGAAATAAAGCAATAACACAGAGTATAATGCGCGATATAGCCATTAGCATAATTATCAACCCTTCGCTAAGAATTCACACACTATCACCAACGAGAAGTTTAGCTACTCATAGTTGTCATGCAATCAACAGAAATCATAGAAGAAAACATGTTGACAGATATATAAAAATAAGTAGAAAACCTGTAAGATAGAATGTTACCGAAGGTTGTCAATCTCCGAAGAATCGCGATCTTACAAGCTCTAAACTGCTAAGAAAAAGTATCCCCTAAGCTATGAACCCCCAGAACAGGCTTTGGGAAGTTCCTACCTAAAACTACAGAGAAAGGTGAGAGAAAAGGTCTGGAAAAGTATGAAAAACGGAGAAAAACTGAGCAACTATATATATGCTACGAATTGTGTGGGGCGAAGGGCCCCAGACACCGGGCGACTCGCCTGGTGTGGGCCGATTCGTCCCACATCCCGGGCGATTCGCCCGGGAGTAAAATTCGGCCAAATACACGTTTTCGACGCGTTTTTGGATTTCTTCCCCTTTTCGGTCTCGGTTTCTGACTTCTAGTGGCCTTCTAACCTCCAGATTCGACCCGTAGACTTCAAATCCTATCCGGAAACCTTCAGATACTCCAATTAGGCTTCTGGAACACCAATTCCTTGTCTACTTCAATATATTTGCCCGAAAATCCTCGTTTTTCAACCAAAACTGGTAAAATAAAGACTAAAGGGAAACGTGACACTATTCTAATAAAATGCACTAAAATATAGCTAAATTAACAAAGAGGATAGCAAAAATAGGTGAAAAGACTTAAATGAAAGTGTAAAATACACATTCATCAAACTCCCCAAACCGAACCTTTGCTTGTACTCAAGCAACTAAGCTAGACTCTAATGCAAAAAACAATGCAACACATAAAATGGAGTCTCATGCCAGATAAAATGAACTAATCTACTGAATATATCATAAAACATATGAACAAAAACCATATAAATCAAAACATGAATATAGGTTGAAGAATGCCTCGATTGACTCATACACATCCACATAAGCACTTATGTTAAGACAAGATAGTCTCTCGTAACATTCTCTACCTGGACCGAGTCAGTGACGACGTAATGAAACATGTTATGATACGAATGGTTGTCCCGTGCCTATGAAACTGAGGACTTACTGCTGTTCACCAAGTTAAGACTTTTCCTCAAAGAGGTCGAACCAGTACTGGCTCTCATCAAACGAAGGAGGGTTCCCTATAAAAGTTAACACTCCCCTATTCTACCCATTTCTCAAGCAAAGCCTTAAGATTTTCACCACTTCCTGAATGGCAGGACGAGGGTGGTCTAGAACAGATGACACTCAAAAACAAAAGACAAAAAATAGAAAATTACAACACGATTACGAACATTAAAAGAATTGGAAAATGAGACACAACACTTTGCTAAACTGCCATTTGGCTTTCTTTTTTTGGACCCTTCTTTGCTTTTTTGGGGTCTTTTCTTTTTTTTTTTTTTCATTTTTTCTTTCCAGTTTCTTTTCTTTTTTCGATTTTTCTCTTTTTTTTTCTTTCTTTTTTTCAATTTTTTTAGCCAGCAGTAGCACAACGAAAAGAGAAACAAAATGACTCACAAATGACTTCCCCAAACCTATTCGAAAGAATAGGTTGGAGTACAAAATTTACGAGAAAGGAAAAATAATCTCACAGCACAGAAATGAAAAACGAAAAACAAGTCTAATGATAGTGTAACCCCCTCCCCAAACCTATTCGAAAGAATAGGTTATAAGCAAAGGATCACACAACCTCACACTACCTCCTTCCTAGGCATTTAGCAATCTCAAAGCATGGTGAAGACTTGTTGCCTCTTAGGTACATAATTACTCGGGAAAACAACCATAAGACCCTAACATGCATCATCCTATTATAAAGGCCTTCGTGAACCGCAGTAGAGAAAACACCACTATGTGATGTCGAGACTACCAAGCTTAACTAAGTGCAATACATAAATGTGACAAGCCAAGCGAGAAAAACCTCAAACAAATTCATAGAGATGAAGCATATGATTAATGGCATAGTTAGTTCATCTACCCAATAAAAAAGTTCAAAAAATTCGGCAATAAACTCATTTAAAACATGCAAGACTATCCTAGGATGAATGTAGTGAATGCAACCTAAAAAACTAAGAAAGCAGTAAAGAAAGCGATAAAAACTCCGGGTTGCCTCCCGGATAGCACCATTGTTTAAAGTCTTTGACTCGACTCCTGTCTTCGCCTAGCTCTTCTTCTTGAGGGTACTAGACTTCCCCTTCATGGATCTCCTCCTCATGCCACGAACCTGTGAATAAGAATGAACATAGGCAGCAAGACCACAGTAGTTAATAGTGTGAGAAGTATCAGGTGGATCAGATATGGCTCGCAACACATGTCGCTTGCCATCGACCTCAATAGTGCAAGTCCTTCGGTAGATGTCCATCACGGAGCGTAGCTTAGTCAAGAACGTTCGCCCCAAGAGAATGACATCCCCCGTCCCAGGTGTAGACGCCGGTATAACTACAAAATTGGTGTATACAGAAGCTTCACCGATCTTGACCAATACATTCTTCACAACGCCTTCGGGTCTCACAAAGGATCCATCCGCCAGTTGCACAATAGCCTTATGCTCAGATAGTTTTCCAAGTCTACTCTTCTCGAACACATTCAAAGGGAGCACATTAGTGTAAGATCCCGTGTCTAGTGTGGCACGGACATCTTCAAGCTCACCAATCCCGACCTTAACATCGAAACTTTGGGGGAGTGGCTCGGGATCCTCTTGCTCCTCTTCACTCTCGTCAGAACTAAGGTCCTTCTCTTCTTCCTTAGCCTGTGGTGGTTCTTCCTTCTTGCAACACTCGCACTTAGCAACCCTCTTGATGGTGATTTCAACAGGTAGATCACCCGCCAAGGTAATGGACATCGACTTCTCAGTGTTGCTAGGCAGCTTGCCTTGTTCCTTACTTGCTCCTCGGTCGATCAACTCTTGCATCTTTTGTTGGGCAAGCCTAGTGCTCTCTTCCAACCTATGAAGCCTTGCCCTAGTCTTCTCAGAATCTTCTTCATAACGTTTGAGAAAACTTTGGGTATGATCAACCATCTTTTGCAAGTTCTCCATCAGTTGAGCCGACTTCGACTTCGGTTGCTCTTTTGGAGCGGGGTTTTTGTAGTGGTCATTACCATAGTTAAGCCTACTACGATCTTGGTTAGGGCCATAAGTTTGGCTAGCTGGTGCATATCCTTGTTTGTTTCGGAACCCTCTTCTCCAAAATCCACCTCGAGGATTCCTACCATCTTGTCTGTAGCTAGCTTCTTGAGTACCAAACTCCGTAGCAAAGGCTTCCTCTTCGCCTCCTTGAGTACAGTTGCCATCATCATACGCAAGCTCCGATATACACATATGAGCCCCATGCCCATAGTTCTTGCATATTCGGCAAACTTCGTTCGAAACAGTTGTTCCAGTGGCGCTCTTGAGGACTTGCTTCAATTCGTTGGTAAAGCACTCGAATTGATCCCCATTCCCCCTATACATAGGGGCTTCTTGAGTCGGTGGAGCTTCAGGTCCACGTCTCCTAACCAATGCCCTTGGGTCCTTGAACTGCGAACCCTTAGCAAGCCTTTCGAAAACTGCCCAGACGGCTTCCGCGGTTTCCTCCCAAATATTGCTTCGGCATTGGAAATCCACCACTTGTTGGTTCTCGAAGGTTAGTCCATTGTAGAAGTGTTGGACTAGGTCAGAAAGCTCAAAACCATGGTGAGGGCACTTGTTCGTGAGATCTTGGAACCTCTCAAACGCGGTGTAGATGGTCTCATCATAGTCTTGTTTGAATCCAGTGATTTGCGCTTTGAGTGTGGTAGTCAAGGTGTGGGGGGAGTATTTTTCCATGAAAGCTGAAAAAACCTTCTCCCAAGTGTCCAGCGAGCCTGATGGTAGAGAACTCAACCATGACTTGGCTCTGTCGCCAAGCCCCATAGCAAAAACCTTCATCCTCAACTCACCCGTTGTTATTTCAGCTCCGGGTCGTGGAAGTTGGTTGACGAAATCATCGATATCGTGCAAGTACCCCATCACATCTTCCCTTGCTAAGCCATAGAACCTCGGAAGTTGTTGGAATGCGTGGTTCTTGATTTCCAGATCTCGAGTTGCAGACGAAAGAACAATCGCCGGTCCCCTCATACGATCCTTGGAGGGTTGAACCCATGCTTTCAGTGGTCTAGCTTCTGCCATTCCGTCGATTTCCTTGAAAAGACTGTGTAGAGATTCAGAGAAATCGGTATCCTCTATTTCCTCTAGTTCACGCCTTTGAAGTAGTCGCCTTCTTTGGTGGTAGACTCTGTCGATCTCAGCAATTGAATCAGCAAGCGGTGTTCCTCTAGATCGTGTATGTGGCATACACTATCTGTAACAGACTAGGAAAGCAGTATCAGAGAGAGAGATTAAAAAGGAAAACTAAAACTACTAGAACTAGGAATTGAATGCTGAAAATATAAACAAATTAAATAGAAAAAAGGAGTATAGTCCCCGGCAACGGCGCCAATTTGATGAACACGGAATTGTCGGTTCCAATTAATCAAATAAATTTGTTATTTAGCCAAAGGCAATTCACAACTACAACAAAAATCGTAGTGTAGCAGTAGAATAACCTCGAGTGTCGATCTCTAAGGACCATAACTAGCTTTATCTAATCTAATTTAGAATATAAAACAGCAGACGGTTTAGCAAAGATTTTTCTTAACAGATAATGGAGATTGGTGATAGTATGGTCCTTCAAAGCATAACGGGTTAATAATCATGCATAAATTCCTCGGTTTTGCATGGAGATCTTTGATCAATGAATTGTCCAGTTGTAATTATCAAACACTACGAAGATATAAATTTAGATAGGTCAAGACCAATGAATTGTCTAATTGTGTGCAATAATTAATCAACAATACGAAGATAGAGATTTAGATAGATCAAAGAAATAAAGCAATAACACATAGTATAATGCGCGATATAGCCATTAGCATAATTATCAACCCTTCGCTAAGAATTCACATACTATCACCAACGAGAAGTTTAGCTACTCATAGTTGTCATGCAATCAACATAAATCATAGAAGAAAACATGTTGAAAGATATATGAAAATAAGTAGAAAACCTGTAAGATACAATGTTACCGAAGGTTGTCAATCTCCGAAGAATCGCGATCTTACAAGCTCCAAACTGCTAAGAAAAAGTATCTCCTAAGCTATGAACCCCCAGAACAGGCTCTGGGAAGTTCCTACCTAAAACTACAGAGAAAGGTGAGAGAAAAGGTCTGGAAAAGTATGAAAAACAGAGAAAAACTGAGCAACTATATATAGGCTACGAATTGTGTGGGGCAAAGGGCCCCAGACACCGGGCGACTAGCCTGGTGTGGGGCGATTCGCCCCACATCCCGGGCGATTCGCCCGGGAGTAAAATTCGGCCAGATATGCGTTTTCGACGCGTTTTTCGATTTCTTCCCCTTTTCAGACTCGGTTTCTGACTTCTAGTGGACTTCTAACCTCCAGATTCGACCCCTAGACTTCAAATCCTATCCGGAAACCTTCAGATACTCCAATTAGGCTTCTGGAACACCAATTCCTTGTCTACTTCAATATATTTGCCCGGAAATCCTCGTTTTTCAACCAAAACCTGTAAAATAAAGACTAAAGGGAAACGTGACACTATTCTAATAAAATGCACTAAAATCTAGCTAAATTAACAAAGAGGATAGCAAAAATAGGTGAAAAAGACTTAAATGAAAGTGTAAAATACACATTCATCACCACACAATGCTGAGAAAAATGGGCATCCAACAACACAACGTGACGAACTAACTTTTTCACAAATGTAACACTTTGGTGATGAAAGTGTGACCTTGTCACAAAAGGTCGAGGACCACACAACACTGAAAAATTGGGCAGCCAAAAAACCCAACGTGATGAACAGACTTTGTCACAAATTTAACACTTTGGTGATGAAAGTGTGATTCTGTCAAAAAAGGTTGAGGATCACACAACGCTGAAAAAATTGGGCAGCCAACTAACCCATGTGACGAACATAAATTGTCACAAAAGTACATTTACTGGTGATGAACTTCTTATTTTATCACAAATGGATTCAAGGGTGACCGAACTATATTCGTGAGGAGCATGTTTTATCACAAATGTATTATATTTTGTGATGAAGGTGAGCTATCATCACAAACGATCGATCTATTGTGACAAGAGCCATTTTTGTCACGTTAGATGCCATCTATTGTGACAAATTGAACTTTTGTCATGGTTGCCAAGTATTTGTGACGAAACTTAATTCGTCACACAATGTTTCGACACAAATGCTGCGCATTTTTGTAGTGTGACTATGACGCCGAGTTTACGCGATTGTTGAAGTACGTACCACACTTCCTGAACGACGAGAGGGAGAAGGCACAACTTTTTGTGAAGGGTTTGAAGTCGGAATTGAAATCTCTACCTACGCGAATGCCATTTAAAGAGCTGCTGAAGTAGAGGATTGTTTGAGAGAACTTGAGAGTTATGAACCACACCGATCTAGAAAAAGGAGTTCTGGTCACATGAGTAGAAGGGACCATCATTCGCCATCCAAGTATTCTCACAATCAACCGAAAACTCAACCTCGTCATGTGGCTTAAAATACTGGACAGTCATCCGACACAAGGCGGAGTTGCAATTTTCTACGGAAGAATGACTCATGAGGAGAATAATTGTTGGAGGAAGCAAGGGTGTTTTTTGCTTGTGGGAGCAAGGAGCATAAGATTAGTATTTGTTTAAGACACAAATATCTGGTAGAAGAAGGAAGCTCTGTAGGCACGACTGCTAAGAATCAAGGAAGTGGTGCTAAAACCAAGGCAAGAATCTACAATATGGTTGAACGTGCGGCTCGTCTGGTAAACGTGGCAACGGGTACGCTCATTTGGACAAAACTTCTAAGTTATGTTTGTTTAGCGAACGACACTCCTTTCTTTGGGTTAGATCCACATGAAGTTTAAGCATCGACTTTTATCCAGGATTTATAGTTCGAATCGTTCTGGTTGAAGACATGAGCTTTGTTTTCCTTAGGTTAGTTACGGCCTTGTTAACTTCTAGTTTGCGAGTTATTCTTTTCATTCGGCGTTTGAAGTTGAAGACTTTCAATTCTCCATTCCACGTTCGTTAGTTTTACGCTATATAAGTTTCGAGGACGAAACTTCTTTTAAGGGTGGTGGAGTGTAAAATCCCCTTTTTTATTTATTTATTTAATTAATTACCAGGGTAAATTATTTATTTGGTAATCTAATTAATTTCATTCCCATGTCATCAAATTTGAACCAGAAGACTTTATTGTTTAGTGGATCAATTTCATCTCGATTTTGGGCTAAAAGAGTTCCAGCTTTGCAAGACATAACGAACCTAATTCTTCTTGGCCCAATATGAGTGGTGTTCTGCTGGCCCAACTTTTTTCTTAGCCCAATTTCGAAAGCCCATTTGACTTAACCCTAAACCTAAACTCCATCAAAACAGTTTCATCTTGCCTCCCCACCCTTCATTTCCCACGTCACTACCTAAGAGAAGAAAGAAGGAAACTGTTCCTTCACTCACCATTTTCAACCATCATCTTCATCATCCCGATCCCATCATCACCATTCCCATCTCATCTCACCATCATCATTTCATCATCATCAACTCTCACCGTCATCATCCGATTTCATCACACCACCACCATACCACCCTGCGGCTGCCACTTGATCTGCTCCGTTCGGCTCGTTATCCGACATCTTCAGTCCATTTGTGTCGATATAATCGTGCTCTGCTCCGTTCCGTCCGTACAGCCTACGTACTCCCCTGCATGTTTTATTTTCAGTTCCGGTAAGTTGTAATCTGCTCCGTCTTCATTCATTTCTGGATTCCATTCATAGTTTGGATCTCGTTTTAACCGTGATTATCATTTCTGATTCACAGTTCGATTCATTTTCAGTTTCATTCGAAGGTAAAAGTTCGAATCCGCTTCTCTTTCGTTTAGTTCTTTATTTTCCTTATGACCATTTTACCCTTGCTCTACTCTGACCACGAAACTGAACTGAGAACCGGGACTCTAGGTTAGGACTGATCATGTAGACCGTTTGGACTAATTTTTGACTGACTTTGACTCCGTTTGGACTGAATCGGACTTTGTTGTTGATTTTGGGGACTGAGTTTGGTATTATGATTTGTTTGGGGCTGATTTGTATGTTTTGGACTTTGAAAGGAACTGTCCGCAAATATATATTGACTGACAATGGACTAGATTAGGAGCTTTACATTTTTATGGGGACTGTTATGTTAATTTTTGAAAGTTGGGACTTGGTTGTGTTTTCCGAAATTAAAAGTGACTCTTTTGTAATTTTACTTTGAGGGGGTAAAGTGGTAATTTCATGATCTGGATTAAACTCTTAAATCGAGTTTTCTTTTGAGGACTGTTCTGATAATGTTGAAAGCTTGAAATCGTTTTGCAATTTACCACTAAGGGTTCCGAGGGCGTTTTAGTAATTGCAAAAGTTGAGTTAAAGGGTGATTTCTGAAAACCGTACAGTTAAGTACTTTCTGTCTTTAACTTTTTTTTGTAATTGATTGTCTTCTAGCTTAGTTGGTTAGTAATTGTTTTACTAACTTAGAGGATCCTTTATCTCACACTCTTTCTGTTTTCAAAATTCATTCCTTGTAGGTTTTGTTGAAGAAGATCAAGTTTAGGCTTCCAGCGACTGAGTGTGGGTCTGGGATGCCTTGGGAGTTCTTGCGTTGTTAAATAAGGTGAAAAACATTTTGAACTCTTCATTGTCAGTTATCCTTTTGAACTTAGTTACCGTTGAAGTGTTATTTTGAATTTATAAGCGCTATGAGCGCCAAAACACTTTTCTCATCATTTATTGAAGACCGTTACCTTTGAATTTTAAAAATTACTTTATTTTCTAAATAAATATTTTATCATAAAATTCGGTACCGTTACAAAAAGTACAGAAGAAGAGCATCACATAGAGCATCTGGACAAGTGTTTCACGACACTATGGAGATTTGGAATGTAACTCAACCCGGCAAAATGTACTTTTGGTGTCAAAGGTGGCAAGTTTTTAGGGTATATGGTGACGGAGCGAGGTATCGATGCAAATACAGGGAAGATACAAGCTATTTTGGACATGGGTGACCATCCCCAAGACTTGAGTCAAGCACAACGACTGATCGGTCGGGTTATCTCCTTAAGCCGATTCATCTCAAGGAGTGCGGACAAGAGCCTCCCATTCTTCAGGATACTACGGAAACAGAAGGAGAATTTCGAATGGACTACGGAGTGTGTTGATGCTTTTGAAAATTTGAAAGCTTATCTCACAACCCCCCTCCCCCCGATACCCAAGAATCCACTCTACGTGTACCTGGCAACTTCAGAAGAAGCAATCTCCTCAGTACTAGTGCGGATCGCACGGAGTGAACAACTGTCAGTGTATTACTTGAGCCGTCTACGAGATTGTCAGACTCGAACAATCAAATAAATTTGTTTGAAAGCCAAAGGGCAACTCACAATTACACAAAACACGTAGTGCAGAGGTAAGATGACCTCGAGTGTCGATCTCTAGGGACTAAACTAGCTTTAACTAAATAACTATATATAATTTCAGAAAACAAATTTATCTTAACTTCACTTAACAATATATGGAGAGAGCTGGTGATAGTATGCTCGTTCTAAGCATTAAGTTATAATTATGCATGAAAGTGCAAATCGTACTGCCTTAAAAGTAATTCGAATTAACAAACACTAAAGACATATTTGTAGACGTGTATTTTGAAAGCTTCCTGTCTATACTAATACTTGGCTAAGGTTGATAGTCTTAGTTCAAGCAGTACTTGCAAATTATAATTATTGAATCGATGATCTTGAATTGTCCTAGTGTTTCTAACACTTTCATACGAAGATATTGGCTTAGTCGGATCAAAGAATCGAATTAAGATAATTAAACAAGTAAAAGACTCAGAAACTCAATCATGCATAATATGAACCCTAGCTACGAATTCACATACTATCGCCAACTAGATGCTTAGATACTCATATCAATAACACAATCAACAATCATAATCAAAACAATAATGAATGAAAACATGGTTGAATTGAAAGATAAATAGCAAAATTGTGAGATACAAAGTTACCACCAAAGGTTGTCAATCTCCGGTGAATTGCTAAACTCACAAAGATCTAGCAAGGTGAGATCAATTGATGTCCAAATCTCTCATCTAGCTCCAAATTCGCTAAGATACAAAGGTTCTAAGTGAAAATATACCCAAAACAAGCTCTAGGGTTTAAGTCTATAAAATAATGATGAAAGATATGAAAATTCGCAGATTTTGGAAATATATATAGTTGCTGTCCGAGGCTGAGCGGCGGACCGCCTGGCACGGGCAGAGAGTTGACCGTGCCAATTCTTCCTCCGGATCTTCAATTTCGGCCCCTTGCGCGGTTTTGAGCTCTGAAACTTGGTCTTTTGGCCTAGAAACTCGTCCCGGTACTCCTTGACACCCACGGGTGATCTTGTTGCACCAAAACATCATAGTTTCGCCATGATTATATCCCTATCCCAAAAGCGCGATTTTCACCTAAAACCTGAAAATAACAAAAGAAATGGAAACGTGACACTATTCTAACAAAATGCACTAAAATGCATGCAAGAGGATAGCTAAATTGGTGAAAAAGACTCGAATGATAGTGTAAAAAACACTGTCATCACTCAGCCGGAACTCAACTACATCGATATAGAAAAGTATGCCCTATGCCTGATAACTTGCGCGAGAAGGTTAAGAACCTACTTCCAATCTCACCCAATCATAGTGTATACCGCACAACCGTTGTGAAAAATGTTGACTAAACTGGATCATTCCGGCCGGTTGGCGAGATGGGCAATAGAACTGGGAGAGCATACCATTGATTTTCAAGCCCCAACTGCTAAGAAAGCACAAGTTATTGCGGATTTCTTAGCCGACTTTCCTACTAAGGAAAAGTCGATAGAAGAACCAGAGCAGGTGTTGTGGTGCAAGCGAAAGATTCTACCGCAATGGACCGAAGGTGCACAGTACTTCAAGGAATGGAAAGAAGAGACCCGCGAACAACTGGACACTGCAATCTCATACGTAGCTAGAGAACGTGTGAAGAGGCGAAGGTTCAGGCTCCTGGCGATTGAGGGAAGTCCAAACTCTGTGTCCCCGAATCAACGGGAAGATGAATGGCCAAATTGGGAGCTTCGAGTGGACGGATCAGCCTCACAGGGATACGGAGGAGTAGGTATCCATATCAAGGGCCCAGAGGGAGCAGAGATGGAATACGCCATAAGCCTGAATTTTCAGGTCCCTAATAATGAGGCAGAGTATGAAGCTGTGGTGGCTGCCTTGTCCATGGCTAAAGGTGTCCAAGCCAAACGAGTAAAGGTCTTTACTGACTCCTAGTTGGTGGCCAACCAATTTGATGGGACATTCGATACAAATAAGGGACCACTCGTTGTTTACCAAAAGAAGCTCAATGAAATGTCCGCGACTTTTGATAGCTTTGTACTCACCCAAGTACCAAGATAAGATAACTCCAAGGCAGATGCATTGGCGAAGTTTGCAACCGCATCTAGGCCTATAGATACTAGATCGGTCATATTGATGAACGCTTAGCAGTCACTGATATCACAACTGAAGCCAGCGGAATTCTTTGCCATGGTCGGACAACAAGCGGACTGGATGAAGGAATTGGTTGGATATCTAACCAACGGGAAGACACCAAGTGACAAGGTAGAAGCGAGACTCTTGCGGATGCGCGCAGCACGATTCTACATCCACGGGGAATCTTTGTACAAAAGGGCTTTTGGAAAAGGACCGGATTTGAAATGTGTAAACCCAGTAGAAGCATAAACAATAATACGAGAGACTCATGCCCGAAGTTGCGGTAACCACTCAGCCGGAAGATCACTATGCAAAAAGATAGCACGTCAAGGGTTCTACTGGCCAACCATGAGGGAAGAGGCAGCTGTGTATGCCCAAAAATGCAAATCATGCCAGCAATTCCGAAGAATAGACGCGCAACCATCAAGACCACTTATCCCAACTGTGACAGCTTGGCCCTTTGATCAGTGGGGATTGGATATAGTGGGACCCTTCCCAATGGCGAGCCGACAAAGGAAGTTTCTTCTGGTAGCTGTGGATTACTATACAAAGTGGATTGAAGCGAAAGCATTGGCGACCATCACGGAAGCCCAGGTTAGAACCTTCATCTGGGAAAACATAGTTACCAGGTTCGGCCTACCAAGGGTACTATTTTCGGATAACGATAGACAATTCAGTGGGGATGCCTTACGGAAATCGTGTGAGACAGAGTGATAGAGCAGAGATTTACGTCAGTTGGGTACCCGCAGGCCAACGGCCAGACGTAGATCTCAAATCGAACTATTGTCGATAATCTGCAGAAGAGATTGAGGTTGGCAAAAGGAGCTTGGGTAGACGAACCACCACAAGGACAGCTACTCAGGAAACGCCGTATGCCTTAGTATACGGCTCAAAAGCCGTCCTTCTGGCAGAGATCGCGGTGGAAACCTTGAGGGTGCAATATTACGACCTGGAGCAGAATGCGCAACGCAGGGAGCACGACTTGGACATGTTGGACAGCATGAGGAGCAGGGCATTAGCCAGCACGTACCGGTACGAGTCTCAAATGGCAAGGGCGTACAATAGGGGTGTGAAAGTGAAAAATTTCTAGGTAGGTTGTAAGAAAATACGGTCAGAGTTACACCTAGGGTACGCAGCGGAATTGCAAAAATTTTCTTAACATGCAGGTTAATTGATTATTGATGAACTGAGAATTGTCGGGTTCCAATTAATCAAATAAATTTTTATTTAGCCAAAGGTAATTCACAACTACAACGAAAACCGTAGTGTAGCAGTAGAATAACCTCGAGTGTCGATCTCTAAGGACTATAACTAGCTTTATCTAATTTAACTTGAGAATATAAAATAGCAGACGTCTTAGCAAAGGTTTTTCTTAACAGATAATGGAGATTGGTGATAGTATGGTCATTCAAAGCATAGCAGGTTAATAATCATGCATAAATTCTCCGGTTTTGCATAGAGATCTTTGATCAATGAGTTGTCCAGTTGTAATTATTCAACACTACGAAGATATAGATTTAGATAGATCAAAGATCAATGAATTGTCCAATTGTGTTCAATAATTATTCAACAATACGAAGATAGAGATTTAGATAGATCAAAGAAATAAAGCAATAACTCTAGGTATAATGCGCGATATAGCCATTAGCATAATTATCAACCCTTCGCTAAGAAATCACATACTATCACCAACGAGAAGTTTAGCTACTCATAGTTGTCATGCAATCAACATAAATCATACCACGAATGAATGAAAACATGATGAAAGATATATAAAAATAAGTAGAAAAACTGTAAGATACAAAGTTACCGAAGGTTGTCAGTCTCCGAAGAATCGTGACCTTACAAGCTCCAAACTGCTAAGAAAAAGTATCTCCTAAGCTAAGAACCCCCAGAACAGGCTCTGGGAGATTCCTACCTAAAACTACTGAGAAAGGTGAGAGAAAAGGTCTGGAAAAGTATGAAAAACGGAGAAAAACTGAGCAACTATATATAAGTTTCGAATTGTGTGGGGCGAAGGGCCCCACACACCGGGCGATTCGCCTGGTGTTGGGCAATTCGCCCCACATCCTGGGCGACTCGCCCGGGAGTAAATTTTGGTCAGATACGCGTTTTCGAAGCGTTTTTGGATTTCTTCCCCTTTTCAGACTCGGTTTCTGCCTTCTAGTGACCTTCTAGCCTCCAGATTCGGTCCCTAGACTTCAAATCCTATTCGGAATCTTTCTGGTACTCCAATTAGGCTTCTGGACACCAATTCCTTGTCTACTTCAATATAATTGCCCGAAAAACCTCGTTTTACAACCAAAACCTGTAAAATAAAAACTAAAGGGAAACGTGACACTATCCTAATAAAATGCACTAAAATACTGCTAAATTAACATAGATGATAGCTAAAATAGGTGAAAAAGACTCAAATGAAAGTGTAAAATACACATTCATCAAACTCCCCAAACCGAACCTTTGCTTGTCCTCAAGCAACTAAGTTAGACTCTAATGTAAAAAACAATGCAACACACAAAATGGAGTCTCATGCCAAATAAAATGAACTAATCTACTGAATCTATCAAAAAACATATGAACAAAAACCATACAAGTCATAACATGAATATAGGTTGAAGAATGCCTCGATTGACTCATACACATTCACATAAGCACTTATGTCAAGACAAGATAGTCTCTCATAACATTCTCTACCTGGACCTAGTCAGTGACGACGTAATGAAACATGTTAAGATACGAACGGTTGTCCCGTGCCTATGAAACTGAGGACTTACTACTGTTCACCAAGTTAAGACTTTTCCTCAAAGAGGTCGAACCAATACTGGCTCTCATCAAACGAAGGAGGGTTCCCTATAAAAGATAACACTCCCCTATTCTACCCGTCTCCCAAGCAAAGCCTTAAGCTTTTCACCACTTCCTGAATGGCAGGACGAGGGTGGTCTGGAACAGATGACACTAAAAAAAAAAAGACAAAAAATTACAACACGATTACGATCATTACAAGAATTGGAAAATGATACACAACACTTTGCTAAACTGCTATTTGACTTTCTTTTTTTTGGACCCTTCTTTGCTTTTTTGGGGTCTTTTCTTTTTTTTTTCCTTTTTTTTTTCTTTTCCAGTTTTTTTTCTTTTTCTGGAATTTTTCTTTTTCTCTTTCTTTTTTTTTGATTTATTTAGCCAGCAGTAGCACAACGAAAAAGAAACAATAACACACAAACGACCTCCCCAAACCTATTCGAAAGAATAGGTTGGAGTACAAAATTTACGAAAAAGGAAAAATAAACTCACAACACAGAATTGAAAAACGAAAAACAAGTCTAATGATGGTGCAACCCCCTCCCCAAACCTATTCGAAAGAATAGGTTGCAAACAAAGGATCACACAACCTCACACTACCTCCTTCCTAGGCATTTAGTAATCTCAAAGCATGGTGAAGACTTGTTGCCTCTTAGGTACATAATTACTCGGGAAAACAACCATAAGACCCTAACATGTATCATCCTATTATAAAGGCCTTCGTGAACCGCAGTAGAGAAAACACCACTAAGTGATGTCGAGACTACCAAACTTAACTAAGTGCAATACATAAATGTGACAAGCCAAGCGAGAAAAACCTCAAACAAATTCATAGAGATGAAGCATGTGATTAATGACATATTTTAGTTGATCTACCCAATAAAAAAGCCCAAAAAATTTGGCAATAAACTACATATAAAACATGCAAGATTATCCTAGGATGAATGTAGTGAATGCAACCTAAAAACTAAGAAAGCGGTAAACGTGCAAATGCAAATGCAAAACATTTCACGAGTTCATCATAAACAAGATAAGTATAGAGAAAACCAGCGATAACCCCCTCCCCAAACCTGAACGTCGTCGCTCGTCCCGAACGTCGAAAGTGGATTCAAGGTGAGAGCTAATACTTGTATAAGTGACCTATAATACTCAATCAAACTCGTGAGAAAACAAAACAAAATACACTAACCTTTTGTGGAAGCGGTAAGGGTAAGCTCAAGGTGATCAACCTCCCTTTGATCACTAGATATCTCGAAGTATGGCTTCACTCGCTGGCCATTCACCTTGAAGGTATTTCCCGTCTTTGGATCAAAGAGTTTTACAGCTCCATGGGGAGCAACTTCGATAATTTTGTATGGTCCATCCCAACGAGTACGGAGCTTTCCAGGAAATAGTCGAAGGCGAGAATTAAATACCAAAGCTTTTTGTCCAGGAATCAATTCCTTACGTATTATACCACGATCATGATACTTCTTAGTACGTTCCTTGTAGATCTTGGCATTTTCATAAGAAACTAGTCGTAATTCATCAAGCTCATCTAGTTGCAACAATCGTTCCTCGCCAGCTTTTCCCATATCAAGATTGAGTACCTTTATAGACCAATATGCCTTGTGTTCCAGTTCTACGGGAAGATGACATGCTTTCCCATACACAAGTCTGTACGGAGTGGTCCCGATCACCGTCTTGTAGCTAGTCCTGTATGCCCAAAGTGCATCATTCAATTTTCCTGCCCAATCTTTCCTACTAGGCTTCACTACTCGTTCCAGGATCTTCTTAATTTGACGGTTGCTGACTTCGACTTGTCCCGATGTCTGTGGGTGATATGGTGTAGCGACACTATGGTGGACACTGTATCTCTTAAGAAGGGAGGCAAACATTCTATTGACGAAGTGTGATCCTCCATCACTGATGATTGTCCTAGGGCAACCAAATCTAGAGAATATTACCTCCTTCAAGAACTTCATAACCACTGCGTCGTCATTTGTTTTTGTAGGAATTGCCTCCACCCATTTAGTCACATAATCCACTGCAACAAGAATGTATACATAGCCTCCACTTGATGGAAATGGTCCCATGAAATCAATGCCCCATACATCGAAAGGTTCTACCACTAGAATCCCTTGAAGGGGCATTTCGTCTTTCTTGCCAATATTACCACCTCGTTGACATGGGTCACAATTCTTCACAAAACTTCGAGCATTTCGGTATATTGTTGGCCAGAAAAACCCTGCTTGCAGTACCTTGCGAGCTGTTTTCAAGCCACTATAGTGTCCCCCACAATTAAGCTCATGGCAATGACTCAACACACTTTGTTGCTCTTCTTGTGGCACGCATCTCCTTAGAATCCCATCAGCTCCTTCTTTGAATAGATGCGGATCATCCCATATGTAAGTCCTGCAACGCTTGGCAAGGGCTCTCTTGTCTGAGGCTGAAAAGTTAGTAGGGCAAACATTCATAGCCAAATAGTTTACAATATCAGCATACCATGGCTCTTCATCAGCCTTCATTAAGTGCTCATCCGGGAGGTCCTCATTGATGGGTATTGAATCAATAGGGATATTGGGTATTCTGGACAAATGATCGACTACTAAATTCTCCCTACCAGCTCTATCTACTATGGTCAAATCAAAGTCTTGCAGCAAAAGGACCCAACGGATTAACCTAGACTTAAAATCTTGCTTAGCTATCAAATGTCTCAAAGCAGCATGATCAGTATGGACATTCACAGGATGGCCAATTAAATAAGACCTAAACTTTTGTAAAGCAAAGACAACAGCTAAAAATTCCTTTTCAGTAGTTGTATAATTAACTTGCGCAAAGTCTAGAGTCTTACTAACATAATAAATCACACGATACTGATTATCAACTTTTTGGCATAAAACAGCACCCATAGCAAAATTCGAAGCATCACACATAATCGCAAAAGGAAGATTCCAATCAGGCGGCACAACAATGGGAGCAGAAACAAGTTTTTCCTTAAGGGTATTGAAAGCAACTAAGCAATCATTAGAGAAATGGAAAACCACATCTTTTGCAAGCAAGCTACTTAACGGTTTAGCAATTTTTGAAAAATCTTTAATAAACTTCCTATGAAATCCTACATGGCCAAGAAAAGATTGCAATTCTTTCACACAAGTAGGTGGGGGAAGTTTTTCAATGATTTCGATCTTAGCCTTGTCTACCTCAATACCTCTTTCAGAAACTACATGTCCTAGAACAATGCCTTCTCTAACCATGTAATGACTCTTCTCCCAGCTTAAGGTCAAATTGCATTCAATGCACCTTTTCAAAACAAGATCTAATCTTTGTAAGCATTCATCAAACGAATCACCAAAAAGGGAAAAATCATCCATGAAAACTTCAACAAATTTAGTTACCATGTCAGAGAAAACAGAAAGCATGCACCTTTGAAAAGTGGCGGGAGCATTGCATAGTCCAAATGGCATCCTCCTATAGGCAAATGTTCCGAATGGGCAAGTGAATGTCGTCTTCTCCTGATCCTCCGGTGCAATCGGAATCTGGTAGAAACCTGATAAACCATCAAGAAAACAATAAAACTTCCGCCCCGCAAGGCGGTTTAGCATGTCATCTATAAATGGTAAAGGGA
The DNA here is from genome assembly GCA_028274465.1 of Plantago ovata. Taxonomy (NCBI): domain Eukaryota; kingdom Viridiplantae; phylum Streptophyta; class Magnoliopsida; order Lamiales; family Plantaginaceae; genus Plantago; species Plantago ovata. The sequence continues at coordinate 79,239,779 of CM051455.1, read as the reverse complement.
AGTGGTCTTTCTTAGTGGCGGCATTTAATCTTCTATAGTCAATGCACATCCGCCATCCAGTGGTCTTCCTAACCGGTACCAACTCTCCCTTCTCATTCTCTTCCACCGTGACTCCTGATTTCTTAGGGACTACATGTACCGGGCTCACCCATCGACTATCAGGAATGGGGTAAATCATATCGGCATCTAGCAACTTGATCACTTCTTTCTTTACCACCTCTTGCATGGTCGGATTTATCCTTCGCTGAGGTTGCCTAACGGGTTTGGCATCATGTTCTAGAGTGATGTTGTGCACACACCGTGTAGGGCTAATTCCTTTGATATCACTGATCCCCCATCCTATAGCTGCAGAATTTTCTTTCTATACTTCAATCAGCCTACTTTCTTCATCGTTGGAGAGATGTGAGGAGACAATTACAGGCTTCTTCTGATTTTCTCCTAAGTACACATACTTTAGGTGCGCAGGAAGCGGTTTCAATTCTAAGCTAGGCTCTTCTGAAAATCTACTTTCTTCCTCTTCTTCATCTAAAGGTTCAAGTACCTCCTCTCCTGCGGGAATTTCTGGGGTGCTATCCATTATTTCAACTAGTTCCCTTGCTTCTTCGGTCATGTACCACGTCTCAGTTTGCATGGTAATGATGAAATTCGGAAATCACGGACTCATAGCAATCGACAAAATTTAACTCTTCCGCGACTTCCTTATCTCCGATGCTACATCCTACCAACTCAATCTTCTCGCCCATTACCTCCATGGTTATTTTCTTGCCCTTAAGTTCAAGGCATGTGTTGGTAGTCGCCATGAACGGTCTCCCAAGTAGTACTACGTGCTCACGAATATGGCTCTTTCCCTCGTCAGCAGACTTCATTACTACAAAATCAACTGGGATTATCAATTTGTCCACCTTCACAAGGATATCTTCTATTATCCCGACCGGCCTCTTCACACTTTGGTCTGCCATTTGGACGACCATATCAGTTGGTGTCAATTCCCCGAGTTCCAGGGCCTTGTATACTGAATAGGGCATTAAGTTAATGCTAGCTCCTAAGTCAAGCATTGCCTTCGTAGTTCGTCCATTCCCTAAGGCGATGTCGATGATGAAACTTCCAGGATCCTTTTTCTTCACGGGCAATCCGGCAATTGAGTTGACCGTTTCAACCCCATTCACTTCCTTTCCTGAAGTAACCCTTTTGTTCTTGATCTCACGAAAGAATTTCGTATAAGCTGGAATGTTTTGGATTAACTCCAAGAGAGGCACATTGACTTCCACTTTTGAGAGGCGTTGGAATAGGGGTGATTCTTGAATATCCTTCTTGGCTGGCTTGATCCGACTTGGGAATGGTACATGTGGCTTTGGAGGCACATATGGATTAGAAGATTTGTGAAGTTCCACTGGCGTAGGAGTTCCTACCTCGACTTCGTCACCACCTATGTCTTCCACAGATGGTCTTGGTTCATCATTCCTTCCCGGAACTTCTTGAGGTTCTTTGGAACTTTCGCTAACTTCTTGTTCTGTGCTTGGTCCTGTATTTTCGGTCCCAGTAGATTCAACCCGTTTAGGACGCACGAAGTTAGGAATTTTGGTCATCTTGCCTCCACGGAGTAGTAGATTCACCTCTTCTCACTCATTCTCCTCGGTAGTAACAGCTGGAAGGGACTCGGGATCAGTTTCAGGTGTCACATCTGGGGAACTGGGGTCATCCAATTCCCTGGAGTTGGGGGGCGATTCGCCCCTACCTCTGGTGGTTCGCCCACTACTTTCAGGGGGTGTCTTCAACTGCTTTGCCGCACCTTTCACACTTCAACAGACTAAGCTCCTTGATAAGTTGCTCAGTTACTTCGACCGCTTCAAAAGCCTTTTCGATGCGAAGATTGTTCTTAGCTTGCCCTGCGTGTGCTATCTCGAAAACACTCTCAATGGCTTTAATCCCTGCGTAAAACGCAAGTTCCTCCTCCTCACTGATGTCTTCGTCTTCAGAATATCCTTCGTATAACCCGTCAGTTACGCCCTGATTTGAATATATGTTGGTGACTTCACTTGACATTATCTTCTCGGATTATGCGGATCCATTGGCGTACTTTTGAAAGACCTTCTATGCCTCTTCAACTGTACATTCTTCTAAACCTCCACACATCCCATCCACTTGAAGCCTAACTTCATCACGTAGTCCTCCAACAAAAAACCAAATCAGCTCCCCGTCGTCGAAACGGTGGTGAGGGCGCTCACGTTTATACAGCTCAAAACGTTCATAGGTGTCACAGAACCGCTCGTATTCTCCTTGCTTGAAGTGTTCGATCCGATTCCGCAGTGCAATCGTCTCATGGTAAGGCATGAAACGTGCCAAGAACTCCTCTACAACTTGGCTCCAGGTCCTCAGTGATCCTGGTGCTAACCTTGCTATCCAAATCCTCGGTTCATATCCCAAAGCAAAAGGAAATAATTTCCTGCATAATTGATCCTCGGTGAACCCCTTTGCTGGAACTTTTGCTATTTCCTCTTCATAGGACCTGATGAAGCTTAACGGATTCATCCCCACTCCATCTTCGAACCTCGGTATCCTTCTCACTATAGAACTTGTTACCTCATACCCCGATAACTCTTCTTCCAAGTATATAGCTGACCCTTTCTTGACTTGCGAGAACGTAGGTGTCAAGCGAGCTTTTAAGGTCGTCATACCTGGAAATCTGGAACAGGAGTAACTCAAAACTGAAAATTAGCCTCGTTAGAAATCTCTAAGATCAAGAAAATTTCTAGAAATCGAATACTACTAAGACTAGGAAAGGAGTATCAGAGAGAGATTAAATAGGAAAACTAAAACTACTAGAACTAGGAATTGAATGCTGAAAATATAAACAAATTAAACAGAAAAAAGAAGTATAGTCCCCGGCAACGGCGCCAATTAGATGAACTGAGAATTGTCGGGTTCCAATTAATCAAATAAGTTTGTATTTAGCCAAAGGCAATTCACAACTACAACGAAAACCGTAGTGTAGCAGTAGAATAACCTCGAGTGTCGATCTCTAAGGACTATAACTAGCTTTATCTAATTTAACTTGAGAATATAAAATAGCAGACGTCTTAGCAAAGGTTTTTCTTAACAGATAATGGAGATTGGTGATAGTATGGTCATTCAAAGCATAGCAGGTTAATAATCATGCATAAATTCCCCGGTTTTGCATAGAGATCTTTGATCAATGAGTTGTCCAGTTGTAATTATTCAACACTACGAAGATATAGATTTAGATAGATCAAAGATCAATGAATTGTCCAATTGTGTTCAATAATTATTCAACAATATGAAGATAGAGATTTAGATAGATCAAAGAAATAAAGCAATAACTCTAGGTATAATGCGGGATATAGCCATTACCATAATTATTAACCCTTCGCTAAGAAATCACATACTATCACCAACGAGAAGTTTAGCTACTCATAGTTGTCATGCAATCAACAGAAATCATACCACGAATGAATGAAAACATGATGAAAGATATATAAAAATAAGTAGAAAAACTGTAAGATCCAAAGTTACCGAAGGTTGTCAGTCTCCGAAGAATCGTGATCTTACAAGCTCCAAACTGCTAAGAAAAAGTATCTCCTAAGCTAAGAACCCCCAGAACAGGCTATGGGAAATTCCTACCTAAAACTACTGAGAAAGGTGAGAGAAAAGGTCTGGAAAAGTATGAAAAACGGAGAAAAACTGAGCAACTATATATAGGCTTCGAATTGTGTGGGGCGAAGGGCCCCACACACAGGGCGATTCGCCTGGTGTGGGGCGATTCGTCCCACATCCTGGGCGACTCGCCCGGGAGTAAATTTCGGCTAGATACGCGTTTTCGACGCGTTTTTGGATTTCTTCCCCTTTTCGAACTCGGTTTCTGCCTTCTAGTGACCTTCTAGCCTCCAGATTCGGTCCCTAGACTTCAAATCCTATCCGGAATCTTTCAGATACTCCAATTAGGCTTCTGGAACACCAATTCCTTGTGTACTTCAATATAATTGCCCGGAAAACCTCGTTTTTCAACCAAAATCTGTAAAATAAAAACTAAAGGGAAACGTGACACTATCCTAATAAAATGCACTAAAATACAGCTAAATTAACATAGAGGATAGCTAAAATAGGTGAAAAAGACTCAAATGAAAGTGTAAAATACACATTCATCAATTATGTATATACCGTATATATTTAAACACGTCAATTAGAAGACTAACCGTACTCCAAAAGCAAGCACAACTTCCAAGTCTTCGTAATAATCCGGTGTATCTTCTCCTTCGTCGAAGTCGAAGATATCTGCAATACTTTGATTATCTGCAAGACAATAAAAGTTAGTTTCCGGCTCCTAGAACCTCAACCTTGGTATCCACAGATGAACAGCCTATCGGAAAGAACACTAGGATATTCTTTGTGTGACCAAGAAGATGGGGCGGCGGTTTTCCTCCGGTAGGTGGCGGCGCGCGTGGCTTATAGAGGAAGGGGAGAGCTTTTTGTTTTCTCTAAGAAAGGTGGAATAATTCTCTAAAAATTTAATAATAAAAAAGCTCTCTAATGACTTACTTATATAGTAGTCAATAGAAGCCTAAAGCATAAGCAATTAGACTTCATAAAGGAATAAGAATCTAATTCTTATAGCACTAGGAAACCAATTTCAAGTCTAGATTCATTCCCAATCAAATTAAAACTCAATCACGAAAATCTAACTTATCCCTTGGACTTCTAATAGAGGAATGAGTCGAACTCCTTCCCCTATACCATCTGCGCGCACGCTCCCAGGGGTAATAGGTGGGTCCCGATTTTGGGACCCACTTATAGTTCTAAGGCAATTCAAACTCCAAGTAGATTTTGCCCATGTGCATATGTTAATTCTAAATTAACATATCCTTTCAAATCAAACCTCTATTATATTTTTAAAATATAATCTTTAATTGTATTTACATAAAATATAATTAATTAGCCAATTCAATTAATAATTCCAAATCATTAATTGAGCCACTAAATATTTTAATTAATTCCAAATCAATTATAATCCATCAATCACAATTAATTCCAAATGAATTGCGATTCCATCTTCAAGGATATTCTGATAAGCTGAATCACCACATAGTGTGACCCATAGGGCCTCATTGTATTAAGCAAGTCCTAGACTAGGCAAAATGGAATTCCTAGACGGTTCCATTTGCAATATTAATACATGAGGACGTTTGAGAGGTTTCTCAAACCAAACCCTTTCGTTGCGAAGCCTGTTGCGCTCAACGCGACGATGGTAACGTCCCTTCATCTAACTGACTCGAATGCATCTAGGATCGATGATGTGTCTATCCCAATAATACATCCACGGGCGTCTCAGGGAGTTGCTTGGTTACGAAGATATACTTATGACTATCATAATATATCGATGCACTGGCCAGTGACTTTACCAACACAACTATGAAGACTATGAGCAGTACTCTCCTGTGCTACACATGAGAGATGAATCCTTCACAGAAACACTTATCATCCCCATTTGTATGTAACCATAATCCTGGATCGTGTCTTAAGTCAACTGCTTATTCAGAGCTGACATCGACGGGTCCACCAAGGATATGGGGCAACAAATGTGATGATAAAGTCCTGTAAGTCCAAAGGACGACTGGTATCACTTCGACAACTTACCGGTTCCCATAGACACTTCGGTGTAGAATATACATCGATGGGAGTGTCCGGTGGGTACTTCCATTGTTCGGTAATCATCCTTCGAACAACTATGCGCAGTTATGGGAACGTTTCTTGATTGTCCAACAATCCGTTCCGTGGCCGTGGGATCGGCTCACACTTGCTCCAACAAGTATAACCTCCACGCATACTAGTCTCAGCTGGTTCATTCAGACCCCTACATCCGAGATTAACCTCGACTAGGGAGAGTTTGGGATAGATGATAACTCACATAGCTCCCACTATCTGTGTGATCGGTCATCTATCCGAGGGGACATGTTTAATATCAATAGAGACAGAAATAGAGATATGACATGCTGCATGCCTGGTGTAATATAAATATGAAAGCGATACTCAATAGTCAAATAACAAACATATATTATATTATGTTGACCTGTGTAATAGCACATATATGCCCTATATAAGGGCTGCATGCCCTTAATAAGGACTGTCTCTAGGACATATACACTACAATCTCCCACTTGGACTAGAGCCAGTCACCTTTATGCTTAATACCCAGATTAGCATAATGTCTTAAGTGGACTTCCACTGATAAGACCTTGGTGAAAGGATCTGCCACGTTGTCCGTGGTAGAGACACGTTCTATACTAACTTCTCCTGTATCAATAATCTCACGTATAACGTGATACTTTCTAAGTACATGTTTGTTCTTGTTTGTAGATCTAGGCTCCTTAGCTTGAGCGACGGCGCCCGTATTGTCACAATAAATCGTTATTGGACTAGGAGCAGGAACAACCCTCAATTCCTTCAAGAACTCTGAAATCCAGACAGCTTCTTTCGATGCTTCTGATGCAGCAATGTACTCGGCTTCTGTGGATGAGTCAGCAACCGTGGCTTGCTTAGAACTCTTTCAACAGATAGCTCCTCCGTTCAATTTGAATACGTATCCTGTCTGTGACTTAAAGTCATCAGGATCTGAAAAAAATCCAGCGTCGACATACCCAGACATCTTTAATTCTGGTTCTCCACCAAACACCAAGAACATCTCTTTAGTCCGTCGAAGGTACTTAAGAATGTTCTTTACAGTAGTCCAGTGAGGTACTCTTGGATTCTGTTGGTGTAGACAAGTGACACTAAGCGCATATGCCACATCGGGCCTTGTGCAATTCATTGCATACATTATAGACCCTACTGCCGAAGCATAGGGCACACGACTCATTGCATTTCTTTCTTCATCAGTTTTAGGACCATCCTTAATTGATAAGACAATCCCATGCCTAGCTGGGAGAAAGCCTCTCTTTGAGTCGTCCATCTTATAACGCTTCAGTATTTTGTCGATGTAGGTTGACTGTGTCAATCCTAACATCCTCTTGGATCTATCTCTATAGATCTTGATCCCTAAGATATAGTTCGCTTCACCCAAGTCCTTCATTGAGAAGGTACTTGATAACCAAACTTTAGTCTCTTCTAGCATAGAGACATTGTTTCCCATGATCAAAATGTCATCAACATAGATGATCATGAAAACGACTCCCTTGTCGTTGTACCTAGTGTAGACACAGGGATCTTCCTTGCTTCTGATGAAGTCAAACGATTTGACAGCTTCATCAAAGCGGATATTCCAGCTCCTAGACGCTTGCTTTAGCCCATAGATGGATCTCTGTAATTTGCATACAACAGTTGGCCTGGTTTTACTAATAAAACCTTTCGGCTGTACCATATAGACCTCTTCCTCAAGGTTGCCATTGAGGAAGGCAGTCTTGTTCAGCCTTTTTTTGGGGGTTAAAAGTGATCGATCAAGGATTATATGGTTAGTTTATATCTTAAACAGTTTTAACATGAAGTACCCTTGTTAGTTGTTACTAATAATTAATAATTAAAGTAATTATTAAAGTAATATAATAAGTCGATTGATTCACCCAATTGATTGACCTAACAATCAATTTTAATCCGTTGATCTCGCTTATCCAATTTCACTCTGGTGCGTAAAAGTGTCATTATTTAATTATAAGGTGTAGGGTTCGAATCCTGTTGGCATAATTTTTCTCTATTATTTGTATCATTATTTTAGTTGAAGGTGTTGGGTTCGAATCTTATTGACATAATTTTTTTCTGTTTTATTTATTCTCTTCTTGAATTTTTATTTTTTAACATAAAGTTGTATGGTCGTGTATTATACTTAATTTAAAAACAACCATGATATGTTCTTATAAAAAAGACATACTTCATCCGTCCAATAGTAAATGTAACACTTGATTTTGTTGACTATTTCGATGGTCATTTTGACCTTAAATTATTCTTAAATCATACGATAAAAATAATTAAAAACCTCATATTATGAAACTAGAATGTTTATAGTTTCATAATATATCTTTTTAATTATTTTACTTACTTGAATGATTTACAATTAATTTTGAGGTCAAACTAATCCTTGAAAAAAGTCAATAAAACCAAATGTTACATAGTAGCGCGTTTGGAATTACTTTAGCGCCTAACTTAACCATGAGCCGCTCTGGCAAAAAAACGGTGAAACCCTAACTCAACTCCGGTGACCCCATTGCTATGGCAAAAGGTAAGGGGAACGGACCGGGCAGGCCACCGAAGAATAAGGTGGTCCCTGCTCCGCCCTCACTTACTCCAACGGCGGCGACTAATGTCGAGATCTCGATACCAATTGTTGAAGATTGTGAAGATAACGATGCCCAACCTGTTACGCCTGTTTCTGTGCGTTAATCTGCTGCTCCGCCCTCACACGTTCCGGCTGTCAACCCTACACCTGCTACTGAGACTTCACGTACTAATCCACCTGTAGACGTTTCTGCGGATGCTGCAGAAGAACCTCAGAAGCAGACTTGGGCGGATAAAGTGGCCAATAATCGTGTCCCTAGCAAAGGCCTTGCAGTACCCTATTTTGCTCCGACGATTGTGAATGGTGTGAAACAAGCAGAGATACTAGAGGAAGATTTTGTGGAAGAAATCAAATACTGGGAGAACTCGTTGATTATGTTTACTTTGAGTGACGATCTAACCATCAGTGCTGTGAGACAATTCATCAGCCGTGCTTGGAATTTCGTCTCCATGCCGGGTATCTTCTATAACGAAGCAGGGTACTTTATTCTTCGATTTAGTACAGCACAAGAGCGGGATGATGTGGTGTGATGATTTTGTGCTTAATAAGGATAGTCTACGGTTTGTATCTATATGGGTTCAGTTTCCTCAATTACCTCTTGGACTATGGGGCATAAATAGTATTGGAAGGGTAGCTAGTACACTTGGGAAACCTCTGATAGTGGATGTATGCACTAAAGATCACTTGAGAGTGTCATATGCGCGTGTGCTCATTGAGATTGATATAACGCAAGAGTTGCCTAAGACGACGAAAGTGCGACATCCTAAAGGTGGACTCTATGATCAGCCGGTTTAGTATGAGTGGTTACCACCTAAAAAACCATAAGCCAGAGGCCAAACAAACATCCCGTGGCCCTACTTGGCGCCCCAAACCAGTTCCAGTCAATAATGCGCAGAATCCGGTTATTATACAAGATGCCGCAGGAACTGCTTATAAGACTGAGCAGAGCCGGGAAACTGCTGCTGCAATGGATGCGACTATTTCTGCTGCTACTCAAGATCAGGTTGGCCAGGTTGAGAAAGGGAGTATGAGTACTCCCAATGACTCTGGGACGCAAGACAAAGAAACTGCCCCAGAACCTATAGAGCAAGGCGCAACTGAGCAACCTCAGCCTGATAAAGGACAAAGTTCTATGCCTGATAGCGCAGTGGAACCACCTTGGCAGCAAGTGAGAACAAGAAAAAAGAATCATAATACTGAACCCCCTGATGATAGTTCACCCTTAATGTTTGGAAGTGTGGGGAAATGAGATAAACTTAGCGCCCTTAAAGCAGGGGCTAAACGACGGGGTCCATGATTACAACATGGAATGTCAGGGGCATGACTAAGGCAGCTAAGCATTTGGAGGTTGGCTCCTACCTCAAGAAGCGTCAAATCAGTGTAGCTGCATTACTAGAAACAAGAGTGAAAAAGTGTAATTCTTTGCAGATAAGAAAGAGGTTTGGACGCCATTGGAAGTTCTTGGATAATTATGATATGGTAGAATATGGCTCCTCTGGGATGTCAATCGAGTTAATGTTGATTTTATTTGTTCGTCTGACCAATACTTGCATTGTAGGGTTGCTAGCATAAATGGAGATTACACATTTCTGTTTACTGCAATATATGCACATAATGAGTTATGTGATCGTCGCAAGCTTTGGCATGATATAGAGCAGCTTGCCACCACTATTCAGGGCCCATGGTTGTTAATGGGAGACTATAACAATGTTTGTAATACTCAAGAGCGACTAGGAGGACATCCTGTTCAAGCGTGTGAATATGCTGATCTTAATGGAATGATGGAGAGAGTGGGCTTGAATGAGATACATCGGTTCCTTATGTTTCATTGGACAAAAATTATTGTGCATGAACCTGGTATCTCCGATCATGCACCACTGTTATTGTAAATGTCGCAACAACACCGGGGACGACAAAGGGTACGATTCCGTTTTATCAATAGTACTGCGGAAAAGCCACAGTTTTTGGAGGTAGTAAGGCGACAGTGGGACTGTGATATTCGAGGGCAACCGATGTATATTGTTTGGAACAAATTACGTACGTTGCAACCATGCTTGAAACTTATGAGCAAGGAGTTTACTGGACAGGAAAGCGGCATCGAAACGGCGCACACAGAACTGGAAAACGCCCAGCGGGCGTTAACACCTGACCGTCAGAACCCGCAGCTGATTATGGATGTTAAATTGCGCTCTGCTCAGTTACTATCCCTGCGCACAAGTGAAGAAAAGTTTCTCTAGCAGCGCGCAAAAGTCCAATGGTTGAAATTGGGAGATGGCAATAATGCATATTTCCATGCGATGGTTCGTGAGAAACAAATGCAAATAGGCATCCAACACCTAGAGAATGAGATGGGACATCATTTGGTAACGGATGATGCAATAGAGAATGAGGTCCTGCGTTTCTATACACAACTTGTTGGGACCAAACAGACTTGTAGAATAGCTGTGGATGTGGAAGCTATGAGAGATGGTGCTCAATTATCCCCATTACAAGGTCAAAGCCTGATAGCTCCTGTGACACATATTGAAATCTGGGAAGCCTTGCAGAGTATTGATGACTCCAAAGCTCCTGGAATTGATGGATATAGTGCTAAATTCTTCAAAGCAAGTTGGGATATCCTCAAAACGGAGGTTATTGCGGCTGTTCAGGATTTTTTCTGTAATGAGCGACTGTTTAGTGCCGTTAATTGCACTTTGGTTACTCTGATACCGAAAACAAAAGATGCCAGAACCATGAGAGCTATGCGTCCCATCTCCTGCTGCACTACGATCTATAAAATCATATAAAAAATCCTTACTAAGCGACTTAGTTTGGTAATAAATAGTGTGGTGGATGATAGCCAATCGGCCTTCTTACCTGGAAAGGTGATACATGACAATAGCTTTATTGCATATGAATTGGTGAGGGGCTACTCGCGCAAAGGTGTCTCTCCCCGGTGTATGATTCAAATGGACCTACAGAAGGCTTTATGATACGGTTGATTGGGATGCACTGGAGGAAATTCTTAATGAGATGAACTTTCCATCTATTTTCATTAGGTGGATAATGATTTGTGTGCGAACGGTCTCCTATAGATATATGGTGAATGGAAGGCCAACTCGAATTCTGAAAGCTCAACGTGGAATCAGACAAGGGGACCCCATTTCTCCCCTCCTCTTTGTTCTGATCATGGAATATCTTCATCGAAAACTACAAAAGCTTCGAAGAATTCCGGACTTCAACTTCCACCCAAAGTGCGAGAAAGTGAATCTAATAAATCTTTGTTTTGCAGATGATTTATTACTTTTCTGTAGGGGTGATGAGCTTTCTGTGAAACTCCTCCTGGATGAATTTGAGCAATTCTCTAAGTCGACAGGATTGAAAGCAAATATGTCCAAACGTAATATTTATTTTGGGGGCTTGGCTGCTGATGTTAAATAAAGCATTGTGGATAACACTGGATTTGAAATCGGCAAGATGCCATTCAAATACCTTGGGGTGCCTCTGGCAACTCGTAAACTATCCGTGCACATGTGTGAGCCTCTAGTGGAGAAGATAATAGCACGAATCAAACACTGGACATCGAAGTTGCTTAGCTATGCTGGAAGACTTCAACTCATTAAAAGCATTCTGTTTTCGATCACAAACTATTGGTTGCAAGTTTTCCCCTTACCAAAAAAGGTTTACATCATATAGAAGCATTGTGCCGGAGTTATTTGTGGAGTGGAACAAAGGAAAAAACTCGAAAAGCTCCCGTGGCATGGGAAACCGTCTGCAACACCAAAAATTCTGGTGGACTTGGTGTGATCGCCCTCTCTGCATGGAGCAAGGCAAACTTGATGAAATTGCTTTGGCATCTCACTCAAAAAGCTGACAAGTTGTGGGTTCGATGGGTACACGCATACTACATAAAAAATGCCCGAGTGATGGAGATTGAGAATGTGAAAGCTTGTTCATGGATCCTGCATCATATAATGAAAATAAGGTCCACTGCTGCTGCTAGTCGTGCCTGGGGTGGCTTGGATGACTCGAAAAAATTCCCTACGCAGGTTTTCTACCATGAGATTCGAGGGGACCGGCCAAAGGTAAACTGGTACAAAGTTTTCTTCTCTAATGCTGCTCGACCTAGAGCTCTCTTTATCCTTTGGCTTTGCATACAAGAAAGGCTTTATACGAAAGACCGTTTGATGAAGTTTGGCATTCCTACTGATGGCTTGTGCGTATTTTGCCAACAACCAGAGACTATTCAACATTTATTCTTTGCGTGCAACTATACACATGCGATTTGGAAGCATATATTGCGTTGGATGGGGATAGCTCACACTCCATTACAATGGGGGGGGGGGGGTGAATTACAGTGGATTCTGCGCCACACAAAAGGGAAGGGGAAGATTGCGAGCATGCTGCGAATTGCGATTGCAGAAACAGTTTACGAAATCTGGAGGAAGCGAAATCAAATGATCTTCTCTCCAGCTGATGGTGATGATCTGGTGTGTGAGAGAATACAGGAAATAATTGTACTCAGGTGTGGACTGGTACCAAAACTCACAAACACGGCTAGGAGGCTGACTCTGCCGAATTGAAGCAGCTCTGCTTCTCCTCTGTTTCGTTTGTTTAAATATCCTGTGTCTGTTTTCTTTTCATAATGTTTTGAATGAGAGGTGATGTGTGATATGTAATGAGTGGCCTGGATCATTTGGATCGACATTGTTTTGACACTGATTTGGATAATAGAATTGATCTACGTTCCAACAAAAAAAAACAAAAACAAATGTTACACTTGTTATTGGACGGATGAATTATTTTATTCACCAAACGTCAATTTAGCTCTGATGATAGAGAACCTGAGGATACTAGCTAGGCCACTTATCGTCCATATTGCGGCATCAACATAACAAAAGGCATCGACAAAATAAAATGGCAAGAAATCATGACGCACATGACAATATATTCAACTGATGAAGCACACCAATTAACATGCGAAAGATGCATTGCAGATTTTGAAGTTGGATGTTTCCAAAGCCTAGAGATGTATCTGATGGCTCTTAACTAATCGGAAGAATACTTTTCGCATGTCTAATATAGTTCAATTCAAAACTATTACTGCATAACTATAAAAACTATATACAGTAATGTTAAGTTTGAAGTCATTATGTGAAGGTTATATATTTACTCCATTCATTTCAATAGATTATTTAGTAAAACAATAATATTTTATAAGATTACGCTACGTTTCACACGCGTAGTGTGTGACACGGTTCCTAGTAAATAAAAACGGAGGGAGTAGATATCAAGCATGTAAATCTAGTCAATTTCGTCAAAGAATTTAGAGAATTTGGTCAAACAACATTTCCTAGGAGGCTTGATATAATGAGATCTGATGATAGATTATGTCATCTCCACTATAGGAATTAGAGTCTACAAAAAAAAGGAAAAACTTTAACAATTATCGACTTACCGTTGAATGACATTTATAATAGTTCTCATTCAAAAGGAAGAGAAGGGGAATTAATAAAATTTACTTCCTTATTGAGTATTGACCATGAAATTTTATAAATTAAATGAGAGATCTCTGCATTATGTATTATGCTTTCAATTATAATAATCCAAGGATAATAATTAACTTTGCCATTCAGACAATTAAATTATGTTTACCTTCTCAATGGGTTAGAATCAAGGGATAAAAGGACATGTTTTTAAGGTTATATCATTTAATTTTGAGAATATATAAATAAGAGTTAATATTAGAGAAGACTGGTCCTTCCTATAATTATAGGAAGGACTGATTATATAATTTGTATTTAAGGTTTTAATTTATATCTGAGGCATTTAATTCGAATTTGAAAAATTTAACTCATATGTTTAACATTTAAATTTTGTAAGGGATTTAAAATTCTTATTTGGGAAGATTTAATTAGTTTCTGGGGGTTTAATTTGTATCTGGGGTGATTTAGTTTGTATTTGAGGTGATTTAGTTAGTTTCGGGGGGGGGGGGGGGGGGGGATTTAATTAGTTTATGGGGGGTTTAATTTGTATCTAGGGGGATTTAGTTTGTATATGGGGGTTGTAGGTTGTATCTGGGCCATTTAATTTTAATTTGTATTTGGACGATTTAATTGGTATCTTGGGGTTTTAATTCGTATCTAGGAATTTTAATTTGTATCTAGGTGTTTTAATTCATATCTTGGGTGTTTAAGTCCGTATCTCGGGGTTTTAATTCATATCTTGGGTGTTTAGTTCGTATTTTGGGGTATAAATTCATACAGAAATAAAAGATTAAAAAACAAAAAAAATTGGAAAAAAAAAGGAACCAGAGAAACAATGAAAAAAACCGTGTGACAAAAAAAAAAAACATATGTTTTACTTGAATCGGCGTCCTTCCTATAAATATAGGAATGACTAGTCTTTTCTGAGATTTTGGCTATAAATAATATGTCGAATCACAATAATGAGTAGAATTAATTAATAATGGATAAGGAAATAATTATTTTTGTTTTCAATTTTATTAATTATAAATAGGACTAACACACTCATCCAAATATCCAATATAGACAAAAATATTTACCTACAAAGGTTTTTGGTTTCCCCAAGCAAGAACCTTGCCCGTGTTGCTCATTTGATTTCGGTATGAAATTCTACACTCTACGCACGCTATTGGTGAAATCATTTCAAAGTTATTATTGTAGTGAATTCATCTTATGTTTGGTCAAGCATTTCATTTAATTTAATTTTTTTTTATTTTTTTATTTTTTTATTTTTTCTTATTGTTGTTGTGGTTTATTTTATTCTCTACTCTCATTCATGAACGGGTTTTGATGGTTTTACATTAATGGTAAATTTGGCCTGGCCCAGGCCAAGGTTTAACCAGACTCCATCAAGACCAGATCCGATTCAATCCACTAAGTTCCTAACTTGATTCAATGGTAAAAATTCATATGGGTCGGCCGGATCAAAACGGACTGATTGAGTGTAAGAAGCTTTCTATTTTATTTTATTTTATGAATCTTCACTTTTTTAGAGCCTGATTCGCATACACAGATACTAAAATGGCCCGCCATAGATGGATTTGGTGTATTGTTGCAGTTTAAACCTCACATCCGGTTTTTTTGTTTTTTTTTATTTTTTATTTATTTATTTATTTATTTATTGAAGTAATGATTCACAAATTTGAATTCATGTAGCTTGTTTCGTGTAGAAGTGGAAAATTACAGATGAGTTTTAAAGTGATTGTCTCATTTTTCCCATACTTTAATTTACAATTTTGCTCAAACGCTGAAATAAATTCATCTACATATATGATTTTGAAAACAACATAGGCCTTTTTTTTTCCTATGCGATTAACAACTGTATGTTTAAATCTTTTGTTTTTATTATTATTATTTCAAAACTCTACGTTCAAATTGGGTAACTTTAATTTTCATTTAGTCTAGCAAAAAATCATCTCTCTAACCATAAAAACCTTATACAACAGCTTTTTCAATAATCAGTCCCGAGCTCCGGCAGCCGCCCTACTAAGGTTGCCGGAGCTCCCTCTTTTATCTTGCTTCCCGTTTTTCTTCTTCTTTTCCTTTTCTTTTCTCTTTTGTGTGTTGTTTTCCTCCTTTTCCTTTGAGATCTTTCTTTCAGATCTAGATCTATAGCATCATCTACTTACGCTCGCGGTCGTGGCGGCTGTGGGCGGTAGGAGGTGGTTATGGTCGAGGCTGAGGTAGGGTTGAGTGGCAGATCTGGGGCGTTGAAGGTTAAACCTTTATCGAATTCCTCTGCCATTCGCACCAGTGGATTTCTAGGTTTTGGAGGAGTTTGTTTTCTTTGTGTGGAAGCTTTTTAAGAGCCATTACCATGGTGGAATGGAAGGTGAGCGTAGGTGGGTGTAGGTGGCTGTAAAGATCCGATCGACGGCGAACTTGGTGGTTACTGTTCGCACGGCGGCGAAGTGGGAGGTCAAGGGTCGTATGGCAGCGAAGGTGTGCAGAAGGTGGTGGTTTTGTTGAATCTGGCGGTGGTGGTCGTATGGCGGCGTCCGGTGGAATTGTCGGAGGTGGTTTTACAGTGGAAAGGTTGAACCATTAAAGTCTTCCATGGTGGTCCAACCACCACAGAGAACCATTTATGTTTTTTCAACCGAACCGGGCCATACCGGTCAGACCAGATGTGAATCATTCTGAACCGAACCGGGTTAGAACGGTCAGACCGGAGTACATTCGATACTGGTCCAATTGGCAGCAAAGGTGGAGGTTTCCGGGGGTGACGAAGCTCCCGGACTCTAGGTGGTGACGAAGCTGTTGGTGGTGACGAAGCTGGCGGACGTTAGGTGGTGACGAAGCTGTTGGTGGTGACGAAGCTGTTCGTGGTGACGAAGCTGCCGGACGTTAGGTGGTGACGAAGCTATTGGTGGTGACGAAGCTGTTGGTGGTGACGAAGCTGTCGGATGTTAGGTGGTGACAAAGCTGTTGGCGGTGACGAAGCTGCCAGATGATAGGTGGTGACGAAGCTTAGAGGGTGGTGGTGGAGGTGAGGTTGGAGGTTGTTTTCACCCCGGAGAAGATGAAGCTTTGGTTGCTAAGTCTTCTGTTTTGGGTGAAAGAGGTGTTTGGGGTTTCGCTTCTATGATGAAGCTTTAATTGCTAAGTCGTAGTTGCTAGAGTAGTCTTCTGATGGTTTTGGCCTTGTTAGCTTTCTTTGTTTTTTAGCTTTGTGTCGTTTGAGTCTTGGTTGAGGTGTAGTTGGAGGTTTAGGGTGAGCACGTTTTTCTTTCTCTGTTGGTCCTTCTCTTTCGGATGTTGTCTCCCTACTGTTTGACCGAATCTTTGGCAACAATCCCGGAGCTTTTCAAGCTGCGACGACGGGAGGGAAGCTGGTTTGGGAAAGAGGTTTATTTAGGTGATCAGCTCGAACTACTTTCACTATCTCATTAAGCTCGCTTTCCAGTTCTGCGAAATTGCTACGCCTTGAAGAATCAGTTGCTTCACATATGCCGTTTGTGATATACGACGTTGGAAGGGCAAGGCTTGACCGGAGCAAAGGCGGGTTGGGATAGAGATGTGGAGCGGGCTGGCATGTTTATTTGCTGAGGTGGGGATGTTATGGAAGGTTGAGTTGGCGATTGAGATGGAAGGGCGTGCGGGTTTTGAGGTTTGGGTATGGTGTTCTTTGTTTCGTTGGTTCGTTTTTCTTTGTTGGTGTCTTTACGTTTGCTTGTTTGTATGTTTTGTTTCGAGCATTTCTTATGCTCCTTTTGTGTTTTATTTATTAATAAAAAGAAAATTTGGCCGCTTCAAAAAAAAAATTATTTCAAAACTCTTGGTAGCATGCATTTCTTGTATATTGTTTTATGTACTACCCAGGAACTTACGAGGATTTTTTTTTTTTTTTTTTTGAAGTATCGCTATATTACTTTAGTATAATTTACAACCTACCTTCGTACTTCGCTAGACTTAGCTAAGCGAAACGAAGGCCTAACTATGAATTTTTTTATCTTATTTATTTATTTATTTATTTTTTTGGTAGTTTACATCAAGTATTGGAATGGACAAGAAGAAATCCTCATACACGAAAGTACTCGACCTGCCAAGTAACGTCAGAAAGCCAATTATTATAAAGAGAAAAAGTGGGCATGTCTATGAGGCTATTAATCCGAAGCTGAAAAAGTTCATGACAAACTCTAGTGATGATGAGGAGGAGGAAGAGGAGTCTGAAGAGGAAGAGGAAGTACAAAGAAAGTTCAAGAAATCAACGACTAAGGGAAAGAGCTCAAACATAAAGCCAAATAAGAGAATTAAAAGAAAATAAATTCTTCTAGTGTCATGTTTTAAATATATAGTTCGTTTATTAGCTTGCAGGCTGAACTTATTAGATCTATGTTTATTTTCATGAGTATACCATGTCTTTTTCCCTTAATCGTTTAATTGGAATCCAATGTTTGTAAGTAAAGCTGAAGATAAGCTTCCCCACAAGTAACTTGGAAGAAAGCTAAGTTACGAAAAAAAAGTGTGTCCTATCTTATTAAGTTTTTATTATTATGTAGAAAATGACATTGTAGACCAAATGTCTTTTGAAACTCCAAAACAAAATCTTTTTTTTTACCCTAGACATCTCCCTCATGGTCTCACCACTCACTGTAGCAACAGGGTCCATGTGTGGGCCCCACTGCTACAGTGAGAGGGTGAGACCATGAGGGGGAGGTCTAGGATAGTGGAAATCTAACAAAGTGGTATTGTTGAGAGGAAGCATCAACACTTGTTACAAGTGGCAAGAGCTTTGTCATTTCGGTCCAATTTGCCTCTTACATATTGGTATGAGTGTGTCTTGTCTGCAAAATATATAAATAATAGATTAAGGCCACTGATATAGCCAAAGAACATATGTTACTGCCAGAGCAGTATCTCCCCTTATTTGGCAAGTTCATTAACCAATCTTTAACATACTCTTTCAATCCATAGTAACCAATAGTTGAAATAACAAATAAGGTAATATTCAACATTTAATAACACTCAACGTTAATACATTCAAATATTTATGTGGTAAATTGCATTTGCAAATCAACATGCAAACTAATTTATCATTTAGAAATTTCAAAACGTTATATGTACTACAGTACTACTTAATTAAGTCCATTGAAATATTTTAAAAATTTAATGATATATCAAGTATATATAGTATGAAATTGTAACAATATACATGGCATTATTATGAGAATGTTGAAATCCAGTTATCCTAAGTAAAAAAAAAAAAAAAAAAATGTTTCGTTTGTTGACTTTTTTAGCCTAGTTTGACCTTCGATAAATTATAAATTACACCGTAAAAAATATTAATAAAATTATATTATGAAAATAGAGTGACTAGACTTTCATAATATCATTTCACATTTTATTTTTATGGTTTAATTTAAGGTTTATTAAAGGTCAAACGGAGCTAAAAAAAGTCAATAAAACAAACGTATAGAATCCAAAAAAACTGATGAAGTACTTTCTTGGAAGATATTGTAAAAGAAAGTTAAACGTGGAAAAATTAAAGGATGCAGTAGTTAATCTTTACTATTTTAGAAATGTTAATTAAGGAATTAAATTTTAATAACATTTGATTACTACACTTGCCATAGTTAAAGAGTATCTGCTCTGGTAATAACATCTGTGCTCTGGCTATATCAGTGGCCTATATTAATGACCAACAATTTTGTTGCATAACAAATCACCTTTTGAAATGTTATATAACAAAGTTCCTGCTATACATTGTTCAAAGCTTTTGGTTGCTTGTGTTATGCTAGTACCTTGACAACAAACAGAACAAAGTTTCAACCTCGAGTTGTCAGATGTGTTGTTCCACCAGATGCAAATACACATGATTTACCAGTAGAGACAACTATTGAGAGTGGTAATCATAGTAGTAGATCAGTAAGAAACAAGAAGTTCCCCTCTTATTTGAGTATATATATGATGTTAATAATATGATTGCTTCTACTGATAAGGGAATTTGCTATTCTATATTTGATTATTTGTCTATTGGTAATCTTTCCAAATTACGTTGTGCTTTCACAACTTTTATCTCAAAAATTGTGGAGCCTAAAACTTACAAGCAAGCAGCTCCTGTACCAGAATGGCAAGAGGCCATGGCTAATGAGATTGCAGCTTTAGAAAGAACAAAAACATGGCAACTGGTTGAGCTTCCTAATGGAAAGCATTGCATGGGATCAAAGTGGGTCTTCAAAGTAAATACAAGGCAGATGGATCAATTGAGAGATATAAAGCTCGGTTGGTGGCAAAAGGATATACTGAGCAAGAGGGATTAGACTACTTTGACACCTTCAGTCCAGTCACTAAATTAACCACTGTAAGAGTTTTGTTATCTCTTGTTGCAGATAAAAACTGGTATCTGCACCAGTTTGATGTGAATAATGCATTTTTGCATGGGGATTTACAAGAAGAAGTTTATATGGTGCCTCCACAAGGGTATTTACAGGCTGGTGACAAGAGAGTTTGTAAACTTATCAAAAGTTTATATGGTCTTAAACAGGCTAGTAAGCAGTGGTTTCACAAATTAACTGAAAGTTTACTAACACTTGGATACACTCAGTCCAAGAAAAATAATTCTCTTTTCACTAAGCTTGCTACTAACACTTTTACTGCACTTGCTTGTTATGTTGATGATATAACTTTGATAGGGAATAGTCTTTAAGAGATTCAACATGTCAAAGATCATCTTAATGCAACTTTCACTATCAAGATCCTAGGAGTGTTAAAGTATATCTTGGGAGTTGAAATAGCCAGAAGTTCTAAAGGGATTACTCTACGCCAAAGGAAGTATGCACTCGACATTTGGAAGCAAACCAAGTTCTACACCTATGGATCAAAAAGAAAGGTTCGACAAAAATACCTTTGATTTGTTAATAGATCCCACAGTTTATAGAAGATTTGTTGGCAGACTCCTCTACTTAACTACCACAAGGCTAGATTTAAGTTATAGCCTTCAAACCCTCAGCCAGTTCATGTCTACACCAACAGAAGCACATCCAGCTGTTGTTCGCATCTTGTTGAGATACATAAAATGAAGCCCAGGAGCAGGTCTCTTTAATTAAGAAAATATAGAATTGGTTCTAAAAGGATTCAGTGATAGTGATTAGGCAAACTGTAATGTGACAAGTAGGAGTATTATAGGGTATGCAATATATCTTGGTGACTCTCTGATAACCTGGAAGCCCGAGAAACAACCAACATTAAGCAAAAGCTCAACTGAAGCAGGGTACAGGGCAATAACAATTACAACTGCATAAATTAAATGGCTTATTTACTTGCTTCATGATCGACATATTCCAGTTGAGTAGGCTGCTATATTATACACAAAGTGCCTATTGTATGGCACACAACCCCGTCTTGCATGAAAAATCTAAGCACATAAGGATGGATTATCACTTCACGAGGGAGAAGGTTCAAGTTGGGACAATCAAAATCATTCATATCCCACTGAGAAGAACACGGCTGATAATTTTACCAAGCCATTGGGGCCTCACCTGTTTAACATTTTTCATTCCAAGTTGGGCATTATTAACATATATAATGCATAACTTCCATGGAGGGGGGGGGTAAGGAAATATGAAAATAAGCTTTTCCACAAGAAACTTGGAAGAAAGCCAAGTTATGAAGAAAAGCGTGTCCTATATTATTACGTTTTTATTATTAGGAAAACGAGCGTTATATTAATTGTACGTGAGGTTGAGAAATTTGTACATTAGAATTAGTTAAAAATATAAATAGGATAAGGTCAGATAGGAACTTTACTTTCCCACTTCCTCTTTTGTCATCTCCTTCACTCATTTATTCTTCTATACATAAACTAAGATAAATTAAACGTGACATTCAAACAATGCAAACAAGTAACTGGAGAAACTAAGAATGAAAAGAAGAATAAAGCAAATCCAATGACCCCCCCCAAACCTAAATTCTTGATTGTCCTCAAGTAAAAGAGTGAGAAGAAAAGTAATTGGATTAACAATACTTCCAAGATTTATAAGGGTAGTATTCATCCTTGTTTTGATATCCAACACCTAAAAACTCAAGAAACAAGTTAGAAAATAAGGGAAAATCAAATTCAACAATCGCAGTTGTTTAAATCGTGATTTTGAAACCGCAACCCACCGAATCGGGCGCACGAGCCGCCATAACAAATTGGCGACATGCCAAATAAATCCATGGGTATCTAAAGTTCTCCATAGAGTATCAAAATCTGGAGCATTATGGGTGACCCGCCGAACTGATTTGGCGGGGCGCAGAATTACCTGGCCTTGATTTTTTTTTGATTTTTCTCCTACTTTCCAGATTTCTTTTGAAATTATGCAACTTTTAAAAACACACATAAAATGCAACCAATCTATATGCAATGCAATTCATCCTGGATTGTCACCCGTCAGCGCCTTTGTTTATTAGGCGTTGGCTCGACTCCTTGAAGCTCTTATTTTCTTATTGTACCCCGTCAACATCATCTCTTTGATACAGACTTTTCAACAAAAAAGTCCTACAAGATTGCTAGTCTTAAAAGCTTGAGGTAGAGAAGAAGCCATGGCTTGCAACTCATGTTGCTTGCCGTTTACCTTGAATGTGCACTTACGATTATACATGTCAATAACCATGTGAGCTGAATTAATTAGAGTTCTTCCAAGTAAGACCACATCCCTCATGCCAAAGGTAGAAGTCGGCATAACCACAAACTTTGTCTTGACCTCTGTTCCACCCAATTTAATAGTCACATTATCCAATATACCAAGAGCTCTTCTCATTGAACCATCTACCAACTGCACCATAGCTTTCATAGGCTTCAATCCACCAATACCACTTGCTTCATAAACATTCATAGGTAAAACATTAACACTAGCTCAAGTGTCTAGCGTAGCAGCAATTCCATGTAGGTTCCCCAAACCTATGTCAACATCAAAACTCTGAGTGGGGTTTTCTTTGGTGAAGTTCTTCCCATATCTCCACTTTAGGCGGTGAGTTATCATCAGCTTGAGCCGATTTATTAACTTCAGGTTCAACAATCAAGTGGGTGGGCAATTTCTCAACTAAATTGGGGCCCTCATATACACAAGATTGGTGTTTGTAATCGACACCACAACTATTTTCAGATTTTTGCATCTCCACTCGTGCCCCTTCTTCAGTGAGAGTAATTTTCACAGGAGTATCAATGACTACCGTAATGGAAAAGGCTTTCTGAGTGCTGACTGGAGGCTTACTTTGCTATTGATTCTCAACTCGGTCTATGAGCTCTTGCATCTTCTTTGTTATGTCTTGGGTATATGCGTGCCTCTAGTGCATCCAATCTTTTATTGTTCTCCTTTTGATCTTTATAATAAGAATCATCTTGTCAGTCTGCTCCACCAATTCCTTCACGGCCTTAAGTATGATTGAGGAAGGATCCTCCTTTTCACGTCGAGTTTGAAGTTCTTGTCCAACATAGTCCATATTGGCCTCCATGTAATTTTCTCCAACATGTCGTTACTGCGAGTTACGAGCCAGTCTCTCAAAATATCTCCCAAACCTCAGTGGAGGTATTATCCATTATGCTACCACAACAAGCATTATCAGCCTAATCCTGTGAAAGCTGATCCAAACCGTTATAAAAGAATTGACTCAAGTCCGCCTTAGAGAATCGATGATGAGGGCAGCGGGTCTGTAAATCCTTGTATCTCTCCCAAAAGCGTACTAGGACTCATCACCAAGCTTATAGAAGCGAGACATCTAGGACTAAAGAGTTGTTGTCATGGAATTTGGGTAATACCACTTCATAAACTTGGTAAAAACCAAGTTTCACGTAGTCAATGAGCCTTCTTCCTGTAATCCTAGCCATGTTGGTCCTATCTGACATCGCCATAGAGAATACTTTCATTCTCAAATCATCTTTCGTAACTCCAACTGCTGGCCTAGGTATATGCATAATGAAGTTCTCAATCTCCCTCATGAACCCAATAACATCCTCGTTACCCATCCCATAGAATTTGGGTAATTGCTGATACAAATGGTTCTTGATTTCCAGGTTCCCAGTAGCTAGGTTCAACACAATCGCTGGACCCTTGGCACCAACAGTACTTTGTGAGAGTTCCCGAAGACACCGTTCTCCCATGTTGCTAGTTGGAATCACCTGAATTGG
This sequence comes from Plantago ovata, assembly GCA_028274465.1. Classification (NCBI taxonomy): domain Eukaryota; kingdom Viridiplantae; phylum Streptophyta; class Magnoliopsida; order Lamiales; family Plantaginaceae; genus Plantago; species Plantago ovata. Next base: position 79,215,886 of record CM051455.1, on the reverse strand, counting down.
GTTAAACAAAAGATGGATGTAAGTATTCAGTAGATAAATTTGAAACTGGAAATTAAACAAAGAATGATTGAAACTTCAAAGTAAACAAGTTCAAGGAGTTAAATCCCCGGCAACGACGCCAATTTGATGAGTGCTCAGTGTCGTGTGCTAACAATCACCAAATAAATTTATATTAATGCCAAGCCAACTCAATATCACACAAGAACAAGTGTAATGGTAAGCTAACTCGAGTGTCGGTCTCTAAGGATTTAACTAGGCGGTGAGGTTGACATGCGTCGTGAAAAAAACAGTCTATCAAATAATATTTATTTAATGCCAAGGTAACTCTAAACTACACAGAACTTCAAAGAAAGCTACTGTAATGGCAAGTTAACTTGAGTGTCGGTCTCTAAGGATCTAGCTAGACTACGACTAATCTACTTCTACTTAATCAATCAAAGTAAATAGGGTTGGATAATTAAAGTAATCAGACAAAAGATAAACTAGCACTAACGATAGAGATAAAATACTAACGAGATCAAATAAGAGATAAGCGGTTGATAATAGGTAGTAGGCATATATTGATATTACTTGTTCATATGCTAGCAAGTGGTTGACGTAGGAATTATACCGTTTTCGACGTATACCATCTAAGACAAAGCACACAGCTAAGCATACTAATCATGAAGAATCTGTCAGGGCACTAATGCGTAGGAACATCAAACATACAAAGAAGAAGCTAATCAACATGTACTAAATTCCTATGCTTTATATATACGTAGTTTATGGCTATGCTATCATCTTAAACCTACATGAAGTTGTCACAAACCAATTCAATATAAGAGTGATTGCTTAAGTCTTCGTGACCATGGATCCTGTCACTATCCTTTCGAGGGTTGAAATCTCCCGACTACCACACGCACAGACATCGATAAATCCATAAACTAACATACATATATCCCATTCATATCTCATGCTTACATAATCACAAGCATATCAATATATAACCTACATCCAATGGCATGAAAAAAAAAAAGAATGTCTCGTGCGAGAGAGGAGAGAGAAAGTCGAACCAACCCTAGGCTGATCACCGGTCGACCTCACATCGATGATCAGAATGGCGGTTGGTCCACAGTTTCCCGGCGTCGTCAGCACCATAAGTCTCCAATTCAAATCGCCGTGCGTCTTTTCTTTGGCTAAGAAAGGCGAAGACCAATCTGGTTGGTTCTCCATTTTCTTATGGAACTTTCCCGAAACGGTCAGAGCCGTCTATTTAGTCCGTACAGTCCGTGATTGTGGTACTTTGAAGGAAGTTTGCATTCCCGCGAAACGTAACAAGGACAATGAACGATTCGCGTTTGCTAGGTTTAGCGATGTGGATTCAAAGGATAAGGTTTTGCAAAGGGTTCGTGGTTGTTGGGTGATTCATTACAAGCTACTTGCTACGTTTTCCCATTCGTCTCGAGTGCAAAGGGAACCAGGCGTCGAGGGCGGTATGCGACAGAATGGTATCTACAGCAGTAGGCGTCAAGTGCCAATGGAGGTGGTGAATGGCCAGGCACCTCGGAGGGCCGGCGTTTCTTTCGCAGCAGCAGTTCAACACGGGCAGGAGGGCAGATTCGCCCAGGTTTGCAGGTCTCAGCAGGTGGTGCTGCAGAACGAGCGACGGAGGGTACTGGGTTTGATTGTGTAGTAGAAGAGGTTTCAGCGGATGTTGAGGCGTTGGAGAAGGCACAAAGGTGTCTGGTAGTGCGTGTCAGAGCTTCAGTAAGAATTTGGATGGTTGATAATTGGTTAAGGGAAGAGGGGTTCGTAGATGTGAAGTTGTCTCGGCTTTCAGTGGAGTGGATTGTCGTGGAGTTAGTACAACAATCAGAAAGAGAGGTTGTGAAGTCACTTTTACGATCGCTATCTTTGCAAGGAGTGTTGGAGGTTCAAGAATGGTCCGTGGACCGCGTTAACCTTAAACATTTGGTGTGGCTGCATGTGTACGGGGTCCCATTGTCATCTTGGAGTGAGGTTAATTTTCAGTGTCTAGGGGGAAGCGTGGGTAGAGTGGTTTCGGTTGCTGAGGAAACTTCGTTGCGCTTAGATGTGAGTTTTCGTAGAGTTTGCATTGAAACAGAGGTGTTTGATTATAAGCGGGTGGCATTCAAGGTTGGCTCTCGTGTGTTTCCGGTTCACGTGGTGGAGGAAGTGCTATAGCGTTTTTGGACTTGCAAGAGGGGGGTTCAGAGATAGGGGATAATCATCTTTCTATTGATGGGTCGGAGTGTGCTCATGATAATTTGTCTCGGGAAGATGGTGAGGTTGGTGAGGAAGATGGGTTGTTTGAAGGGGACGAAGGTGGGGTGGCTTTGCGGAGGAAGGCTGTTATTGAGGAGTTGGCAGTACCGGAGGAGGGTTCGAGGGAGATGTGTGTGCGGTCTAATTCCGATATATTTAATTTGATGCCGCTCATTGAACAGAGTGCAAGAGTTGCTAGACGGAGAGGTGATGGTGTGGCTCAGATAACGGATACAGTGGCGAGTGGTGCTTTGGAACATAGGGTAGAGTTGGTACGGGAGGGCGGTGTCTCGGGTCAGCCGGGTGTGGGTACAGGCGGAGCAGGAACTAGTCAGCAGGGTCCAGCTGAAGTTAGCAGGTTGGTGTCTACCGGAGACAGCAGTTCACGACAAGTTTTGGTTCAGGCGGGTACTGTTCAGTCGCAGCAGCTACATTCTGTTTCTGTTCTGGACGTGAATTTGCAGCAGCACGTGGGTGTAAGAAAATATGGTCATAATTGCCCCTAGGGCACGCAGCGGAATTTCAAAAATTTTCTTAACATACAAAGTAATTGATCATGCATATCACGTATATATGTAAGCACAACAATTAGAAGACTTACAATACTCCAAAGCAAAAGATAGGAACAGAGTCGATATAGCCCAAATCGATATAGTCTTCGCAATAATCCAGTGTATCTTCTCCTTCGGTGAAGTCGAAGATATCAGCAATACTTTGATTATCGGCAAGACAATAAAAGTCAGTTTCTAGCTCCTTGAACCTCAACCTTGGTATCCACGGATGAACAGCTTGCCGGAAAGAATGCTTGGATATTCTTTATATTGGCCAAGAAGATGGGGCGACAATTTTCCTCCGAGAGGCGTATGGCGCGCGGCTATGGTGTTGGAAGGGAGGAGATTTATTTTCTTTTCTCTAAGAAAGAATATAATAGAATGGTTCTGAATTCAAGTGTGTTCGATAATGAAATAGCTCTCTATTGACTCATATATATAGTAGTCAATAGAAGCCTAAAGAACATTCTATTAGACTCCATAAATGAATATGAATCTAATTCTTATTGCACTAGGAAACCATAATTAAGGCTCGGTTTAGCGTTAGCTTATCAGCTAGCTTATAAGCTCCAGGAGCTTATAAGCTCGCGTTCACGTAACAAGCTTATTTTCACATAATATAAGTCTGTTACGTGAACGCGAGCTTATAAGCTCACGAAGCTTATCAGCTAGCTTATTTTTAAGGTAATAAAGTTTTTAATAAGCTAGGTTATCATCATTCATATTTCAATTATATCCTTAAATTAATAATAATAATAATAATAATAATAATAATAATAATAATAATAATAATAATAATAATAATTAGCTAGGGCATATACGTTTTGCCTCCATATAATACTCTTGCCTCCAAAATTTCTCTTGCCTGCGTTCCTTCATTCATACGCGATCGACCTTTTCATCAGGTAAATCTTTTTGAGTTTTACATTCTCTACTGATATCTATGTAATCAATCTGTTCGACCTATTCCTTTTTCTAGACCATATTATATTGAAGTTCCTTTTGATATGAGTTTAATTAGTAGCATATGACATGATTTTGTTGGGATTTCTATTTCTTTTGATATGAGTTTAATTAGTAGCATATATTTCATGAATATAGTTTAGACAAAAATATCTTTTTAAATCTTATTTTATAATAATAATAATAATAAAATAATAATAATAATAATAATAATAATAATAATAATAATAATAATAATAATAATAATAATAATAATAATAATAATAATAATAATAATAATAATAATAACGCTTTACCAATTCGCTCGCTCTGGCGAAAATTATCGCCTCCAATGGTGATCGTCCTTTCTTGCTCCGGTTACGCCTCGTCTTGGTCTGTCTACTCTCCGGTCTGTCTGCTCGGCGACATGTAAGCTTTTCGGAGCCTTCTATTCAATTGTTGTGCTCGTTTTATCGCGCGTGGTACAGGTCCAAGGCTACATCTGCTGCGTCTCTTTACCAAATCTGTTGCGTCTCTTTTGGATATGGGCGCTCAGTTTTCAGAGCTCTAATCGGTCTGGCGAAGCCACTCAAGCGCGCTTGGGTTCCCTGTAAGTTGTCTGTATCCTCAAATTCATTGATTCGCTCCCTCCTTCCGACAATCGGCGCGGCTCTGCTTCGGTTAGTACGCTATTTCTCGTGCTTGAGGCTCTGTTTTCAGAGTTCTAGTTATTGCTTTTTGTCTAATCTTTGGGGCTGTTATTGATTGTTGTTCGGCCTGAGTCTGGTTTTTTTGTTTCTGCTCGGCCCTCTGTCTATCTCCGGGCGCTTACTGTAGCACTGCATTTTTTGCTTCCTTCTTTTTATTTCAGCAGCGAGTGGCTTTGAGTTTTTGACAGTGGGTGGCATATTCGGCTTGTGTTCTTTAATCTTCACATCTCGAGCAGTTTGGGGTTTTGGTAATTCTGCTTGTTTATGTTGGTTTCTAGCAGTTTCTTTGTGTTCAGGCCAGTATCTGTTTTTCTGTTCGGGGTTGGAATATGCTTTCCCTGCGCTTTGGTCATTCTCTGCCCGTCTAGCCTTTGCAGTTGGCTCTAGTCTAGTGTTGACGTAGTTACGATCACGTGGTTTGCATGGCAAGTGATGTAGCAGGTTTTATCCGTTGTCCGTTGAATAATTTCGAGGGTTGTAGTGGTGGTCGAGATCCTAGAGGGTTTCGCAGGAGTTATTTTATCACTCATTTTAGGACCCATCATTTCAATTCGGAGGCGTTACGGGTGTCTCACAAGTCACGTTTAGCTGGTGATTGCTCTTATTCACAGCTTTGGATCTTGCCCTCCACCAGGCGGGCATTTGGTTGTGTGGGGATTGCCTTCGCACTCACGCATTCTCAAAGCACTGTAAGCATCCGGATGGCACATTGGTACGTGCTCCGGCCAGGGAAGATGTGGCAATCGTGGGTATACCTTTACCTACACCTTCAATCATCATTGCAGACATTAGGGTTCCCGGGGGCAGTTCTGGTGGCGGGCATGTTGAAGATGGTAGCGGGGTGGGATCTCTTTTCTTGGATGTTGACCTACTAGACCGCTTATTCGCGAAGGAAGTGCGTACGATCAAGTGTATTCCCCCAAAGATGAGGCTTGGTTTTGCTAGGATCTTTCTAAGTGCCCTTGATTTGGTTCTTGCTTGTCCTGGTGACTTGACTGCATGGGTGGAGCTCCTTATCTTGTCGCGTTGTACTCTAGCGGCTTTTGTCCCGTCTAGTAGAGCACAACGTCGGTCAGGAGAGAGGGAGAGATGCCAGTTTGCTGGCATTTCCAGTGCCATTGCCCGTTGGAGGGATCCTGGGGAGAAGCTAGGTCTGGTTAGGGATTGTTTAGCAGTCTCTCCTTCATCGAGACGGAGATGTCCTAGACCTGGGAACTCCCAGTGCTTGCGTAAAGTGAGTGACGGGCACTTTTCTGCGGCTATTAAGGTTCTAACCTCATCTGGTTTGGCCCCTGAGTCCCCTGACACTCTGGAGAAGCTGGGGTCCATGCATCCCCTTGCGTCTCCCCCTGTTGTGCCTTCCTCACCGTTAGCGGTTGATGCTTTGCTTGTTGACAAAGTTCTGGTGCTGAATAGGATTCGAAGCTTTCCCAAAGGCACTTCTTGCGGTCGGGACGGGCTCAGAGCTCAGCATTTTCTGGATATGTTGGGAGGGGCTGCCTCAGCCGTTTCAGATGATCTCCTAGTTTCTATCACTGGGGTAGTCAATCTTTTCCTCTCTGGTAGGTGCCCTAGCCAGCTAGGGGAGTTTATAGCCAGTGCCCCTTTGACTCCCCTAGTCAAGCCAGACGGAGGGATTCGGCCCATTGCCATTGACACGGTTTGGAGGAGGCTCGTTTCTAAGGTTGCTTCTTCCTCTGTTGGGTCCGCAATGACCTCCTACTTGCATGACTTCCAATTTGGTGTTGGGGTTTCTGGGGGTTGCGAAGCTGTACTTCACTCTGTCAGCAGGTTTGTGGAGGCTAGAGGTATTGAGGTTGGGTTATCTATGCTTCTGGTGGATTTAAAAAATGCCTTTAACCTCGTTGACAGGAGTGCTATCCTTCGGGAGACTCGGTTGAGATGCCCGTCCATTTCCCCCTGGGTGGAGTTCTGCTACTCCCGTCCAGCAAGGCTCTACTACGATAATTCGGTTCTTCGATCTTCACAGGGGGTTCAACAAGGGGACCCTTTAGGCCCCCTTTTATTTTCTCTGGTTCTGCATCCATTAGCTCTTGCTATTCATCAGGCGTGTGAGATCTCTCTTCAGGCGTGGTATCTTGATGATGGCACCATTATTGGTGACACTTGTATGGCTGCCAAGGCGCTTGATATCATACGTGTCGATGGGCCAGCAAGGGGGCTACACCTGAATGTGGACAAGACAGAACTGTTCTGGCCAGTGGAGGATCCTCGCAGCAGGGAGGCAGGACTTTTCCCTGACTCGATCTCCCGTCATGCCCGAGGAGTCAAGCTTCTAGGTGGTTCCGTTAGTGCGGACTCCGGGTTTTGCTGTGATCTAGTTGCACGTCGGGCTTCAAAGTCCATCTCTTTGATGGAGGCTATCCGTAAGCTCGACGACCCCCAGACTGAGCTCCTCCTACTTCGCAATTGTGCGGGGGTGGCGAAGCTGACTTTCGCTTTGAGGACATGCTCTCCTTTGTATATAGCCGACGCCCAGGTTCAGTTTGATCAGGCCTTGCGTACCTCTTTGGAGTCGATTGTTACAGGTTCAGGGGCTGGTTTTGGGGATTGGCAGTGGCGCCTAGCCACACTACCAATCAGACTTGGCGGCCTCGGGGTCTTATGTGCGGAGGATGTCGGTAGGTATGCCTTCCTCGCCTCCCGTTTACAGTCTAGCCCTCTGCAGGGGAAGATCCTAGCAAGGTCTGGGATTGTCTCTCCTGGGCCTACCCTACAGTCTGCTCTAGATGCTTTCACGGCCTTTTGTGACATCGATTCACATATGGTCCCCACTAGCTCTCTTGCCCCACAGTTCATGAAGTCCTTGGCAAAGAGCTATTTTGGAGTCACATATGGTCCCCACTAGCTCTCTTGCCCCACTAGCTCTCTTGTGCGCGATACTTTGTTTGACATCTGTTCTAGGGTGGGTGTCATGGTGCGGAAGGAGGTCCCTATGGGGTTCCTCTCTGATGATGGGAGGGACCTGCGTCCAGCAGACTTGTTATTGTACAATTGGTCCCAAGGCAAAGACGCTTGTCTGGATGTCACGGGTGTCTCTCCTTTTGCTGGTGGAGGTTTGGATTTCTGGGTCCCGGGAGCTGCTTTGAAGACGGCCGTTCAGAAGAAGAAGCGGAAGTATTCTTCAAAGTGTGTGGAGCATGGGTACTCGTTCATCCCCTTTGCCTTCTCTACTTTTGGGGAGCTCGAGGAGGAAGCTTTGGACACCATTTCGCGCCTTAAGCGCTTATCTGTTAGTCTTTCTAATAATGTAAGGAGTGGTGTTTTTCTTTTGTCTAGACTTAGCTTCTGTATTCAGAAGGGGGTTGGAGCACAGCTTGTCTCTCGACTCCCTTCTAATTTTGCATGATGAATGAGGAAAGACTTTAAAAAAAAAAAAAAAAAAAAAGAAAAAAAAAAGAAAAAAAAAAAAAAATAATAATAATAATAATAATAATAATAATAAAATGAGAAAGGAATTAAAAATATAACACATAATATCAATGCCCTTTTATGTTATTTTACCAGCAAGCTTATAAGCTAATTTGCTAAACAGTTACATGAAAATCAGCTAGCTTATCAGCTCGTCGCTAAACACGTACATTAAAATTAGCTAGCTTATCAACTAACTTATCAGCTACCAGCTAGCTTATCAGCTAGTTTTGTTAAACAGAGCCTAAGTCTAGGTTCATTCTCTAATTGAATTAGAATTCAACTAGGAAAACCAACTTACTAATTCAACATTGGGGAGGTGACTCCTCCCCCTAATTAACATGTGACGCGCGCGCCACCTATGTCTCCTAGTGGGTCCCACTTTGGGAACCACTTATAACTCTAAGGCAAATTGAACTCTAAGTTAATTTTGCCATGTGCATATATTAATTCTAAATTAATATATCCTTTCCAATCCAACTTATATTATATTTCCAAAACATAATATTTAATTGTATTTCCAAAATACAATTAATTAATTAATTAATAATTCCAAATTATTAATAACTAATTAATCCAATTAATAATTCCAAATTATTAATTGAGCCTCAATCAATTATAATTAATTCCAAATTAATTATAATTCCTTCTATCACAATTAATTCCAATTAATTGCGATTACATCTTCAAGGATATTTGACAAGCTGAATCACCACATAGTGTGACCCATAGGGCCTCATTGTATTAAGCAAGTTCTAAACCAGGCAATATGGAACTCCTAGACGATTCCATTTGCAATATTAATACATGAGTACGTTTGAGACGTTTCTCAAAGCTCACCCTTTCCGTTGTGAAGTCTGTTGCGCTCCAACGCGGCGATGGTAACATCCCTTCATCTGACTATCTCAAATGCATCTAGGATCAATGATGTGTCTATCCCAATAATACATTCAATGTGTCTTCAGTGAGTTGCTTGGTTAAGACGATATACTTATGACCATCATAATATATCTCTTTCTGCATCGGCCGATGACTTTACCAACACAACTATGAACGACTTGAGCAGTTTTCTCTATGTGCTACACATGAGAGATGAATCCTTTCCAGAATCACTTATCATCCCCATTTGTATATAGCCATAATTCTGGATCGTGTCTTAGGTCAGCTGCTTATTCAGAGCTGACATCGACGGGTCCACCAAGGATATGGAGCAACAAATGTGATGATAAAGTCCTGTAATTTCTAAGGACGACTGGCATCACTTCAACAACTTTCCGGTTCCCATAGACACATTAGTGTAGCGTATACATTGATGGGACTATCCGGTGGGTTCTTCCATTGTTCGGCAATCAGCCCTTGAACAACTATGCACAGTTATTGGAACGTTTCCAATGATTGTCTAACAATCCGTTCCGTGACTGTGGGATCAGCTCACACCTGTCTAACAGGTATAACCTCCATGCATACTAGTCTCCTGGTTCATTCAGACCCCTTCATCCGAGATGAACCTTGACTAGGGAGAGTTTAGGACAGATGATAACTCACACAGCTCCCACTAACTTGTGATCAGTCATCTATCCAAGGGGACATGTTTGATATTGATACAGACATAAATAAAGATATGACATGCTGAATGCCTAGTGTAATATAAATCTGAAAGCGATACTCAAAGTCATACAAACAATCATATATTATATTACGTTGACCTATGTAATAGTACATATATGCCCTTAGTAAAGGCTGTCTCTAGGACATATACACTATCAATCTCCCACTTGGACTAGAGCCAGTCACCTTTATGCTTAATCCCCAGGTTAACATAATGTCTATGGTGTGCTTCCACCGATAAGACCTTGGTGAAAGGATCTGTCATGTTGTCCGTGGTTGAGACACGTCCTATACTAACTTCTCCTCTATCAACAATTTCACGTATAACGTGATATTTGCTAGGTACATGTTTGTTCTTGTTTGTAGATCTAGGCTCCTTGGCTTGAGCGACGACGCCTGTATTGTCACAATAAATCGTTATTGGACTAGGAGCAGGAACAACCCTCAATTCCTTCAAGAACTCTGAAATTCAGACAGCTTCTTTCGATGCTTCTGATGCAGCAATGTACTCGGCCTCTGTGGCAGAGTCAGCAATCGTGGATTGCTCCGAACTCTTCCAATAGACAGCTCCTCCGTTCAATTTGGATACGTATCCTGTCTGTGACTTAAAGTCATCAGGATCTGATTCAAATCCAGCGTCGACATAACCAGACATCTTTAATTCTGGTTCACCACCAAACACCAAGAACGTATCTTTAGTCCGTCTAAGGTACTTCAGAATGTTCTTTACAACAACCCAGTGAGGTACCCCTGGATTCTGTTGGTGTCGACAAGTAACACTAAGCGCATATGCCACATCTGGCCTTGTGCAATTCATTGCATACATTATTGACCCTACTGCCGAAGCATAGGGCACTCGACTCATGGCCTGTGTTTCTTCATCAGTTTTAGGACTATCCTTAACTGAAAGCACGATACCATGCCTAGCTGGGAGATAGCCCCTCTTTGAGTCGTCCATCTTATAACGCTTTAGTATTTTGTCGATATAGGTAGCCTGTGTCAGTCCCAACATACTCTTGGATCTATCTCTATGGATCTTGATCCCTAGGATGTAGTTCGCTTCACCCAAGTCCTTCATTGAGAAGGTACTTGATAACCAAACTTTAGTCTCTTCTAGTATAGAGACATTGTTTCTCATGATCAAAATGTTATCTACATAAATGATCATGAAAACGACTCCCTTGTCGTTGTGCCTCATGTAGACACAGGGATCTTCAACGCTTCTGATGATGTCAAACGATTTGACAGTTTCATCAAAACGGATATTCCAGCTCCTAGACGCTTGCTTTAGCCCATAGATGGATCTCTGTAATTTGCATACAGCTGTTGGCCTGATTTTACTAATAAAACCTTCCGGCTGTACCATATAGAATTCTTCCTCAAGGTTGCCATTGAGGAAAGCAGTCTTTACATCCATCTGCCAGATTTCATAATCATAGTAGGCAGCTATAGCAAGTAGAATTCTAATAGACTTCAATTTCGCTACTGGTGAAAAGGTTTCATCGTAATCGATGCCATACCTTTGTGTGTATCCTTTCGCAACAACCCTAGCTTTGTGCGTTTGTACCTTTCCTTCGGCATCTGTCTTTCGTTTAAAGACCCATTTGCACCCAATAGGTCTAACCCCTTGGGGCAAGTCTACCAAGTTCCAAACTTGGTTCAGGTACATGGAGTCTATTTCCAATTCCATGGCCACTTGCCATTTGTCTGAGTCAATGTCATGCATTGCATCTTTGTAGGTCTGGGGATCTTCCCGATCTGTTAACCCAATGTCAAGTTCATTAATGTCCTCGATCATTAGGCTCTGCTGCTGAGGTCCCCTAGGGATCCTCTTCGACCTACAGAGCTCGACTGGTGCTTCATTGTTTGATGCTTTTCTTATCTGACTTCGTGTAACACGAACATTATCAGTGGGAATAGCAGTTGGTCGCGTGCTACGACCCCATTCTCTAACGGCTGGCTACTGTTGTGCAACTTGTTGCACAGGTTGGTTGACAACGGGTTCAGTTTGTGTGGTTTGTACTGTTGATCCAATCACATGACTCCCACTGAATATGACATGCCTAGCAAGTGTCATATCATTACCCTTGTCTGATTCAAAAGCTCCCACTGAACTTGAGTCCAACTCATGTTCGCGCGTGTCAAAGTCTTAAATTTCTTCAAGCTCTATCATGTCATCTAACCTCTCTTCTTCGAGGTATTCATCTTCTAAAAACTTTACGTTTCTAGATAAGATCACCTTGTGATCTTCAGCATGATAGAATTCATAGCCTCTCGTCTGACGAGGATAGCCTATGAAATAAACTTTGACACCCTTTGCATCTAACTTAATAGTTTGACTATCGCAGGACAGCCCCAAGGTCTAAGATAGCCTAATGAAGGCTTCTTCCCTTTCCATAACTCATAAGGAGTTTTCTCCACTGATTCAGATGGTACACGGTTCAGAATATAGATTGCAGTTTGCAGCGCATATCCCCATAAATATTTTGGAAGAGTCGAGAATCCAATCATTGATGTTACCATGTCCAACAAGGTTCGATTCCTTCCCTCGGACACACCATTCAGTTGTGGTGTTCCAGGAGGAGTCCATTGGGATTGAATTTCATTCTCCTTCAAGTAGTCGATAGATTCTTCACTAAGGTATTCACCTCCTCGATCCGATCGAAGAGTGACTATCCTTAGGTTCAATTCATTTTCGACTTCATTCCTAAACTCCTTGAATTTCTCGAAGGTCTCGGATTTATTCTTCATAAGATAAATATATCCATACCTTGAGAAATCGTCAGTAAAGGTAACAAAGTAAGAATAACCTCCACGCGCTTGGACCTTGAAAGGTCCACATACATCAGTATGTATGAGCTCTAAGCATCGAGTGGCACGAACACTTTGTCCAACAAAGGGTTTGTTCGTCATCTTACCCTTAACACATGATTCGCATGTACCATATGATTCAAAATCAAATGGTTCTTAGTAGTCCAGCTTCCTTAGTCTTTCAATCCGTGTATCATTGATATGGCCCAGCCGACAATGCCATAGATAGGATGGATTATTCTTTCTACTTGAAGACGGTTGTTTGTTATGTATTTGAAATAACGGAAGACTACTTTGTAATATATATATAAACCATTCACTAATCTAGCTTTTCCATAATACCGGTCATTAAATGAAAAATAATAAGTATTATTTGCAAAACGAAAGGAAAAACCCAAATTGTCTAACAGTGGAATGGAAATAATATTTCTGACAATGGATGGAACATAATAAACGTTATCAAGTTCTAAACATTGTCCCGAAGGTAAATCTATCTTGCAGCGTCCAACGCGTTTGGCTTCAACAGGATTGTCGTTCCCAACATGCAAGTCGATTTCACCTTGCTTGACTAGCCTGTCATCAATTAGCCCCTGCACATTATTGCAAATATGTGAGCCACAGGCTGTGTCTAACACCCAACCATTGGAGTCAAAAGTAGTCATGTTCATTTCAATAACAAACATACCTGAGCTAGAAGCCGGCGGCTTCTTAGCTTGATCTGCCTTCAGTTTCGGGCAGTCTTTCTTCCAATGTCCTTTGAGTTTGCAGAGAAGACAAGTGTCCATCCTTTGTCGCCACTTCTGCGACTTGCGATTCCGTGCATTCCTGCCACCTCTCTTCTTGGGTCTACGATTGACCCTAAGAGCTTGGTCGACAATTGGACTTTTGGCAATCGCTTCTGTTGCTTTCCCAGCTTCGGGATTCTAAATAGATTTCAATAATCTATCCACGATCATGATGACGGAAGCCTTCTCTTCTAGCTCTAAGCCATATCCAACAAGTTCAAAGAGAAAGTCAACCATTGACTTAACTTGTTCAGGTGACAGACTATCTGTCCCAAGTCTTTGGATAAGCATGACCTTGATAGCTTCGAACCCTTCACACATCCTTGGAGCGTCCAAAAATGAGGAGAGATATCAAATAATCTCGTATGGTTCCTTGTCTCGACATGGTCCAACCATATTGTCAGACATGGCATTCAGCAACAGATTCTTTACAAACTCGGCGTTTTCCACTGACATCTCATAGTAGCAATCATAAGTTGCAGGAGTCGATTCAGTGGGAGATAAGGGGATAGGTTCATCTAGCATATACTCAACCCCGTAGAGCCAGAGCACCTTTCGTACCTCGTGGATCCAATCCACATAGTTTGGTCTTGTCAGCTTTGGCAACTCCAAGTTGGCAATAAGCTCGGAGGACGGTATAGCAATTTCCTAAGGAGATTGAACGAAAATAATAAATCAACTATTGAATTACTATTTCTAAATACACAGTCAAGTAACTAAACAACAAGGTCCCTTTAACTGTTTAGCTCCCACTATTTTCACATATGAATGCCCCCAAAACAAACATACGAGTAATGTCCAACAAATACCATAGCGGCCAAGATCCAAATCCATATTATGCCATACTCCAACGGGGGCTGGTCGTATGACATAATATGACCGGTAGGACTATCCAATTGCACCATGCAACTCTTGGGTGTTAAATCCAATTTAACCCAACGCTCTACATGTTGCACCTATCGAGGTCGCTAGATACAACATGAAGTAAGTCATAACCATAGGCTTACTTTAATCTGACGATCACTGCGAGTATGCAAGACGAGGTCGCCAATACAAGAAAACGCAATGAAAGTTCAGAGTTAGAGCACCATATGGAAAGCATCTCAGAAAATACATACGCATACATATTTCTGTACTTATATTTAATGGGGCTTGTATCATTTGAGGGTTGTTATCAATCATCTACAAACAAATAAGGGCACCGCCTACCCATCATGCATGAGCGGTCTACACATAACGGATGCCGCCTATCCATTCTAGTTCTAAACGTGGTCAAGCACATTATGGGCGCCGCCTACCCATACATATGAAGTGCGGTCCGACATATAAGAGGGCGCCGCCTACCCTCGCATGCATGGCGGTCGAACAGAAAGTAAAATACCATGCATTGTCAAACAATAGCACATTAGGCAACCAGACAAATATGTATTCAAACATGCATTGTCAAACAATAGCATACATAGTATTAATAACATATTTAAACATGCATTGTCAAACAATAGTATACATAATATTAATAACATATTTAAACATGTATTATCAAACAATAGCACATAAACAAGCAAACAAATAGTAGCCTATGTGGATAACAAAAGATTTCACTATGAAAATTATAATTCCAAATTATAATTTCTATGAAAAATTTGAAAATTTGGACTAGATTGAAAAATAAAAAATTCTAGTGACCAAGTAGCAATTTTTGAAAACCCCAAGGGCCTAATTGTAATTATCAAAACTTCGGAGGACTTAAATTCAAAATTCAAAAGTAGAAGGACTTAATTGTAATAAACAATAAATTGATAAATTGCAATTAAGCCCCTCAACTTAATACTAATCAAATTTAATCCTTCTCGTATATAATAATTACAATTAAATAATAATATATTCCAAATATAAATTTCAATCTTCAAAATTTTCAAAAATTCGATTTTAGGTCAAACCCGAATAAAATATATATAAAATAATCAAAAACCGAGACGGGACGATTCCCGTCTCGTTGGCGCGGCCACATGGCCCGGGCGCCAAGCGTCCGGCCGTGTGGCCTGGGCAAGGGTGCCTAGTACACGGCCCAGCGTCCGGTCGTGCCGGGCACGAGCGCCCGACGCTCATGCCACGGGCACGGGCGTCCAGTGCCCGTGCTCTTGCGCGGCGCGCCCGTGCCCAAGGCACGGTGCGCCCGGGCACGGGTGCCTAGCACCCCCGCCCGAGCGCACGGTCGGCGCACGGCCGGAGTGCCCATCACTCCGGCCCGTGCGTCGTTATATATATTTATATATAATTTTTTTTTGAAAAATAATAAATTCAAAATTTATATATAAAAACAAAAACTTTTTCGTAAATCGAATTTAATCATAGAATCAATTGGATCGACATAAACTACATAAAACACATAACATGTATACGTATATACATAATCAATGAACCTGGCTCTGATACCACTGTACGAAAATATGGTCATAATTGACCTTAGGGCACGCATCGGAATTTCAAAATTTTTCTTATTATACAAAGTAATTGATCATGCATATCACGTATATATGTAAGCACAACAGTTAGAAGACTTACAATACTCCAAAGCAAAAGATAGGAACAGAATCGATATAGCCCAAATCGATATAGTCTTCGTAATAATCCGGTGTATCTTCTCGTTCGGTGAATTCGAAGATATCAGCAATACTTTGATTCTCTGCAAGACAATAAAAGTCAGTTTCCAGCTCCTTGAACCTCAACCTTGGTATCCACGGATGAACAACTTGTCGGAAAGAATGCTAGGATATTCTTTATATTTGGCCAAGAAGATGGGGCGCCAATTTTCCTCCGAGAGGCGTATGGCGCGCGATTATGGTGTTGGAAGGGAGGAGATTTATTTTCTTTTCTAAAAAAGAATAGAATAGAATGGTTCTTAATTCAAGTGTGTTCGATAATGAAATAGCTCTCTATTGACTCATATATATAGTAGTCAATAGAAGCCTAAAGAACATTCTATTAGACTGCATAAAGGAATAATAATCTAATTCTTATTGCACTAGGAAACCATAATTAAGTTTAGGTTCATTCTCTAATTGATTTAGAATTCAACTAGGAAAACCAACTTACTAATTCAACATTGGGGAGGAGTCAAACTCCTCCCCCTAATTAACATGTGACGCTCGCGCGCCACCTATGTCTCCTAGTGGGTCCCACTTTGGGACCCACTTAGAAATCTAAGGCAAATTGAACTCTAAGTTAATTTTGCCATGTGCATATATTAATTCTAAATTAATATATCCTTTCCAATCCAACTTCTATTTTATTTCCAAAACATAATATTTAATTGTATTTCCAAAATACAATTAATTAATTAATTAATTAATAATTCCAAATATTAATAACTAATTAATCCAATTAATAATTCCAAATTATTAATTGAGCCTCAATCAATTATAATTAATTCCAAATTAATTATAATTCCTTCTATCACAATTAATTCCAAATTAATTGCGATTCCATCTTCAAGGATATCTGACAAGCTGAATCACCACATAGTGTGACCCATAGGGCCTCATTGTATTAAGCAAGTTCTAAACCAGGCAATATGGAACTCCCACACGATTCCATTTGCAATATTAATACCTGAGGACGTTTGAGAGGTTTCTCAAAGCTCACCCTTTCCGTTGTGAAGTTTGTTGCGCTCCAACGCGGCGATGGTAACGTCTCTTCATCTGACTGTCTCGAATGCATCTAGGATCGATGATGTGTCTATCCCAATAATACATTCAATGCGTCTTCAGTGAGTTGCTTGGTTAAGACGATATACTTATGACCATCATAATATATCTCTTTCTGCATCGACCAATGACTTTACCAACACAACTATGAACGACTTGAGCAGTTCTCTCTATGTGTTACACATGAGAGATGAATCCTTTCCAGAATCACTTATCATCCCCATTTGTATATAGCCATAATCCTGGATCGTGTCTTAGGTCAGCTGCATATTCAGAGCTGACATCGACGGGTCCACCAAGGATATGGAGCAACAAATGTGATGATAAAATCCTGTAAGTTCTAAGGACGACTGGCATCACTTTCCGGTTCCCATAGACACAGTAGTGTAGCGTATACATCGATGGGACTATCCGGTGGGTTCTTCCATTGTTCGGTAATCAGCCCTTGAACAACTATGCGCAGTTATTGGAACGTTTCCAATGATTGTCTAACAATCCGTTTCGTGGCTGTAGGATCAGCTCACACCTGTCTAACAGGTATAACTGATAGTGTATATGTCCTAGAGACAGCCTTTATTAAGGGCATATATGTACTATTACACAGTCAACGTGATATAATATATGATTGTTTGTTTGACTTTGAGTGTCGCTTTCATATTTATGTTACATTGGGCATTCAGCATGTAATATCTTTATTCCTGTCTGTATCGATATCAAACATGTCCCCTTGGATAGATGACCGATCACAAGTTAGTGGGAGCTATGTGAGTTATCATATATCCTAAACTCACCCTATTCAAGGTTCATCTCGGATGAAGGGGTCTGAATGAACCAGGAGACTAGTATGCATCGAGGTTATACATGTTAGACAGGTGTGAGCTGTTCCCACAGCCACGGAACGAATTGTTAGACAATCAACGAAAACGTTCCAATAACTGCGCATTGTTGTTCAAGGGCTGATTGTCGAACAATGGAAGAACCCACCAAATTGTCCCATCGATGTATTTGCTACACTTATGTGTCTATGGGAACTGGAAAGTTGTCGAAGTGATGCCACTCGTCCTTAGAACTTGCAGGACTTTATCATCACTATTCTATTCTTTCTTAGAGAAAAATCTCCACCCACCGAACACATAGCCGCGCGCGACGCCTCACCGGAGGAAAATTGCCGTCCCATCTTCTTGATCGAATATAAAGAATATCCTAGCATTCTTTCCGACAAGATGTTCATCCGTGGATACCAAGGTTGAGGTTCCAGGAGCTGGAAGCTGATTATTATTCTCTTGAAGATAATCAAAGCATCCCTCATATCTTCGACTTCGCCGAAGGAGAAGATAATCCGGACTACTACGAAGACTATATCGATTTGGGCTATATCGATTCTGTTTCTATCTTTTGCTTTGGAGTACTGTAAGTCTTCTAACTGTTGTGTTTACATATATACGTGATATGCATGATCAATTACTTTGTATGTTAAGAATTTTTTTTTGGAATTCCGCTGCGTACCCTAAGGGCATATTTGACCGTATTTTCTTACAGTGGTATCAGAGCGAGGTTCTTGAATATGTATATAC
The DNA here is from genome assembly GCA_028274465.1 of Plantago ovata. Classification (NCBI taxonomy): domain Eukaryota; kingdom Viridiplantae; phylum Streptophyta; class Magnoliopsida; order Lamiales; family Plantaginaceae; genus Plantago; species Plantago ovata. The sequence continues at coordinate 79,197,501 of CM051455.1, read as the reverse complement.
GTATATATGTTTATGTGATTTATGTAGTTTATGTGGATACAATCGATTCTATGATTAAATTCGATTTACGAAAAAGTTTTTGTTTTTATATATAAATTTCGAATTTATTATTTTAAAAAAAAAAATAAAAAAATTTGATTTTTATACGTAACCGGCGCACGGCCGGAGTGCTGGGCACGCGCGGGCACCAAGTTTCATAGGCACGGGCACTGGGTGCCCGTGCCTAGGCCGCGGTGAACGCCGCGGGCACGGGGCGCCCGTGCCCGGGTGCTAGGCACCTGGGGACGAGTGCCGGGGCACCGCGGCACGAGTGCTGGGCACTGGTGCCGAGGTGCTCGGCCAGGTGCTGGCACCCGGGGCCGAGAGGCCGCGGCAACGAGACGGGAATTATCCCGTCTCGGTTTTTCAAATATTTACGTATATTTTATTCGGGTTTGACCCAAAATCGAATTTTTGGAAATTTTGAAGATTCAAAATTTATATTTGGAATATATTATTATTTAATTGTAATTATTATATACGAGAAGGATTAAATTTAAATAGTATTAAGTTGAGGGGCTTATTTGCAATTTATCAATTTATTATTTATTGCAATTAAGTCCTTCTACTTTTGAATTTTGAATTTAAGTCCTTCGAAGTTTTGATAATTACAATTAGGCCCTTGGGGTTTTCGAAAATTGCTACTTGGTCACTAGAATTTTCGATTTTTCAATCTAGTCCAAATTTTTCATAGAAATTATAATTTGGAATTATAATTTTCATAGTGAAATCTTTTGTTATCCACATAGGCTACTACTTGTTTGCTTGTTTATATGCTATTATTTGATGACGCATGTTTAAATAAGCTATTTATATTATGTATGCTATTGTTTGACAATGCATGATTGAATACGTATCTGCTTGGTTGCCTTATGTGCTATTGTTTGACAATGCATGTTTAAATACTACGTATTTTACTTTCTGTTCGACCGCTATGCATGCGAGGGTAGGCGGCTCCCTCTTATATGCCGGACCGCATATTATATGTATTGGTAGGCGGCGCCCATTATGTGCTTGACCGCGTTTAGAACTAGAATGGATAGGCGGCATCCGTTACGTGTAGACCGCTCATGCATGATGGGTAGGCGACGCCCTTATTTGTTTTGTAGATGATTGTTAACAACCCTCAAATGATACAAGCCCCATTAAATATAAGTACAGAAATATTATGCTTATGTATTTACTGAGATGCTTTCCATAGGGTACTTTAGCTCTGAACTTTCATTGCGTTTTTCGTATTGGCGCACACGTCTTGCAGACTCGCAGTGATCGTCAGACTAGAGTAAGCCTATGGTTATGACTTACTTCATATTGCATCTAGCGCACACGTTGGTGCAATATGTAGAGCGTCGGGTTAAATTGGATTTAACAACCAAGAGTTGCATGGTGCAATTGGATAGTTCTACCGGTCATATTATGTCATGCGACCAGCCCCAGTTGGAGTATGACATAATATGGATTGGGATCTTGGCCACTATGGTATTTGTTGGACATTACTCGTATATTGTTGTGGGGGCATTCATATGTGAAAATAGTGGGAGCTAAACAGCTAAAGGGTCCTTGTTGTTTAGTTACTTGACTGTGTATTTAGAAATAGTAATTCAATAGTTGATTTATTATTTTCGTTCTATATTATTTCTCCTTAGGAAATGGCTATACCATCCTCCGAGCTTATTGCCAACTTGGAGTTGCGAAAGCTGACAGGACCAAACTATGTGGATTGGATCCACGAGGTACGAAAGGTGCTCTGGCTCAACGAACTTGAGTATATGATAGAAGAACCTATCCCCTTACCTCCCACTGAATCGAGTGACTATGATATGTCAGTGGAAAATGCCCTGTGTGTAAAGTATCTGTTGCTGGGAGCTATGTCTAGGAATATGGTTGGACCATGTCGAGACAAGGAACCATACGAGATTATCCAATATCTCTCCTCATTTTTGGACACTCCAAAGATGTGTGAAGGGTTCGAGGCTATTAAGATCATGCTTATCCGAAGACTTGAGACAGATAGTCTGTCGCCCGAACAAGTTAAGTCAATGGTTGACTTTCTCTTTGAGATTATTGGATTTGGCTTAGAGCTAGAAGCGAAGGCTTCCGTCATCATGATCGTTGATAGATTGATAAAATCTATTCATAATCCCAGGGTTGGGAGAGCAACAGAAGCGATTGCCGAAAGTCCAATTGTCGACCAAGCTCTTAGGGTCAATCGTAGACCTAAGAAGAGAGGTGGCTTGAACGCACGGGATCGCAGGTCGCAGAAATGGTGGCAAAGGAAAGACAATTGTCTTCTTTGCAAACTCAAGGGCCACTGGAAGAAGGACTGTCCACAACAGTGGATGTACGCGCCTATGGAACCTGGGGTTCCTAGTCCAGGTATGTTTGTTATTGAAATGAACATGACTACTTTTGACTCCAATGGTTGGGTGTTAGACACAGATTGTGGCTCACACATTTGCAATAATGTGCAGGGGTAATTGATGACAGGCTAGTCAAGCAAGGTGAAATCGACTTGCATGTTGGGAACGACAATCCTGTTGAAGCCAAACGCGTTGGACGCTGCAAGATAGATTTACCTTCGGGACAATGTTTAGAACTTGATAATGTTTATTATGTTCCATCCATTGTCAGAAATATTATTTCCATTCCATTGTTAGACAATTTGGGTTTTTCCTTTCGGTTTGCTAATAATACTTGTTATTTTTCATTAAATGATCAGTATTATGGAAAAGCTCGATTAGCGAATGGTTTATATATATATTACAAAGTAGTCTTCCGTTATTTCAAATACATAACAAACAACCGTCTTCAAGTAGAAAGAATAATCCATCTTATCTATGGCATTGTCGGCTAGGCCATATCAATGAAACACGGATTCAAAGACTAAGGAAGTTGGACTACTTAGAACCATTTGATTTTGAATCATATGGAACGTGCAAATCATGTGTTAAGGGTAAGATGACGAACAAACCCTTTGTTTGACAAAGTGTTCGTGCCACTCGATGCTTAGAGCTCATACATTCCGATGTGTGTGGACCCTTCAAAGTCCAAGTGCGTGGTGGTTATTCTTACTTCGTTACCTTTACTGACAATTTATCAAGGTTTGGATATATTTATCTCATGAGGAATAAATCTGAGACCTTTGAGAAATTCAAGGAGTTTAGGAATGAAGTCGAGAATAAATTGAACCTAAGGATAGTCACTCCTCGATCAGATCGAGGGGGTGAATATCTTAGTGAAGAATTTATCGACTACTTGAAGGAGAATGGAATTCAATCGCAATGGACTCCTCCTGGAACACCAAATGAATGGTGTGTCCGAAAGAAGGAATCGAACCTTGTTGGACATGGTAAGATCAATGATTGGATTCTCGACTCTTCCAAAATATTTATGGGGATATGCGTTACAAACTGCAATCTATATTCTGAACCGTGTACCATCTAAATCAGTGGAGAAGACTCCTTATGAGTTATGGAATAGGAAGAAGCCTTATTTAGGCCATCTTAAGCCTTGGGGCTATCCCGCGATAGTCAAACTATCACTCACTGATAAGTTGGATGCAAAGGGTGTCAAAGTTTACTTCATAGGTTATCCTCGTGAGATGAGAGCCTATGAATTCTATCATGCTGAAGATCACAAGGTGATGGTATCTAGAAACGTGAAGTTTTTAGAAGCTGAATACCTCGAAGAAGAGAGGTTAGAGGACATGATAGAGCTTGAAGAAATTCAAGACTTTGGCATGCGCGAACACGAGTTGGACTCAAGTACAGTGGGAGCTTTTGAAGCAGACAAGGGTAATGATATGACACTTGCTAGGCATGTCATATTCAGTGGGAGTCCTGTGATTGGATCGATAGTACAAACCACAACAACTGAACCCGTTGTCAACCAACCTGTGCAAGAAATTGCACAACAACAGCCAGCCGTTAGAGAACGGGGTCGAAGCACGCGACCAACTGCTATCCCCACTGATAATGTTCATGTTACACGAAGTCAGAAAAGAAAAGCACCAGACAACGAACCTCCAGTCGAGCTCCGTAGGTCGAAGAGAGTCCCTAGGGGACCTCAGAAACAGAGCCTAATGATCGAGGACATTAGTGAACTTGACATTGGGTTAACAGATCAGGAAGATCCCGAGACCTACAAAGAGGCAATGCATGACATTGACTCAGACAAATGGCAAGAGGCCATGGAATTGGAAATAGACTCCATGTACCTGAACTAAGTTTGGAGCTTGGTAGACTTGCCCCAAGGGGTTAGACCTATTGGGTGCAAATGGGTCTTTAAATGAAAGACAGATGCCGAAGGCAAGGTACAAACGCATAAAGCTAGGCTTGTTGCGAAGGGCTACACGCAAAGGTATGGCATTGACTATGATGAAACCTTTTAACCAGTGGCAAAATTGAAGTCTATTCGAATTCTACTTGCTATAGCTGCCTATTATGATTATGAGATCTGGAAGATGGATGTAAAGACTGCTTTCCTCAATGGCAACCTTGAGGAAGAAGTCTATATGGTACAGCCGGAAGGTTTTATTAGTAAAACCAGGACAACAGTTGTATGCAAATTACAAAGATCCATCAATGGGATAAAGCAAGCGTCTAGGAGCTGGAATATCCGTTTTGATGAAGCAGTCAAATCGTTTGACTTCATCAGAAGCGTTGAAGATCCCTGTGTCTACATGAGGCACAACGACAAAGGAGTTGTTTTCATGATCATTTATGTTGATGACATTCTGATCATGCGAAACAATGTCTCTATACTTGAAGAGACTAAAGTTTGGTTATCAAGTACCTTCTCAATGAAGGACTTGGGTGAAGCGAACTACATCCTAGGGATCAAGATCCATAGAGATAGATCCAAGAGGATGTTAGGATTGACACAGACCACCTATATCGACAAGATACTTAAGCGTTTTAAGATGGACGACTCAAAGAGAGGGTACCTCCCAGCTAGGCATGGGATCGTGCTTTCAGTTAAGGATAGTCCTAAAACTGATGAAGAAATACAAGCCATGAGTCGAGTACCCTATGCATCGGCAGTAGGGTCAATTATGTATGCAATGAATTGCACAAGGCCCGATGTGGCATATGCGCTTAGTGTAACTTGTCGGCACCAACAGAATCCAGGCGTACCTCACTGGATTGATGTAAAGAACATTCTAAAGTACCTGAGATGGACTAAAGATATGTTCTTAGTGTTTGGTGGTGAACCAGAATTGAAGATGTCTGGTTATGTCGACGCTGGATTTGAATTAGATCCTGATGACTTTAAGTCACAGACGGGATACGTATTCAAATTAAATGGAGGAGCTGTCTGTTGGAAGAGTTCGAAGCAAGCCACGATTGCTGACTCTTCCAGAGAGGCCGAGTACATTACTGCATCAGAAGCATTGAAAGAAGCTGTCTGGATTTCAGAGTTCTTGAAGGAATTGAGGGTTGTTCCAGCTCCTAGTCCATAACGATTTATTGTGACAATACGGGCGCCGTCGCTCAAGCCAAGGAGCCTAGATCTACAAACAAGAACAAACATGTAATTAGAAAATATCACGTCATACGTGAGATCGTAGATAGAGGAGAAGTTAGTATAGAACGTGTCTCAACCACGGACAACGTGGCAGATCCTTTCACCAAGGTGTTATCGGTGGAAGCACACCATAAACATTATGTTAATCTGGGTATTAAGCATAAAGGTGACTGACTCTAGTCCAAGTGGGAGATTGATAGTGTATATGTCCTAGAGACAGCCTTTATTAAGGGCATATATGTACTATTACACAGTCAACGTGATATAATATATGATTGTTTGTTTGACTTTGAGTGTTGCTTTCATATTTATATTACACTGGGCATTCAGCATGTCATATCTTTATTCCTGTCTGTGTCGATATCAAACATGTCCGCTTGGATAGATGACCGATCACAAGTTAGTGGGAGCTATGTGAGTTATCATCTATCCTAAACTCTCCCTAGTCAAGGTTCATCTCGGATGAAGGGGTCTGAATGAACCAGGAGACTAGTATGCGTGGAGGTTATACCTGTTAGACAGGTGTGAGCTGTTCCCACAGCCACAGAACGGATTGTTAGACAATCAACGGAAACGTTCCAATAACTGCGCATAGTTGTTCAAGGGATGATTTCCGAACAATGGAAGAACCCACCGGATTGTCCCATCGATGTATATGCTACACTTATGTGTCTATGGGAACCGGAAAGTTGTCGAAGTGATGCCACTCATCCTTAGAACTTGCAGGACTTTATCATCACATTTGTTGCCCCGTATCCTTGGTGACCATTTCGATGTCAGCTCTGAATAAGCAGCTGACCTAAGGCAAGATCCAGGATTATGACTAAATACAAATGTGGATGATAAGAGATTCTGGGAAGGATTCATCTCTCATGTGTAGCTCACAGAGTGAACTGCTCAAGTCGTTCATAGTTGTGTTGGTGAAGTCATCGGCCGATGCAGAAAGAGATATATTATGATGGTCATAAGTATATCGTCTTAACCAAGCAACTCACTGAAGGCACACTGAATGTATTATTGGGATAGACACATAATCGATCCTAGATGCATTCGAGACAGTCAGATGAAGGGACCTTACCTTCGCCGCGTAGAGCGCAACAGACTTCGCAACGTAAAGGGTAAGCTTTGAGAAACCTCTCAAACGTCCTCATGTATTAATATTGCAAATGGAATCGTCTGGGAGTTCCATATTGCCTGGTTTCGAACCTACTTAATACAATGAGGCCTTATGGGTCACACTATGTGGTGATTCAGCTTGTCAAGAAATACTTGAAGATGGGATCGCAATTAATTTGGAATTAATTGTGATAAGAAGAAATTATAATTAATTTAGAATTAATTATAATTGACTGAGGCTTAATTAATAATTTAGAATTATTAATTAGATTAATTAGTTAATTAATAATTTGGAATTATTAATTGAATTAATTAATTAATTGTATTTTAGAAATACAATTAGATATTATGTTTTAGAAACATAATAGAAGTTTGATTAGAAAGGATATATTAATTTGGAATTAATATATGCACATGGCAAAATTAACTTAGAGTCCAATTTGCACTAGAGTTATAAGTGGGCCCCAAAGTGGGGCCCACTAGGAGACACCCCTATGGCCGGCGGTGTGGTCAATGGATAAGGGGAGGAGGAGTTGAGGAGTCAAACTCCTCCCCAATGTTGAAGTGTTATGTTGGTTTTCCTAATTGAATTCTAATTCAATTAGATAATGAACTTTGACTTAATTATGGTTTCCTTGTGCCATAAAAATTAGATTTTTATTCCTTTATGGAGTCTATTAGAATGTTCTTTAGGCTTCTATTGACTACTATATATATGAGTCAATAGAGAGCTTTTCCATACACTTGAATTAACATTCATTCTTGAAAATCAAAACTATTCTATTCCATTCTATTCTTTCTTAGAGAAAAATCTCCACCCACCCAACACATAGCCGCGCGCGACGCCTCACCGGAGGAAAATTGCCGTCCCATCTTCTTGATCGAATATAAAGAATATCCTAGCATTCTTTCCGACAAGTTGTTCATCCGTGGATACCAAGGTTGAGGTTCCAGGAGCTGGAAGCTGATTCTTATTCTCTTGAAGATAATCAAAGCATCTCCCATATCTTCGACTTCACCGAAGGAGAAGATAATCCGGACTACTACGAAGACTATATCGATTTGGGCTATATCGATTCTGTTTCTATCTTTTGCTTTGGAGTACTGTAAGTCTTCTAACTGTTGTGTTTACATATTGATGACCGTCGTTTTGGTCACCAATTGTGATTTGTTTTTAAACCAAAGAACACCTTTCACTACACAACAGAGTGTAATGGCAAGTTGTCCCCGAGTGTCGTTCTCTCGGGACCTAACGTGGCTTTGTTTAGTGCGAAACAATTGTAACCAACCAACAAGCAAGTTTGAATGAATGAACCAAACACTCATGCAATTAGAAACTATCAAGAGCAAGATAAATCAAATAGAGAAAGATGTTGGTGGTAGCTTAGTGGACTTGACAAGCCATGGGTTACAACATGCTAATAGGCTATGAATGTCTAAACGTACAAAAGAGAAGTATAACTTGACCACAAAGTTGTCACATGCTTTGCATTCGAATATATGGAGTTGGCTACTCCTAAATGTACGGGTCTAAAGTATTGAGTGACCACAAGGGCTGTCACTACCTTGTAATTCGAAGATTTGTAAATGGCTACTTTAGATCTTATGCAACGATTCAAACAGCAACAAGCATAATCATAACCCAAGCTATCAAGTCTACATTCTACCACCAACAAACGAGAATTAGCTACTCATGATGGATCTTGAATCAAACAACATCATATATGAATAACAATAACAAACATTCATAATCAGAATCAAAAGAGGGAGAATTGATACAAGTTACCACCGATTGTCACGAGACGGTGGAATGCCCAAATCTCACAAATCAAGATACAAGAAGATGAATTCGAATGTAATTCTCCAATCCCTTGATGTTAATCAAGCCTCTAGATGATGGTTCTAAGCTATGGAGCCTCCAAGAGCTCTCCAAAGCAATTACAAAGTGAAAAGTATTACAAAAAGTAACTGAAAATCCAGTTTAAAAGCCAAAATCGCGATCTGTAAACGAAACCAAGCTCTCCGCTTAGGAGCTGCCAAGCACTTAGCTTGATCCAAGCGAAGCGCTTGGAGGCAGCCAAGCGCTTAGCTTGGCTGCTGTTCCTCTTCCTTTTCCTACTGAAAATTGAAGCTGCCCGCTTGACTGTTCCAAGCGGCCCGTCTGACTTTAACACACTCTCCAGGGTTCATACAATGTCGGATCAGGGCGTGTAATATATAGTTGGATAGAACTTTGAGTTAGATACGCGTGGAAGTTGGTTTGAGGTCAATCCCATTCTGTATGAGATAGTTATGACCGAAATGGTGAGGCTGCGTCAATCTTACACACTCGAACGACTCCAAAACTTCCACCCGAACATTTGAATTTGCTTCCAAGGTAAGGCTAGGCTCTACAAAGTGTGATTCTTGGCTTAACTCGAACTAAGGTCACTCACAAATATCCACGGAGATCAAGGAACTTCAACGGGGTCATTTTTCATCCAAAATGCTTCGTTTTTAGCTCCAAAAACACCGTTTCGTACCTAAGTGCCTGAAAATGCAAAAAACACAAAACGTGACACTATTCTACAAAACTAACCAAAAAACAAGGCTAAAAGATAGCAAAAGAAGGTAAAAAAGACAAGATGAACGCGTCAAAAATACGTTCATCAACTCCCGAAACCAAACCTTTGCTTGTCCTCAAGCAACTAACTATCCTAAATGCAACACAAAAGGAGTCTCATGCCAAGTAAAGTGAACTAATCTATTGAATCTACCAAATGCTTATGAACAAAACCAAATGAGCATGACATGCAGGTAGGTTGAAGAATGCCTCAATTGCGAATATACACATTCTCATGTGCACTTGGTTAGGCAAAGGAGTCTCTCGTAACATCTTCTACCTGGACCTGGTCAGTGACGACACAATGATTCACATTATCATACTACGATTGGCCCGTGCCTATGAAACCGAGGGCTTACTACTATTCACCAAGCGAGACTTTTCCTCAAGAGAGGGCGAACCAATACTGGTTCTCATCAAACGAAGGAGGGTTCCCTAGATAAAGAAGACACTCCCCTATTCTACCCAGACTCTCAAAGAACGACTCTCATTCAACCACTTCTTGAATAGCAAGACGAGGGTGGTCAAGAACAGGCCTTGGACAAAGGCGACGCGAAAACAAAAGATAGAATTTACAACTCGATAACTTCACAAGAACAAAATATTTACATGACACTCGACACTTTACAAGACTGCTTTTGGCTTGCAACGACCCTTCTTTTGCTTTTGGGTCTTATTCTTTATTTTCTTTCTTTTCTTATTTTCTCTTTTCTTTTCTTTTTTTTTTCTTTCTTTCTTTTCTTTTTTCTCTTTTTCTTTTCTCTTTTTTTTTCTTCTTTTTTTATTTTTTATATAGCTAGGCAAGCAGCAGTACTATGTGTCAAAATCCTCCCCAAACCTATTCGAAAGAGTAGGTTTGAGCACAAAGACGAAAATGAAAAAGGGAAAATTTTTTTACAAAGACACCTCCCCAAACCTATTCGAGAGAATAGGTTGGGACACAAAATGAAAAAAGAAAAATAAAGCTAAGAAAAATCTACAACGACTCAAGACGAAAGACAAGTACAACAACGTAACCCCCTCCCCAAACCTATTCGATAGAATAGGTTTAATTCAAGGAATCACACACCTCACAATACCTCCTTCCTAGGCATTTGGCAATCTCTAATCGAGGTGAAAAACTTGTCGCCTCTTACGTACATATTTACACGGGTTACAACTATAGATTCTAATATGCATCATTTTATAAGGTCATCGTGAACCGCAGTAAAAGAAACACCACTCGAGGTGATGTCGAGACTACTAAGCTTAACTAGTGCACAAGTGAATGTGACAAACCAAGCGAGACAAGCCTCAAACTACTTGCAAAGTGATGCAACATGTGATAATGGTCATAAGCACTTAGTCTACACAATAGAAAAGTTCGAAAAAACTTGGCAATAGATTCCACACAACAACGTGCAACAACTAATCTATGGATGATATGCATGCAAAAATTTGAAAAAAAAACACGACAAATCACATGAATCTTGAGTAAAATCAGGCATATACGAACCACACAAGCATATAGTACTGAAAATCCACGACAAATCACATGAATCTTGAGTAAAATCAGGCATATACGAACCACACAAGCATATAGTACTGAAAATCCAATATCCCCTCCCCAAACCTAAACTTTTGCTCGTCCTCGAGCAAAGAAAAGTTGAAAGAAAAGTAAAATTGGATTGAAAGTACACTTCCCTGAGATAAAGGTTCGTGTCCAATCTCCTATATATGAGTAGTACCTGAAAGGACTCAAGAAACATATGAAAACGGGTGCACAAAGGCGGCGAAATGAGAAGAAAAGGAAAACTATGGGGGAACAGGGGCCAAGCGGCCCGCTTGGACGACGCCAAGCGGAGCGCTCCGCTTGGCATCATCCAGGGGGGGCGCTTGGATTTTCAGTAGGATAAAATCCTACTGAAAATCCAAGCGCTTCGCTTGGTGATGTCCAAGCGGGGCGCTTTGTTGTTTCCCCATATTTTCGATTTTTTTCTCATTTCAACCAACTAAGGCACCGGGACAAAAAAAAAAATACTAAGCTATTCTAAACAAGACAAAAGGCTCACAGGCCACAACTACAAAAACAAATAAAAAGTACAAGAGAAAACTAAACTACATGCAAAACACCTTGCCACCTCGGGTTGCCTCCCGAGAAGCGCCTTTGTTTACATGTCGTTGGCTTGACTCTTCAAGGATCAATTGGGATTGAATTCATATTGGGTACTAGACTTCCCCATCAATGCCCTCTTTAATCGGTGAAATCCCTGCACATTTGAACGAAGAAATAGAGGACCAAAGTATCCTATAAGTTTGTTAGTGCAAGTCTTATCAACACATGAATTAACAATGGCTCGCAACATGTGTCGCTTGCCATCTACCTCAAAACTACATGTACGACGGTACATGTCAATCACCATGTGCACCTTATTGATGAAGGATCTTCCCAACAGGACCACATCCTTAAGATTGGCTTCCGAAGTTGGCATAACTATGAAGCTTGTCTTCACCTCAACACCGGCAACTCTAACAACCAAGTCCTCGAGAACTCCCAAAGGTCTCCTCATAGACCCATCAACAAGTTGAACCATAGCTTTCATTGGCTTCAAACCAGTCAATCTGGATCCTTCATACACATTCATCGGCAAGACATTGACTCCAGCTCCTGTGTCCAATGTAGCCAATATACCATCCTTCGTGCCAAGGTCGATTTCCACATCGAAGCTCTCAAGTGCTGTTACTTCGACCATCTCATCCTCAGACGATGAGTTTTCTTCTTCAATATGCGAAGCTTCTTCCTCAACCATAGAGGGCTTAGGCTCCTCGTTAGCAACGCAAGGCTCAGAGATTTTCTTGCTACTCGGCACCTCTACTCGTGCTCCTTCTCTTGTGACCGTGATCCCAACTGGAATATCAGTCACCACCGTGATGGCCATAGCTCTTTCGGTATTATCCAAAAGCTTCTCTTGCTCACGACTAGCTCCTCTATCAATGAGCTCTTGCAACTTCTTATTAAGAGAAGAAGTACTAGCCTCCAAGTTTTCAAACCGCTTTTCGTTCATAGCCTGATTCTTATAATAAGATTCCATAAACTTGTCGGTCTTTTCTACCAAGCTTTGCACCATGGTGAGCAAATAAGATGGAGCATATCCGGATACCCCGTATTTTACCTCAGCATGTTGACGTTGATTGGCGAATCCTTGCTCATAGTCATCACCACGCCCCACTTTCTCTTCGAAAGCCGCTATGGGTTCTTGTCTAGGTTCTTTTGAAAGAACCTTGACTCTTATACTCCGGTTTTGAGAATTCTGGTACATTATATCCAACTTAGCTTGAGCTTGACTCGGAAACAACTCTCCCATGCTTCCTCCACAAATGCTATCCACTTGTGCTTGAACTCCCGGATGCAAACCATTATAGAAGAATTGGATGAGCTGACCTCTATCGAAGCCGTAATGTGGGCACCGATATTGCAACCCCTTAAACCGATCATAAGCTTCATGGAAGGCTTCATCATACTTCTGCTCAAAAGTGCTAATTTGTCTCTTCATATCCATAATAACGGGATAATACCGATCCATAAATTTTTCAAACACTTGAGCCCATGTGGTCAAAGATCCAGCTTTTAAAGATCTCAACCAAGCCTTCGCTCTATCCCCGACTCCCATAGCGAAAACCTTCATCCGCAAATCATCATCAGTAATTCCAGCATCTGGTCTAGGCAAGTAGAGCACGAAATTCTCTAAGTCATTCAAATACCCAATGACATCTTCATTGTCCATGCCATAGAACTTAGGTAATTGATGGAACATGTGACCTTTAAGCTCCATATTCCTTGTTGCATCATTGAGAACCACAGCCGGACCACTAGGCCCAACCGTAACCTTTGAAAGTAACTTCAATGGTTGCTCAACCATCTTGCCTGAAATTCTAGTGTAATCAACAAAACACTCAGACAAGGGTTAGTTCCCGTTAGTGAAACAAAAACCAAGGAGCACAAGCACACACAAGGTAACCAAGAACACCAAGAGCAGATTAGATAAGTTTGCTGAAAAAGATAGGGGGAAAGAAATGAGGAGAAAGTGAAGTTGCTAAGAAACAAAAGTTTAACACTAAACCAAAGGAGTTAAGTCCCCAACAACGGCGCCAAATTGATGACCGTCGTTTTGGTCACCAATTGTGATTTGTTTTTAAGACAAAGAACACCTTTCACTACACAACAGAGTGTAATGGCAAGTTGTCCCCGAGTGTCGATCTCTCGGAACCTAACGTGGCTTTGTTTAGTGTGAAACAATTGTAACCAACCAACAAGCAAGTTTGAATGAATGAACCAAACACTCATGCAATTAGAAACTATCAAGAGCAAGATAAATCAAATAGAGAAAGATGTTGGTGGTAGCTTAGGGACTTGACAAGCCATGGGTTACAACATGCTAATAGGCTATGAATGTCTAAACGTACAAAAGAGAAGTATAACTTGACCACAAAGTTGTCACATGTTTTGCATTCGAATATATGGAGTTGGCTACTCCTAAATGTGCGGGTCTAAAGTATTGAGTGACCACAAGGGCTGTCACTACCTTGTAATTCGAAGATTTGTAAATGGCTACTTTAGATCTTATGCAACGATTCAAACAACAACAAGCATAATCATAACCCAAGCTATCAAGTCTACATTTTACCACCAACAAACGAGAATTAGCTACTCATGATGGATCTTGAATCAAACAACATCATATATGAATAACAATAACAAACATTCATAATCAGAATCAAAAGAGGGAGAATTGATACAAGTTACCACCGATTGTCACGAGACGGTGGAATGCCCAAATCTCACAAATCAAGATACAAGAAGATGAATTCGAATGTAATTCTCCAATCCCTTGATGTTAATCAAGCCTCTAGATGATGGTTCTAAGCTAAGGATCCTCCAAGAGCTCTCCAAAGCAATTACAAAGTGAAAAGTATTACAAAAAGTAACTGAAAATCGAGTTTAAAAGCCAAAATCACGATCTGTAACCGAAACCAAGTTCTCCGCTTAGGAGCTGCCAAGCGCTTAGCTTGATCCAAGCGAAGCGCTTGGAGGCAGCCAAGCGCTTAGCTTGGCTGCTGTTCCTCTTCCTTTTCCTACTGAAAATTGAAGCTGCCCGCTTGACTGTTCCAAGCGGCCCACCAGACTTTAACATGCTCTCCAGGGCTCATACAATGTCGGATCAGGGCGTGTAATATATCGTTGGATAGATCTTCGAGTTACCTACGCGTGGAAGTTTGTTTGAGGTCAATCCCATTCTGTATGAGAAAGTTATGACCGAAAGGGTGAGGCTGCGTCAATCTTACACACTCGAACGACTCCAAAACTTCCACCCGAACATTTGAATTTGCTTCCAAGGTAAGGCTAGGCTCTACAAAGTGTGATTCTTGGATTAACTCGAACTAAGGGCACTCACAAATATGCACGGAGATCAAGGAACTTCAACGGGGTCATTTTTCATCCAAAATGCTTCGTTTTTAGCTCCAAAAACACAGTTTCGTACCTAAGTGCCTGAAAATGCAAAAAACACAAAACGTGACACTATTCTACAAAACTAACCAAAAAACAAGGCTAAAGGATAGCAAAATAAGGTAAAAAAGACAAGATGAACGCGTCAAAAATACGTTCATCACATATATACGTGATATGCATGATCAATTACTTTTTATGTTAAGAATTTTTTTTGAAATTCCGCTGCGTGCCTAGGGGCATATTTGACCGTATTTTCTTACAATGACCTCCATGCATACTAGTCTCCTGGTTCATTTAGACCCCTTCATCCGAGATGAACCTTGACTAGGGAGAGTTTAGGACAAATGATAACTCACACAGCTCCCACTAACTTGTGATCGGTCATCTATCCAAGGGGACATGTTTGATATCGATAGAGACAGAAATAAAGATATGACATGCTGAATGCCTAGTGTAATATAAATATGAAAGTGATAATCAAAGTTAAACAAACAATTATATATTATATTACGTTGACCTGTGTAATAGTACATATATGCCCTTAATAAAGGCTGTCTCTAGGACATATACACTATCAGTGGGTTCGACTTTACCAGTCTTGGAGCAACAGTCGTGGTTGGTGGGGGAGGATGATTTTCAGCAACAATCTTTGGTGGGCAGTAGGGGTGTGGAGCTCGGGGGTGGCCAACGAAGCATGCATTTGGAGGAAGCACATCTCCTTAGTTCTATAGCAGATGGATTGAATTTGCTTGACATGAGGTCGAAAGAGGTGTCAATTGATGCATTCTTCAATTGGGAGGAACATGATAGGGCTGGCATATTAGCTACATGAGTTGGTTCTAGTGTTTCAAATGTTGTTTTAAATGCGGATTGTTAGTTTCAACATTTAGGGGTTCGGGAGTGGGGTGAAACGAAGGGAAGTGGCTGAGTTAGTTCATCGCGGGAAGGTGGATTTTCTTTGTTTGCAGGAAACAAAGTTAGCATTTGTAGATAGGAGATTGGTACAGAGATTGTGGGGTCCCGGAGAGTTTGATTGGGTGTTTAGTGCTTCGGATGGGTTATCAGGGGGTCTTTTGGGTGTGTGGGATTCGACTATTTTTGTCCGTTCGGGTTGTTGGGGTGATGAAGGGTTTTTGGAGGTATCGGGCTCTTGGGAGGGAGTTCCTATTTGTATCTCTAATGTGTATGGCCCACGTACTTCTACGGGTAGACAGGAGTTGTGGTGGCGGTTGAAGGATCGGGTTATTTCGAGTTGAGTGGAGAAGTGGTGTATTTGTGGGGACTTCAATGCCGTAAGGGAGCCACATGAGCGTCAAGGTGTAGGGCTTTCTGATTTGTCGATGGATATGACGTTGTTTGCAGGTTTTATAGAGGAGAAAGAGCTTGTGGACTTACCGTTGAATAGATGACGATTTACTTGGTACTGCAAGAACGGTAGTTGTTGTAGTAGGTTGGATAGGTTTTGGTTGTCTAAGGGGTGGTGTGATCAGTGGGGCCATTTGGCTAAGTTTGGGTCGCATAGGCGGGTGTCGGACCATGCAGCAGTGTTATTACTTCGGGACGGTTGGATTGGGGCCCACGACCATTTCGTTATGTTAGTGGGTGGCAGAAGAATGCTGATTTTGTTGCGATGGTGAGGCGTGTCTGGGGTTCGACTCACGTGGAGGGTTGGGGTGGTTTTGTTTTGGCCGAGAATTTGAAGGTGTTGAAGGCTGAAATTAAGAAGTGGCTCGGGAGTCATATGGCGGACTTGGATGGGAAGATTGTGCCATTGTCTGAGGAGCTTATGCGTCTTGATGTTGGGTTGGAGAGTGATGGTGAGGTGTTGTTATCGGATGCCGTGCGTGAGCGTCTTACTGAGGCTGGGGTGGATGCATCTCGTTATCAGGCTGTTCATGATGAGTTGCGTGAGGCGTTGGAACTTCAGTGTAACATTCGTTTTCATCAGTCTCGTGTGCGTTGGGGGAAGGAAGGTGATGCGAATCCAAGGTACTTCCATGAATGTTTGAAGAAGAAGGGACGTGTAAGGGCTACGGAAGGGATGAGAATCAATGGTGTGTGGTTGGAGGAAGTAGATCGGGTTAAGGAGGGGGTGCGGTGTTACTTCCGAGATCACTTTAGCGAGCGTGATGTGTCGATGAGGTTGGGGGAAGTCGAGTGTCCTTCGTTGGATGTTTCGGTAAGCAAAGAGTTGGAGATGGTGTTTTCGGAGGATGAGATCAAGTCAGCGGTGTGGGGTTGTGGGGTGGATAAAAGTCCCGGACCTGATGATTTCAGCTTTTATTTCTATCGTTTCTTTTGGGAAGATGTGAAACGAGATGTGATTCGCTTTGTTACGGAATTCCATTCGAATGCGCGGTTGGCAAGGGGTTTGACAAGTAATTTTATTACCTTAATTCCTAAGAAGGTGAATTCGGTCGCGGTGGAGGAGTTTAGACCAATTTCACTTATTGGGAGTGGTTATAAGATTATTGCGAATTTATTAGCCAATCGGTTGGTGGCGAAGCTTGATTCGATCATTTCACCAAATCAATCGGCGTTTGTAGGGGCTAGAAATATCTTGGATAGTGTGCTTGTGGCCAATGAGGTGGTGGGTGATGCGAAACGGTCGAAGAAGAGCTTGTTTGCTTTCAAAATTGATTTTGATAAAGCCTATGATTCTGTGAGGTGGGATTTTCTGGAGGATATGATGTTGAGGATGGGTTTCGGGTAGCGATGGATTCGGTGGATTATGGAGTGTGTGTCTACTGCAAACTCTTCTGTTTTGGTGAATGGTAGCCCTACACAAGAATTCGCCGTGAGGAGGGGTTTGAGGCAAGGTGATCCGTTGTCGCTGTTTCTCTTTCTCATTGTTGCTGAGGGGTTGGATTATTATTGAATAAGGCGATTGCGGAGGGGAAGTACATGCCATACCGGGTCGGTAGGGGTGGAGTTTGTGTGTCTCACTTGCAATTCGCAGATGATACGATATTCTTTGGTGAGGCATTGGAGGAAAATATAGTGGTGTTGAAGGTGGTTTTGAGGTGTTTTGAGGGGGTGTCTGGGCTGAAAATTAACTTTCAGAAGAGTTGTCTTATGGGGGTGGGGGTAGAGGATGCCGAGTTGATGAGGTGGGCGGATAGGCTTAATTGTCAATTGGGGTGTCTTCAGTTTTTGTATTTGGGGTTGCCAGTTGGTGAGAAAGAGAGTGGCACTAAGATGTGGAAGGGGGTAGTGGATAGTGTAAGAAAATACGGTCAAATTTGCCCGTAGGGCACGCAGCGGAATTTAAAATTTTCTTAACATACAAAGTAATTGATCATGCATATAACGTATATATGTAAACACAACAGTTAGAAGACTTACAATACTCCAAAGCAAAAGATAGGAACAGAATCGATATAGCCCAAATCGATATAGTCTTCGTAATAGTCCGGATTATCTTCTCCTTCGGTGAAGTCGAAGATATGAGAGATGCTTTGATTATTTTCAAGAGAATAAGAATCAGCTTCCAGCTCCTGGAACCTCAACCTTGGTATCCACGGATGAACAGCTTGTCGGAAAGAATGCTAGGATATTCTTTATATTCGATCAAGAAGATGGGGCGGCAATTTTCCTCCGAGAGGCAAGTGGCGCGCGGCTTAGGGTGATTGGGGAGGAGATTTATTTTCTTTTCTCTAAGAAAAAATAGAATAGAATGTAGAGAGAATAATTATTCACAATGAATAATGATTGTCGATTGTTATTTTTAATTAGCTCTCTATTGACTCATATATATATAGTAGTCAATAAAAGTCTAAAGAACATTCTATTAGACTCCATAAAGGAATAAGAATCTAATTCTTATTGCACTAGGAAACCATAATTAAGTCTAGGTTCATTATCTATTTGAATTAGAATTCAATTAGGAAAACCAACTTAACACTTCAACGTTGGGGAGGAGTCAAACTCCTCCACTTCTCTCCTTTGACCGCGGCCAACATAGGGGGTTTCCTAGTGGGCCCCACTTTGGAGCCCACTTATAACTCTTATGCAAATTGAACTATAAGTTAATTTTGCCATGTGCATATATTAATTCCAAATTAATATGTCCTTTCCAATCCAACTTCTATTATGTTTCTAAAACATAATATTTAATTATATTTCCAAAATACAATTAATTAATTAATTAAATTAATAATTCCAAATTATTAATTAACTAATTAATCTAATTAATAATTCTAATTTATTAATCGAGCCTCAATCAATTATAATTAATTCTAAATTAATTATAATTTCTTCTTATCACAATTAATTCCAAATTAATTGCGATTCCATCTTCAAGGATTTCTTGACAAGCTGAATCACCACATAGTGTGACCCATAGGGCCTCATCGTATTAAGCAGGTTCTAAACGAGGCAATATGAAACTCCCTGACGATTCCATTTGTAATATTAATACATGAGAACGTTTGAGAGGTTTCTCAAAGCTTACCCTTTCCGTTGTGAAGTCTGTTGCGCTCCAACGCGGGGATGGTAAGGTCCCTTCATCTGACTGTCGCGAATGCATCTAGGATCGATGATGTGTCTATCCCAATAATACATTCTGTTTGTCTTCAGTGAGTTGTTTGGTTAAGACGATATACTTATGACCATCATAATATATCTCTTTCTGCATCGGCCGATGACTTTACCAACACAACTATGAACGACTTGAGCAGTTCACTCTGTGAGCTACACATGAGAGATGAATCCTTCCCAGAATCTCTTATCATCCACATTTGTATATAGCCATAATCCTGGATCGTGTCTTAGGTCAGTTGCTTATTCAGAGCTGACATCGACGGGTCCACCAAGGATATGGAGCAACAAATGTGATGATAAAGTCCTGCAAGTTCTAAGGACGACTGGCATCACTTCAACAACTTTCCGGTTCCCATAGACACATAAGTGTAGCGTATACATCGATGGGACAATCCGGTGGGTTCTTCCATTGTTCGGCAATCAGCCCTTGAACAACTATGCGCAGTTATTGGAACGTTTCCATTGATTGTCTAACAATCCGGTCCGTGGGTGTGGGAACAGCTCACACTTGTCTAACAGGTATAACCTCCACGCATACTAGTCTCCTGGTTCATTCAGACCCCTTCATCCGAGATAAACCTTGACTAGGGAGAGTTTAGGATAAATGATAACTCACATAGCTCCCACTAACTTGTGATCGGTCATCTATCCAAGGGGACATGTTTGATATCGATACAGATAGGAATAAAGATATGACATGCTGAATGCCTAGTGTAATATAAATATGAAAGCGATACTCAAAGTCAAACAAACAATCATATATTATATCACGTTAACCTGTGTAATAGTACATATATGCCCTTAATAAAGGATGTCTCTAGGACATATACACTATCAGATAGAGTGAGTAGGAAGTTGACCTCATGGGAGCATCATTTCCTTTCTTTTGGAGGTCGAATGGTGTTGTTGAAGTCGGTCTTGGGGGCCTTACCGATTTACTTCTTGTCCTTTTTCTATGCCCCGGTGAGCATTA
The DNA here is from genome assembly GCA_028274465.1 of Plantago ovata. Classification (NCBI taxonomy): domain Eukaryota; kingdom Viridiplantae; phylum Streptophyta; class Magnoliopsida; order Lamiales; family Plantaginaceae; genus Plantago; species Plantago ovata. The sequence continues at coordinate 79,177,215 of CM051455.1, read as the reverse complement.
TCCGTCAGCTTAATTCTATTCAGAGGGGGAGCGGAAGGTGGCGTGGGTTGATTGGGAGACGGTTTGCATGGCCAGGGAGAAGGGTGGGATGGGGGTGAAGGATTTACGGAAGTTTAATTGTGCGTTGTTGGGGAAGTGGGTTTGGAGGCTACTACATGGTTCTGAGGGGTTGTGGGTGAGGGTGTTGCACTCTAAGTATGGTTCTTCGTGGGATTGTTTGGTGGCGGTGAAGGAGAAGAGTGCTTGTGTTAGGGGGTGGTCTTTGTGGTGGAGGAATTTAGTCGTGAAGATTGCTTCGAGTGGTTGGTTTTCCGAGTGTATGGATGTGGAGTTGGGGTCGGGGAGCACTACTAACTTTTGGAATGCTCCTTGGATTGGTGGTGGTGTGTTTTTAAAAGAGTTGTATCCTCGTTTGTTCTCCCTTGAGCAACATAAAGATTGTATGGTCGCTAACAGGACAGGAGTGGGGTTCCGTTGGGAGTGGCAGAGGTATGTATTAGCTTGGGAGGAGGATTTGGTGGCTGATTTGGAGTCGATGTGTCATGGGGTGGTGTTAAGGGATGGGGTGGTTGATTCTTGGTGTTGGCGTGGAGGCTTACATGGACCTTATACGGTGCATTTGGGTTATGTAGCTCAGATGGAGGACATGGTTGGGGCAGCGGAGAGTGTGGTGTGGAGTCGTCAAGTGTGGGTTCCTTTCATGCCTCGAGGTATTGTTTCTGATTTGGTGGTGAACGTTTGTGCTTTATGCCATAGTGGTGAGGAATCAGTTCTCCATCTATTCGCATTATGTTCTGTTGTGGTCGATGTGTGGAAGAGCATTACTATGTGGTTGGGTTGTGATTTCGGAGAAGTACGGTCGATCGACGAGGTAATAGACGGCAAATGCTTGGTGGATCAGTCTTTAAATAACAAGTTGAGGGTGGCTATCATCCATGGAGTTTGTTGGTGTCTGTGGTTGGCGCGTAATGAGGTGATTTTCAAGGGAGTGCAGTGTTCGAGGGATGACGTGGTGGGTAGGGTGGAGTTCTTAGTGTGGCACTGGGCTCGTTGTAAAGGAATGTTAAAGGAAAATTATGCCTTTTCGAGTTGGGTTCAAGAACCACGACTTTGCTGGAAATAGTATCTTTCGGTTGATTTAAGGTGAAAGGCTGAACGGAGGCATTTTCAGTAGTATTGGCGTTGTGTTGGTTGGGATCGTTTTTTGTTCTCAACAGTGTGGGGCTTCTTGTGTTGCGGTCTGGGTTGTGACTGGGGGCAACGGGTTTCTTGTTTGGTGCGGCACTTTGGAATACTCTCTGGGATGCGGTGTCCGTCTATGGTTGCTGCTGGTATTTGGTGCAGTGCGGTTTACTCAGTACCGCGGTCAGGTTTGTTGTGTTATTTGTTTTCTGTCACGTTTTCGTTTTCCGATGTTAGGCTTGTTTGTTCATTTTACTGCCAGTTTCGGCTTTGTTTTGCTATTTCGTGGTGTACAGGTGTTGATGATGGCGCTGCATCATGATTTCAGCTTCAATTTCGGTTACATACTGACGGTGCATGACTCGGTGAAGCATTTTGCAGGCTGCTTTCTCTCTGTTTCCTTGCACATTATTTTATAGTGGTGATATGGTTACAGGGAGGTTTTAAGTCTTGTTGTTTTTGGTTTGGGCCGTTGGGTGACTAGTGGCAGATTAATTGTGTCTTGGTTCTTTTAGTTTTGTTTCACAGGTACTAGCAGGAGTTTTCTTGGTTTGGAAGAGGAAATCATGGTCCTTGTTCTCTTGTTTTTCTTTCATTAATCCTGAGGGCTTAACCAAACGGGGTTTGTTGCTTTCAACGTACGTTTTCATGAGCTGGAAGGGAGGTTGTGGTTTTGTACCTTGTTTCTTTTTTCGAATCACAAACTTTGTACTGGAGTTCGAAGAGTCGTGTTTCGTTGTTGCTTCATACTGAGATTCTCTAAGGATCATAGCATAGCTAGAGTCCGCGGGTTCGTGATGTTTTGGTTTTTCCAATAGTTTCATTGACTATATGGACCCTCTTTGTACTTGAGCTTTAGTGATATGCCTTGTATCCTGATTGGGGTATGCCCCTCTTACTCTTGTACAAACATTTGGGTTAATGAATTTTTTTGTTGTTTCAAAAAAAATATATAATCTATATCCTATTATCAACACGTACCGATTAGCTACTCATAACGAATAAACAAGCATGTATATTCATAATCATAGCAATAGCAATAGAAGACATAGTAAATTTGGAAAAGATAAAGAGATTGATACGAAAATACACAAGGTATTGATGGCGGTAGCAATCCAATGTCGAATCCAGCATAAACAATGAAATCTAGCAACGGTAGCAAATCTCTAGATTAAATCGATGGCTTTGGAGGCTAAGGATTGCCTCCAAAGAGTCTCTCAACCCTAGGGTTTGTGTTAGGCTGCTAATGAATGAAAACTTCTGGAAAAACCTAATCAAAACGAGTATTTATACAGTTTCCGAATTTGATCCCGCGTCGTGGTTGGGCGCCACACTACAGTGGCGGGGCGCCACACTACAGTGGCGGGGCGCCACAAGCAGTGGCGAGGCGCCACTGGCCTGTGGCTAGGAGCCGCCGGCCAGTAGAGAATTTATCCGAACTATAGATGCCTAAAGCCTTCGAAACTCTATCAAACTCCTGGAAATGCACTTCTCGGACCTCGGGAACCTTTGGTTACTTCATGGAAAGGTCAAGACTCTAAAGTAAGCTTGATTTACACCAAAATAAGCCTATCTTGCGCTCTTTCCACCATGATGCATCCGGAAACCCTGTGTCATAAAACATAACAAAAGGAACTACTTCTTATATATAAAATAAGGTAAAATAACAGCAAAAGTGTGGAAATAGATCCTTGATGACGGGTTGTCATTTAGCGTCATCAAATCCCCAAACCTAACCTTTACTCGTCCTCGAGCAAACTAATGAATAAAGAAATAAATAAACAATGCAAGTGCTAATGAAACTATCCTAATATGCAAGTACCTAAATGTAGATGAACAGACACACAAAAGAAATCGCTTTTCCAAGCTTAAAAAATATTCTACTAAGCTAATCTAATCACCCATGAACTAATTCCATACTAAACATGACAAGTAAATACGTTGAGATGCGCCCCTATTGACATATATACATTCCCACACACATGCACTAAGCTAAATAGAATAGTCCTTGATACATTTCTAATCTTGACCCAAATTAGTGACGATTATTAAGGACAACTCGCATAATCATAGGACTTACTCTATTCACCAAAATACAAATAGAAGACTACTTCCCGAATGGCGGGATGAGGGTAGTCGGAGCACAAAACAAACACAATAGAAAAATGCTTCAAAAGCTAGACAAAACGAAAGGGAAAAGAAATAACAAACAAGCTTCTTGACCCCTTAGGCTTTTGCAGGTCTTTATTCTTCTATATATTTTTTTGTTCTTTTTCTTGACTTCTTCTGACTTTTTATGAAGTCATATAAATATTTTCTTTTTCCCTATTGGGTGTCTTTTGCATAAAATCTTTTTGATTGTACTAAAGCATTGTGAGTCCGCAGAGGTGTCGTGAAATACCTAAGTACTCGGATGGGATGCCATAGCATGGTGTATACAACAATCCCGACACAACCACGCGTTATGCCCTATACCGGACCAGCAAGGGAGATAACACGACTCACAATATAGGTTGACAACCATATGCTAATAATAATTTTATTTTTTTTTCAAATTAGCAGCAACAAAACGAATACGTTTACATATAACGACTTCCCCAAACCTATTCGACAGAATTAGTTGGAGTTACATAACACAGTCACATGTGAATAAAGTACATGTCATATCTTCTAGTAATCCCTTCCCCAAACCTATTCGACATCGACTAGGTGTATTACAAAGAAAAGCTATCACTTAAGTGCTCCTAGATAAGATTTAAGTAGTTTGCAATTAAGGTAAATGCCAATGCCTAATCATGCTTATGCTAAAATAGATATCCATATCTCTTTCGTGAACCGCAACTAGAGAATAGCACACCAAAGTGCAATAGTGTGTTCTTAGACTACTAAACTTAGCAAAGTGTATATGCATGTGAATGTAATATTCCAATAAAATTTAATCCAATGCGGACCTCAAAATAAATATAGCACATTGATGAGTGTGGATTGCGTCGTTTAACAATACAACTTATCAAATGATATTTATTTATGCCAAGGTAACTCTAGCCTACTCAGAACTTCTATTAAGCTAGTGCAATGGTAAGTTAACTCGAGTGTCGGTCTCTAAGGATCTAGCTAGGCTACAACTAATCCACTTACTACTTAATCAATCAATAATAAATAAGGTTTGGTAAACTAAGTAATCAGACAAAAGCTAAACTAACACTAACGGTAGAGATAAATACTAATGAGATCAAATATGAGATAAGCGGTTGATAGTAGGTAGTAGGCATATATTGATATTACTTGTTATTATGCTAACACGTGGTGGACGTAGGATTGGAACCGTTTTCGACGTGTACCATATAATGACCAACATACGGCTAAGTATACTAATCATGAAGAATCTGTCAGGGCACTAATGCGTAGGAACATCAAACATACAACGGAGAAGCTAATCAAGATGTACTACTTTCCTATGCTTTATATATATGTTGTTTATGGCTATGCTACAATCTTAAACCTACATGGAAGCTGTCACCAACCAATTCAATATAAGAGTGATTGCTTAAGTCTTCGTGACCAAGGATCCTGTCATTATCTTTTCGAGGGTTGAAATCTCCCGACTACCACACGCATAGACATCGGTCAATCCATAAACTAACATACATATATCCCGTTCATATCTCATGCTAGCATAATCACAATCATATCAATATATAACCTACATCCTACTACCAACACATACCGATTAGCTACTCATAACGAATAAACAAGCATGCATATTCATAATCATAGCAATAGCAATAAAAGACATAGTAAATCTGGAAAAGATAAGAGATTGATACGAATATACTCAAGGTATTGTTGTCGGTAACAATCCAATGTCAAATTCAACGTAAACAATGAAGTCTAGCAACGGTAGCAAATATCTAGATCAAATCGGTGGCTTTGGAGGCTAAGAGTTTCCTCCAAAGAGTCTCTCAACCCGAGGGTTTGTGCTAGGCTGCTAACGAATGAATACTTATGGAAAAACCTAATTAAAACGAGTATTTATAAAAATCCCGGAATCTGATCCCGCGCCATGGTGGGGTGCCACACTGCAGTGGCGGGGCTCCACCTGCTGTAGTCAGCTAGCCGTCGACTCGTACACAATTTATCCGAACTTTAGATGTCCTAAATCCTTCCAAACTCCATCAAACTCCTGAAAATGCACTTCTCGGACCTTGGGAACACAGTAAGCTTGTTTTGCACCAAAATAAGTCTATTTTGTGTTATTCCTACCATAAGGCATACGGGAACCCTATGTCATAAAACATAACAAAAGTAACTACTTCTTAATATAAAATAATGTAGAATACTAGCAAAAGGTGTGGAAATAGAGCTCTGATGACCTATGTGATTAGTGTCATCAGATCCCCAAACCTAACCTTTGCTCGTCCTCGAGAAAAACTAAAGAGATAAATAAAATAAACGATGCAAGTGCTAATGCAACTATCCTAATATGCAAGTACCTAAATGGAGACGAATAGACACTCAAAAGGAAATTGCTTTGCCAAGCTTCAAAAACATTCTACTAAGCTAACCTAATCACCCATGAACTAAGACCATACTAAACATGACAATTAAATACGTTGAGATGCAACGCTATTGACATATATACATTCCAACACACATGCACTAAGCTAAATAAAATAGTCCTTGATACATCTCTAATCTTGACCCAAATCAGTGACGATTATTAAGGATAACTTGCATAATCATAGGACTTACTCTATTCACCATAACTCAAACAAAAGACTACTTCCTGAATGGCGGGATGAGGGTAGTCGGAGCACAAAACAAACACAGTAACAAAATGCTTTAAACGCTAGACAAAACGAAAGGGAAAAGAAATGACAAACAAGCTGCTTGACCCCTTAGGCTTCTGCGGGTCTTTATTCTTCCTATATTTTAATTGTTTTTCTTGACTTCTTTTTGCTTTTTACGAAGTCACATAAATATGTTCTTTTTTCCTATTGGGTGCCTTTTGCATACAATCTTTTTGGTTGTGCTAAAGCATTGTGAGTCCGCGGAGGTGCCGCGAAATACCTAAGTACTCGGATGGGATGCCATAGCATGGTGTATAGTACAATCCCGACACAACTACGTGTCATGCCCTATACCGGACCAGCAAGGGAGATAACACGACTCACAATATGGGTGGACAACCGTATGCTAATAATAATAATATTTTTCTTTTTCAAATAAGCAGCAGCAAAATGAGTACGTTTAAATATAACGACTTCCCCAAACCTATTCGACAGAATAAGTTGGAGTTACATAACACAGACACATGTGAATAAAGTACATGGAATATTTTCTAGCTATCCCTTTTCCAAACCCATTTGACATCGAATAGGTGTATTACAAAGAAAAGCTATCCCTTAAATGCTCCTAGATAAGATTCAAGTAGTTTGCAGTTAAGGGAAATGCCAATTCCTAATCATGCTTATGCTAAAAATTGTTATCCTTAGGTCTTTCGTGAAACGCAACTAGAGAATAGCACACCAAAGTGCAATAGTGCCTTCTTAGACTACTAAACTTAGCAAAGTGCATATACTTGTGAATGTAACATACCAATAGAAGTTAATCCAATACGGACCTCAAAATAAATATAGCACATAAAGCATGGAAAGATTTCATTATACTAAATTAACTTAATACAAGTTTTTAAGACTTGGCAAAGTAACTTCTAACAAAACATAAATTTAAACGTGAATGCATGCAACAGAGTTAACAGTAATGTAAAGGAAAGTAAACGTGCAAATGCATGCGAGGGAAAACAAAAAGAAATCATAACATACATTCTTTACCCCCTCCCCAAACCTAAATGAGATCTAGTCCCCTAGATCATAATTTAAAGAAGGGTTAAAGAATGTTACTTTCCAAGTGAGAGAGCTCCACAAGTTCCACGACACCTAGCGATGTTTTTTCTCAACCTCCTCCATTTGAACTGCAAGGTGTTTTCTTTGTTTGAGCAACTTGGGTAGGAGTATCTCGCGTTTATTCTCGATGAGTAGGGCCTCAAGGTATTTGTTTACTTCAATGGTAACCCCCTGAGTTGTCTAAGCCTCCCCTGTTCCAGTAGTTCTTCTCCCATGGTCTTTTCATAGTACTTTTTGTTATTCGAGTCGGACGTTGAAGTTTCTATGTCAAATCATTTGGTCATCTCCTCAATGAATCTGTCTAGGTATGGAATCTTGTCATCGTGCGAAGAGTATAGTTGCATAATGGTATATATATCAATGAGTAATGCAGGTCCTTTCACACGGATCTTGCCTCCATTCTTTTTAGTCCAAAGGTTGTGAATTAGGTGAGGATATCCACGACCATTCTTATACTTTTTGTTTCGATGCATCTCTTTGACCACAATGTAATAAAATAAGGTCATAATTACCCCTAGGGTGGTGCAGCGGAATTTCAAAATTTTCTTAAGACGCATACTAATTGATCATGGATATAACGTATATTGAAACACAACAGTTAGAAGACTTACAATACTCCAAAAGCTAGAATAAGAATGGAATCGATAGCCCAATCGATATGATCTTCGTAATAGTCTGGTGTATCTTGTCCTTCATTGAAGTCGAAGATACCTACAATGCTTTCTTGATTATCTGCAAGACAATAAAAGTTAGATTCCAACTCTGGTGAACCTCAACCTTGGTATCCACAGATGAACAGCTTATCGAGAGAATGCTAGGATATTCTCGAGTCAAACTCGGTTGACCCAAGAAGATGGCGGCGGCGGTGGCTAGTGGCGGCGGCGGCGAGAGGATGGATGGGGAGAGCTTTTTATTTTTATCTAAGAAGAATAGAAGAATAATGCTTGAAGCGTATATTGAAAAAGCTCTATAATGATCTACTTATATAGTAGTCAATAGAAGCCCAAAGAACATTCTTTTAGACTTCTAAAAGGAATAAGAACTCAAATTCTTATTGCACAACGAAACCAATTTATGTCTTGGTTCATTCCTAATTAATTCAAAAATCAATTATAAAAACTTGTCCCTTACCACACCACTACAACACGCGGCCGATGCCACAAAGGGAAAGGTGGGTCCCACTTTTGGGACCCACTTGCAAGTCTTAGGCAATTCTAACTCTAATTAGATTTTGCCCATGTGCATATATTAATTCTTAATTAATATATCCTTTCAATTCCAATCTCTATTATATTTCTAAAATATAATCTTTAATTGTATATTTATTATAAATACAATTAATTAATCAATTCATTTAATAATTTCAAAATATTAATTGAGCCACATATAATTATAATTAATTCTAAATTAATTATAATTCCATCTTCATGGCAATACGGATAAGATGAATCACCACATAATGTGACCCATAGGGCCTCAGTTTATTAAGCTAGTGACTTCACTTGGCAACATGGGATTCCTAGACGGTCCCATTTGCAATATTAATACATGAGGACATTTGAGAGGTTTCTCAAAGCTACCCTTTAGTTGTAGAAGCCTGTTGCACTCAATGCGGCGATGGTAAGGTCCCTTCATCTGGCTGACTTGAATGCATCTAGGATCGATAAAGTGTCTATCCCAATAATACATTCATCGGCGCCTTCAGGGAGTTGCTTGGTGAATTAGATATCTCTTATGACTATCATAATTATATCTGTACGCTGGCCAGCGGTTTAACCAATCACAACTATGAACGACTATGATCAGTACTTCTCCAATGCTACACGCGAGAGATGAATCCTCATAGGATCACTTACCATTCACATTTGTAATGTAGCCATAATCACAGATAGTACTGTGGCCAACTACTTATTCAGAGCTGACATTAGTTTTCTTTCCAAAGACATGGGGCAACAAATGTGATGATAAAGTCCTGAGAGTCCAAGGACGAATGGCATCAATTCGACAACTCCGGTTCCCATAGACACTTCTGTGTATAGTATACATCGATGGGAGTATCCGGTGGGTTCTTCCATTGTTCGGTATCCTCCTTGTAACATCCTGTATTTTCTTAATTATTTTATTTAATTAAATTTCTAAGTAATAATTAATTTTATTACTTTTAGTTATCCGATTAATTTCTACGTTCGAAAAATCAAATTCGAAAGCCTATTTGATTGGTTATTGGATCGAAATTTCTAAATCATCTAATGGGCTAGCTAAATCAGATTTCAATCCTTACTTGGCCCACTAATTAAAGCCCATTCTTTCAAGACCTGATCCATTACTAACCCTAAATCTAGTCCAAACCTTATTCTCATTTTCACTTCATTTTCTCCTCCTCCATTCTCATTTTCTCGGCAGCCATTACTCTTACTACATTTCCATTTTCTGCATCTATCTAAGAAATCATCACATAATCTTCTTCATCTTTTATCTATCAACCTCACACGATCTCATCATCCTCATCACCACCCTCACAACAAAATCATCAACATCCCGTTGCATCATCATCAAATCCACCCGATTCATCATAATCAACATCACTCGTTTATCATCACCATCGTCACCGGTGCCGTTTCGTTCTCCACGCCCAAGTCCTGTTCCGTTCTGATCCGATCCGTTTCCGGTAAGTAATGTAGTTATGGTTTGGGTTGTTTGAATTCAAAAATCTCGAATGAATCTCATGTAATTCTTTAATTCGATCTGATTCTCAGCCACGTACTCGCTAGTTTTCCTGCCTGCTCCGCTGCCGTTCAGTTCAGCTCGTTGGTTAACTCACTTCTCTGTTTGTTCCTGATTGTTTCCTCTGTCCAATTCCACCGAAGAAGGTATATCTCAACTCTGTTTTATTTATTTATTTATTTATTTATTTATTATTATTTTTTTTTACATTTTGACCGTTTTACCCCTGCTCTACTCTGGAGAATGACAATGTTACCCCTGGACATGTGACCTTTATACCCTTGGACTGAAATTATAACTTTACCCCTGGACTGAATTTCCAAATTTACTCCTGGCCGGTTCATAATTAACTGATATGCCCTTGCGTAAATCTGGACCTTTGTTGACTTGACTGACTTTGACCGTATTGACCTTGAGACTTGAAAAGGACGATTTTACCCTTCTGTATTGGACTGATTTAGATTATTAGTTCGATTTTGAATCTGAATTGACCGTTTTACCCTTTCGTTTTATTTCTGGACATGGATGACCGTTGACTTCGACGACTGGTTGACTGTTGTCCTAGTTTTCTAAATTACAGTTTGACCCCGAAGTTACTGTTTTGACTTAAAACCTGGACTTAGTGGACTGTTCTGTTTGATATTGACAATTAAAGGACCAAACTGCAATTAGTAACCTAGGGGCTTTTTCATAATTTTGGTTTCTATTAGGACTCGTTTTGAATTTCTAAAACTGCTAAGAGGACTGTTTTGAGATTTCTAAAACTCTGGGGACTTGTCTGCAATTTCTGAACCACTTCTGAATTTTTAAAAATCTTTTCTAGAAGTTAATAACTTTAAGGAATTATTTTCATAGTCTTTTAAATGAATTTCTTACTAGCCTAGTTGGTTTAGTGCTTACTAGTTAAACCTTAAGTTCTTGAGTTTGAGATCCACCTTTGACACCTTTTCTTTTATTGTTTATTTTTACAGTTTAGACTTCCGTTTCGACATTTAGTTAGTAACGATAGTCTTCTTGTCTAGGTGATTCGTCCGTAGCTCCGTGACCTACTGTTCCTTTTGTGGTTCTTGCTTGCTTGCTCTAAGGTGAGTGTTTCTAACTGTTTTCAAAACCAAGGAAGTTATGTGTTATCTGTTTACTGTGTGATTGTGTTTATGGTCTGTTCCTGTTTCCTATGTAACCTTTATGCATGTTACTTTCATCAGCATAATTGCACGTTCACAATACTATGCATGACACCTTAGCATCGAACTTTGATCATTGTATTGTACTATTGCACGTTATTGTTTGCTTGTCTAACTACCTCTTCAACTGACTACCGTTTTCTTAACTGCCAAATGTTAACTAATACCATCTCGGTTTCCGAGGACTGTTTTAATGTTAACTGTTGACTGGTCGATTAGGTTGATGAGTATGTAGGCTTGGGTAGTGTTGACTATCACGTTTATTTATGAGTCGCCTAGTCTAATCCCTTAAGACGCGAGACAGATGAAGCTGAGGTCTATTTGGGTCGTAGGACTTTTCCTGAACGTACGCAGGACACTGTACTGGCTAGAATTGAATTCCTTCTAGACGGGGTGATAAGGGCTATTGGGAGTAGGAGCAATAAGGCGGGTTGCACCAACTGTTACTGTACTGTTTTCAAAAGAACTAACTTACTGTTTCTGACTACTAAACTGATTGATCTACTTGTTTTTCTGAATTGATTGTGTGTTGTTCATATGTTACCGTTTTCTGAGTTTACTGCTTGTAATTTGCCTTTATGTCTTTAAACGGAAATTTTTTCTACAATAATGCATGAAATCACCATTGCATGAACAACACTGAGATCCTTTATCTCACCACTCTTTTCAAAATACTTCCTTGTAGGTTCGACTTCCGATGAGCTCTAGTAGGCATCTGGCGACTCGAGAGTGTGGGGGTTTATTTGCTTTGGGTTAATTAAATAAAGAAGAAACTTTGTCTTCACTTGTCTTTTCAATTGAACTTAGTTAAGTTTTAGCTTCCGCATTTATTTTCTATTTGATTTGTAAGTTTTGATTTGTAAGCTCGTTTGAGAGCCAAAACCTTTACATACCGTTAATTTTAAACGACCGTTCTATTTTCCGATTAAAATATTATTTTTAAATTTTGGTACCGTTACACTCCTCGAACAACTATGCGCAGTTATGGGAACATCATGGATTCGTCTAACGATCTGTTCCGTGGTCGTGGGATCGACACACACTTGCTCTAACAAGTACAACCTCCACGCATACTAGTCTCAATTGCTTCATTCAGACCCCTACATCCGAGATGAACTTCGACTAGGGAGAATTCGGGATAGATGATAATTCACATAGTTCCCACTAATTACGTGATCAGTCATCTATCCACAGGGGACATGTTTGATATCAATACAGACCAACCAGATAAAGATATGACATGTTGTATGCCTGGTGTAAAATAAATATGTAGGTAAACATAAACATGAATAAAGAAACATATAATATATTATGTTGACTGTGAAATAGTACATATATGCCCTTAATAAAGGTTGTCTCTAGGACATATACACTATCAATCTCCCACTTGGACTAGAGCCAATCACCTTTATGCTTAATTCCTAAACCAGCATAATGTCTTAAATGAACCTCCACAGGTAAGACTTTGGTGAAAGGATCTGCCACGTTGTCCGTGGTAGAGACACGTTCTATACTAACTTCTCCTTTATCAATAATCTCACGTATCACGTGATACTTTCTAAGTACATGTTTGTTCTTGTTTGTAGATCTAGGCTCCTTGGCTTGCGCGACGGCGCCCGCATTGTCACAATAAATCGTTATTGGACTAGGAGCAGGAACAACCCTCAATTCCTTCAAGAACTCTGAAATCCAGACGGCTTCTTTCGACGCTTATGATGCAGCAATGTACTCGACTTATGTGGTTGAGTCAGCAATCATGGCTTGCTTAGAACTCTTCCAGCAGACAACTCCTCTGTTAAGTGTAAAGACATATCCTGTCTGTGACTTAAAGTCATCAGGATCTGACTCGAAACCGACATCGACATAACCAGTCATTTTCGACTCTGGTTTTCCACCAAACACCAAGAACATATATTTTGTCCTTCGTAGGTACTTAAGTATGTTCTTTACAGCTGTCCAGTGAGGCTCCTATGGATTTTGTTGGTGTCGACAAGTGACACTAAGCGCAAATACCACATCTGGCCTCGTGCAATTCATTGCATACATGATGGATCCTACTGTGGAGGCGTAGGGTATACGGCTCATTGTCTTTCTCTCTTCCTCAGTTTTAGGAGCATCCTTAACTGACAGCACGACACCATGTCTTGCTGGGAGAAAGCCTCTCTTAGAGCCATCCATCGCGAATCGCTTTAGTATTTTGTCGATATAGGTGGATTGTGTCAATCCCAACATCCTTTGCGATCTATCCCTATTGATCTTTATACCAAAGATGTAATTGGCTTCATCCAAGTCCTTCATCGAGAAGGTACTTGATAACCAAACTTTTGTCTCTTCTAACATAGAGACATTGTTTCCCATGATCATAGTGTCGCTGTGCCTACTATAGACATAGGGATCTTTCGCACTTCTGATGAAGTCAAACGGTTTGACAGCTTCATCAAAACGTAAATTCCAGCTCCTTGAAGCTTGCTTTAATCCATAAATGGATCTCTGTAGCTTGCATACAGCAAAAGGTTTGGTTTTACTCTTAAAACCTTCTGGTTGTACCATATCGACTTCTGCCTCAAGATTGTCATTGAGGAAAGCAGTCTTAACATCTATTTGCCAGATTTCATAATCATAATATGCAGCTATCGCAAGCAGAATTCGAATAGACTTCAGTTTCGCCACTGGTGAGAAGGTTTCATCGTAATCGATTCCATACCTTTGGGTATAACCCTTTGCCACAAGTCTAGCCTTGCGCGTTTGTACCTTGCCTTCAGCATCGGTCTTTGTCTTAAAGACCCATTTGCACCCAATTGGTCTAACGCCTTGGGGCAAGTCTACCAAGTTCCAAACTTGATTCTGGTACATGGAGTCTATTTCCAATTCCATGGCTTCTTGCCATTTGTCTGAGTCAATGTCATTCATTGCCTCAGTGTAGGTCACGGGGTCTTCCCTGTCTGATAAGCCAACATCTAGTTCACTGATGTCTTCCATCATGAGGCTTGTAACGGGAGGAACTTTTAGATTCCTCATCGACCTACGGAGCTCGACTATATTGTCAGTCGGTGTTTCTGGTACTTTTCTTTTCTGACTACGTGTAACACGAACATTATCAGTAGATACTGGTACAGCAGTTGGAGCTCTGCGCCGCGGCTCCCTCCTCGGAGGTTGTACTTGTGCATCTTGTTGCACAGGTTGATCGGCAATAGGTTTTACTGGTGTCGTCTGTAATGTAGATCTAATCACATGACTCCCACTAACTATGACATGCCTAGCAAGTGTCATTTCATTGCCTTTATCAGCTTCGAAAGCTCCCACTGAACTTGAGTCCAAATATATAGGTTCATTAGACTCATTTCACCAGTGTCATTATCTTGAACTTCTTCAAGTTCTATCATGTCATCTAACCTTTCCTCTCGAAGGTATTCTTCTTCTAGAAACTTCACGTTCCTAGATACGATCACTTTATGATCTTCAGCATCATAGAAATCATACGCTCTCGTCTGACGAGGGTAACCTATGAAATAAACCTTAACACCCTTTTCATCTAACTTATCAGTGAGCATCAATTTGACTATCGAGAGGCAACCCCGAATTCGAAAATAGCCAAAAGTAGGCTTCTTGCATGTCCATAACTCAAATGGAGTTTTCTCAACTGATTTAGATGGTACACGATTCAGAATAGGGGCTATTACATTTGGTACCCCTGCTATTTTCATCTATTACAGATTAGTCCACCTATACTATTTATCACATGAACCTCCCCTACTATATAAACATAATTACAGAAGAACCCACGAATTTGACTTTCTGCGCTCTAAACCCAGGAAATGACAATTTCGCCCCTGCCGGAATTTCTAATTCTGAAAAAGGCCAAACAACATGAAGTTTCGTTTATTACAAATTCACCCCAAATGCTTTAATCTTTACAATATTACCACAAACAATTTAGAAATTAACCCACATAATTTAGCTATACTTCAAAATAGCCTACAAAATTATTTTAAAACAAACCCCTATAAAAATTGAATTTCAAAATGAGTCCCAAATTTTATTTTTTTTCCTTTTCTTTTTTTATTTATTAAAGATAAATTAATTATAAAAAAAATTTAAAAATAAAAGGAAGAAGAAGATGAACAGTAACTCCGATCGGAGCTTTGAAAGCTCTGATCGGAGTATTTTGCGCAGCTCCAATCGGAGCTGCAACTCCGGTACCGGAGTTATAACTCCGGTACCAGAGTTGGGTTAAAAATAAAAGTAGAAAGAAAAAAGACAAAAGAAAGAAAGAAGGAAGAAAAGAGAAAAAGGAAAAAAAGAAATAAGTAAAACATAAAAAAGAAAAGAAAAAGGAAAAAGAAAAAATTAAATAGTTAAGGGTCTGTTTGGTTGATTCATTTTGAGGAGAGAGAGTGTGCCGGAGTCAATGTCGGCTGGTGACTTGGGTTTATATGTAGTTGTTTGCGATAGTTGGACCAAGATGCAAAGTTCGCGTTTAATGGGGGTACCAAACGTCATCGATCTAACCATGTCTAACAGGGTTCGATTTCTCCTCTCAGATACACCATTTAATTATGGCGTTCTAGGAGGAGTCCATTGTGATTGAATTCCGTTTTCCTACAAGTAGTCGATGAATTCTTGACTTAAGTATTCGCCTCCTCGTTTTGATCGAAGTTTGACTATCCTTAAGTTCAATTCATATTCGACTTCATTCCTAAACTCCTTGAATTTCTCGAAGGTTTCGGATTTATTCTTCATCAAATAAATGTATTCGTATCTTGAGCAATCGTCAGTAAAGGTAACGAAGTAAGAATAACCTCCACGCGCTTGGACTTTAAAGGGTCCACATACATCACTATGTATGAGCTCTAAGCAACGGGTGGCTCGAACACCTTTTCCTAGAAATGGTTGGTTCGTCATTTTACCCTTAACACTTGATTTGCAGGTACCATATGATTCGAAATCAAATGGTTCTACATAGTCTAACTTTCTTAGCCTTTGAATCCGTGTTTCATTGATATGACCAAGTCTACAATGCCATAGATAAGATGGATCATTCTTCCTACTTGAAGACGGTTGTTTGTTTTCTATTTGAAATAAAGGTCGACTACTTTGCAAAATATATAAACCATTCATCAAACGAGCCTTTCCATAAAACTGATCGTTGTGCGAAAAATAACAAGTATTATTAGCAAAACGAAAGGAAAATCCCAAATTGTCTAACAATGGAATGGAAATAATATTTTGGACAATGGAAGGAACATAATAAATATTATCAAGCTCTAAACATTGCCCAGAGGGTAAATCTATCTTGTATCTTCCAACACGTTAGGCGTCAACAGGATTGTCGTTTCCAACGCGCAAGCTGATTTCCCCTTGATTGCATGTCTTCAATTAGCCCCTGAACATTGTTAAAAATGTGTGAGCCACAAGTTGTACCTAATACCCAACTATTGGAGTCAAAAGTAGTCATGTTCATTTCAATAACACATACTTGAGCTAGATGCCGGCGGCTTCATAGCTTCATATACCCTAAACTTTGGGCAGTCTCTCTTCCAATGCCCAGTTTGTGAGCAATAAAGACAAGTATCCGTATGGATAATTTTCAATTGCTTAAGGATTGCACGATTACGTCTGGTCTTGATAGATCCTCTCGATCTTCTGTTGACCGATAGCGAGTTACGAGCAATCGGCAAGTGTGTTCGTCCGACTTCGGGCTTTTGGATAGATAGTAGTAATCTTTCCACAATCAAGATGACGGAAGCCTTAGTTTCTAGCTCTAAGCCAAATCCAGCAAGTTGATAGAGAAAATCAATCAGCGACTTAACCTATTTGGGCAACAGTTCTTCCTAATTGATTCTTTGGATCATCATGATCTTGATTGCTTTGAACCCTTCACACATTTTTGGAGCATCCAAAAATGATGAGAGATATCTAATAATCCCATATGGTTCCTTGTCGAGACATGGTCTAACCAAATTCTCAAACATTGCATTCAAGAACACTTTCTTCACAAACTTGGCATTTTTTCCACTGACGTTTCATAAAATAAATCATAGGACGCAGTAGTCAACTCAGTGGAGGTGGATGCGTTAGAGGGGAATAGGCGAGAATAACCCTATGAACAACTCGACAGCCCTAACTGCCCGAACCTATTTACAGTTTACTCTAACCGAAAGGATAATATTAAGCTACCCTTTAGTACCCCAAACTCTCGACTGAAACTTGAGGATAAAACTAATCATATCGAATAGCAAACAGTAGCAGCAAAGGCAAGGATATAATATTTCTAACAATCGGCATATGATATCAGTTCAACAATAACAAATTAAGTGGGTAAATGTTTTTAGGAAAACAAACAAATTAAGCACACGCTACTAATTACAATATCTTGAATGTGTGAACTAGTAGTACCCACGGAAGTAACCAACAAAAGCAAGTATAAACTCATCTTTAGAACATTAGTACTATAACATAATTTAGGACATTTAATCTAACTCATGCAAATGATAGGAGGGATACACACGCAGGAAAACTAACATGCATAAATCATCTCTTAGTTAATCACATGACCAAATAATTAATCTTTAAACCATTCAGTACTACACATTGATCACTTTGCATACATAATTACTTGCAACAGTAATAACTAGTAAGGTATATAGCTAGGTGCTAATTAATTAAGTTACAAAGCAGAAGTCAAACAGAATAAGGTGGTCTTGAAACAAAAACTAATATCATGAGTTTACACAAGAATACACACTAATTTGGAACCTTTAACTACTGCCAATAAACATAACTCAAATGAGCCAATTCCATTGCTCACGGCAGTAAACAAGAAACAGAAAACATACTCTCATCTTTGGAAAAGTAATACTACAACATGAGTTAAAACCTTAACATCTAACTATCAATAACGATTGCTGTAAATTTAATTTAGTTACTGATTTTAAAACAAAAACTGATTTAGACAAAGCTGGCCAAAATATAAGAATAGGCCAGAAGGGCTAATACATGCATATCCTACATGATTGAACATTAACTAGTTAGGCTCTACTTTTCTTTGAGGTTAAGTGAATATAAAGGCTTAGGCTAGCAAGACTTGATGCCAAAACATATCAACACGAGTTTACACGTGAGTACTAACTAACAAGAACTTTAATGACACTTAATAGCAACTAATTACAATAACTTGGAGTTCAATCCATGTGAACATTTGGTTCAAAATGGCTGTAGCAAAGAACTCATTTACTAGCAAGTCTTCCAGCTTTAAGATCCAGCAACCATGAACGTTTCTGATCACGTTCTGAGTGGTTTCATCATTGCTGGTCTTTGTATACTCGATGCCGGAGCCAATAGCAGTGTTGGCCAGCCTCTTTTCTTCCTGTCTTTGCCTTCTTCTTCTTGACTTTGCATTGTCTTGATCTCTTGCTGAAGATCTTGAGTCAGAAGAGAAATGTTTTGAGTGGCCAGACGGAGTTAAGGCTGTTAAAGGTCTAGCTCTTATGGCTTGAGCTATTGTCTGATTGTCATCATCATCATCATCTTCATTCAGATCTTGATGACTTTCAGTGTAGCAAAAACCTTGAGTTTCAGCAACAGTTTTTCTCTTTTTGGGACTTGCTGAATTTAACTCAGATTCTGCTTGTCTTTTAGAACTTTGCTCTCTTTCAGCAAGAGGTTCTATTGGTAGTGGCGCATCAACAGTAGGAGGGGTTTGGGTTCTTTTTCTTGTACTTCTCTTTTCCCCCTTAGACATGGATTGCAACATCGGAGTGATGTGCAGAAAGTAGAACTCATTGCAATTTTCAGCAAGAGTACTTAGGCTGTTGTATTTCATGATGATTTGTTGCTGATCAGAAGTCATTTTTGACAACTCATTTTAATACTCACCATGTTCTCCTCATGTCTTTGTTCTGTTGCGGCCTTGTCTTCCATGAAAGTCTGAGCCTTTACTAGAGTGGTCTTTGCTAGACAGAGTGCTTGACTTACATCTTTCTTCATAGCTCTTGTGATAAAGACTGATGTCTTTCTGAGCTATTGTAAGAGTAGTAGTGCGTCTCAGCACTGTAGCCAATATTTTTCCAATATCAAGCGGGCTCTCAGCAAGCAATGCCTCATCTTCTGCTTTGCCGGCATCATGGAATTTCTTCAGTGCCAAAATTCTAGGAGTAAACTCCTCAACACGTGGGAACGACACTAGATTTGGGGTCAAGGAATGAACTTTCAGTTCTGAAGCAAACTGATCATCTTTCATCAGCAATTCTCCTCTCAAATCATCGTCTACATCATTTATATAGTCGGGAGGAGGAATTTCAACCACTTTTGGGTCTCTCTTTGAGTTTTCATCCACGTTTGCTGATAGATCATCTTCATCCTCAGATTCATCAAGGCCAGCAACCTTGGAACCTAAGTGATGAATGTGTATTTTACACTTTCATTCGAGTCTTTTTCACCTATTTTAGCTATCCTCTATGTTAATTTAGCTATATTTTAGTACATTTTATTAGAATAGTGTCACGTTTCCCTTTAGATTTTATTTTATAGGTTTTGGTTGAAATTCGGGAATTTCTGGGCAAATATATTAAAGTTGACAAGGAATTGGTGTTCCAGAAGCCTCTTTGGAGTATCTGAATGTTTCCGGATAGGATTTGGAGTCTAGGGGTCGAATCTGGAGGTTAGAAGGCCATTACAAGTCTGAAACCGAGTCCGAAAAGGTGAAGAAATCCAAATCCGCGTCGAAAAACGCGGAATTCCGCAAAAAAGCCGGGGGGCGAACCGCCCCAGAGATATTTCGGGTCCTATATATAGAGCTCAGTTTTTCTCCGAAAGTCATATCTTTCCAAGCCTACTTTCTAACCTCTCTCTATAGGTTTAGGTAGGAACTTCCCGGGGCCTGTCCTGGGAGTTCCGTAGCTTAGGGGATACTTTTTCATAGCAGTTTGGAGCTCGTAGGAACGCAATCATCCGGAGATTGACAACCTTCGGTAACTTTGTATCTTACAAGTTTTATTCTACTTATTTTATATTCTTTCAACATGTTTTCTTCTATGATATCTGTTGATTGCATGCCTATTATGAGTAGCTAAACTTATCATTGGTGGTAGTATGTGAATTCTTAGCGAGGGAAGATAATCATGCTAATGGCTATATCGCGCATTATACTCCGTGTCATTGCTTTATTTCGTTGATCAGTTGTAACCAAAATTCTCGTAAGTTGTATTGATCATTATGCACAATTGGACACTAGTCGACCATCAGACCAATTATCTTCGTAGTGTTGAATAATTACGGAACACATTAGGACAATCGTGATTGACTAGTCAGACCAGATTATCTTCGTAGTGCTTAATACTTGCAACAGGACACTAGATTGATTCAAAGATCTCTATGCAAGACCGAGGAATTTATGCATGATTATCGACCCATTATGCTAAGAAGGACCATACTATCACCAATCTCCATTATCTGCTAGAAACCCCCTATTGCTATCTGTCTGCTGTTTTATATTCTCTTGTTAAATGGATAAAGCTAGTTATAGTCCTGAGAGAACGACACTCGAGTCATTCTACTACTACACTACGGTTTTCGTTGTAGTTGTGGATTGCCTTTGGCTAAATAACAAATATTATTTGCTGAATCGGGACCCGACAAATCCTCGTTCATCGAATTGGCGCCGTTGCCGGGGAATATACTCCTTTTTTCTATTTAATTTGTTTTTATTTACAGCTTTAGATTCCTAATTCTATTAGTTTTAGTTTTCCTTTTTAATCTCTCTCTAATCACCTTTCCTAGTATGTTTCAGATTGTGTATGCCGCATACACGTTCTGCAGGAACACCGCTTGCTGATTCAGTTGCTGAGATCGATAGAGTCTACCACCAGAGAAGGCGACTACTTGAAAGGCGCGCACTAGAGGAAATAGAGGAAACCGATTTCTCTGAATCTCTACTTAGCCTCTTCAAGGAAATCGACGGAATGGCAGAAGCTAGACCACTGAAGGCATGGGTACAACCCACCAAGGATCGTATGAGGGGACCGGCGATCGTTCTTTCGTCTGAAACCCGAGATCTGGAAATCAAGAATCACGCATTCCAACAACTTCCGAGGTTCTATGGCTTATCAAGGGAAGATGTGATGGGGTACTTGCACGATATCGATGATTTCGTCAACCAACTCCCACGACCCGGAGCTGACATAACAACGGATGAGTTGAGGATGAAGGTTTTTGCTATGGGACTTGGCGACAGAGCCAAGTCATGGCTGAGTTCTCTACCAGCCGGCTCGCTGGACACTTGGGAAAAGGTTTTTTCAGCTTTCATGGAGAAATACTTCCCTCACACCTTGACTACCGCGCCAAAGGCACAAATCACTGGATTCAAGCAGGACTATGATGAGACCATCTACACCGCGTTCGAGAGGTTCCAAGATCTCACGAACAAGTGTCCTCACCATGGTTTTGAACTTTCCGACCTAGTCCAACACTTCTACAATGGACTAACCTTCGAGAACCAACAAGTGGTGGATTTCCAATGCCGAGGCAATATTTGGGAGGAAACCGCAGAAGCCGTCTGGGCAGTTTTCGAAAGGCTTGCTAAGGGTTCGCAGTTCGAGGACCCAAGAGCAATGGTTAGGAGACGTGGACCTGAAGCTCCACCGACTCAAGAAGCCCCTATGTACAGGAGGAATGGAGATCAATTCGAGTGCTTTACCAACGAATTGAAACAAGTCCTCAAGAGCGCCACCGGAACAACTGTTTCGAACGAAGTATGCCGAATATGCAAGAACTATGGGCATGGGGCTCATATGTGTAGATCGGAGCTGGCATACGATGATGGCAACTGGGCTCGAGGAGGAGAAGAAGAAGCCTTTGCTACGGAGTTTGGCACACAAGAAGTTAGCTACGGACAAGACGGTAGGAATCCTCGAGGTGGATTTTGTAGAAGAGGATACCGTAATAATCAAGGATATGCACCGACTAACCAAACTTATGGACCTAACCAAGACCGTAGTAGGCTAAACTATGGTAATGACCACTGCGAAAACCCCGCTCCGAAAGAGCCACTGAAGTCGAAGTCGGCTCAACTGATGGAGAACTTGCAAAAGATGGTTGATCATACACAAAGTTTTCTCAAACGTTATGAAGAAGATTCTGAAAAGACTAGGGCAAGGCTCGATAGGTTGGAAGAGAGCACTAGACTTGCCCATCAAAAGATGCAAGAATTGATCGACCGAGGAGCAAGTAGGGAGCAAGGCAAACTGCCTAGCAACACTGTGAAGACGAATGCCATTACGTTGGTTGGTGATGTACCTGACGGAGTCACCATCAAGAAGGTTGTTAGGTGCGAGTGTTGCATGAAGGAAGAACTTCTACAGGCTGAGGAAGAAGAGAAGGGCCTTGGTTCTGACACAAGTGATGAGGAGGAAGAGGATCCCGAACCACTCCCTAAAAGTTTCGATGTTAAGGTAGGGATTGGTGAGCTTGAAGATGTCCGTGCCACACTAGATACGGGATCCTACTCAAACATAATTCCTTTTAATGTGTTTTAAAATAGCAACATTGGAAAACTATCTGAGCAAAGGGCTATTGTGCAACTGGCGGATGGATCCTTTATGAGACCGAGGGCGTTGTAAAAAATGTGTTGGTCAAGATTGGTGAAGCATCTATATCACCAATTTCGTAGTTATGCCGGCATCTGCACCTGGGACGGGGGATGTCATTCTCTTAGGGTAAACATTCTTGACCAAGTTACGTTCCGTGATGGACATCTACCAAAGAACTTGCACCATCGAAGTGGAAGGCAAGCGACACGTATTGCAAGCCATACCTGATCCACCGGAACCGCCAGATATTACTACTCACTATTGTGGTCTTGCAGCCTATATTCTTTCTTATTCACAGGTTCGTGGCATGGAGAAGAGATCAATGAAGGGGAAGTCTAGTACCCGCAAAAAGAGGAGATAGGCGCAGACAGGAGTCGAGTCAAAGACTTTAAACAATGACGCTATCCGGGAGGCAACCCGAAATTTTTTATCGCTTTCTTTACTGCTTTTCTGCATGCATTCATTCTTGAACTATTTGCTTCTCATACGCGAATTTGTTCATGTGTGTGTCGTATGTGCTTTTGTTTGAGTGAGATTTTTCGAGTGGTTTTTTGAAAAAAATTGGTTTCGGGGATTAAAACCGCATTTTTCTGACGACGGAACCACGGGGCGAACCGCCCCCACGTGGGGCAAACCGCCCAACGGCCCCAGATCTTCAAAAACGCGGATTTGAACCCCAAAACCTTATTTTCTTCATTCTTCTTCATCCATACTTCCAAAAACCCGAAAAGTGCGATTTTGCTTCTAAATCTTCATAACTTCTTCATTTCTTGACCAAATTGAGTGTTCTTTAGCTTAATTCGAAGCTTATTACATGATCTATCATCCTATCCGAACAGATTTCATCCTAATTCGTTAGATTTGCAGATCTGAGGTATCATCTTTAAGAACCCTAATTCTCGAATTGGAGGTTTTCTATTTTGAGCTTCAATTATGCTTATTGAGGCATGGGTATGTTGTTTGTGTGATTAGACATGTTATTTACTATCAATTGCATGCTCAATTTTGCTTGAATTGTTGATTTAGGTATTTTGCTTCTAAATGATATATCTTGTTCTGCAATATGTCTTTATCTTTGGTTTCTTGCATATGAATGTGTTTATTGGTGCAATGTTGGTGGATTTGACGATAGAATGCTTATTAGTTGAGAATGAGGATTTATGCTGGTAGAATTTTTGCGCTGCTATGGTATGAATTGAAACCTTGTTATCAAGTTATTGGTTGTCTAGTAAGAGCATGATGTGATGTATGCATGAAGTAGCTACGTTGATATGTTGCATGATGAAGAAGCTAGGCTAGACATTGCGGTTTGGGGAGTCGATTGTTGATTCATCCTTGTGTGTTCATTTTTACACTAGTATGTATTTGAGTCAGTTTTGAGTCATTCGAGGTGCTAACAGCTGTTTGTAGGTACCATACCAAGGGGAAGGAGCATTCCCGTATGATCGTGTGAAGAACCATGTCAAGGAAGGTGATCTCGCTAGATATGCGTTCGAGCTAAGGGGTTGGCAACAACGTCGTGGATTATCCAAAGGAGGAGCTAGAGTACGCCATGGAGTAAGGACTCCTATGCCTATCATGCACCACCGAGGGTCGGAAACCACTATTATGTCAGCACTCCATCACGAGGACTGCAGAGTTGAGTGAACAGGAAGGCACCGGACAGTCTTGCCACGACGGATTCGATTCTTGAGTCCGAAGTTGCTCGAAGGTTCCGAGCGCTAGCTTGGTTCCAAAACGTAACGACATTGTACACAGTCCCGCGTTGGGGCGCCCCTTGCCTGTCTCTAAAAGGAGCATAACATTGATATTGGGAGCATCAACTGTAGAGAATGTGGTGGACATTGGAAAAGATGGAAGCACCTCTGAACCCGAGCAGCCTGCTGTACCTCTTCTGGGTGTTAAACGCGGGAGGGGAAGGACCTAAGACCACTTGCTTTTCCCCTTCAACATCACACTATTGGAGGAATACCGGTGTGAAGATTCCAATACAGAGGCGGCCAATCTGGAAGATTCCCTTCGCACGGCAACGCTACCAGTGATGCATGTGGCGTGCTGTGACATAAGACAGAGGGACGATGATGATACGATGGTTGAAT
>CM051455.1:79104621-79152435 GCA_028274465.1 Plantago ovata | reverse complement strand
GAAACCGAGTGCGAAAAGGTGAAGAAATCCAATCACGGCGTCGAAAACCGCGGAATTCCGCAAAAAGGCCGGGGGCGAACCGCCCCAGAATATTTCGGGTCCAATATAGAGCTCAGTTTTTCTCCAAAGTCATATCTTTCCAAGCCTACGTTCTACCTCTCTCTATAGTTTTAGGTAGGAACTTCCCGGGCCTGTCCTGGGAGTTCCGTAGCTTAGGGATACTTTATAGCAGTTTGGAGCTCGTAGGAACGCAATCATCCGAGATTGACACCTTCGGTACTTTGTATCTTACAAGTTTTAGTTCTACTTATTTTATATTTGATTTCAAGCATGTTTTCTTCTATGATATCTGTTGTTGCATGCCTATTATGAGTAGCTAAACTTATCATTGGTGGTAGTATGGAATTCTTAGCGAGGGAAGATATCATGCTAATGGCTATATCGCGCATTATACTCCGTGTCATTGCTTATTTCGTTGATCAGTTGTAACCAAAATTCTCGTAGTTGTATTGATCATTATGCACAATTGGACACTAGTCGACCATCGACCAATTATCTTCGTAGTGTTGAATAATTACGGAACACATTAGGACCAAGCGTGATTGACTAGTCAGACAGATTATCTTCGTAGTGCTTAATACTTGCAACAGGGACACTAGATTGATTCAAATCTCTATGCAAGACCGAGAATTTATGCATGATTATCAGACCCATTATGCTAAGAAGGACCATACTATCACCAATCTCCATTATCTGCTAGAACCCCCTATTGCTATCTGTCTGCTGTTTTATATTCTCTTGTTAAATGGATAAAGCTAGTTATAGTCCTGAGAGAACGACACTCGAGTCATTCTACTACTACTACACTACGGTTTTCGTTGTAGTTGTGGATTGCCTTTGGCTAAATAACAATATTTATTTGCTGAATCGGACCCGACAAATCCTCGTTCATCGAATTGGCGCCGTTGCCGGGGAATATACTCCTTTTTTCTATTAATTTGTTTTATTTACAGCTTTAGATTCCTAATTCTATTAGTTTTAGTTTTCCTTTTTAATCTCTCTCTAATCACCTTTCCTAGTATGTTTCAGATTGTGTATGCCGCATACACGTTCTGCAGGAACACCGCTTGCTGATTCAGTTGCTGAGATCGATAGAGTCTACCACCAGAGAAGGCGACTACTTGAAAGGCGCGCACTAGAGGAAATAGAGGAAACCGATTTCTCTGAATCTCTACTTAGCCTCTTCAAGGAAATCGACGGAATGGCAGAAGCTAGACCACTGAAGGCATGGGTACAACCCACCAAGGATCGTATGAGGGGACCGGCGATCGTTCTTTCGTCTGAAACCCGAGATCTGGAAATCAAGAATCACGCATTCCAACAACTTCCGAGGTTCTATGGCTTATCAAGGGAAGATGTGATGGGGTACTTGCACGATATCGATGATTTCGTCAACCAACTCCCACGACCCGGAGCTGACATAACAACGGATGAGTTGAGGATGAAGGTTTTTGCTATGGGACTTGGCGACAGAGCCAAGTCATGGCTGAGTTCTCTACCAGCCGGCTCGCTGGACACTTGGGAAAAGGTTTTTCAGCTTTCATGGAGAAATACTTCCCTCACACCTTGACTACCGCGCCAAAGGCACAAATCACTGGATTCAAGCAGGACTATGATGAGACCATCTACACCGCGTTCGAGAGGTTCCAAGATCTCACGAACAAGTGTCCTCACCATGGTTTTGAACTTTCCGACCTAGTCCAACACTTCTACAATGGACTAACCTTCGAGAACCAACAAGTGGTGGATTTCCAATGCCGAGGCAATATTTGGGAGGAAACCGCAGAAGCCGTCTGGGCAGTTTTCGAAAGGCTTGCTAAGGGTTCGCAGTTCGAGGACCCAAGAGCAATGGTTAGGAGACGTGGACCTGAAGCTCCACCGACTCAAGAAGCCCCTATGTACAGGAGGAATGGAGATCAATTCGAGTGCTTTACCAACGAATTGAAACAAGTCCTCAAGAGCGCCACCGGAACAACTGTTTCGAACGAAGTATGCCGAATATGCAAGAACTATGGGCATGGGGCTCATATGTGTAGATCGGAGCTGGCATACGATGATGGCAACTGGGCTCGAGGAGGAGAAGAAGAAGCCTTTGCTACGGAGTTTGGCACACAAGAAGTTAGCTACGGACAAGACGGTAGGAATCCTCGAGGTGGATTTTGTAGAAGAGGATACCGTAATAATCAAGGATATGCACCGACTAACCAAACTTATGGACCTAACCAAGACCGTAGTAGGCTAAACTATGGTAATGACCACTGCGAAAACCCCGCTCCGAAAGAGCCACTGAAGTCGAAGTCGGCTCAACTGATGGAGAACTTGCAAAAGATGGTTGATCATACACAAAGTTTTCTCAAACGTTATGAAGAAGATTCTGAAAAGACTAGGGCAAGGCTCGATAGGTTGGAAGAGAGCACTAGACTTGCCCATCAAAAGATGCAAGAATTGATCGACCGAGGAGCAAGTAGGGAGCAAGGCAAACTGCCTAGCAACACTGTGAAGACGAATGCCATTACGTTGGTTGGTGATGTACCTGACGGAGTCACCATCAAGAAGGTTGTTAGGTGCGAGTGTTGCATGAAGGAAGAACTTCTACAGGCTGAGGAAGAAGAGAAGGGCCTTGGTTCTGACACAAGTGATGAGGAGGAAGAGGATCCCGAACCACTCCCTAAAAGTTTCGATGTTAAGGTAGGGATTGGTGAGCTTGAAGATGTCCGTGCCACACTAGATACGGGATCCTACTCAAACATAATTCCTTTTAATGTGTTTTAAAATAGCAACATTGGAAAACTATCTGAGCAAAGGGCTATTGTGCAACTGGCGGATGGATCCTTTATGAGACCCGAGGGCATTGTAAAAAATGTGTTGGTCAAGATTAGTGAAGCATCTATATACACCAATTTCGTAGTTATGCCGGCATCTGCACCTGGGACGGCGGATGTCATTCTCTTAGGGTAAACATTCTTGACCAAGTTACGTTCCGTGATGGACATCTACCAAAGAACTTGCACCATCGAAGTGGAAGGCAAGCGACACGTATTGCAAGCCATACCTGATCCACCGGAACCGCCAGATATTACTACTCACTATTGTGGTCTTGCAGCCTATATTCTTTCTTATTCACAGGTTCGTGGCATGGAGAAGAGATCAATGAAGGGGAAGTCTAGTACCCGCAAAAAGAGGAGATAGGCGCAGACAGGAGTCGAGTCAAAGACTTTAAACAATGACGCTATCCGGGAGGCAACCCGAAATTTTTTATCGCTTTCTTTACTGCTTTTCTGCATGCATTCATTCTTGAACTATTTGCTTCTCATACGCGAATTTGTTCATGTGTGTGTCGTATGTGCTTTTGTTTGAGTGAGATTTTTCGAGTGGTTTTTTGAAAAAAATTGGTTTCGGGGATTAAAACCGCATTTTTCTGACGACAGGAACCACGGGGCGAACCGCCCCACACGTGGGGCAAACCGCCCCACGGCCCCAGATCTTCAAAAACGCGGATTTGAACCCCAAAACCTTATTTTCTTCATTCTTCTTCATCCATACTTCCAAAAAACCCGAAAAGTGCGATTTTGCTTCTAAATCTTCATAACTTCTTCATTTCTTGACCAAATTGAGTGTTCTTTAGCTTAATTCGAAGCTTATTACATGATCTATCATCCTATCCGAACAGATTTCATCCTAATTCGTTAGATTTGCAGATCTGAGGTATCATCTTTAAGAACCCTAATTCTCGAATTTGGAGGTTTTCTATTTTGAGCTTCAATTATGCTTATTTGATGCATGGGTATGTTGTTTGTGTGATTAGACATGTTATTTACTATCAATTGCATGCTCAATTTTGCTTGAATTGTTGATTTAGGTATTTTGCTTCTAAATGATATATCTTGTTCTGCAATATGTCTTTATCTTTGGTTTCTTGCATATGAATGTGTTTATTGGTGCAATGTTGGTGGATTTGACGATAGAATGCTTATTAGTTGAGAATGAGGATTTATGCTGGTAGAATTTTTGCGCTGCTATGGTATGAATTGAAACCTTGTTATCAAGGTTATTGGTTGTCTAGTAAGAGCATGATGTGATGTATTGCATGAAGTAGCTACGTTGATATGTTGCATGATGAAGAAGCTAGGCTAGACATTGCGGTTTGGGGAGTTCGATTGTTGATTCTATCACTTGTGTGTTTCATTTTTACACTAGTATGTATTTGAGTCAGTTTTGAGTCATTCGAGGTGCTAACAGCTGTTTGTAGGTACCATACCAAGGGGAAGGAGCATTCCCGTATGATCGCTGTGAAGAACCATGTCAAGGAAGGTGATCTCGCTAGATATGCGTTCGAGCTAAGGGGTTTGGCAACAACGTCGTGGATTATCCAAAAGGAGGAGCTAGAGTACGCCTGGAGTAAGGACTCCTATGCCTATTCATGCACCACCGAAGGGTCGGAAACCACTATTATGTCAGCACTCCATCACGAGGACTGCAGAGTTCGAGTGAACAGGAAGGCACCGGGACAGTCTTGCCACGACGGATTCGATCTTGAGTCCGAAGTTGCTCGAAGGTTCCGAAGCGCTAGCTTGGTTCCAAAACGTAACGACATTGGTACACAGTCCCTCGTTGGGGCGCCCCTTGCCTGTCTCTAAAAGGAGCATAACATTGATATTGGGAGCATCAACTGTAGAGAATGTGGTGGACATTGGAAAAGATGGAAGACAACCTCTGAATACCCGAGCAGCCTGCTGTAACCTCTCTGGGGTGTGAAACGCTGGAGGGGAAGGACCTAAGACCACTTGCTTTTCCCCTTCAACAGTTCACAAGCTATTGGAGGAATACCGGGTGGAAGATTCCATAATAGAGGCGGCCAATCTTGAAGATTCCCTTCGACACTGCAACTCTACCAGTGATGATGTGCGTGACAGTAGTGACAATGAAGACAAGAGGGACGATGATGATACAAATGGTTGAATTGGTCCTATCCGATCTTTTGATGGAACTACTGCCACTACCACAAGTCCCGATGATCATATATGAAGCTCCCAGAAGAGGCCCAATAACCCACAAGCAGCATACTCAGCCGACCGAGGCCAAATCATGGGGTAACATCTAGTATCACATCTTATTTCCTCATTTTCTTACTGCTAGGGACTAGCGTAAATTTCATGAGGGGGGATGGGATTTAAGTGATCCGATGTTATTAGTTTGGAGCTTGGCATTGGTAGGATGAGTATAGTACCTTGCATGTTTTATCCGTCTGCATTTGCATTTGCACGTTTACCGCTTTCTTAGATTTTTTAGGTTGCATTCACTACATTCATCCTAGGATAGTTTTGCATGTTTTATATGGAGTTTATTGCCGAATTTTTGAACTTTTTTATTGGGCAGATCAGCTAGCTATGCCATTAATCGTATGCTTCATCTCTATGAATTTGTTTGAGGTTTTTCTCGCTTGGCTTGTCACATTTATGTATTGCACTTAGTTGAGCTAGGTAGTCTCGACATCACTTAGTGGTGTTTTCTCTACTGCGGTTCACGAAGGCCTTTATAATAGGATGATGCATGTTAGGGTCTTATGTTTGTTTCCCGAGTAATTATTTACCTAAGAGGCAACAAGTCTTCACCATGCTTTGAGATTGCTAAATGCCTAGGAAGGAGGTAGTGTGAGTTTGTGTGATCCTTTGTTTATAACCTATTCTTCTGAATAGGTTTGGGGAGGGGGTTATGATGAATGTGTATTTTACACTTTCATTCGAGTCTTTTTCACCTATTTTAGCTATCCTCTATGTTAATTTAGCTATATTTTAGTACATTTTATTAGAATAGTGTCACGTTTCCCTTTAGATTTTATTTTACAGGTTTTGGTTGAAATTCGGGGATTTTTGGGCAAATATATTAAAGTTGACAAGGAATTGGTGTTCCAGAAGCCTATTTGGAGTATCTGAAGGTTTCCGGATAGGATTTGGAGTCTAGGGGTCGAATCTGGAGGTTAGAAGGCCATTAGAAGTCTGAAACCGAGTCCGAAAAGGTGAAGAAATCCAAATCCGCGTCGAAAAATGCGGAATTCCGCGAAAAAGCCGGGGGGCGGACCGCCCCAGCCTCAGGCGAACCGCCCCAGAGATATTTCGGGGCCTATATATAGAGCTCAGTTTTTCTCCGAAAATCATATCTTTCCAAGCCTACTTTCTCACCTCTCTCTATAGTTTTAGGTAGGAACTTCCCGGGGCCTGTCCTGGGAGTTCCGTAGCTTAGGGGATACTTTTTCATAGCAGTTTGGAGCTCGTAGGACCGCAATCATCCGGAGATTGACAACCTTCGGTAACTTTGTATCTTACAAGTTTTATTCTACTTATTTTATAATCTTTCAACATGTTTTCTTCTATGATATCTGTTGATTGCATGCCTATTATGAGTAGCTAAACTTATCATTGGTGGTAGTATGTGAATTCTTAGCGAGGGAAGATAATCATGCTAATGGCTATATCGCGCATTATACTCCGTGTCATTGCTTTATTTCGTTGATCAGTTGTAACCAAAATTCTCGTATGTTGTATTGATCATTATGCACAATTGGACACTAGTCGACCATCAGACCAATTATCTTCGTAGTGTTGAATAATTACGGAACACATTAGGACAACCGTGATTGACTAGTCAGACCAGATTATCTTCGTAGTGCTTAATACTTGCAACAGGACACTATATTGATTCAAAGATCTCTATGCAAGACCGAGGAATTTATACATGATTATCGACCCATTATGCTAAGAAGGACCATACGATCACCAATCTCCATTATCTGCTAGAAACCCCCTATTGCTATCTGTCTGCTGTTTTATATTCTCTTGTTAAATAAATAAAGCTAGTTATAGTCCTGAGAGAACGACACTCGAGTCATTCTACTACTACACTACGGTTTTCGTTGTAGTTGTTGATTGCCTTTGGCTAAATAACAAATATTATTTGCTGAATCGGGACCCGACAAATCCTCGTTCATCACTAAGTCAGCAACTTCATTTCCTTTTGGTTGAGTGGTTGCTGACGGAAACGCTTCAGACTCAACAACTGGAGTTTCACCAGTAGTTAGTTTTAATTGAGTAGTTGCTGAGGGCGACGTTTGAGACTCAATTACTGGAGTTTCGCCAGTAGTTAGTTTTAATTGAGTAGTTGCTGAGGGCAACGTTTGAGACTCAATTACTGGAGTTTCGCCAGTAGTAAGTGGAAGGGAGGGGACTTCCTTTAGTTTTACTCCTGAAGATTGACCATTCGTATTCGAACATGTTTCATTACGTCGTCACTGACTAGCTCCAGGTAGAGAATGTTACGAGAGACTATCTTGTCTTGACATAAGTGCTTATGTGAATGTGTATGAGTCAATCGAGGCATTCTTCAACCTATATTCATGTTATGATTTGTATGGGTTTTGTTCATATGTTTTTTGATAGATTCGATAGATTAGTTCATTTCATTTGGCATGAGACTCCATTTTTTGTGTTGCATTGTTTTTTGCATTATAGTCTAGCTTAGTTGCTTGAGGACAAGCAAAGGTTCGATTTGGGGAGTTTGATGAACGTGTATTTAACACTTTCATTTGAGTCTTTTTCACCTATTTTAGCTATCCTCTATGTTAATTTAGATATATTTTAGTGCATTTTATTAGAATAGTGTCACGTTTCCCTTTAGTTTGTATTTTATAGGTTTTTGTTGAAAAGAGAGGTTTTTCGGGCAATTATATTGAAGTAGACAAGGAATTGGTGTTCCAGAAGCCTAATTGGAGTATATGAAAGATTCCGGATAGGATTTGAAGTCTAGGGGTCGAGTCTGAAGGCTAAAAGGTCACTAGAAGGAAAAAACCGAGTCCGAAAAGGGGAAGAAATCCAAAAACGCGTCGAAAACGCGTATCTGGCCGAAAAACACTCCCGGGCGAGTCGCCCGTGACGTGGGGCGAATCGCCCCACACCAGGCGAATCGCCCGGTGTGTGGGGCCCTTCGCCCCACACAATTCGAATGCCTATATATAGTTGCTCAGTTTTCTCCGTTTTTCATACTTTTCCAGACCTTTACTCACACCTTTCTCAGTAGTTTTAGGTAGGAATTCTCCAGAGCCTGTTCTGGGGGTTCTTAGCTTAGGAGATACTTTTTCTTAGCAGTTTGGAGCTTGTAAGATCGCGATTCTTCGGAGATTCACAACCTTCGGTAACATTGCATCTTACAATTTTTCTATTTATATTTATATATCTTTCATCATGTTTTCATTCATTTGTGGTATGATTTCTGTTGATTGCATGACAACTATGAGTAGCTAAACTTCTCGTTGGTGATAGTATGTGATTTCTTAGCGAAGGGTTAATGATGAATGTGTATTTTACACTTTCATTTGAGTCTTTTTCACCTATTTTAGCTATCCTCTATGTTAATTTAGCTATATTTTAGTGCATTTTATTAGAATAGTGTCACGTTTCCCTTTAGATTTTATTTTACAGGTTTTGGTTGAAAATCGAGGATTTCCGGGCAATTATATTGAAGTTGACAAGGAATTGGTATTCCATAAGCCTATTTGAAGTATCTGAAGGTTTACGGATAGGATTTGGAGTCTAGGGGTCGAATCTGGAGGTTAGAAGGTCACTGGAAGACAGAAACCGCGTCCGAAAAGGGGAAGAAATCCAAAAACGCGGAATTCCGCGAAATTTTCTCTGGGGCTAACCGCCCCAGACGTGGGGCGAAGCGCCGCACACCGGGCGAACCGCCCCACAGTATTTCGGGGCCAATATATAGTTGCTCAGTTTTCTCCGAAAATCATATCTTTCCAGACCTACTTTCTCACATCTCTCTATAGTTTTAGGTAGGGACTTTCCAGTCCGTAGCTTAGGGAATACTTTTTCATAGCAGTTTGGAGCTCGTAGGATCGCAATCATCCGGAGATTGACAACCTTCGGTAACTTTGTATCTTATAGTTTTATTCTACTTATTTTAATATATTCTTTCAACATGTTTTCTTCTATAATTTCTGTTGATTGCATGCCTATTATGAGTAGCTAAACTTATCGTTGGTGGTAGTATGTGAATTCTTAGCGAAGGGAAGATAATCATGCTAATGGCCATATCGCGCATTATACTCCGTGTCATTGCTTTATTTCGTTGATCAGGCACAGCCTAAATTCTCGTATGTTGTATTAATTATTATGCACAATTGGACCCTCGTCGACCTGTTCGCGAGTTTATCTTCGTAGTGTTGAATAGTTACGGAACACATTAGGACGATAGTGATTGACTTGTCAGACCAATTATCTTCGTAGTGCTTAATAATTGCAACATGACACTAGATTGATCCAAAGATCTCTATGCAAGACCGAGGAATTTATGCATGATTATCGACCCGTTATGCTAAGAAGGATCATATTATCACCAATCTCCATTATCTGCTAGAAACCCCTTTTGCTATCTGTCTGCTGCTTTTATATTCTCTTGTTAAATAGATAAAGCTAGTTATAGTCCTGAGAGAACGACACTCGAGTCATTCTACAGCTACACTACGGTTTTCGTTGTAGTTGTGGATTGCATTTGGCTAATTATAAATTTATTTGACTGAATCCGGAGCACGACATCCGCGTTCATCAAATTGGCGCCGCTGCCGGGGACTATACTCCTTTCTTCTGTTTAATTTGTTTATATTTTCAGCATTCAATTCCTAATTCTTTTAGTTTTAGTTTTCCTATTTAATCTATCTCTGATACTCCTTTCCTAGCTTGTCACAGATATTCAGGTCTTGTGATGGCTCGCCCACTTTTGAAATCATGGGTTTAACCCAACAAAGCACTGATGAGAGGTCCAGCTATTGTTCTTTCTGCTGCAACTCGAGATTTGGAAATCAAAAGTTGCATGTACCAGCAACTCCCGAGGTTCTATGGGTTGGCTAGGGAAGATGTTATGGGATACCTGAATGATATTGACGACTTCATCAACAATCTTCCAAGGCCCGGAGCAGGGATAACGGACGATGAGCTAAGGATGAAGGTTTTTGCTTTGGGGCTTGGTGATAAAGCCAAGACATGGTTAGGCTCTCTGGAAGCCGGATCACTAGACACCTGGGACAAGGTGTATTCTGCTTTTATGGAGAAATACTTTCCTCACACATTGACTACCGCGCTTAAGGCGCAAATCACAGGATTCAAACAGGACTATAATGAGACCATCTACACCGCTTTCGAGAGGTTCAAGGACCTCATGCACAAGTGTCCAGACCATGGTTTTGGGCTTCCGGATCTTGTCCAACATTTCTACAATGGACTCACATATGAGAGTCAACAGGTGGTGGATTTCCAATGTCGTGGTACTATCTGGGAAG
The DNA here is from genome assembly GCA_028274465.1 of Plantago ovata. Taxonomy (NCBI): domain Eukaryota; kingdom Viridiplantae; phylum Streptophyta; class Magnoliopsida; order Lamiales; family Plantaginaceae; genus Plantago; species Plantago ovata. The sequence goes on along the minus strand of CM051455.1, from coordinate 79,142,042 downwards.
AGACCGCCGAGGATGTGTGGGCGTGTTTCGAAAGGCTTGCTAAAGGATCTCAATCCAAGGATCCAAGAGCAATGGTTAGAAGGCGTGGACCTGAGGCCCCACCAAACCAGGAGATCCCAATGCATGAAGTGAATGGTGTGAGTGGCGATAGGTTCGAAGGTTTCGCCAATCAAATGAGGCAAGCTCTAAGTGGCATAATCGGAACTTCTCTCTCCAACGAGGTATGTAGGGTGTGCAAGAATTATGGGCATGGCGCTCATATGTGTAGATCAGATCTAGCACGAGAAGATGTTCACTTGGGAAAACGTAGTAATCCTACTCCTAAGGACGAAACATCTACATCCTAGTCAGCAACTCTCATGGATAATTTACAGAAATTGGTGGATTTCACCCAAGTGTTTTTGAAGAGATACGAGGAGGATTCGGCAAAGATCAATGCTCGTCTGGATCAATTGGAAGCTAGAGCTAGTAGAGAGCAAGGGAAGTTACATAGCAGCACTGAGAGGTCCATTTCGATCAACTTGGTGGGAGATCAACCAGTGGAAATCACCATTAAGCAAGTTGCTAAGTGCGAGTGTTACAAGGATGAAGAGCCTCGACTAGCCAAGGAAGAAGAGAAGGACCTTGGTACTGATGAGAGTGGAAAGAAGCAAGAGAATCCCGAGCCACTTCCTCAAAGTTTCGATGTTAAGGTCGGGATTGGCGAACTAGAAGATGTCCATGCCACACTAGACACGGGATCTTACTCGAACGTGCTCCCTTTGAATGTGTTTGAGAAGAGTAACCTTGGAAAACTATCTGACCATAGGGCTATTGTGCAACTGGCGGATGGATCCTTTGTGAGACCCGAAGGCGTTGTGAAAAATGTGTTGGTCAAGATTGGTGAAGCATCTGTATACACCAATTTTGTAGTTATGCCGACGTCTGCACTTGGGACGGGGGATGTCATTCTCTTGGGACGAACGTTCTTGACTAAGCTACGCTCCGTGATGGAAATCTGCCAAAGAACTTGCACTATTGAAGTGGAATGCAAGCAACATGTGTTGCAAGCCATATCTGATCCACCTGATCCGCCTGATAATTCTTTCACTACTCACTACTGTGGTCTTGCAGCCTATATTCTTTCGTATTCACAGGTTCGTGGCATGGAGAAGAGATCGATGAAGGGGAAGTCTAGTACCCGTAGAAAGAAGAGATAGGCGCGGACAGGAGTCGAGTCAAAGACTTTAAACAATGGCGCTATCCGGGAGGCAACCCGGAAATTTTATCGTTTTCTTTACCGCTTTAGATTTTATCTCACGAGTTTGATTGAGTATTATAGGTGACTTATACAAGCATTAGCTCTCACCTTGGATCCACTTTCGACGTTCGGGACGAGCGACGACGTTCAGGTTTGGGGAGGAGGTTATCGCTGGTTATCTCTATACTTATCTTGCTTATGATAAACTCGTGAATTTTGTTTGCATTTGCACGTTTACTTCTTTCCTAGGATAGTCTTGCATGTTTTATATGGAGTTTATTGCCGAATTTTTGAACTTTTTTATTGGGTAGATCAACCAACTATGCCATTAATCGTATGCTTCATCTCTATGAATTTGTTTGAGGTTTTTCTCGCATGGCTTGTCACATTTATGTATTGCACTTAGTTAAGCATGGTAGTCTCGACATCACTTAGTGGTGTTTTCTCTAATGCGGTTCACGAAGGCCTTTATAATAGGATGATGCATGTTAGGGTCTTATGGTTGTTTCCCGAGTAATTATATACCTAAGAGGCAACAAGTCTTCACCATGCTTTGAGATTGCTAAATGCCTAGGAAGGAGGTAGTGTGAGGTTGTGTGATCCTTTGTTTATAACCTATTCTACCGAATAGGTTTGGGGAGGAGGTTACACCATCATTAGACTTGTTTATGTTTTTCATTTTCGTATCGTGAGTTTATTTTTCCTTTTCCGTAAATTTTGTACTCCAACCTATTCTTTCGAATAGGTTTGGGGAAGTCGTGTGAGTCATTTTGTTTCTCTTTTTGTTATGCTACTGCTGGCTAGAAAAATATAAAAAAAAGAAAGAAAAAATTCCAAAAAAAAAAAAAAAAAAAAAAGAGAGAAAAAGAAAAAAAAGAATCTGGAATACTATATCATATAACTGTCTAATTACACCAAGACAGAGGTGCAATAAATGAATGAACAAGAACAACCAAGTGCTAGCTGCAGTGTAATGTAATGAATCAACTGCAAATATACATATTACATGCATACTACCTGCTAGTAAAAATTTATTCCCTCCCTCTATTAAATCATGATTCCTCCAAACATCTTCGTCTAGCAGTTAAGTTTTATATGTATTAGGGCCAGAGGAGTACTACTCTTCAACACAGCCTGTAATCAATTTTCAATAATCATCAACCAACAAAAGTACTACTATGATTTACGTCCAATATAACCCCCAGCAAAACTACTATGTTCCCCAATCAACGACACAGCCACCATCAATTTTCAACTGTAATCAACAAACAAACGTCTTAAACTAAACATGCAGTAATCAGTACATCCTCAGTTTAGTTTTCAAAGTTAGAACAAACTCTTACCAGCTAAAAAGAACATGAATTGTAACTCTAAATATAGAAAAATGCAAAGTGAACTCATACCACCAAATAATAGTTGAATATATATGAGAACTTAACGGTACCACAAACCTCAAGTCCCAAATCCAAACATCTGTTAGAGTATCACATACCTTACAGAACGATAGATAAAAGGCACATCAAGGTAGATCGTATTGCGACCATTTGACTTTGACTCCTATCATGCACGAGATGGTATCAACTGTTTTCGTTGCTTCTCCATCCACGCCTGGATGGAGGAACTCCAGATCACAACAAATCTTATCATGCTCTATATGAACAATGAGCCTACTATGATTCTCAAGACAGATAGTTTGGCGTGAGAGCTTAAACTTGTGGCCATCAAGTACAGCAGGCCCCTTCCCATCTCTGGAATCCAGAAGCACAATCTCCTCCATGTGCGGCGAATTGTTGTCGATGTAGGCAGTAAAAAAGTACTCTTTGTGCGGCAGATCCTGTGTGTTGCTGTTACCACCAAGCTCCACGGAGATGGTGGCCACAACACTGTGTAAGACAATGCCATGTGTCAGCTCCAGAAAGTAGTGCTTGCCGGTGCCCCCCTGGCCTTTGTCACAACACTCGGATAAATCTTCATAGGACAGATCTATGTTGTTATAGTCGACGCCCACATCCCGAAGGCCCAGATATTTGTCAACAGATACAGTAGTGCCCTTCAATATCAGCCTGGCTTCTATGTGGCACCGAGGAAAGGGGGGGAAAAAAAGCAGAGGATCGGAAGGACCTGTGAGTAGTAAATACGGATCCTGCATGCATGAATTAAGAAGCGCCATTGATTAATATGTAAGTATGTAGGTCATGTGTTTCCTTTATTCCTAATATAAGAATAGGCTTTAATATTGCAAATATATCACATCCAAATGTAATTAGTTTGTCAAGTGGAAAATCATGTCATATCCGTCTAACTTCTGCCTGTGGCAATGGTTAACATGGAAGTAGTAACAAACTTGAAGCACGCACATTTAGTTTGGCAATAGCCAAACAAACTGAGTTGGGTAAACAAGCATGTTTATATCAATCTTTGACAAACCTTGGAGAACATAGAAAGTGCAGGCTAGCTAGAGTAAATAAATCTTTGACAACCCGGTAGTGTAATAATTAAATAAGAATGAAATGTGGAACCTAAGAATTAATTAAGAGGTAGCTAGACACGTGCAATGAAAACAGAAGAGCATGACAGGGCATATTATATAGCATAAATGATTTATGGCTGCAGCAGGTGCACAACTACTCAAATTAATCATGGCATGCATGCAGAAAAACATCCTGATTAGTTAGTATGTAGAATCCAAAAGACGACTCAATTACAGTAGAAACTACATACAATAATATAGAGTTTTGTATATAATATTTTTTTGTAACAAAATAACATGCTATATAATCCAAAGGATGCTATATAACCCAAAAGGATGATATTGTAGAAGTACAAAAAGTTTGATACCGATGGGATTTAAGCATTATTATTGACAAATTAAAGGTGTTTTGGGTTTAACAAGAAGCTTCACACGAAATTTAAAAAATGTGATTGCAAATCAAAAGTTAAATTCTATTTTATAGACAATTTTGCACAAGTACAATGGATAAATTTGATGTTATGTGACACACACACACATAGATTTATTTATGTATGCAATATGGAGGTATAATTCAATAAGACGGAAATTGAAAAGAAAAAAATCATAGAATATCACAATGTAAAGTTTATTCATTTTTATAAATGGTACCAAGTCGGGACAGGAAAATTTAAATGTTATTACTATATTATAGAGTATTCCTTTAGAAAAATTGTATCCTATCTAAAGGAGGAGCAGCATTTGGTATGAAATTATGATTATATAAAGTGCATACATAACAAGATAAAAAGAAGAAGAAGAAAAAAAAGGTAAGTGAAAAAAAAGAAGACAAATGGACCTGTAGTGTGATGGTTTGGGGGTTGTCCTTGGACCTCTGGAAGATAATTTGGGGTTCTTTCCTTTTCATTTCGGAAAACAGCCGCATCTCACCATACACCTCCAGTGGAGATACATCATCATCATCATTACTTGTGCAGACAAGTTTGATTTTGTATACCTGAAAGGTGCTAGCTAGTATGCCTTCCCCTGAAGAAAGGGAAGGAGCTTTCATTAATTAATTAAGTTATATTTATTTAAAGATATACATACTGACATACATAAATAGATCCATACTAAATTGACAAGCGATTAACTGTATTGTAATCGAAATTTAACAATAAAATAAAATCATTAATGAAAGGAATGAATACAATAAAATCGATAAGATGATAATAATAATAATAATAATAATAATAATAATAATAATAATAATTATTATTATTATTATTATTATTATTATTATTATTATGTAAAATGAATAAATAAAATGTATACCAATAGAAATGAATTAATTAAATTAAAAGGGGAGGCAGGGTAGGCAGGCTCACCGTATCTGAGACCCAATAAACGACGGTCATATCCAAAATACAATTTGAAGACGATATCCTTATCCTCGTCCATCATCTCATCCTCGTCCATGTGCCAGTGCATATTGTGCTTTGGCAGGTTCTTAACTTTACGATCGTTTTCCTCCACCCAGCGACGAACTTTTTCATCAGCCTCTTTCATTTTATTCCACGCATCGATTCCTTCTTGTCGCCGCCGCGCCGCCGCCGCCTCCGCAGTCTCCTTACGCTTCCTACCCCACGCCGGTTCCGGAGTCATTCCTAAATCTTCCGGCCGTTTACCTGCTTTCCGAATTTCATTCCTCAAATCGGCTTCTAAATCTCGCAGCCGCTCCGCCGCCGCCTCCGTATTCTCATTAAGCTTCCGATTCTTATCCAGATTCTTATCCAGAGGCAACCGGGCTCCTAATGGTTCCGGCTGTAAACCATAAATCTGAGCGTACAACAATTCCACTTTCTCTAATATTTCCGTCCTGCTCATCTCACTCATCTCGCTAGCTCTCGGAAATTCCGATCGTTGACCTAACCGATAGATAGATAAACTATGCAAGAAAACCTAGATCTCAATCGCGTTCCGTTCCGTGTATATATATATTTAAAAAATATATATATTCTTTTTTAGAGAATGACTGGGCTGGGCCTTGGACGCACTCTTCACTCCATATATAATTTGGAACTCATCTGGATTTCGTGTGCAGGCCCGCATGTATTTTCATTTGGGCCTTTTGGATCCGATTCAAAGTATTTTTTTCTTTTTTTTTCTCTACGAGTTCCGTCTAATTTTAATTTTTAATTAAGATAAAAATAAATGGGTAAATGTAAGAGTTATTGTTGAAAATATTAAGTGTAACGACCCGAATATTTATAATTCGAATTAGTTGATTTATAAGTGTAATTCGTAACGAATTGTCTTCTTTAGTACGAGTTGTGAATGATCAATATTTTAATTCAATCTTTAGCCCAACTTTTAATCCAATTAGTGTATCAATTAAGTCAAAACCTCGCTACACCCTTTGAGCCCAAGTTTTCGTAATCAAGCCCCATCTCTCGTGCCCACTACTTAGTATTCTAAAACCTAGCTCAAGAAGAAGGGGAAGGAACGGACGGCCTCACCACGAAATAGAAGTTGCCGTCGTTTGTTCGAAGCCTTGATCATTCAACCTCTCTCCAGGCAAGTTCCCTTATAACCTTTGAAACGTAGTGGTAGTTGAATAAATATATGGATGACTTAAATAATGTTCAGCCTGTTTGGCTCTCTATTAGAGAGCCCTCTCGTACTGTTTGAAGGGCTTGTTACGTTTGGCTTTCAATTATAGCAGCCTTGGCTACTATTCAGACTATTCCTAAAGCATTTCCATATTTTCATCTCCCCTTTCTCTCCTTAGGGACAGATTTCTCTGTCCACTCTCTACCTTTTATTAGTCGTTTGAACACTTCCGGCCTAATTTCCGGTCATCTCCCGCCTTATATCTTGAAATAAATTACATGGGTGTGATCGTCTCTCTTCGATCTACAACCCTATCGGAGCCGATTTCCGATTTGGTTCCGGTGAAAATTTCCGGCGAGTGTCTGGCGGCTTGGAAACGACTTTTTTTGGTAAATCTTTCCGATTTATGTTGAAAAACGTTGATTTTAAATGATTTGGAATTAGGGTTTTGTATTCTTATTTTTTTCCCACTAGTTTCGATTCCCTTTTGGTTACGATGAGTCGTTAATTGGATTGTTGTATGAAATTGTCGTTCCCAGTGGTTATGTTCTTTCGAATTTGAAACAGGATTTGAAATTTTTCTATTTCTGTAATATATTTCGCCCCTTATTTGAAGTGTGCTTGGAAAAATGGTTGTTTGATTTGATGCGAATTCATCCTGGGGAGTGTGTTTATGTGGTTGTTTTGCTGTATGAATACGTCATGAATAATTTTTCTTTTAATTCCAGCACCATTATGAGTCCAAGTTTAATTTAGATTTCGCATTTTAATTCTATCTTTTGACTGTTAAATATGTTTCCTTGAGATATGGTCATACTTGGTAGTTTCAGATTCAGTATAACTGTTAAGGAAAGTGTGGGAATATTTGTAATTTTACTGCTGATTTGAAACTCTGACTTTATGATAACTGAAATGTATATCTCAGTTTATGATATCTTGGGTAGTTTGTGATTGATGATAACTTTATTTATGTTCTGAATTATTTTTTCTTCTCCGGTTGCGATGAAATGTGTGCTGCCTAATTTGCGGGAACTGATTGTATGAGGAAGACAATAGAGAGTCGGCTGAGAATTATTGGCCATGTGTTGCCGGCTGTGTATGCTTTGGCAGCCAGAGTCTCCTAGGGCCGTGGCAACATTCGACGTAAGGTTAGTTCCGGATTTACGAAACTGGAATTATTTTTTGTTTACAATTATCCATTACATTCTCCATAAATTTGACAAGATTTTTCAATATTAAATTCATTTTTTTTATTTGCAGGAACAAAGCCATTCGTAACTTAGTGTGGCTATTGGTGATAGCATCAATAAGCAGCCATGGCGTGTGGCCCTTGCTTAGAAAATTGCTAGAGGCCTTTGCGATCGAACTCTAATTGAAAGCCAAACATGAATGCTGTTAATGTTATGTTACCTGATTTGCGTGAATTTATTTGCGTGAACTTATGTGGTTGGCGGTGATGATTTTAGTTTGCCATTAGTTTTGCTAAAAAAAAAAATATTACTCGTTTCCACTATCTACGAGCATTACCGTATCTTGGTATGGCTATAATCGATACGGTTATCAGCAACCATGGCGGATGCCGTTGAATGTGTTAGAAGCAGTAAAATGTTTATAGAGGGAGCAATTATTGATCTGAGCCATCACTTACTATGCATTGCATGTTGTATGGTTGTAAATTCTTGTGTTCCCCATCACTTACTATGCCTCCGTGTGTAGTATCTTGATATTTGTTAAAGGTGCATAGTAGATGTCCATGCATGCCAACTTGCAGGCTTTATTTCACAATTATTTGTTGCTTTGTGGAGGTCACATGTGTACAGTTCTGCCCTACTATTTTCAGCATTCAAAGGCCACTTACCTTTCTATATATTGATGCACCTTGAGAGCATTTCATCTCACACACCCCAAAAACTACTTCACTCTATACTATACACCCTTACTTTGGTTGATGGTCTCCACCTTCCATCTCTCCGACACCTAGCAAGTCTAAGGTATTACTTGGTCTTTACTTCGTTTTCTCAGTTAGAGTATTACATGTGTTTCTGATTTCCATTACAGACTTGATTTTTTGTGGTTATGTCCTTATATATGTGACTTATGTGCCTATGGAATTAGTTTAGTTTCTTGTCATATGTGCATGCATCATGTTTGGCTTTCTACTAGTCGTTGAGTTGGCAGGCCCTATTTACAGTTTCATGCAAGTTTGGCTTCTACTGGTGGTGGTTTTTTGGGAGTTTTTTGGACCTATACCTTCCATTAGTTGTTCATCTTTGACAGCTGGACAGTTGCTGATTTTGGCACTTTTTTTTTTCCCAGCCCCTTCTTATGAAGTTAGTTGCTCCAAACTTTTTATTTCAAAAAAACTTACACAACTTATTTGCACTTTTGCTTCTTTTTTTTTTTTTTTTTTTTTTTTTTTTTTTTTTTGGCAGTTTACCTAATTTTTTTTTCTTTGATTCTTTTTCTTTCGTTTGCCGAACTGCTGTAATTTGGAGAAGAAAACTGTTGCGAGCTTTTCTTCTACTTAATATGTTTTGTATCAGTTTCGATTTATGATGGGAAATATTTTCAAATTTTTAGAAGAGGGAAAATTTAGTTATGGAAACATGAATGTTGGTTGCGTTTCCACTTGGAGCAACTCATATGAAAAAATGATCTTGTTCGTTATCGGCTATCTTACTATAAGGTAGAGTGATTTTCGAACTTTACGGATCAGACATACATCTTTTGAAATTTTTCCATTTCTTTTGGATTTTTTTTCCCTTCACTAGTATTTTGTTGTTCATGGAGATGTGTGAACTTTATGATTCCATTGGTATATTGTGGAACGAATAACTTATCAACTGTATTATTTCTTATTTGATGCACACTCGATGTTTATGGATGTTATTTCGTGTAGTTATGTATCTATTTTTTCCGTTTTCTCATAGTAACCACAAATATGAAAACCGCTACATGTTATGTGTTGTGTAAAGTAGAAAATTTTGTAGTCTATATACATATGTTTAACATGGAATTTATTCCACAAGAATTTTCATTATGAGGTAACAAATTCAGAGAAAAAATTTTATCATTGAAACTAACCTCAACCGACAAAAACCGAACTACCACTATGACATTTACAAAAGGTGAATTTCTTTTAAGCAAATAACTATTTTGAGTTCATCTACAATATTACGAAAGTCGTTTACAAAAATTACAAACAATAGCGATGTGATTGCATGACACAAACAAATATTAACAATATTTACTTGCATTCGTGCAAGTAAATAATTGAAGGTTCAAAATGCGACTTTCACATGCAACATAAATATGGCAGCACACCTTTACTATGTAACGTACAAATGAAATTGATGATACCAAATTTATATATTACCACATATATAATAATGTAAGGGAATGGAACCTAACATGCTCTACCTCATAAAAAAGGTTGATGGATACATCACGTCGTAGTCGTAAGGGCAAGGGTCGTGCTTCGCAAATAGAGGCTGAGTCCCAGATTGATGATTGCCCCAGACCAATGGCAAGGTGGACTCCGGATACCACAAAGAAATTCATTGAAATCATGTATGATCTATGGTGTTCGAAGGGGACCATGAGCGGGGGTAATTTCTCTTCAAAGGCATGGACTGACTTAACGAAAAGAATGAGGGAGGAAACAAACATGGATTGGGATAGAGCTCAACTCCAAGGCAAGCTAGACGGTCTAAAAAGCAGTTACCGAAAGTACCATCGTTTCACCCATCAACAGACCGGTTGGGGGGTTGCCCAGGAAAGAGGTGTTGACCCACCGCCACACTTAACATCAGAGTAAATAACAAATCATTACCTTAAACTTTTAATAAGCAAGCCTATTATGTGAACCTTCACTACAAATTAAAAAACATGATCCTCCAAAACTAAGTTACGTGGTTTTCTGGAAACGGATTCCGCAAATCCAGAATCCCTTAACTTTCCAATGGAAGAGGAATTTGGGCGCATGTGGGTAGCATCAAGTGCAACAGGAAGTTTTTGTACTTTTACTGGGGTGTCATACGATGACACCCAGGACCAGCAGATTAACCAAAACGACATCGACGAAATCCGTAAAGCCGGACATGTTCCACCCCGTGAGACTGACAACCCAGTTGAAGGTAGCGGGAAGAGGCGTGCGACTGCGAAGGGGAAGCAAGTTAACTCACAATCGAGTGACAGCGGACCACTTGGATCATTTGGTGCAATGCAGGGGTTCATAGATAATGTCCCAACGGATCGAGAAATGGCTAAGGAAGTAAGGGCCACTGTTATGGATGAAAGCAGACGCTTATATCCGTTCATACCCCCATTAGAATTGCCTCGTTATCTCGCCGGTAACACATTGTTAATGAACAACACCGATGAGGCCAGGGCGTGGCTCCAATACCCCGACGAGGTCAAGGTTGCTTGGTACCTGAACCAACCTAGTACCTTTTAGTTCGAGGTCTTCTTTTCATTTAACCAAAGTCCTTGTTCAAATAAGTTTGTATGATGAACTCCCTTTTCAACCATTCAGTATGCTAGCACCTTTAATATGCACAATTGTTTTCCTAACTACAAATTTTTCGCCATAAGCAGAGTCATGGAAACTACGGAACCTCAGGGAAGCATTGCTGAGAAAAACCACTCAGTTAGGGTTCAACCGTTACCTTTATCCCACGATGCACAAGTCACACTCATAGAAGACATTTTCACTTGACACAAACACCTGCAAGCGAGGGTCGAAGCCGTTTCGAACAAAATTGACAAGCGTTTCCCTATCTTCAATAGGAAGATCAAGAAGAATTAGCACTCTCATATTCCATGAGAAATGTCCGTAACATGTAATAATATTTCGAATAAATGTCTAAAGTTAAAGAATATTTACGATTATCGCTTAACATGGGACGCGAAGATAACAAATTTAATCTCATAATGAAATTGATGAAGTTCACGCTTACATATGCCCCACACTTTCCTTGTAATGTCATCTTTAATCTTACTCAATGTCTCATCATAGATGCCAATATACGAGCTATCTCCAACTTGGGGCGATTGGGAAACAGAGGAGTTTATCCGTACTATTGGCTACCAATTCGCATTCAGTCTCTTTCCACCTGGCTTTAAGATTGATCCCCCCACCTGGCGAAGCATTGTACAGTATTTTGGGACATGGTATTACATGCATTACAACAGAGGGTCACCATTCACCATGGTTCACTGCAAAATGAAATACAAGTGTTTGAAAGTATTTACAAAGCAATTCACCACCTTATTGCTAATTATCCGGGATATGACGTGAACCGTAGAACGGGACACATAACCGGTCCATCTTACTACTTGCATCAAATAAGGACGGTACGGTTACAATAAGTAAACATACTTATTAGGCTTTCTTTTGCAATCTTAGGTTTTGTTAGTTATCTGACATTTATCTCTTGGTCTTCATGCAAATCAAGAACAGACACCGGGTGACGATGTTGCCGTGCTTGATGTCCAAGTTGCCGAATGGGACACGTTTTGTGCGGTGTTTGGGGATCCATAAGCTTATCATCTTCACTTTTTAAATAAATTGAACCTAAGTCATTCTGCTGCGATGTACTTTGAAAATAAGATATGTATTTACATTCATAAGTATGTATGTGTTAGGAAACTTGTATTTTTGATGAGCAATATACCATGACTAAATTAAGAACAGTCCAGCATTTAGTACTCTTAAGGTCCATAGGATTTTAGAATTTTGTAAAGAACATTGTAAAAGAGGAACAATTGCTGAGGACTTAGTATAGGACCTAGATAGGTTGTTAGGATTGTTTATGAGACATTTTACCTTGTAAGTAATTTGTTGAAACAAAGTTGTTTAAGCTATTTGCTGAAATACAACTGTTTATGATGGATTTTGTTCTGAAACACGAATAATCTCTTGAGACATATGTTTATGATGCATTTTGTTATGAAAAACAAATTGTTGAAACTAGGTTGTTAAAGCTATTTTGATATTGCTGAAAAGTAATATACAAGTTTGCTGAAACAACTGGTCTATGATGCATTTTGCTGAAACAAGCACTTTGCTGAGATTTCCAAGCATTTGCTGAAACATGCATATTGCTGAAGACCTCACTCAGAAGACTTGAAGACTCGAAGACTTGAAGATGTGAAGACAAGAAGACTTGAAGATCTGCTGAGTAAAGGTATCTATACAAAAGGCATATGGTACGTCAACTAATGGACTTTCAGCAAAGGTATTGCATAAGTGAAAATCTATATGACAGAGTAGGTTGTGAAATTGCTGAAGCTTCTTTAGTCTATTTGCTGAGAAACCTAGTGACCTCCTTGCTGAAGATTGTACTACTGCATTTTTGGCTCCAAACGTTCAAAATTTGAATCCGTTATGAGCACATTTAATGCAAAACAAGCACGCCAAGGACATGTTGAAGATGAAGACAAACAAGGACGCTGCTGATAGTACAAAAGCAAGATAGTGACATTTTGAGACACATAGCCTTGATTTGAAATTCAAACGGCTCTCTCTCAAAACCACTATAAATAGAGACCCTTAGGCAAGTATTGAGAGTGTGTCAACAACGTGATCAAACCTCACTTGTGCTTACAAACTCTATCTCTCTTACTATCACTGCCTATTGATCCGACCAAAGACTTAAGCTTGAAATATAGCTACTTGTGAAGAAGTAGAATACATTAGCTAAGAAATTAGTTTAAGTGTTCTTTCTTTTGAACAAGAAACAAGTCTTGACACCAGAAACATCTAACTTGTTTACTGAACAAGCATTCAAGTTAAGTTTCTCAAGAACTCTTGTTGTTGCTGAAAAGTAACATTCAAGACTTCTCATCCCAAAACCTCTCTAACTGAAAAACACCATTTCAGGCGTGGAATTCAGGGGGAACTATTCAAGCATAGGTTTGCTGAATACAACCCAAGTTTGGTGGAGAACAAGGTGATAGTTCTCTAGGTTTAGTTGGAAACGAAGCAAGTGTGCTTTGGTTTCTGGAATTGCTAGTGATAGGACTTGTAAGGAAACTCATATCTTATCATAGTGAATTCAGTCCTTGATAGGACAAAGTGGATTAGTTGAGGGATTACGCCACCCTCAGATACCACTATAAAAGTTTTTGTGTGATTTACATTTCTGCACTTTACTTTCAGCAAAGTTATTGTTTAGTTATTTACTTATCTTTTAACTTGCTAAAAGTTTGATTTATTTAAAGCACTTATTGTACAAAGACTTCCGCACTCTGAACTTGAAGCATCAGCAAAGTTATTACTGCAAAGTAATACTTCGTTGCTGAGCAGCAAAAACTTGTTACTGAAATACGTATCAAGTCCTTGCTGAAGAACTGCTCCTGCAAACCTTGTAGCTGAAAAGTTATAAGTACTTGCTGAGAAAAGTTTTAGACGGCAAAAGTTTGAAAAGACTATTCACCCCCCCCCCCCCTCTAGTCTTTTCTTGTTCTCTAAAGGGACCAACAAGTGGTATCAGAGCTGGAGGTTCTTTAACCTTCAGCACTGAACCTAGATCCCCTTAGGTGCTTTCCGTAAATCACTTTCACTTGATCAGTTTGGTAGTTTGCTGACAGGATGTCTTTGGGAGATGCTCCCTTGCTGAAGCTGGAAAACTACGAGAAATGGCGAAACAACATAATGTTGCATCTTGAGGCCATTAGTGATGAAATGGTTACTGTCATTGAAGATGGTCCCATTAAAATCACTAAGATTGAGAAATGCTATCCACATAGAGTTACTGATCCTAAAACTGGAGAAGTAACTACTCAAGGTGATCCAGAGGATAAGCTAGTTCCAAAACCAAGAGAGGAATGGACTTCTGATGAAGCCAAGAGATTCCGTCTTGATGGCCAAGCAAGAAACATCATCATCAGATCTACACCCGATACTATACAGTGCAAACTATGGGGTGCTAAGACTGCCAAGGAGGCTTGGAAAATGGTTCAAGATCTTTGTGCTGGATCTGACAAGACCAAGGAACACAAACTTGAAGTACTTAAGTTAAAGTTTCAAAACTTTAAACAAGGTGCTGATGAGTCACTGGAAGACTTGGACTTCAGATTCACAACTCTAGTGAGTGAAATGGCTGCCTTAGGTGCTGGAAGAATGGATCCACACTCAGAACTTCTACTACAATCAAGGGATGCCAAACATCACTCCAACTGAGTTGTTCTCTCATCTTGCTGCTGTCAACTATGAGACAAAGCAAAGAGAAACTGTGTTTGCTGAAAAATTGCAAAACGTTGCTCTTGCTGCAAAGCCTTCACCTTCTGAAAAGAAGAGTGAAAAAGAACCTGCTGATGAAAATGCACTTGCAGTGAAAAACATGAAGAAATTCATCAGCAAGGAACTTGAAAGGCGAAAAGCAAAAGATAAGCTCAAAAAGCATCTTGGTAACAACTACCATAAGTACAAGAAGGAAGCTGGCTCGCTGAATAAGCAAGCTCAGCAAGGAAGTTCTTCAGAAGAACCAGCAATTGGAAATGACCTCTGCTTTTACTGTAAAAAGCCTGGACACTTCAAAGCAAACTGTCCTTTGCTGAAAGGAAAGTCTGCTGAGAAAAGGAAGAAGTTCAAGAGGGCCATGATTGCTGAAGAAAAGAAGAAGCTCCAAGCCAAGATTGATGCACTTTGCATTGATACCAGTTCTGAAGATAGTGAATCAGAATCTTCAGATACTGAAGAAGAAGAAGAAACCACTTTGGAAGTGGACATTGGCAAAGAAGTTTGTGGAATCGCCATTGAAGACTTTCCAGATGTGTCTAACTATCAGTTCTGTCTTATGGCTGATCAGGTAAATTCTAACATCTATAGTTCTGATTCTGAAAGTGAAGATGAGATTGACCTTGACAAACTTCAAGGAGAGATTGATAGATTTGAGAGCACTTTGAGCAAGTTGCAAAAAGAGCTTCAACTTTCTGAGTCTCAAGTCAAGAAGACTACTGAAAAGTACAACTTACTAAAGAATGAGTCAGAAAGGAAAGATGCTGAAATATTGCATCTCAAGAAGTCACTTGCTGGAGCCTCAAAGAAAGTTGCTGAAAATGCAACTGAATTAAAAGAATATCAGTCTTCAATTCTACAGTTGCTTGCTGAGATAACTGAGCTTAAGAAAATGCAAGTAAATTTCAAATCTTATGCTCAAGCAAGTAACACCTTGACTGAACTAAACTCTTATCTGAGAGACCCTTCTCAGAAAGAAGGTTTAGGAGCCACGGACGAAGGTGAAGAGGTGATACTCTTGCATAAAGACAAATCACCCTTGGTCTTTGTTCGTGCTACTGATAGTGTTCAACCAGAACTCTATCAAATTGGTCAATCTAAGGTTGCTGAAACATGCAATCAAGTACCTATGACCAAGGAATCTGCTGTTGCTACTCAAAGCAAGAAAAATTCCAAAGGTAAACAGATTGCTGAAAAGCAGTCTGGAAAGAAGAAGATTGTTGAAAAGCAATCTGGGAAGAAGATTGCTGAAAAGCAATCTGGGAAGAAAAAGGTTGCTGAAAGACAATCGTCCAAACAATTTGCTGGAAAGCAAGTTGTGAAGAAAGAAAGGATTACTGAAAAACGTAATCAGAAGATCTTTGCTGACAGGCCTGAATCTAGTAAGGCTGCTGAAGCTCGTCGTGCTCCAAAAAGTGGACTTGGTTACAAAAACAAACAGAACCAACTCTACCATGAGTACAAGCAAAGTCAGCAAAAATACTTCAAGGAGATGAAGAAATCCAAGCCTAAGAGTAATGAAAAGACTCTTAATGCTAGGGCTAGAAGACAACTTGCAAGAAAAGAACTTACTGAAAAGTATGTTCAGCAAAGGGGGAAACCAAATAAGACACCACATTTGAAAGTGGATTTGATCAGCAATGTTCAAAAGTCATTTGGTTCCAATCCTTCTAGTTCCTCAACAAGTAGGAAACAAGTCAAGACTGAAAAAGTCAAGACTTGGGTTTCCACCGGTCGTATATTTGAACATGTTAATAATCATCCAGTTTTGGATAATTAACTTGTTTAATCTTGATTGTGCAGACTACAGCCATGAGGATTAATAATGCTATATGGCACTTTGACAGTGGCTGCGGGAAGCACATGACGGGCGACAAAACAAATCTTATAAACTATAGACGGTGGTCTGGAGGTCCAACAATAAGATTTGCTGGTGGAGGCGCTGCACCTACTAAAGGCTTTGGAGATGTGAAGTTAGGATGCATAACCATTACTGGAGTTCTTTATGTCAAAAACCTTAAGTTCAACTTGTTTAGCATGAGTCAATTTGCTGACAAAGGATACTTTATCAAGATTGAATCTGATGAATGCAAATTGATTGATCATGAAACAAGGAAGGTAATCATGATTGCTAGAAGATCAGGAGGATTGTACACCGTTGATTGGTCTTCAGCAGTTGTTGAAAAATGCCTTATTACTGAACATGAAGGACTTGCTGAAAATGCATGGCTTTGGCATAAAAGAACAAGTCATCTAAACTTCAAGACGCTGAATAAGCTGTCTAAAAAGGCACTTGTAGTTGGATTACCTAAGGTTACTTTTAAGAAGGATGGTGTTTGCAATGCATGTCAGCAAGGAAAGCAAACCAAATCTTCTTTCAAGAACAAGGCAGTACCGTCAACTACAAAACCTTTACAACTCTTACACATGGACTTGTTTGAATCTTCATCAACAAGCTATGTTGGTAAGAAGTATGGTCTAGTTGTTGTGGATGACTACTCAAGATTCACTTGGGTAATATTCCTCAAACACAAATCTGAGACAAGGACTGAAATACCTAACTTGCTGAATAAGCTTGAAGTCGTGAAAAATGACAAGGTTAAAGTCATCAGAACAGACCATGGTACTGAATTTGTCAATCAGTACATAACTGAGTATTGCACTTCAAAAGGCATACAACATCAGTTATCTTCAGTAAGAACACCTCAACAAAATGGTGTTGCTGAAAGGAAGAACAGAACCCTTAAGGAAGCAGCTAGGACAATGCTTGCTGACACTGAAATAAGTGAATCCTATTGGGTTGAAGCTATTAATACAGCTTGCTACACTCAAAATAGATGCTTGATAACTAAGGAACACAACAAAACTCCCTATGAGTTATTTGTTGGAAGACCTCCTAATATCACTCATCTAAGAGTGTTTGGTTGTAAGTGTTTTGTTCTTAACAATGGTAGAGAATACCTTAGAACATTTCAACCAAAGGCAGATGAAGCTATTTTTCTTGGTTACTCCTCTCACAACAAAGCTTATAGAATTTACAACAAAAAGGCACAAAAGATTGAAGAATCAGTGCATGTTGTATTTCATGAAAATGCTCAAGGAGTTCCTACTGAGAAAGAAGTTTCAGAAAGTATGAGGAAATTGATCATACATGAAAAATCTGAGAACCAAACTGGAAAAACCAAAGTTGTGGAGTTATATGATGAGTCTGACGATGAACGGCCTATGCCTAATAATGACAAGATGAATATAATTCACGACAAGGAATTTCCAGCTAGGGACTCAGTTGCCCCCGAAGTTGATGAAACATCGCAACATCGTGTCTCTGCTGAAGAGTTACCACAAAACAGCTCTGCTGAACAAGCAGCTGCTGAGGGACCTTCTCCAGCAGATGCACTTCCTCAAGCCAGCAGTACTGAACAAGTAAATGCTGAAAAGTCACATGTTGAAACGCATACATGTCCAGATCCTAAAAGCAAACGAGTAAATGTTTGGATTAGAGATCATCCCTCTAAGGACATGATTAGTGAAATTGACAAACGCCACGTGACTAGATCCAGAGTAACTACAAACACTAACATTACTGAAGAAGCAATTGTTGGAAATGTAGAAGCTTTGTTCTCTTGCTTTGTGTCAGAAATTGAACCAAAAACCATTGACGAAGCTTTGAAGCATTCTGAATGGATTAAAGCAATGCAAGAAGAACTGGATCAATTTGAAAGGAACAAAGTCTGGAAACTTGTACCCCTTGCTGAAGGAAAAAAAGCAATTGGTACTAAGTGGGTGTTCAGAAATAAATTGAGCGAATCTGGTGAAGTAACAAGAAACAAAGCAAGATTAGTTGCTCAAGGTTACTGCCAGATGGAAGGATTAGACTATGATGAGTCTTATGCTCCAGTTGCAAGATTGGATGCAATTAGGCTTTTCTTAGCTTTTGCTGCTCATAATGACTTCATAGTTTACCAAATGGATGTCAAAAGTGCATTTCTAAATGGTGAACTTGCTGAAGAAGTCTATCTTGAACAACCCCCCGGCTTTGAGATCTCCTCAGAAACCAAAATGGTGTACAAGCTTCAGAAAGCTGTATATGGTCTTAAGCAAGCACCAAGAGCTTGGTATGATACCTTAGCTAGGTTCTTGCTGGACAATGGTTTCAAGAAAGGAGAGGTTGATAAAACCTTGTTTACCATGAACCATGATGGTAGACTTCTTTTGGTCCAAATTTATGTGGATGACATAATTTTTGGTTCCAAAGACAAGCAACTTTGTGATGACTTTGCCAAACTCATGACAAACAAGTTTGAAATGAGTATGATGGGCAAACTGAATTATTTCCTAGGATTGCAAGTCAAGCAACTCAAGGATGGAATATTCATTAGTCAATCAAAGTATGCAAAGGAAATGCTCATAAAGTTCAGGATCAAAGAGGATGAAAAGCCTGAAAAGATCCCTATGAGTGTTGGTACCAAAATGGGCTATACTAAAGAAGATAAAAGTGTTGATGAACACAAGTATAGAAAGCTCATTGGCTCTTTGTTGTATTTAACAGCAAGTAGGCCAGACATTCAGTATGCTATTTGTGTATGTGCAAGATTCCAATCTGACCCAAGGGAATCTCACTACAAAAAGGCAATCAAAATACTGAAATATGTCAAAGGTACTGTGAACGTTGGACTATGGTATCCAAAAGATTCTGGATTAGAATTAGTTGGTTACTCAGATGCTGACCATGGTGGTTCTACCCTTGATAGGAAAAGTACCTCTGGAACTTGTCAATTCCTAGGCACTAGACTTATATCTTGGTTCAGCAAGAAGCAAACCTGTGTGGCTAATTCTTCTACTGAATCTGAATATATTGCCGCAGGTTGTTGCACTGCCCAAATCCTATGGATTCAACAACAACTAAGAGATTATGGTATTTCTGCAAAGAAAACACCAATCTTGTGTGACAATACAAGTGCTATTGCAATTACGCAAAATCCTAAGTTTCACTCTAGGACAAAGCACATTGACATTAGGCACCATTTTATTAGAGATCATGTTGAGAAAGGTGACATTGAGGTGGTTAAGATAGGTACTGATGATCAACTTGCTGACATCTTTACCAAACCTTTGCCAGACAATAGGTTCTCAATGCTAAGGTATAACCTTGGATTGATGGAACTACCTCAATAAGAAGGACAACTATTAACTGATTGCTGAAACGGGAACTCAGCAAATCAGGATGGGTTTACAAGAAAAGTCCTTCTGAAGTTCAAAAAGGACTTGACTCTATTAAAAATGGTTGCAAGTTGGTTGTTTGCTGAAACAGGCATTCAGCAAATTCAAGTTCTTACAAACTGGTCATTTGTTAGGAAACTTGACAAAGTTACTGAAAAAGGGCATTCAGGAACTTAACATTAACCCAAGATTGCTGAAACGGGTATTCAGACAATCAAAATGCTGAAACAGGTATTCACGTGTTTGTCGGGTTATTCACTGAGACGGGTACTCAGTAAAAGAGCATTAAAAACGCTTTGCTGGGAAATTGTCTTGAAAATATCTCTCTATAAAAAGAGTTGCTGAAACGGGAATTCAGGAATCACTTTTTGGCTTAAAGAAAATAGAGATATTAATTTAAGGGGGAACTTTCAGCAATCACTAGGCTTGTTACTTGAAAAGGTTATTGCTAAAGTCAGATTGATAAGGATTGCTGAAGTTTACTTGGATTAAAACCAAATCCCTTGATTCAAGACAAAATCTCATGTGACGTAATTGATCGTGGCACAAATAAACTTGGCTATAATCAAGACATGTAATTCAATCGTGGCCCTTGATTAAAGCTAGTTGATGATCTAACGGTTATTCGCATAAAGCAAACTCGCGTGCTCTGACGGTTTTAGTTAGTGGGGGCTATCTCATTAATGAGATAGTACACCACTAACTATTTTGTTTCTCTGATTTACCCTTGCTGAGATCTCAAAACCATTGAGCCTCTCACAGATCTGAGTTACTATATAAAAGAGGAGTTAAACTACAGACAAAAGTTTTAACTCCCATATTTTCCTTTCCTTGCCAAAACTCTCAGAAATCAGAAAAAGGACTGTACCTCCGGCGAAAAGCATCTCAAACCCTATCGTACACACAGTTTCCTATATAAACAAAGAGATGGCTCCCAAGAGACAAGCACAGAAGCAGTCCCAAAGTTCTAAGGCAGACAAGAACTCACAAGCAGGAAGTGCTGAAACACGCACTGTCTCTGCTCCGGCTGAAACGCTGGCGACCCAAGCCATGAAAATCCAACTGGCTAGAAACAGGATTACAGAGAAACCCTTCCCTGACCACTGGCTCAACACTCCTAAATGTCTTGAGATGATGCAATGGGGTGCTCTCTCAAAGGAGAAGTACATAAGGTACTTTCATGAAGAAAAGCTTGAGTCAGAAAACATAGAAGCAGTAAACCTGCTAAATGCCCAAGGACTCATGCCTTACATCTCTGCTCGCCCTGAGGAGGTAAGCATGATTGATGTGTTAGAATTCTACAACAACGCTGAAGTTGTTGAAGAAACTAACAATGGAGTCACTGAAAAAGTGATTTCCACAAGTGTCCAAGGAAAGAAAATCATCCTGAGATGGATTGATTTGTGTCTTGCTTTCCAAATCCCAGAAACAGGACACTTAGATGAAATAGAATTGGACATTAAGGGACTGCAAGACTGGTATGAAAACGCCAGATGCACCAATATGAAAAAGGAAACAACTCCCTTAAATTTTGTCATGAAGACCACTAGAAGGAAACATGTGGCATGGCACTTAGGACTGATTACCCAGATAATCATGAAAGTCCTCGATTCACAGGTTGGAGGGATGGACCAACCTGGCCAAAGAAGATGGATGCTGATAAAGCACATCTATGAGAATGGATTCGATGTAAATTGGGGAAGATACATCCTCAATAGAATCATTGATGCAGTGAATGGATTCATGCTCAAGGTAGTTGGTGGACGAGTGGAGCCTCACACTCCAGTTCCCTTTGGACTAAAGATTTGCTATCTTTTAGTTCATTACTACAAGATCAACTTGAGAAACCCCCTTCCGGCCAAAGATCATGCCAGCTACTTTGGAAAGACTTAGTACAAAGCTCACAGACCAAAAGATAATGAGTCTTCCAAAGCTGTTGAGAGCAGTCAAGCAACTGTTGCTGAAGCCCCCAAAAGAACAAGAAAAAGGAAGGTTGCTGACAGTGATGCTCAGACAGCTGCATCCACATCAAACCCAACTACTAAGAAGGGGCAAAGCAAAAGAAGAGCCCCAACGTCCAAGAGAACCAAGACCTTGGCCAGAAAACAGACTGCCCCACCAGTCATGTATACTGTCAGTGTCTCAGAAAGTCCTGAGAAAAGGACTACTGAAGTAGTAGATTTGGAGGGTTCTGCTGAACAACCTCAAGGTAGTGGAAACAAAAATCCTACCTCAAATCCAAGCACTGAGAGTGCTCAAGTTGTTACTCCGCCAGAGTTGCTGAAAGATGCAACTCAAACTGCTGAAGAAGTCCATCCCACCCCAGTTGCTGAAAAAGCAACTGAGCAAGTTATCCAAACAGCTGAGCCAGAACTCACTGTTGAGGATTATGAAACACACCATGAAGTATTCTTCAACGACGCACCTTTGAATGCTGAGAAGAATGGGCCAAGTTCACAAGACCCTACACTAGAAACACCTACTGAGCAAATAGAGAATGTGCTCACACATCTACAAACACAAATGGATGTGGATGTAGAAGATACATCAGATAGGTCAATTAGGCTGATAATGACCAGCAGTAAACTTGGACGCCCGGATACTTCAGCTCAACTTGTCAGCTCAGAGACAAGGGAGATTGCTGAGACTACCCAGCTTTCTCAAGAAGAGCAAAATCGGAAGTCTGCTGAAGAGAGTCAATCTATGGAAGAAGCCCATGATGCTGAAAACATAGAGTCTATACCTACTGTTCTTCAGCAGGTAGAAAACTCAAATTTAGGTTTTTCTTCTATCTTTGACTTATTATCTTTAGCTAACATTTTTATATCTTTACAGACTTCTACTGATACAAGCCAGAAGATTGCTGAGACTTCTGCACCAGAACCAACGCCACCTGTCCAACAGGTAGAGGTTATTCTTGGTGAATTTACTAAGTTCAGCAACTTAGTTCTTGTATCTAAAATGCTGTTGTTTCAGGAGAATGCTGATAAGGAAGCTACCACAGTTCCTGAAAATGAAGAAACCGCACAACTTGTGCAACATGAGCCTGCTGAGACTCAGCAGGTAAATCATGTGACATCTGCTGAACACAATTCTTCATTAAATCAGTTATCTGAAACTAACTTGCATTTCTTTCAGGCTAAAAAAGAGATGGAAGAAGCTCCCATCACTATGGAGATCAAGGCATTTACTCCCAAGGAGTTGTACTTGAAGTTCAAGAAAAAGACTCTATCTAGAGTTACTAAGTCAGTCAGCCACTGGCAAAAGTACAAAAAGATGGACTTTGCTGATCTCCATCTTCATCTTTCTGACGATAAAGAACGCAACCAGTTGATCAAACTTGAAGAGTTCGTCAGAAACATTCTTCCTGATGGCCAAGAGCTATCATTTTCTCAGCAAATGGATGACAATCTTGTCACCATTATCAGAAATAATATGAAGCTGAAATTTAAGAGTGCCTCTCCAGCTGAACAAGCTGTGATGCTCAAAGGCTCATTTGTTCCAGTGGTGGCTGAACCCCACTTGGATGCTGAAGAGGAAGAAGTCACCAGCAAGCCGATGTATAAACATATTGAGCTTGTAGTCTTGCTGAGTGAAGAAGATGAAGAGGAAGAAGGGGAAAATGATCCCTCTTCCAGTGATGATGATGAATCTAAGGACTCAAAGGACAAGAAAGACGATGATGATGACAATCAAGGTCCTAGTCCTGGACAAGGTGGAAGCAAAGAAACCACAAGAAAAGCTCAGCAACCTGAGCCAGAAAATGCTGAAGCTCCACCAAGTCCCCAGAACCAAAACACCAATGAGTCTGCTGAAAGGCCACAAAGTCCAGTTGTTGAACAAATAACTGAGACTACTGAAGAAATGGCTATAAGATTGGCTGAAATTGCCAAAGGAAAAAGGCCTACACAAGAGACTCATGAGGAAGATGACACAGAAGATGTTGTGTTACTGACTGATGCTGAGTATCAAAAAGATCTCAAAATGGCTTTAGAACTCAATCGTCTCAGCAATGTACCAGGCACAAGAGATGTTGCTCTTGCCCAGACATCTGGTACAAAACCTGTGGAAGACTCTTCACTCCCTCCTACTGACACTTCTGGTGAAATTCCAGTTGAGAATCAAACTGGTGAAATTCCAGTTCAAGTCATTGCTGGTGAAAGCCCAGTCAAAAACACAACTGGTGAAATGCCAGAAAACACAGTTGGTGAAATGCCAACAGTAAACACTACTGGTGAAAC
The DNA here is from genome assembly GCA_028274465.1 of Plantago ovata. Classification (NCBI taxonomy): domain Eukaryota; kingdom Viridiplantae; phylum Streptophyta; class Magnoliopsida; order Lamiales; family Plantaginaceae; genus Plantago; species Plantago ovata. Next base: position 79,118,037 of record CM051455.1, on the reverse strand, counting down.
TCCAGTTGCTGAAGGGCCTACATTGGCATCTGCTGAGGGTGAACCCCACAAGGGAGAAGACAAACTTAACTTAAGTGAGACAGAGTCAGAGTGTGAAGACAATGACTTTGATACTCCCACTATTGAAGAAACTCCCAAGGTTAATCAGGACAAAATTAGACACCGCTCTGCTGAGCTATTTCATGAACAGATTAACCAAGAAGGTTCAGACCTTGGGCCATCCTCAGAAGATGAAACTGATGTAATGGATGCTCAAGTCACAGACAGCAGGCTTGCTACTTCCCTCAAGGCAAATTTAATGGCTCCCACTCAAGTAGCCTTTCCTGATTTTCATGAAGAATCAAACTCACTCCAACGCACAGCTGTCTTATTACAAGTCAAAGCTGCATGCCAAAAGGAGACTCAGGAACTACTTGCTGAGCAACCACTTAATGTGGATAAAACCTTGAAGGTTGTGCTTGAAAGGCTCACTAGCCTGACTGTGGCTCAAGCAGACATCAGCACCACCCACAAGCTGTATGATGAAGACTCCTTAAAGCTGATGAAAGAAGCTAGACAAGCTTTAAGAAAGGCACAAAAAGCCTTAACTTCCAAGGACTTCATCATCAACAGACTAGAAGCTCAAAACAGAGCATTGAAGAACACAGTGGATGACTTCAACGCCGGTCAGCAAACTCTGATTGAACACTTCAACAGATTCAAAACTCTTACAGAGCACTGTAATGAGTATTTTTCAACAAGGTTGCTGATTGATGAAGAACAATCCCTGTCTAAGGGGGAAAAGGAAAAGAAGAAACAGGCCAGCAGAAGCAAGACTGCTGAAGAATCAAGGTTGCCTCCTCCCCCTCCTTCTTCAAAAGCCTTGGAAATTGGCAATGTGCCCAAGCAAACAAGATCTCAGAAAAGAAGATCACAAGAAGACAGTTCAGCACAAGCTGCAAAGAGATCAAAAACTGCTGCTACTGATACTTCTGAGACTTGTAAAGGAACACTATTCAACAACTATAGCACTGATGATGATGCTGATGATAGTGATTCCATGCCTTTGTCAAGAGCACTGAAAGCAGTCCCTCTTAATGCTAGAACTCCATCTGGGAATTCAAAGCATTTCTCTGAGTCAGGAAGTACACAAAAGCAAAGCTCAAAGAAACAAGGTACTTCAAAGACCAGAAGAAGAGAGGAAAGAGCTTTAATGAAATTACAAGCTGCTGAGATAATAGGTGCTAATGTTGAGTACACTAAGCATCTAAATGAAGAAACTACTCAGAATGTAGTACTTACCCAGTCAGGGCTTTGGATATTAAAGTTGGAACATTTGCTGACAAACGAATCTTTTTCAAAACCCATACTGGATCAGATGTTTGTTTGGAACCATCAGCAAAAGAAGATTGGAGCTAGGGATCTTCCTCCGTACTCAAAAGAAAAAGCTGAAGAAATGATCAATAAAGAAGTTGACATTCTGAGAGATGCATTCAGCAAAAAGTATGATGAAGACCCTGATCTAGTCTATCCTTCTGAAATAGATCTTTACTGGGATAAGCACTCAAAAACTCACAAGAAAAAGCTGAGAGTGGACCCCTTTGAATCATTCTACTTTACAGAGAAAGACAAAGCTGAGGAAGAAAGATGGCTAAGAAAAGTGAGTCCCATTCCAAATCTTTCCAATCTCCAGCTACTTCATGTTTCAAAGTGGAGTACACATCTCTGGATACTGGACTACAAGAATGAAACTGATGAGAAACATCATTTCACAGCTTGTGTTAAAGCAAGAGAGATTCAGCTCAGTGTCAGAAAGATGCTTGAAGATTATGAGAAAGACTGTGCTGAGTTCACTCACATTGCTGACAAGAGCTTGAATGATATTCTCAAGATTGCTGAAAATGTAGTCTAGTATAGCTTTAATGTTTCTTCAGAATATCTCGCACTTGTATCTATTTGTAATAGTTATCCTGTTCTTACAATGTATCTTGCTGATGAATGATAACTGTTATAAATGGTTCTTTTGACTCTTATTAGTCTTTGATTATGCAAACCTTTAATATACTGTTTATACTTTGTTTTTGTTTGCGTTAATCAAACTGGTTTATTCAACATCAGAAGACCTCTAAAAGAGTAACAATTAATTTAGACATGGATTGCCTTCATCAAAAAGGGGGAAATTTGTTAGGAAACTTGTATTTTTGATGAGCAATATACCATGACTAAATTAAGAACAGTCCAGCATTTAGTACTCTTAAGGTCCATAGGATTTTAGAATTTTGTAAAGAACATTGTAAAAGAGGAACAATTGCTGAGGACTTAGTATAGGACCTAGATAGGTTGTTAGGATTGTTTATGAGACATTTTACCTTGTAAGTAATTTGTTGAAACAAAGTTGTTTAAGCTATTTGCTGAAATGCAACTGTTTATGATGGATTTTGTTCTGAAACACGAATAATCTCTTGAGACATATGTTTATGATGCATTTTGTTATGAAAAACAAATTGTTGAAACTAGGTTGTTAAAGCTATTTTGATATTGCTGAAAAGTAATATACAAGTTTGCTGAAACAACTGGTCTATGATGCATTTTGCTGAAACAAGCACTTTGCTGAGATTTCCAAGCATTTGCTGAAACATGCATATTGCTGAAGACCTCACTCAGAAGACTTGTAGACTCGAAGACTTGAAGATGTGAAGACAAGAAGACTTGAAGATCTGCTGAGTAAAGGTATCTATACAAAAGGCACATGGTACGTCAACTAATGGACTTTCAGCAAAGGTATTGCTAGGGCTGCTCAAATGATCCGGATCCGCTGATCCGGTCCGTTAACCCGTGCATACGGACCGGATCGATCCGATCCGTCGGCCAATGGATCGGATCGCGGATTGTATTTTTCCTGATCCGCGAGATACGGATCGGATCGATCCGTATCCGCAGATATCCGTCATCCACCCGTTTTCATTTTATTTTTTACTTTTTAACTTTATATATATAGAGGGTACAGTAAAACCCTATTTCACTTTCACATTTTTCATTTTCAGTTTTCACTCTCGCCTCTCCTCTTCCCACCGCTTTTCAACACGGCAACACACCAATCTTCATCTCCGGCGTAGGCATAGCCTATGAAGTATGAACCCATCACCACCGCCCTAATCCCCTAATATATTCAGGTTAATTTCGATCTCTTTACTTTATTTTCATTATGATACTTTTGGAGTTGTAGCATTTTCTTACTGAATCTTCATTTGTTTTGTAGCAGCTTCACTTAATTTCTGAAATGTCTACACCTATGGCACCTTCGGAAAGTGTGGATATGCATGATGGTGGCAACGACAACAGAGAGGCGGGTGGTAGTCCAGATTCACCAAAGAAGAGAAAAAGGTCAGTAGTTTGGGATCATTTTACTGTTTATGAAGATCCTAAGGATCCCAAAAAGAAGAGAAGTAGATGCAATTATTGTCCAGCTAATTATGTGTATGGGTCATCTAATATGGGTACTAAGAACCTCTTGAATCATCTTGAAAAATGCTCTAAGAACCCTGCAAATCGTAAAAAAACTTACCAAATTGGCGATTTTTGTCGAGCATCACAAGATAATGCAGGGGAAAGTGAACAGAGGGAGATGTGTGTTTTGTCGAAATTTGATCAAAAACTTGTGCTAGATGCGTTGATCAGGATGATTGTCATTGATGAGCTACCTTTTCGATTTGTTGAGAATGAAGGATTCAAGTATTTTGTCTCTATTGCCTGCCCTTTGTTTTGTATGCCATCTAGAAGTAAAGTTGGAAGAGATTGTTTGGCATTGTACAAGTTTGAAAAAGAGGCCTTGAAAAACTTTTTCAAAAAATCCAAACAGAGAATTTCGATTACCACTGACTTATGGACATCGAATCAGAACTTGACTTACATGTGTTTGACTGCTCACTTTATTGATGATGACTGGAAGCTTCAAAAGAGAATCATTAATTTTATGGCATGTCCTAGTCATAAGGGTGAGGAAGTTGGTTTGTTGATTGAGGAGCTTTTGAATGATTGGGGGATCGATAATGTTTTCTCTATAACTGTTGATAATGCCATTGCAAACGACAAGACAGTTGCTTACTTGAAAAAGAAGTTTTCAAACAAGGGGACTGCTGTGGCGGGTGGGAAATATCTTCATGTGCGGTGTGTTGCTCACATCGTAAATCTGATTGTGAGAAGTGGTTTGAAAGCTTATAATCAGTCGATTGAGAGGATACGCCATGCTGTCAAGTATGTTAGAGGTTCTTCTACTAGATTGGTCAAGTTCAATGAGGTTGCTGCAAAAGAAAATGTCAGCACCAAAAAGCGTTTAGCGGGTGATGTGTCGACAAGATGGAACTCCACTTATTTGATGTTGCATAGGGCTAACCTTTACAAGGGTGTGTTTGAGAGGTATTGGGATCAGGATGCTTCTGTTCGTGCGGATTTTCCATCGATAGGGGATAATGCTTATCCCGTAGACTTTGATTGGGTTGTTGGAGCTTTTATGGAGAAAATTTTGGAACCATTTCATGATGTTACCGTTCGTGTTTCTGGTACTTCTTATGTCACTGCAAATATTTTTATGGATGAGGTTGGAACTATCTATACTCTTTTGAAAGAATGGCTAGAAAGTGATATAGGGTACTTGAAGAAGTTGGCTGGAGCTATGAAAGAAAAATTTGATAAGTACTGGGGTGTGGAAACTGAAAAGGCTAACTTGATATTCTATGTTGCTAGCATTCTTGACCCTCGATACAAATTTCACTTGGTGAAGGCTGGTATGAATCATATGTTTGGTGATGAATTGGGAATCCCTTTGGCAGATTCAGCTCTAGACGCTTTAAAGGAGTTGTTTGAAGACTACAAAAAAACTACTCCACTCCCTAAGCCTACCTCTGGAAACTCTGCAAGTTCGTCGTCTTCCGGGTTTGGTGGGTTGGTTAAAAAACCTTCAAAGTTGGTGAGGCCGAATAGATCATTTTATAACAATTTGCAAGCGGTTATGGGTACTGCTGGATCACAGACTGAGCTCGAGAAATATCTAGCAGCTGATTTACATACACAAGATGAAGATGATCTTACTGAATTTCAAATTCTTGAGTGGTGGAAGGATCATGTTGAAGAGTAATTCGTGTTTCTTTCTAAGTTCGCAATGAGTCGCTATTCTAAGTCTTTCTTGTTCTTCTTCTTGTAGTGTTCCTCTGAGGTAGGAAATGAGCCTTCTTGTAGCTTCCTCGTACCTGAAATAGTCTAGAGGGGGGGTTAGTGTCTCTTGCCCGGTCTGTAAGGTATCAGACCGGAGAGGCGACTTTACGAATAGGGAGTTGTGAGGCTTCCCTAGTAAGAGTAGTGAAAGTGGTGCTCGGGTGACGTAGTTAATGCTTACTGTTGAGGAGTAAATGAGGCCCTTTTATACTTGAGACCCTTCAGCTTCCGGTCATGTAGGATCACGCCACGTGTACGGCTAGGATTGAGGCCTTCCTCGGCCCAGGCCCATTAAGGAGGTCCGTGGGCCTTGGCCCAAGAGAGCAACCATGGCTGGTCGCTCCGGGGTCCTCGTGCCTTCCTTGTGCGTGGGTGATGCGAGTAGTGTCCTGCTCAGTTTCTGTCCAGGAGCGTTACCTTGGCGTAAGGTCTCCTCGAGCCCGAGAGATGCTCCTCGAGCCCACTGGCAGCTTTGTCCTTGAGAGGAGCTTATTTTGAGGGTTGTCCTCCCAGTGATGGTCGGACCCTATGTTGGTCGATCCACACCTTAGTGACATACTTGGGTGTGGTTGTGCCCCTTGAGGGACGGCCTATGATGCTTTATCGCGCTCTTAGACCGCTCCAGTTCGTACATGCGGACTGGACATATTTCAACCCTAACATATGTCCCCTTAGTTTCCAAGTATCTTTGTAGAAGATAGTTGAGGAACTATGTTGAAGTAGAGGTCGAGCAGAGCCTCGACTAGTAGCGGGCGAAAAAAGATTTCCGTATTCGTACCTTGGTAACTTTCCCTCCTCCTATCTCTCCCCCCCCCCCCCCTTTTTATAGGGTCCGAGCAGACGTTGGTCGGACCGTATGAAAAGAGGTATTTTTGCTGGGAAAAGATCGGATCCGGATAAGTATTCCTTAGTGGAATGGAATGACTTCCCGCCGCTTTTTTGCTAGCAAAGTATCTCGCGGAGAGATACTTGTGTAAAAGGAATGGAATGACTTCCTGCCGCTTTTTTGCTTGCAAAGTATCTCGCGGAGAGATACTGGTGTAAAAGGAATCTCGAGGAGATATATATCCATGTTTTTGCTAGCAAAGTATCTCGCGGAGAGATACTTGTGTAAAAGGAATGGAATGACTTCCTGCCGCTTTTTTGCTAGCAAAGTATCTCGCGGAGAGATACTTGTGTAAAAGGAAAGAGGAATCCCGAGGAGGGTAGCTGCATGGACAGCTCCTCGGTCCCCTAACACGTGGCCGTCGAGTTTCCGTGGTTTGGAGATTTTTCGCGATGTTGATCCGAGGAGGACAGATCATGGTGGTCGATCTGTCTCCGCTTGTCTCGAGTAGCTCGATGCTCGCGCCGCGGACTTATTGCCGTGGTTAGGTAATTCGTTCCGGATTTGGGAGCGTCTTCGAGCCAGAGCGGGAGCGTGGAGGGCAAAAACGGTAATTCGCCAGGCGGCCGCAATCTGGACCGTCGATCAGGGACACGTGGTCGGTCCGGATGGCGCGAGGACATGCGTCGTTTCGTATCCCCGGGATACCCTTCTATAAATAGGTCAACACTCGGTCATTCCACACTTTTCGCAATCCGAACTTTCAGAGCAAATACGAGAGAGCGAGGAACATTTGTGAGATCGACGAGTGTGAGTGTTCGAGCCAAGTAGTGATCGAGGAGCATATCCGACGTCCGGAATCTCGTTTTCAGGCGAAGTTTTCAGCTTTTCCGGCTTCTATTCCGATTTCAAACCTTCCTTCAGTCAATACCAAGTAAGTTTCCGGCTCCCAATGCTCTTTTCTGCTCTTAATCGTTCCTTTTTTGCTTCGAAATGCCGTATTTTCCTGCCTTGTTGCTTTCTCGCTTTTGGCTTTTTGCATGTCGGTCTCCTCTTTCGATTTTTGCCTCCCGTAATGATGTATGACGGCCTAAGAACGGCCTTGGACCTAAAAATTATTAAACGGACTTGTAAACGGACTTCACCGGAAGTAATTCGGACCGATTTGGCTTGAGTAGCCGTAGAAGTAGATCCCCTTAATTTACTGTATGCCCCTTGTAGCCTCCTCATTAGCGTAAGGCTGTAGAAGTAACTGTAGGAAGTCCTTCTGGCGGTTGGTCGCCTTATGCATGCTCTTCGAGTTTTATCTACGCACATGCTCGCTCCTATTTTGCTGTATATGCATGTTGTTATGCTGCTCGATTTTTTACTCATGCTTAGAGCGGTTGGTCGCTCCTTTGTGTGCTCCTCGCTCTACTTTTCCTTTGATGTAGAGTAACTTCTTTGTTTTACTTGCTTTTCCTTTTTGAGATTTTTCTCCGTTCGGGAGGTCGAACCTTAATGAACATACCTAAAAGGACCTCTCGGACTATAACAAACCATCCTAATTTCTCTCTTTGCCCACCTTTAGGATGTCCGAGAGGAGCGACGATAGCCAGAACGTCTCGGCCGCCGGTGAGTATGGGAGCGACCATACTACGTCGCCCGATACGTCAGACGTCTCGGCGACCTTCCTGGATGAGACTATAGAGGAGGCTGTCGAGGAGCCTCAGCTCGAGCAGGGTGGCGAGCAGGCTGCTGAAGAGGATGAGGAGACGGAGAGTGAGGAGGACCTCTACGAGCTAGTGAGCAGAAAGAGGCGTCGCGCCGAGGACGACGACTTTATCGATGACCGCACAGAAGCGGAAGGCGGTCCCCGCAACCCCGGTGTCTCTGCGGAGTTGATAACTCGCGCTGCCCAAGTCCACGGGCGAAATTACGGGACAGCCGTTAACGTGGTCGCTCCTGAGATCCGGGTCGAGGAGATGGATGACACGGAGAGGCCGGAGTTGGCCTTGGCGTTGTATGAAGAAGGTGAGCATTCGGAGAAGCGCGGGAAGGCTTCGATACCCGTTCAAATCATCGACAGTGATGATACGGATGATGAGAGCGAGGAGGACGATGAGGCGACGTCTCCTCGGACTAGTTCCCCTGCAAAGAGGGTTAGATTCCCTCCACAAACAGCTAGGAGAGCTGTAATCACGGACGAGGAGGAAGATGAAGTTCCTCTAACAATTGGAGACACTCATAGGAGTGAAGCTGGTCCGAGTACTAGGTCTCCTACCTTCTCGGAGGGGCAAAGGCGCGCGATCAGGGACGCGAAGAGGTTCGCGCGCGAGGAGGAGACTAGTTACCACACCATAGACCCGACCACCATTGACTTCACATATCCGAGTGGGACCCGAGGACCCAACCCACTCGAGGCGCAAGAGTATGAGATGCGCCTTGCTCAAATGGCCGCTGACAAGAAAAAGGCGGAGCGTAGAGCGAGCAGGCCTTCTCGCTCCAGGGCTGCTAAATCGAAGAGGGCCAAGGTTGCCGTGGAGCCAGAGCCGAAAACTACTAAGGCTGCTGAGAAGAAGTTTACCAAGAGTGCTCGCACGGTTGACCTCCCCGATCCTAATGGGGAGAAGAACGAGGACGGGATCATACCGACCACCTCTTCCACCGTCAAAATCGACGAGGTTCCCACACTTAGGTGGAAGTATTCTCTCCCCGAGAATAAGTTTGACATCCTCGTGCCCAAAGAGGATCAGACTTTTTATAATGCTCCACCTGGGTACATGGCCGTTCACTGCCTTAGCTTGGATCGAGGATGGATCCTCCCCTTCTGTGATGCTTTCCGCGATATCTTCAACACGTTGGGGATCGCTCCTTGGCAATTGGTGCCAAGTGCCTTTGGAACCCTCGTATGCTTTGGAGTCTTTTGCATGAAGAGGGGGATCGAGCTCAATTTCCATAATTTCAACCAACTGTTCCGAGTCTCGATGAGCTCCGGGAACAAGTACTTCTACTACTTCAACGCTCGACCAGGCCTTGGGTTCATTATGGACGCTCCTAGCTCCTCGGGCTACAAGTGGTTCCACAGGTACTTCTACATCAGAAAGAGGAGGTTGCCTAACATGAGCGAGGAGGAGCTGGAGTGGGGAGTGCCCAAGCTGATGTTCAGAGGGAAGATCGCGGACAAGCATCCGTTGCCCGAGGAGTCTGATCCCTGGGTCGCTGAGCTCGAGGAGCGAAATCGGGGACCCCATCCCGAGAAGTACTTCTATTGGGGTTTGGTCCTCCAGCCACTTCCTTACTTGGCGGGTCTTTCACCCTATGCTTACACAGGGTATATCGGGAACCGATATACCCGAAAAGTCCTCTTCGGTAACTAGCTTTTCGCGCTTTTCTTTGCTTTAGTACTTGTAATTTTTTCCTTTGCTTGCTTTCTGTTTGTGATGTGTCCTCGCTTTTTTACTTTCCTCGTCGATTTTTACTGCTCCTCGATTGTACTAACTTTTGCTTATTCTCTTGCAGCTTACTGGTTCCAGTGGATAATGTCGAAGACATTGGCTGCCAAGGAGGAACAAAGGAGGAAACAGAGATTGGCGAACAAACAGACAAAGATCCTCGGGTCTTTGAACTTGACCCCTCCTCGCAACGCCGCGCATCATCGGGATGTCTTGGTGCAGGAGGGGCTCGATACCCGTGAGAATCCTGTAGAGGCCATCAAAAGGGCCGAGGAGGAGGCCGCCGCGAAGAGGGCCAAAGAAGCGAAGGAGGCCGAGGAGGAGGCCTTGAATACGATTGAGGCTGAGAAGAGGCCGGAGAGGCCTGCGGCTAAGAAGGGAGCGAGGAAGCTCAACCTTGGAGGCAACAACGAGCCTGCCCGCAAGAAGGGTAAGGTGGCCGCTTCGGGGGATGAAGTGAAGCGGCTCATCCAGATGAGCGACCTTGATCGGGCGCACGAGCTCAGCCTGTGCTCGCTCCAGGTACATATCTTTATACTTATTGTTGTAGAATTTCTCTAAGTATAGATTTTTCTCTCTTCGCTAACTTTGTTTGCCTTTTGCAGCTCGAGAACTTGAAGGAGGCCTACGGCCATGTGGCTGCTGATCAGGCCGACATCGGGGTCGTTATCGAGGACCTCGAGAAGAAGTTGGCTGCTTCGGAGAAAAAGGCCAAGGTCTCGGAGACTGAGGCCGGGAAGCTGAGGCTAAAAGTCGAGGAGCTTGAGAAGGAGCTCTCCCGGGAAAAGTCGAGGAGCAAGAGCTTCAAGGGCGCCTATGCTACTTTGTCCATTTGCATGGAAAAGTTCAAGGCAAGCGTCCTCTCCTTCCTCAAAGGGAGCCGGATCACTGCTGCTCGCGACTTTATGTCGTCGGTCACTTACAAATTGGCCCTGCGAGATGTCCAAGTGGCCTCGCGCGAGGAGGGCTTCTTCTCGTGTGTTGGCCAACTAAAAAGGGTCAACCTGCTCCCGGCCGACTTTGATGCTGATGATCGCGAAGACTTGCATCCTGGGCGGCGCGAAGACCTCACTCCTTATCCCGATGAGGAGATCACTGAAGAGATGCACGAGGCGTGCGAGTTTGGCGAGTTGGTGACCGACCCAGAGGTACCTTATCCCAGCAAGCCAGCCTATCTTCCAGCCTGGGTGCCTGAGTGTCTAAGGAGCGGGATCATTTACCCATTCGAGAAGGCCGCTCTCCGGAATGCTGCTTGGGTGAAGTTGAGCGAGCCGGTTCTCGGGAGAGCAGCTGACTTCGTCGAGCCAGAGCTGACAATGTATGAAAAGGCAATCGAAGAGGCTCGAGCTCAGGAGCGCGACGACGCTGAAGGCCCGGAAGCGAGCACGGTTCGAGGAGGAGCAGCGAGCGCGACCACCCTGGTCACGGAATTCACTGATAGCCGCACACGCTAAGATCGGGGAGCCTCCTTGAAGACCGAGTATGCTCGGGACTGTTGTAGCCTTTGTCATTTTCTGTACTTGTTTTTATTTTCAAACAATTTCTATTTGGCCCTGTGTGGCACTCCTCGCAACATTATGCTTGTAACTTAAACTTCACTGTTGTTGTTTGTTTGCTATTCTTCTCTTTCAATAAAATGTACTGCTCTTCGATTTCAATACTTGTGTCTTTTCCAAATCCAATTTTTGTTATGACGTATAACTTGGATAGAGTAGTTGAACAAGTATAAGATAGAATCGAGAACCAATGTTCTTCGCTGCGAGCTCCTCGATCTACCAATGCTTCTCGATCATTTGGATCATTTGAGAAAAAATTCTAAGTGTTTGAACTCAGAAAAATTTCTAAATGTTGAGTTAGAAAGACTGGAAGTCTCTCTCCTCGATCACTTCCATCTACTCGCTTTTTCTTCTTTGAGTGGTTTCCTGATCGATCCTCTTATAGAGTTTAGAGCGCGGGGAGGGTTCCCCTTAATCATGGAAATCGAATAGGTTTTATTTAAGCAAGCTTCCTCGATTGAGTAGTCTTATTATTTTTTTTATTTTTATTATTATTTTTTTTTTTGAGTATAGTAGCTCTATACTTGAACATTTTCTTGTTGAAAGAGACATTGTATTGATTTGTCGGAAATGCAATTACAATGGGGGCTCTTCGGCCAGCTTGCTTACAACAACTTTTTAACAAAAGCAAGGGGTACCTCTCACTTGGACCAGTGAGGAATCCTCCTCGATCAGTGGACCTTCCGCATAAGTTTTCAAAAAGCTTTTTCTTCCTACAACTTCAAGCGTAGAATCTCTGGAGGTTAGAAGTATTCCATGGGTTTTTCAATACCCTTCCCTCCATGTCTTGAAGACGATAACTTCCGTTGGACCTTGCTTCAATTATCTTGTAGGGGCCTTCCCAATTGGGTTGCATCTTCCCAACTTTGCCCAAGATGTCTGCCCTTCGGAGTACTAGGTCTCCTACTTGGAAGTCTCTTTCTCTTACGCCTTTGTTGTAGGTCTTCGCGATGAGTGCTTGATACCTGAGGATATTGGCCAAGGCGTTGGTCCTCGATTCACTGATTGTCTCGAGGTCGAAGAGTCTCTCTGTATGATTGTCCTCGGGTTGGTACCCTTGGATTCTGAGGGTTTCCACCGCCACTTCTGCTGGTATGACTGCCTCGGACCCATAAACTAGCGAGAAGGGAGTCTCTCTTGTAGCTGTCTTTGAAGTAGTGCGGTATGCCCACACCACTCCATCAAGCTCGTCGACCCAGTCCCTGTTGGTAGCGAACCTCTTCTGCAAGTTGTTGACGAGGATTTTGTTGACGGCTTCTGTTGTCCATTGGATTGAGGATGTCCTACAGAGGTATACCTCCTCTCAATCTTCATTTCCTTGCACCATTCATTGAATCTTTGGCCACAAAATTGAGCACCATTATCCGAAATGAGGACCCTTGGCAAGCCAAATCGACACACGATGTTCCTCCAGACGAAGTTCATAACTCTTTGTTCGGTGATGGTAGAGACTGCCTCCACTTCCGCCCATTTGCTAAAGTATTCGACCGCAACGATGATGAACTTCTTTTGACCCGTGCCTCTTGGAAGGGACCGACTATGTCGATGCCCCATATGTCGAACGGGCAAGTGATGGCGATGGGCATAAGAGGTTTCGCCGGTACGTTGATCAAATTGGCGTGCAATTGACACTCCTCGCACTTTCTCACAAATTGGGCAGCGTCTTCGCGAACAGTGGCCAGTAGTATCCTTGTCGAATGACTTTTTGGGCGAGGGTTCTTCCTCCGGCATGGTCGCCGCAACTTCCTCGATGCATTTCTCCGAGAAGTTTTTGAACTTCGTGAGGTACGCATCTCAAGTAGACTCCCTCGAAAGACCTTTTGTACAAGTAGTCTCCTTGCATGATGTATCGAGGAGCTTTCCTTTGATTCTCCTCGCTTCAGCCTTGTCACGGGGAAGGCTTCCATTTTTGAGATATGTTGTTATCTCTTGCATCCAATTCGGTTGATCGTCGATTGCCAAGACGTTTGGCTTCGATGACCACAAAGATGATGCGTTGATCCTCATGAGTATCACGTTCCGGGTATCAACTCCTCGGATGCTGAAGCATACTTTGATAGGGCATCTGCCCTTTGATTGAGATCTCTTGAGAACTTTTCAATCTCACAGCTTTCAAACTTTTGAATTTTCTCCGTGATAGCATTTTTGTACTCAGCTAGTGAGTCTTTCTTGGTTCTGAATTCCCCCGAGATTTGCTTCTCGGCCAGTGGGAATCGGTGTAGAGATGTAGCTTCTTCACTTCAATGATTTTGCCATACGTAGAGCGATTGAGGATGGCTTCATATTCTGCTTCATTGTTGGATACCGGGAAACTAAGAGTACCGGCGTCGTATTTGTTCTACTCTGTTCAGCCCCCCACCTGGACTCTGAAGTTTATTCCTATCCCGCCATTTTTTCCTGCTGAGGATCC
>CM051455.1:78809133-79104521 GCA_028274465.1 Plantago ovata | reverse complement strand
AATCCTGTAGAGGGCCATCAAAAGGGCGAGGAGGAAGCGCCGCGAAGAGGGCCAAAGAAGCGAAGGAGGCCGAGGAGAGGCCTGACTACGATTGAGGCGGAGAAGAGGCCGGAGGCCTGGGCTAAGAAGGGAGCGAGGAAGCTCAACCTTGGAGGCAACAACGAGCCTGCCGCAAGAAGGGTAAGGTGCCGCTTCGGGGATGAGTGAAGCGGCTCATCCAGAATGAGCGACCTTGATCGGGCGCACGAGCTCAGCCTGTGCTCGCTCCAGGTACTATCCTTATACTTTTTGTTGTAGAATTTCTCTAAGTATAGATTTTTTCTCCTCGCTAACATTGTTTCCTTTGCAGCTCGAGAACTTGAAGGAGGCCTATGGCCATGTGCTGCTGATCCGGCCGACATGGGGTCGTTATCGAGGACCTCGAGAAGAAGTTGCTGCTTCGGAGAAAAGGCCAAGGTTCGGAGACTGAGGCCGGGAAGCTGAGCTAAAAGTCGAGGAGCTTGAAGGAGCTCTCCCGGGAAAGTCGAGGAGCAAGAGCTTCAAGGGCGCCTATGCTACTTTGTCCATTTGCATGGAAAGTTCAAGGCAAGCGTCCTCTCCTTCCTCAAGGGAGCCGGATCACTGCTGCTCGCGACTTCATGTCGTCGGTCACTTACAAATGGCCCTGCGAGATGTCCAAGTGGCCTCGCGCGAGGAGGGCTTCTTCTCGTGTGTTGGCCAACTAAAAAGGGTCAACCTGCTCCCGCCGACTTTGATGCGATGATCGCGAAGACTTGCATCCTGGGCGGCGCGAGGACCACTCCTTACCCGATGAGGAGATCACTGAAGAGATGCACGAGGCGTGCGAGTTTGGCGAGCTGGTGACCGACCCAGAGGTACCTTATCCCAGCAAGCCAGCCTATCTTCCAGCCTGGGTGCCCGAGTGTCTAGGAGCGGGATCATCACCCGTTCGAGAAGGGCTCTCTCGGAATGCGCTGGGTGAAGTTGAGCGATCCGGTCCTCGGGAGGGCAGCTGACTTCGTCGAGCCAGAGCTCACAATGTATGAAAAGGCAATCGAAGAGGCTCGAGCTCAGGAGCGCGACGACGCTGAAGGCCCGGAAGCGAGCACGGTTCGAGGAGGAGAGCGAGCGCGACCACCCCGGTCACGGAATTCACTGATAGCCGCACACGCTAAGATCGGGGAGCCTCCTTGAAGACCGAGTATGCTCGGGACTGTTGTAGCCTTTGTCATTTCTGTACTTGTTTTTATTTTCAAACAATTTCTATTTGGCCCTGTGTGGCACTCCTCGCAACATTATGCTTGTAACTTAAACTTCACTGTTGTTGTTTGTTTGCTATTCTTCTCTTTCAATAAAATGCACTGCTCTTCGATTTCATACTTGTGTCTTTTCTAAATCCAATTTTTGTTATGACGTATAACTTGGATAGAGTAGTTGAACAAGTATAAGTTAGAATCGAGAACCAATGTTCTTCGCTGCGAGCTCCTCGATCTACCAATGCTTCTCGATCATTTGGATCATTTGAGAAAAAATTCTAAGTGTTTGAACTCAGAAAAATTTCTAAGTGTTGAGTTAGAAAGACTGGAAGTCTCTCTCCTCGATCACTTCCATCTACTCGCTTTTTCTTCTTTGAGTGGTTTCCTGATCGATCCTCTTATAGAGTTTAGAGCGCGGGGAGGGTTCCCCTTAATCATGGAAATCGAATAGCTTTTATTTAAGTAAGCTTCCTCGATTGAGTAGTCTTATTTTTTTTTTTATTATTTTTTTGAGTATAGTAGCTCTATACTTGAACATTTTCTTGTTGAAAGAGACATTGTATTGATTTGTCGGAAATGCAATTACAATGGGGGCTCTTCGGCCAGCTTGCTTACAACAACTTTTAACAAAAGCAAGGGGTACCTCTCACTTGGACCAGTGAGGAATCCTCCTCGATCAGTGGACCTTCCGCATAAGTTTCAAAAAGCTTTTTCTTCCTACAACTTCAAGCGTAGAATCTCTGGAGGTTAGAAGTATTCCATGGGTTTTTCAATACCCTTCCCTCCATGTCTTGAAGACGATAACTTCCGTTGGACCTTGCTTCAATTATCTTGTAGGGGCCTTCCCAATTGGGTTGCATCTTCCCAACTTTGCCCAAGATGTCTGCCCTTCGGAGTACTAGGTCTCCTACTTGGAAGTCTCTTTCTCTTACGCCTTGTTGTAGGTCTTCGCGATGAGTGCTTGATACCTGAGGATATTGGCCAAGGCGTTGGTCCTCGATTCACTGATTGTCTCGAGGTCGAAGAGTCTCTCTGTATGATTGTCCTCGGGTTGGTACCCTTGGATTCTGAGGGTTTCCACCGCCACTTCTGCTGGTATGACTGCCTCGGACCCATAAACTAGCGAGAAGGGAGTCTCTCTTGTAGCTGTCTTTGAAGTAGTGCGGTATGCCCACACCACTCCATCAAGCTCGTCGACCCAGTCCCTGTTGGTAGCGAACCTCTTCTGCAAGTTGTTGACGAGGATTTTGTTGACGGCTTCTGTTTGTCCATTGGATTGAGGATGTCCTACAGAGGTATACCTCCTCTCAATCTTCATTTCCTTGCACCATTCATTGAATCTTTGGCCACAAAATTGAGCACCATTATCCGAAATGAGGACCCTTGGCAAGCCAAATCGACACACGATGTTCCTCCAGACGAAGTTCATAACTCTTTGTTCGGTGATGGTAGAGACTGCCTCCACTTCCGCCCATTTGCTAAAGTATTCGACCGCAACGATGATGAACTTCTTTTGACCCGTGCCTCTTGGAAAGGGACCGACTATGTCGATGCCCCATATGTCGAACGGGCAAGTGATGGCGATAGGCATAAGAGGTTTCGCCGGTACGTTGATCAAATTGGCGTGCAATTGACACTCCTCGCACTTTCTCACAAATTGGGCAGCGTCTTCGCGAACAGTGGGCCAGTAGTATCCTTGTCGAATGACTTTTTGGGCGAGGGTTCTTCCTCCGGCATGGTCGCCGCAACTTCCTCGATGCATTTCTCCGAGAAGTTTTTGAACTTCGTGCTCGGCTATGCATCTCAAGTAGACTCCCTCGAAAGACCTTTTGTACAAGTAGTCTCCTTGCATGATGTATCGAGGAGCTTTCCCTTTGATTCTCCTCGCTTCAGCCTTGTCACGGGGAAGGCTTCCATTTTTGAGATATGTTGTTATCTCTTGCATCCAATTCGGTTGATCGTCGATTGCCAAGACGTTTGGCTTCGATGACCACAAAGATGATGCGTTGATCCTCATGAGTATCACGTTCCGGGTATCAACTCCTCCGGATGCTGAAGCATACTTTGATAGGGCATCTGCCCTTTGATTGAGATCTCTTGAGAACTTTTCAATCTCACAGCTTTCAAACTTTTGAATTTCTTCCGTGATAGCATTTTTGTACTCAGCTAGTGAGTCTTTCTTGGTTCTGAATTTCCCCGAGATTTGCTTCTCGGCCAGTTGGGAATCGGTGTAGAGATGTAGCTTCTTCACTTCCAATGATTTTGCCATACGTAGAGCGATGAGGATGGCTTCATATTCTGCTTCATTGTTGGATACCGGGAAACTAAGAGTAACGGCGTACTCTAGTTCAGCCCCACCTGGACTCTTGAAGTATATTCCTATCCCGCCATTTTTTCCTGATGAGGATCCATCAACATGAAGAATCCATACGTCTCCGTGGTCGACTAGTTCTTTGGGTTTTGGAGAGACGGTCTCCACACCCTTTGGCTCGTCGGTTTTCTCTGTCAGGAACACTTCATGCCTTTTCCTTTTGGTTTGGGACATTTCCTTAAGCTCTTTTAGAGCATCCTCTAGAGCTTGCATCAGGTTGTTTTGATGGGATTGCTCTCCGACCATCATCAACGCGCTCTTTGTTGCTGAAGAGTTTTTCTCTGAAGTTCCTTTTGAGGGATACTCCACTAGGAAGTCGGCTATGACTTGTGCTTTCTTGGCTACGGGTGCTTGGTAGTCGATGTCGTACTCGCTTAGTTCAATTGCCCACCTTGCCATTCTTCCCGAGTTTTCTGGTTTTCCGAGGACTTGCTTGAGAGGTTGCTTTGTCAAAACAACAACCTTGTGAGCACCAAAGTAGGGTTTTAGCCTCCTTGCCGTATAAACGAGGGAAAAGGAAAGCCTCTCGATATCCATGTACCGCGTTTCAGCCCCGGCAAGCACTTTGCTCAAGTAGTAGATGGGCAAGTGGTCGTTCCCTTGGATTCGTACCAAAACCGAGCTGATAGCTTCCCCGGTTGCTGCTAAGTACAGATAGAGTACCTCTCCGTCCACGGGCTTTGACAATAGAGGGGGAGCGAGTAGGTATTCTTTCAGCTTCTCGAAGGCTTCCTCGCACTCCTTTGTCCACTCGAAGTGGCTGCTCTTTCTCAATACCTTGAAAAAAGGTAGATTTTTCTCAGCAGACCTTGAGATGAATCTACTTAATGCGATTGATTTTCCGACCAATTGTTGCACCTCATTGATGGACTGAGGTTGGGGAAGGTCGAGGATGGCCTTTATCTTCTCGGGGTTCGCTTCTATTCCTCTCTCTGTCACCATGTAGCCGAGGAACTTCCCTCCTTTGACTCCGAAGGTACACTTCGCCGGGTTGAGCTTCATGCCATATTTTCTCAAGATTGAGAAGCACTTTGTCAGGTAACCTACATGTTGCTCCTCGGTCTTGCTCTTGACGAGCATGTCGTCGACATATACTTCCATGGTTTTGCCAAGCTCATCCTTGAACATCTTGTTAACCAGCCTTTGGTAGGTCGCTCCGGCGTTCTTAAGGCCAAATGGCATCACGTTGAAGCAATACACATTGCCGTTAGCGAAGAAGGCGGTTTTAGGCACATCATCTTTGGCCATTTTGACCTGGTAGAAGCCCTGGTATGCATCCATGAAACTCAGGAGGGCGCATCCAGCGGTGGAATCAACAAGCTGGTCGATCCTGGGGAGAGGGTATGGATCCTTCGGGCAAAACTTGTTGAGTCTTGTAAAATTGTTGCACATTCGCCATTTCCCCGGACCTTTCTCCACTAGGACCACGTTGCATACCCAGTCTGAGTATCTCACTTCTTTGATGTGGCCAGCTTTAAGAAGCCTTTGTACTTCCGCTTCTATGATGGCATTATCTTCCGCACTGAAGTCTCTTCGCTTTTCTCTGATGTGGGTGATCGATGGGTCTACGTTCAGACGGTGAACGGCGACACGTGGGTCGATCCCCTTCAGGTCCTCGGTGCTCCACGCGAAGACATCGTTGTTATCTTTCAAACATTGGATGAGTTTCATCCTGACTTCAGTGGCCATCTCTGTACCAATTTTGTGACCTTGTCGGCACTTCCTTCGACGACTTGGATTTCCTCAAGGGCTTCTCTTGCTTCCATTTTGTTTTCCTCAAAGAACTTCTTCTTTTTGGAAGAGGGTGGGACTGGTGGAATCACTTGATACTCCTCGAGCTCCTTAACAGCTCCTACTAGAGTATCTTTGTCTTTCTTCATGATTGCTTTTCTGCGCCTAAGAGACGGACTTGGCTTTTTTGATTTTCTTTTCACTCGCCGAACCGTGTAGAAACGATAAGGTGCATTGTGAACAAAGGGTGTCTCCTCGGATGATTGCCCGGGGTTGGGTTCTCCAATGGCAACCCTTGAAGTGAACTTGGCTGACAGAGTGTAGCATTCCCATGCTTCTCGTATGTCTCCTACTTCTTGTCCGATTCCCAAAGGAGTAGGGAATTTCAGCTTGTTGTGGACCGTGGACACTACTGCTCGGAATTGAGAGAGAGCAGGTCGGCCTAGGACCGCGAAATAATCAAATGGCATATCGACCACCACAAAAGGAACCTGTTGGGTTACCCTTCTAGGAGCGCTACCCATTGACACTGTGAGGTTGATCATTCCGAGCGGCATTACAGGTTGTCCTCCGAATCCTACCAATGCGCTCCTCACTTCTCTGAGCCCTTCCCTTGGGTTCATGTGCATCCTTTTCAAGGTTCCGGTGAAGATCAAGTTTGACGAGCATCCTGTATCGACGAGGATTCTACCCAACTTGTAGGATTGCACATCCAAGGACACTACAAGTGGGACGCAAGGATCATAGATGTTGCCTCCTCCAGCATGCTTCAGAGGTATCTCGCTATCATCGAAAGAGATAACGTTGGTTCCCGGTCTCGCGGCTTGAGCATACTTCACATCTCGGACCCTGAGGTTGTCCGCCGTAATTTCTCTTTGATTACGAGTGTCGCCGCCGGCGGGTCCTCCCGCAATTGTGAGAGTGCGGATGCTTCCATTTACAGGGCGGTTCTCATAATTGTTGTAATTATGGATGTCGTCGTCCTGAGGGTTTCCTTGGTAAGGGTGCTCGCTCCCTGTTTGAGGAGGTGGGGGCAGTAGTGCCAGGGGTTCCTCCTTCCGGATGTAGTTAACCAATTGACCGCCACGTATCATTCTCTCAATCTCGTTCTTGAGCTCGACACACTCATCTGAGGTGTGCCCTTTCCCCTTGTGAAACTTGCAAAATTTTTCCGAGTTCTTGTTCCTTTGGTTTTCCTTAATCGGGGGTGGCCATGAGACGTCTAGCTTCCTCGAGACTATATAGTTCAAGATGTCGGATCTTGGCCTATTCAAGTCTGTGTAGTTGCTATATCGTCTTGGAGGTGATCTTCTGGGAGGAGACCTCCTGTCTCTGAAATCATTTCTTGAGTTGCCCTCCTTGATCAACCCAAACTTTTGCTCTTTCCTCTGCTTCCCGGGATTTTGGGGTCGAGGTGGGTACTCCTTTTCTTTTTCTTTTTCTTTCCCTTTTTCCTTGGGGAGATTGGTTCTCACGGTGACCGTTCTTCGGAATTCCTCAGCTTCGAGGAAGTCCTTACAAACTTTGGCAAGTTGCGCTTCATTCTCTATACACGATGCTGAGAGTACATCTTGGAATCTGATGTTGGTAGTGTTACCATACAAGTATTCCTTCCTCTCATTGATCGAGTGATCCTCGACTTGGAGGGCTGCTTCATGAAAGCGGTTGATGAAGTCCCTCAAGTCTTCGTTGTTTCTCTGGACAATTTCGGCCAAGTACCTCATCCGTCTCTTGGCGTTCATCACTTTCTCGAAACGCTTAGAAAACTCCTTACAGAGATCTCTATATGATTTGATGGATCGGTGAGGGAGGCGCGACCACCATTTCATTGCTTCCCCGGAAAGGTTAGCCGGGAAGAGGAGTGCCTTAGTCCTTGAGTCATGACCGTAAGCATCCATTTTGGTACCAAATCTTACCAAGTAGTCCTTTGGACAACTTGTTCCATCATAGCTTTCGAAGGTGGGAAAGCCTCTTTCAATCTTGGCTTGGTGGTTCCTGATCTCATCGCACAAAGGGCTCGGATCTTGGTCTTGCTCTCTCTCTTGGACAGTTCCACGAAGAGTCTCTATCTGAGCATCAAGTGCGGATTTCCTCGCGTTGAGTTCCTCCAGAGTGAGCCTCCTCCCCGTGATCGGATCGACCAGGGGGGTTACCTCAGCTACTGTTCTCAATGCTTGATTCTCTTCCACCGCTTCTTGTTGGTTTTGGGGAGTTACCTGGTTGGGGGTAACTTGATTGGGGAGAGCGGGTGGTGTAGCGACCACCTGAGCTCTATTTTCTTGTTGTGCTACATTCTGCAATGACGCCCGTATTCTTCTATCAATCAGGTCTCTCAAATCATCCGGGGCACCTTGTGGTCCTAACCTCGATTGGATTCTTGACGGTCCAAGTCGAGATTGGATCGGCCTGGTGTTGGCTCTCGAATGTGCTTCATCTTGTGCAACAGGTGCTCTTCCTTGGGATTGGCGAGGAGCGACCAAGGTGGCCCGAGGTTGCTCTTGCACCGGTGCTTGTGGTTCTCCTGGAGCTTGTACCTCGGTATTAACCCTAATAGCCTCATTACCTCCGACATATCCTTGTAAAGTAAGAAGGAATAGACCGTATTGAGCTTCGCCCATCCCGAAATCTGATGGTCGGACTACACGTCCATCAGGAAGGGTGAAGGTCAATGCGGCCGGTTGAGGAGGGTTCACTGCTACGGGAGGTTGGTTAATTGCTACCGGATGAGGCTGCCCCCTAGACTCGGCGGTGTTTGCGACTCTCAAAGCTCCATAGGCGTTTCCTACCGGGACTCCTTCCGGGTTATTCTCCCCGGATGTCTCATTTTGGGAGTGAGTGACATTAGTAAATGCCCCCTCCGCGTAATCCCGGTTCCTTGCAACATTGTTATTTCTCGGCTCCCTCGGAACACCCTCCGTTCCTCCTCCGCGACCGTTATTAGAGGGACGGCCTCTAGGTTGAGGAGGATTTGCGGGTTGTGCATTAGCAAGACGGTTGCTTCTTCTGGGAGGCATATTCGTGAAGTTTCACGAGGAGGAAAGTGGCTCGACCAGTAGGGCAAGGAATGACCTTTTGTATCGTTTCCCACAGACGGCGCCAAATGTTGAAGAGTAATTCGTGTTTCTTTCTAAGTTCGCAATGAGTCGCTATTCTAAGTCTTTCTTGTTCTTCTTCTTGTAGTGTTCCTCTGAGGTAGGAAATGAGCCTTCTTGTAGCTTCCTCGTACCTGAAATAGTCTAGAGGGGGGGGTTAGTGTCTCTTGCCCGGTCTGTAAGGTATCAGACCGGAGAGGCGACTTTACGAATAGGGAGTTGTGAAGCTTCCCTAGTAAGAGTAGTGAAAGTGGTGCTCGGGTGACGTAGTTAATGCTTACTGTTGAGGAGTAAATGAGGCCCTTTTATACTTGAGACCCTTCAGCTTCCGGTCATGTAGGATCACGCCACGTGTACGGCTAGGATTGAGGCCTTCCTCGGCCCAGGCCCATTAAGGAGGTCCGTGGGCCTTGGCCCAAGAGAGCAACCATGGCTGGTCGCTCCGGGGTCCTCGTGCCTTCCTTGTGCGTGGGTGATGCGAGTAGTGTCCTGCTCAGTTTCTGTCCAGGAGCGTTACCTTGGCGTAAGGTCTCCTCGAGCCCGAGAGATGCTCCTCGAGCCCACTGGCAGCTTTGTCCTTGAGAGGAGCTTATTTTGAGGGTTGTCCTCCCAGTGATGGTCGGACCCTATGTTGGTCGATCCACACCTTAGTGACATACTTGGGTGTGGTTGTGCCCCTTGAGGGACGGCCTATGATGCTTTGTCGCACTCTTAGACCGCTCCAGTTCGTACATGCGGACTGGACATATTTCAACCCTAACAGATCATAAGAGGGACTACCCTGTTTTAGCACGATTGGCGCGAGATGTGTTTGCCATTCCTGTATCTACTTTTGCCTCCGAGTCTGCGTTTTCCACCGGTGGTCGGGTGATTGATGATTTTAGAGATTCAATGGCTCCTTCAACTGCCGAAGCTTTGATATGCACTCAAGATTGGATTCGTAATGGACGTATATTGACTGACGAGGAAGAATTCGAAATCATTCAAGAGATCGATAATGGTAATTTATACTCTAGAATTTACTTTAAAGTTTATGTAAATTTCTGTCCTTTAATTTTCTATTTAATTGTTTCTTGGTTTCATGTCTTCAGAGCTGTCCCAGATGAAAATTAGTATTGATGAAGAATCAGTGAACGGCTGATCAGGTTAGTCTATTCAGTATTCACTTTTATGTAAACATATATACTGAATTGAACCTGCTCTACTTGAAGTATTTAAGTATTTAACTATTGTTTCTCACAATTGTGATGTCTTCTAATTTTCTATACTGAATTACGTCTTGCTACTACTGGATTGTGGACTTCTTTTTGGAAGACTAATGGAATTGTTGAAGTCTTGAAGATTTGTAGTTGAAGACGTGAAGTTAGCTTATTTTATATTTTTATTCTGAACTTTTTATGTTATGTACTCCGTAATCCGTATTTTAGACATTTAAGTTAAGATTTGATGTGTATTTTGGTTTTTGGATATTCGGACCTTGAATTGGTTAGTCGCTGCTATAATTTTCAGTGTTGAATTAGCATTTTACAGTCCAGTTATTATTATTTTTAAATAAATAACGGATGGCGGATCGGACCCGGATATATCCTGATCCGTGCGGATCAATCCGTGATCCAATCCGCAAAAAACGGACTGGATCACGGATTGGGTCCTGGGTGATCCGTTTGACCGGATATCCGGTCAAACGGATTGGATCGGATCAGATCCGGTCCGTTGCGCAGCCCTAGGTATTGCATAAGTGAAAATCTATATGACAGAGTAGGTTGTGAAATTGCTGAAGCTTCTTTAGTCTATTTGCTGAGAAACCTAGTGACCTCCTTGCTGAAGATTGTACTACTGCATTTTTGGCTCCAAACGTTCAAAATTTGAATCCGTTATGAGCACATTTAATGCAAAGCAAGCACGCCAAGGACATGTTGAAGATGAAGACAAACAAGGACGTTGCTGATAGTACAAAAGCAAGATAGTGACATTTTGAGACACATAGCCTTGATTTGAAATTCAAACGGCTCTCTCTCAAAACCACTATAAATAGAGACCCTTAGGCAAGTATTGAGAGTGTGTCAACAACGTGATCAAACCTCACTTGTGCTTACAAACTCTATCTCTCTTACTATCACTGCCTATTGATCCGACCAAAGACTTAAGCTTGAAATATAGCTACTTGTGAAGAAGTAGAATACATTAGCTAAGAAATTAGTTTAAGTGTTCTTTCTTTTGAACAAGAAACAAGTCTTGACACTAGAAACATCTAACTTGTTTACTGAACAAGCATTCAAGTTAAGTTTCTCAAGAACTCTTGTTGTTGCTGAAAAGTAACATTCAAGACTTCTCATCCCAAAACCTCTCTAACTGAAAAACACCCTTTCAGGCGTGGAATTCAGGGGGAACTATTCAAGCATAGGTTTGCTGAATACAACCCAAGTTTGGTGGAGAACAAGGTGATAGTTCTCTAGGTTTAGTTGGAAACGAAGCAAGTGTGCTTTGGTTTCTGGAATTGCTAGTGATAGGACTTGTAAGGAAATTCATATCTTATCATAGTGAATTCAGTCCTTGATAGGACAAAGTGGATTAGTTGAGGGATTACGCCACCCTCAGATACCACTATAAAAGTGTTTGTGTGATTTACATTTCTGCACTTTACTTTCAGCAAAGTTATTGTTTAGTTATTTACTTATCTTTTAACTTGCTAAAAGTTTGATTTATTTAAAGCACTTATTGTACAAAGATTTCCGCACTCTGAACTTGAAGCATCAGCAAATTATTATTGCAAAGTAATACTTCGTTGCTGAGCAGCAAAAACTTGTTACTGAAATACGTATCAAGTCCTTGCTGAAGAACTGCTCCAGCAAACCTTGTAGCTGAAAAGTTATAAGTACTTGCTGAGAAAAGTTTTAGACGGCAAAAGTTTGAAAAGACTATTCACCCCCCCCCCCCTCTAGTCTTTTCTTGTTGTCTAAAGGGACCAACAGTATGAACCGTTTCTATCGTACATGAGTTTGATCTATATTTAAAAATTTCAGTCCGCTCCTACTGCAAATGGTTTCGTCCTTACAAATGTATTCTAACCGATTCGAATTACCAGATAATGGCCTCAGGGGTGAGAACCTATCACTGTGGGGTTAACAACTGCAAGTACGTACCGGATGTGACGTGAACGCCAAGACACGATAAGAGTTTGCTTGGGTTTGTTACGACCACTGATAGGAAGAGAATGAACAGAGTTAACCTCGAATTAAAGCTGTTAGCAAGATGGACGGCTTACTTGCATGACCACTTCCCATGGGAGTGCTTCAGCAAGGAGTTTGTCCTCCAAAAATTTTCGGCCTTAGTGCTACACTTCAACGCATGGACATATATTTCCAGGTCGCCTGGAGTAGCTATTTCAACAAACCCCCAGCACATCGACGTTCCCACTGTTTTGAAATATGGCATAACAGAGGTGCGTAACCCAACTCAAATAAAATTTCAATCTCATTATTCCAAAAAGTCGTTGTGTAACGAACACCTGAATTTTACCGTGCAGATGTTCCCAGCAGCTACAAGATATTTCAATAAATGCGAGAAGCACTACGAAATCCTTAAAAACGCATTTCAAGGTTCTGAATTCGACCAAACGTCGCTTTCTATTTTATGTCGCAACGCCTCAGTCGGTGAGATAGTCGAACCAGTTCACGAATGTTATCGTATCGATCCGACCTTCGTCGCCTCAAGTGCCGGTTACGACACTTACTTCGATTCTTCGGAAGAGGAAAACTCTTGAATTGTTCACCATTTAATGGAATTGTAATAAAGAATGCACCTTTCAATTTGGATTATTTGTACATTATTTATTAGAGAATATGTATGAAATGATTTCCTCCCTGTGTAATAATATTCTTCTGAAATAATGGCGCGTATGCTAACTTCTGTGTGCGTAACTTTCTGCATGCATACAGCGAAAATGGCAACTTTTTTATGCAAATCATCTTGCCGTAGGATCAATCGGTTGTGCACAGCTTGGGGGGAACCGCATGACCAACAACTGCTCTGGATAATGTCCGAGTACAAAGCCAACAACCCCCGGGCCTTCAACAGGCGCCACATTCAGCGTATTGGCCTCGATGTGTGGACGACCTTGATGCACGAGTGTACCCGCCGTACATGCTTCACGAAAGAGATGATTCATGCTTCGTTCAGCATGTGGGCCACTAAATTCAACGCATGGGAGTACATAATCAATCTTCCTGGGGTTGAGCTATTCACAAACCCCGCCTATTTGTACGTCCCACCGGTTCTTCACAAAGGCATTCGCCAGGTACTTTAGACTTCCTAAACAAGTTCAATTAACAACTATTTCCATCAAGTAACGTGGAAATTGAACAATGTAATTTCACTTAATATCCAATCAAATTCAACTTATACTCGCAGATGTACCCCGAGGCGGGGAATTACATACATGCCGTTGAACCGAATGCTGAGGTGCTACAGTACCTTTTCAAGCGCACTGAATTCGACATGATTTCTTTCCCTGAGGGACAGCCAATTGGGGAAATAACACAGCCCCCACCGGAGACCAACTTCATATCCCCGTCTGCCGCTGCAACCCCAGGATGGATCGAGGCGAGCTCTAGTTCTGAGGAACGCCAGGACAGCGGGTGCAACTGGCCCACCCCATGAATGTCGGTCCCGTAACTAAAATGGAAATTTGATCTGGAATAAAAATTTGGATGCTTGCTTTTGTTGATATTCCGTCTTTGTATTGTAATGTGTGACGATTTCATTCCTTCAATGTTTATGTTGTTGTAACTTTAATCTACGAATTATGATAAACTTGGTTTTACCTATATGATTTGTCGTAATGGTATTCGTACGATGTTCGAAGCTTGTTAACCATATGCTCTCACACAAAATCAACAGTCATTCTTCTGATTTCAGGCATGGCAGATGGAGGCCCTAACAACGATGCTCCCGTTCGAAGGCGGTCCACCACCCACAAGGCTATGAAATATACGAGGGTCCTGCTTCAGACATTGCATAACATGTGGGTCAATGGACAAATTCGTGGCAACCCCGCACTCTCACGTTCTCAAATCGCAGCTGTCCGGGAGGCTGCCGTTGCTGAATGCCCCAAACTAAGCAGTTTCACGCCAATGGCTTTTAATGGAAAATACCAGCGTCTCCGGGCTCAATTCAACCAAGTTGTCCGTAATATAGGTCCGACGTGGTACATTGAGGAGGAAACCGGGGATCTCATCAACCGACAGAATGCCAACGGAGATAACGAAATCATCGAAGAGATTGCTTTCCCTTGTTATCGACAAATGACGACAATGTTTGGCGAATTCGTTGATTGACGCGGTTCATTTTTAAACGTCTAAGTGGACTAATTTGTATTTTGTGATTCAATGTTTTACTCATGTAACATCGAACAATGCTACTGCTTCTACCTTTCTGCTCAACGTGCCGTATTTCACAATTTCGATGTTGTTTTCTGAGTTTTCATTTACTCGTTATCCATGTACAACCGAACGAAATTTGTAACTTCTATTTTAAATCTTAGAAGAAGTTATTGGTGGGAATCACTATTTCAATAACACTCAATTAATTATTTATTATTAACTCGATACGAGAAAAAAAAAGAAAGACACAAAAAAAAAAAAAACGATATCAATATAAAATAGGATTGAACGCTATAAATAAAGTAATTTTTTTCTACACTTCAAAGTCGGAATTATAGGTAAACAATTTGTTACAGAAATAAAATAATATTTGCTTACATTGTTTCAAAAAAAAAAAATTAAAATTAAAATTTTCGAAAATTAGGGGACAACTTTTACATATCAGATTTTTTTCCCCCTCCATTTCATATAATATTCAATTCCCAACCAAATCTACTCAATTTTCAATACATTCTCTCTCAATCCCAATACAACTAATAATAACTAACTATAACTAACCAATCATTCAATCAACCAATCATCATCATACCTATTAATATTCCCCATATATCCTACTACCTTTTTACTAACTCAAATCCAAACCTAATTTCCCAAAACCCTCTCGACAGTAATTCCTATTCACATCTCTCATCACTATTCAAATGCCCTCTCCCTAATTCAGAGCCAAACAAGCTGGTTGCTTCTATGATTTCCCGGCTTATCGAAAGAAGATTTCAAATTTATTATATGTTGTCTAAGTATTGGAGGAAGATAAACATATGTTATACATGTTATACATCTTGTTATTTGATCATGTTGATTAATAGTTTTCTGGCTGTTCCTATATATATGACAACATGTGACGTATTCATTGTTTATCAATAGAGAGGTAAGTTAAGTTACGATTTTACTGTTTACTACATTATTGATTTGCATTTCTATGCTGCTCATGCTTGCAACTTTGATTAGTGCCGCAGTACTATTTCAACCAAGACAATGATAATTAGTTGTTGTGGTTGCATTCATGATTCATGTAGGTACCATCTCATATATATATTAGGATAAGAATTTCAACCGAAAGATTAATAAGATACTAAATGTCAATGTTTAATGTTTAAGAAATCTCGAACTGTAAAATGGGCACATACGAAACCATCCTAATCAGTGTGGTAAAGAAACTTTAGAGCCGGGATGCACCGGGGGTAAACATAATTTTAAGAACCTGCCGACAGACCGTGCTAGAGGCGGGATGTACCAGGAGTAAACATATTAAAGAACCCGCTGACAGACTGTGCAAACTTAAATTATAACTTTGCTAGCCAGAGCCACAATGGACTGGGATAGGACCTGTGTTTGCCAAGTGAGCTCACGAACAAACTACTTAAAGGGAAAGTAATTTGGCTTCAGAAAAGCCCATAGAATATACACAGCTTAAAGAAAAGCTCACTGTTGGGCTTATTAGTATTTCTTACGGAAACTTTAAAGGTTACTCCCTCCTATTTTAATAAATTGTCGTTATAGACAATGCACAACTATTAATGAAAAATTGTTATCTCCTATATAGGTAATCATGAAGCCTATTCATAGTTAATTGAATTTAAAAGCTCCCACATTACCTTACCTATTAATAGTATATACCTATTAATGGCATAGGGGTGCAGGTCTAAACGACAACTAATTTGTAAAGGAGAAAAAATTTCAAACGACAAGTAAATATGATAAGAGGGAGTAACACTTTATTTTTGTTGACTTTTCGATATCCGATTTGACCTCAAGTAAATAATAACTCGTTAAGAAAAAAATAATTTTAAAATTATATTATAAAAGTATACAACTTATATTTGTATAATATAACTTCTAAACTTAATCTTTTTGTAATCAATTATGATTAATTTGAGGTCAAACTGGACATAAAGAAGTCAACAAAAACAGTGTAAACCTTTAAAGTTTCCAGAGGAAATACATTATTATTAGACCTTAAATATCCATGACCACCCACCACCCACCCCACTATCCAATTTCAAATAAAAAATTAATTTCTCTGTTCCGAAGTTGATCCCTGTTAGTCATATACTGGGCAACACTTGCAATTCGCTCCGTGGAGAAGTTGAAAATGGGATCCACATAGCCTTCTTCAGGCTCTTCTTGGTTGACCTGTCTCGTCCGATCATTCATAAATTCTTTGGGATCGGTATAGTTCAGATAAGTGTCTCTTTCATCCTCCACTATCATATTGTGCATGATGATACACGCATGCATAATTGTCCCCATGGCATGTCGATCCCATAGAAAACATGGATGTTTTATAAATGCGAATCGAGCTTGTAGCACTACAAGGAAAATAACATTTAGGATATCCGTCGCTATAGGGGAGCGATCCGTCGCTAAATGCCATTAGCGACGAATTGTCCGTCGCGAAAAGTGGCGTCGCTAAAAATAAAGAGACGTTTAATACTATATGTCGCTATATGGAGCGACGGATAAATGCATCCGTCGCTACATTGTCGTTGACCAAGATAGAGACGGATGATTTTATCCGTATCTATATTTAGCGACGGATAATTTTATCCGTTTCTAAAACTAAGGGACACGTGTCATTCCCCGTGCTAGGGGAATTTGGCGACGGATAAATCAATCCGTCGCTTTTTTTTTTTTGTATCTTTCTGGTTTATATTTAGTTTAAACTAAAAATGTAATTCAACAACTAAAATAGTACGTTCAAAAATATTAAAATGTATGAACATAACCATAAATACTAAAATGTACGTACAGAAATACTAAAATGTACTAAAAACTAATTTGTTCTAAACATTAACATTTCATTCAACAAACTAAACATTTATCTGTCTTCCCAATACTGAATCCACAGGGGCCACTCCTCCTCCGCAATCCATGCCGGCTTCTTCCTCGATGCCTTCATCTTGGCGACCACCTTCCGAAAGGCTTCGGCGCCTTCATGTTCGAAGGCATACCACAGCTCCGACTTGAGCTTGTTGGGGAGGAAGAACTTCTCCTACATTTCAGAAAGCATACAAAATTCAGACTAACATATATATAACACGGTGACTAACATATCACCCAAATAATTGCACATTGTCCTATTTCAACTAACACATGGCGGTGACTAACATATCACCCAAAAAATTGCACATTGTCCTATTTCAACTAACAAACGGTGACTAACATATCACCCAAACAATTGCACATTGTCATATTTCAGCTAACACACGGTGACTAACATATCACCCAAACAATTGCACATTGTCCTATTTCAACTAACACACGGTGACTAACATATCACCCAAGTAATTGCACATTGTCCTATTTCAACCAACACACGGTGACTAACATATCACCCAAGTAATTGAGAACATACCACTTTAAAATTGAAGAAAAAAGAAAGATAACTAGCTAACCTCCAGAGCATTCCAAATTTCCGCTTTCCGCTCCGAAGTGAAAGTATGCCACTGAGCTCCAAGTGGTGGAGGAGCCACTTTCCTTGTGCATTCCTTGCTGATGAACTTTGCAGCATCCCTCGGCATCAACCTGTTGCAATAACATATACAAATTAATCCAACTAAATAGAACATACAACACCAAGAGTAAACAATTAACGGATTTCATGTACTTACACATGCCCAGCCATGGGCCAGACGACGAGCTTGCTATTCACCCGCTCACCCGCCACGTACACCTCCCCCGTGTACCCATCATCCGGCAGGTTTGCAAACGCGTTTATGCCAACGATCATTGTCTGTACGCATAAAATTGAAGTTTGAACCACGATAATTTGTAACAAAAAATAAAGTCTAACTTATGAAATAACTTATCTTAAGGTGAGTATATATATAACTTATCTATGGTGAGTACGTGGATGAATCGAAATCAGAATAAGTTTATCTCCCTTATTGATGCCACATTAAGAAACCATGAGGCTAATATCAAAGTGTTTGTGCTGGAGGCACATTGCTTAGTTGAAGATAATACTTAAGTCCTAATGGATGAGTGGATACGTTGTGTTTTGGATAAGAAGGTTAAGGGTTTGAACATTTCAGGCAAGGTTCAAAACCACAACCTTCTTATCCAAAACACAACGTATCCAATGATCATCCATTAGTACATATGTATTATCTTCAACAAAGCAATGTGCCTCACACAAACACTTTGATCTTATGAATATATGGTTTACATGATTACCGAATTACAAACACATTGGCCCTCAGACACACCGACACTAGCTAGTAATGGAAGTGATGGTGTAACTGAAGGCCAATGTGTTTGTATTTTTTTATGCATGTAAACCAGAGTTAACTAACAAAGAAGTTGGTTTACATGATTACCGCAATACAAACTGTCCTTGCTTTTCAAGACTCCTCATACACTTGATTGTTAACTTATTGTCACTTAATAAGTATAGAATAAGTTGTCACTTAACAAGTATAGAAGGGGACTCGTAAAGCAAGGAAAGTTTGTAATGTTTACTCTATGGAAACCAGGAAATAAATCCATTTATTAGTAGGCCACGCGATGAGAATGACTGAAATAGGCCGGCAAGTAACAACGGCATTAGAAATGTTGTTGTTACGGTGCCTGATTACTACAATCATTCACAACACAAGGACGTCTTTAATCAAACTCTTATGCGTGTTCAGTCAAAGACAATCAGTTCGATTAAATGTCGGGGAGACTTTTCTATGGGAACTAATCAGTGTAACGCCCACTGATCCATAGTAAGCATGTACTATTAGTTACGGCCCAAGAAAAGTCTTACCAACACACATAAACCAATTATAATAGCACCATCACACTCCATAGCTTATATAACATATTAATCAAATTAACTTAATCCAACTTAATTAAAAAATACAACCTTTTCAACTTAGAATTTATTAGTGTTCAGACATTTCAAGGGACAATGTCGCACGTATCTACTTGAGTACCTATTACTTTGAATGGAGTCGTTCAAAATATGTAATAAGGACTTCAAGGAGATACATGCGCCATTGTCACATTTTCATATCTACTATATATGAAGCGACAAATTATTTGAGATTCCACAATGAGCCATGTGTCACTTCCTCATTGGTTAAAAATACTCAAATCCTATATTCTGATTGGTTAAAAATCATTATGACATATCAACTTCTCTATTTGTGATTGGTCAAAATTAAATTCAACCCAACTAATCAAGTGTATTTGAAGTAGAATATAACTCTCACCTCTCTTTCTCTCTTCTTCTTCCTTAAAATCGATTCTTCATTTTCTAAGTTTAGTATTTTTTTTTTTAGAATCCTAAAATTAGTATAAATTTGAAGTACTATAATAAGTAAATAATATTATGGAAGAAACATAGTGGAATGATTTAAATATAGTACGGTACTACTAATATTTATTTTTAAGATGAATATATATACTTGCATGTGCCACTAGGTATTATCAAAATTTTCATTTTTTATTCCATCTAACTACTTAAAGAATTTTTAATTGCATCACATGCATCTTTTAGTAATGTTATTGGATTCTTAATAATCCGTTTGTCCTAATGGAATGGATAGTATAATTGTAGTTTTTCCACCATTTTTAATAATTGCGTTATTAAAAAAGTGAATAAAGAAGAAAAAGTAAAACACTAAATGGGACAAAAAAAAACGTAAAAGATGGAATGGAACAGGAAATTAAAAGAAGGTACATAAATTGGGATGGGACTGACAAAAAAAAATTAGAAAAGTAATAAATTAGTAGGATAGAGGTAATAATTTAATACTATACCTCCATCTTTAATTATAAGTAGTTTTAACATTTTGAATTCTTCCTAAAATATAAGTAGTTTTAGTTTTGTTTATACGGCTTTTTTACGGTCAGGCAGGCTTTCGCCTTGCCTGACAACAGGCACCCAATGAAAAGGTGACACGTCATTCGTCTTCGCCAACCCTTCGCCAAGAAGTTTAAATAATTATTTTATTAATTTTTTCAGTTAAATATAAATTTACTTAAATAACCTTGAATTAAATTAATAAATAAAATTATTAAAATATTTACATATATTATTATTATTTTAATTTTCGTCGGGCCCATATGTGGGCTTATGCCGGAGCGGGCCGGGCCCGATCATTGACCGGCGACCGTAATCCGGCCTTACCGGCCCGGCCCGGATCCATATCCAATATGGGAGTCTATTTAAAAAATTAGTAAATTTAAATGTTGCTGGCGGGACTCGAACCCAAGCCATAACAATTGAAATCAGCTTACTTAACCAACAGGAGAAAGTTCCAATTTGGTTTAATTGATGATGTTTTAAATATAAGTAATATATTTTGTATAATG
The DNA here is from genome assembly GCA_028274465.1 of Plantago ovata. Lineage (NCBI taxonomy): Eukaryota > Viridiplantae > Streptophyta > Magnoliopsida > Lamiales > Plantaginaceae > Plantago > Plantago ovata. The sequence goes on along the minus strand of CM051455.1, from coordinate 79,084,327 downwards.
AAAACATTTTAATTGTGAATTTGCATTTCAGTGTATATTATTAATCTTAAACTACAATAAACTTCTCGTTGTATTTGAATTGTTTTTTTTACTCTGATATATCGACCAACGAAATTAATTCATTATTCTAACCTAGATAATGATCATCCTTACCCTACGACTCACATGATGACTAGTTTGTAAATGTGTTGTCTAGTTGAAATATTATTTATAAATTTTTGTAAATAATAAATAAATTGTTAGTAAGAACGGATAGAACAACATATATGGCTTGTTACAATGAGGCTAGCTATTAAGTTGCTTCTATATTTGTGATATTGTTGAGACAATGTAAGTTGATATCTATGAGTTTGAACATTATCTCGCATCTCAGTGATTGTCATAATTTGTTAGTTTGTTGTGGAGTATCCATTTAGAGCTCAAACTATGTCCTTTCTCGATCCCCGAAAGATACTTTGGAGTCGTAAGTCTATGAGATGAGCTTTTGTTTAATTTGTCTTTTAGAATTTGTTGTGAACTTATTAGAAGTGGACTTTATTAGGACTTGCTAAAGAGATATGAGATACCCATCGATTGTGTGGTCTTCAGTTGAATTAATTGGTTTTATTTGGACCGACTTAAGAGAGTTGATATACCCATCGTGTGTTGGCTTGAATCGACTCTGTTGGGTTGTAGCGTGTGTAGATTTTAATATTCAGTTAGGTGTAGAGAGTTGAATAACTCCTCAAGCGCGTGGAAATAAAATTAATATTTAATTTATGTTTTATTCGCATTTTGACATTTTCATGTTATTCTTGATTAATTCGATTCGGGTAGGGTCGTTACATATCAATGTCATAAATCATTTATCCGTCACATTAATTTATAAACGAATGTATTTCGATATATACTAATTCCGAACGTGAACTTTTATGACTCGATCAAGTGATAACGTACTATTACTTTCTCGAATGATCTATATATTATATAATGCAAACCACACGCTAGTCTCTAATGCAACATTATTAAAACTCCACACCTCAATTGCCATCAACCAGTGGCATGTTTTAAGACTTATAAGATCTAAAATTCACTTAATGATTACTTTCAGTCCATGTAGTGGGAACATATGTGTATATGTGTGTGTATGTCAACGAAAAAAACCATAATAACATTCGCGAGGAATAGAAAACCACCTGTGATGTAGGGTACTTTGATGATACGGTCTTTTTACTCACGAATAATCAAATAAGTCTATAATATGGTTTAATGTATATGCTAATAACTTATCAATTGTATCTCAATTTTTATTAGAAGATCTACGATTGCATTCAGACACTATTTTGAATTTAATTTGTGGTGTTCTAATTTGTGGACCTGGACGTTCTCTACGATGACCAGCAGAAGAACATTCCCACACCTGGTTCATTACCCGCGTCTTGTCTTTATTGTAACCTTTATGGGCTTTCCGGACATTAAATCCTTTCCGTGCACCGTAGCTACGATAAAATATGTCAGCATCATCAATGGTTCTAAAAGCCAGTCCTCTTATTGTGTCCTCATCGAGAGGAAGAGCACCATCACCAAACATCTGAACATCATCATTTTCTGAATCTTCATCTGAATTCAGATGCTCGTCAACATGTACATCATCAGCTTCTGAGTTCTTCTCGCCCATCATTCAGTCTGCAAGTAATCACATAAATTTAAGGGTTCAAAATACTTCACTTTCATAATAACCAGATAAAGAACGATAGTCTTTACACCCATATAGTTCTTTTCCTAACAAACATAAGCTAATTTGATCGTCATATTTGAACATATGAGAATCCATTAATAACAACCAAATTACATAAGAGAAGCTGGGAAGGCTGAATTTTGAAATTCTGGATAGCTGACGCTTTTAGATAGTTCATATTGATATTCATTAATATTACAGAATGAATATGAACCAAACTCAATTTAAGTAACCATCATCAGTTCATATTTATATTCATTAAGTTTGGTTCATATCCTTTTCAGATGTAGATAACAATATTGAAAAAAAAAAAGAGATAATAGTAATAAATTGAGTTTTAAGCTGATGATTGAGTCCAAAGAATAATACTGTAGTTTGAATTAGGTGACCAACAATACAAAAAGTTTAACCAATGAGTAGATGTTGGGCTATAGTATCTCTCAGTAAATTTATAACAAGCTGATGATGGTCCAACTAGAAAACTTGTGTGGCTGGCTGGCCAGGAATCTGGATGCGTAGCTTATTATAGTATGACCTAACAATGACAGGGTAAATTAAGATATGCATGGTCCATATATTTTTTGCTGAATATATAAAATTTGTCCTTTTCTTATAAAAATATATGGGTCTATTAGATCATAAGAGAGTCAGTAGTTGTTACATCTATATATGTCACAAGCTAATATTTGTGGCCAGTTAATTTAACTGTGTTGAATATAATACCGTTATTTAACTGCATGCATTTGTTATTTTACTCCCAGAATAAAAGAGAGCAACAAGCAGAATAATACTTAGTATAATATTATTGGGCTTACTAACACAAGGAGGGATTAAAGAAAGCACAAGAGAGAAATATGATAGCTGCTGCTTGTTGGAGGGCACTAGTCACAGTTTACAGTAATCTAATACTAATAATAGTACTAGTTGTAGTTTCAGAACAAGAACTAGTCTGTTTTGCTGCAGAGCTGCTGCTGATCAGGCCGATTCATCATCGACATATGAACAAATTCGTTTGAGCAAGAAGAAAGTTATCGTAGTTGGGTCCGGTTGGGCTGGACTTGGTGCTGCTCATCACCTATCCAAACAAGTACTACTACTACTACTATACTGCTGCTGTTGCTGCTGTATAGTATTTGGTTAATTCTCCTCCATATACATACATAACTAGCTAGCTATTACTTAGCTAATTCAAGTTGTGATATTGAGTTTTTGTGTGTGGACTGTGGAGTTCTGTTTCAGGGATTTGATGTAACAGTTCTTGAAGGTGGTTATGAACTTGGTCCCAAAACTAAGTCTCTAGTTACTCCTGATGATGCTGCTATTCGTGGTATGTAATCGATTAGTTACATGATTATTGAGCTGAATTAAGCAGCATATATATGCATATGGCCTAATACACTCAAAATCTTATAAAATATACTATGATGACTAGGTTTCTTGTATCCGTACCGGAATATATTTAATCTGGTGGATGAGCTTGGAATCAAGCCCTTCACAAGCTGGACTAAATCTGCACAATACTCACAAGATGGCCAACTTTGGATCAGGATTATTAATAGCTCAAACATGGCAAGCGCATATTGTGGGCTATGTGAAATAACGTGAACATCCATATAAAGGCAGACAACCTATACTATTTAATTATATGGAAACAAATACTAAATACATATCTTTCAAGTAAATAAAAAAAAAGAAGAAGAAGCAAAAACTAATGACAAAGTACTGATGACTGACGTTACTCAAGTGTTGAAGCTACTAAAGCTTACAAACATAATAGAATAGAGCTCTTAAGTTGTGCTGTGTTCCTACTACATTGTTATTTTTCCCAGAAAAAGCTTGTCTGAGTTTGTTGATTGTTATACTATCATCTCAACAATTCAAACACAAGTGGTGCTGTGTTTACAGACGCTTGGTAATTTATTTTATTCTTCATTCTTCACGTTGCCACACTTAAGAAAAGGAATGACAGCATTAACATGTTGCAGATACACAAAAACTAGTCCCAGCAGTTATCGTCATAGAACGAAAAGGGATAACACAAAGAAGTACTGTATAGCTATTGAAAGGCCAAATTGGTTCTTATTATAGCAATAGTCATAATCACTATGCCCAAATCACATTAGAATTTTTGGGAATTCACAAGTACTTTAACGAATTGCAATTGGTAACGAAATTCGGCAACGTGTAAATACAAAGATATAGATAACAGGTATAGAAACGGTGCAGTTCGTAACGGAAATAGTAAAGGAAACATACTAACCGGCGGCGCTGGTACAAGTTGAAGACGGCCGGCTTGGTCACGGCGGAGATGAAGCTGAGACGGCGACGGATTCTCTGAGCCGGCGACCGATTCTGAAAACGCGACGGATACTGAGACGGCGTGCCGGCGATGGAATCTGATACGGCGTGGCGGCACGGCGACTTATAAGGTAGGAGTGAGAGACGGCGCGGCGACGGTGATGTGAGAGTGAGAGAGACGGCCAAGCTGTTTATATTTGAGAGTGAGAGAGATACGTGAAATTGTTGAATTAATTTGCAAAAGGTTGAGTATTGATTTTTTATCTATATAAACAAACTAATTGCAGTTGATAAATGAAGTAGTTGGTAGCCGTGTGGTTTGGGATTGAGCTATTTAGCTAAAAGGTCTCAGGTTCAAATCTCATCTATCAATTTTTGGGGTAACTATAATTAAATATTTTCAAATTTATTAATAGATAATTTAATATAAAAAAACGAAAATATAAAAATTATTTATTAAAATTTTCATTTTTTGAAGGGTAAAAATGACATTTTATAAAATATTAATATTTTTATTCTAATTTATTTATTAAAATATTAATAAGGCGACAAGGCGAAGGATAGGGCGAAAGGCGATCGCCAAATTTTTTTTGGCGAATGGTTGTGAACCATTAGATCAAATATCTAATGGTTGAGATCAATTTGCCTGATATCAGGCAGGGCGAAACCTGCCTGACCCTAGAAGAGTCGTCCTTGTTTATATTATTTTACTCTTTACCATATACTTTATCCTCACTTTTAGTAGTATAAATTAAAAGTGCGTCTATTACATTTTCTCTCTATCTCTTTCTTATTAACATAAGAAAAGTTACATATTTTATAACATTAATAAGTAAAAGGATAAAATAATGAAAATCAACCATTTACTTAATATGTGTGAAAACACCTAAAAACTACTTACAATTAAAGATGGAGGGAGTAATATATATAGATAGAGATAAGGGTATAAGTTTTACAAATTCATTTATAGCTACTTATAAATGAGTATTAACGGGTGGGTAAAGATAGAATAGATAAACTGAGTAAGAGAAAAATTTACCAATTTAATTAAACTACAACAAAATTGGTAAATTGCATTTTATTTCAATTTTAGTGCATATTTGGACAAAAAAAAAAAAAAAAAGAGACAAAATTGATCTTTTGGGTGGTTATGTAATATATAACTGGATATTATTTTATTATGTATATGCAATTATGGGATTAAGGGAGTGAAATTTTTTACGAGATTTTTTATTAATAATGTAAACAAAAGATTGTACTTGGTAAAATGATTCCCTTACAATATTGATCACAATTATTCATAGTACTAAATGTATATGACGGGTCTATTTCTAATAATTTAGAACACTAACTGTGTTTCACGTGTGTATTACAAAATAGTTTTGAACATTAAATGCGTTCGACGGGTAGAACACTAATTGCGTTCGGCTGGTCTATTCGATCACTCCATCTGATTTGTTTTGATGGATCAGTACGATATCATGTGTGTTTGGCGAGTCTATTTACAATAGTTTAATAACACTATTTATTGTGTTCCACATGTGTCATATTACGAATTAGTTTACAACACTAACTATGTTCTACGGGTATACTTTGGAACACTAATTGCATTTAACATGTCTATGCACTGCATATGCTTATTTCTTGATGGATCGGTATAATAGCATGTATGTAAAGTTATATCAGATACTGTTATGTGCTAACTACTAATGTTACGAACTGTTTGGTACTCATTTTGGAGTAGCTAATTTAAGGAGGGAATTGAGAGAATAATAGTAACTTTTTAGAGATGGTAAAATGTAGGTTAATTTGAGATATATTTTACTATTTGACAAAGTTCTAAGTTAGCTACAAAGCTGAAGTCTAATTTAGAGGAGGCAGTAGCCTCTCTAAAATGAGTGCCAAACAGTTAGTTTTCACTCTCACTACGCTCATCCGGTCTATTTCTCAATAGTTTAAAGCACTAATTGCATTCCACGAATGTATTAGACAATAGGTTAAAACACTATGTTCGATAGGTCTATTACGTAATACTTTAGAGTACTAATTGAGTTTGACCGGTCTATGCATTTCATGCACCTACTTATGGTTTGTTGAATTAGTACAATATTATGAGTGTAAAACTGCATCAGGTGTTGTAAAACTCTAACAAGTGTTAACTGCTAACTTAGTTTCCACATTACATTGAAATTTGAAATAGTGTCAAATTCAAAGTCCTCAGTTTCCACTCCCACCCTAATTGATTTTCCAACTCGAATAAATAATGTTAATAAGTTTACTTTCAATGAATTGGTATATTCATTTTATATAACTTTTTTAACGTATGAATTATAATCATTTATTGAACTTTTGGGTGGGTATGTAATATACAACTGGGTATTGTTTTATCAGAAAATTACATAAACCAACCACTTGAGGGTACCTAATTACTAAAAAAGCTAGTTTAAATAACTAGTTACAAATAAGGCCATTCTAATTTATTTGGCCCTAATTTTCGCTCATTCTTTCCAATTGTACCCCTGCCCCTTTCTTCCTCTGCAAGCCCGCAAATAAACACGTATTCAATCTCTCTCAGCTCGAAATCAAATTTCGTTCCATTTTCGTACGGATTTTTTCCTTTTTTTCGTTTGAAATCGTGAATCGACTGCGTTATTCGTGTTGTTTGCTATGGATTTGTTGATTTCGTTGAAATCGAACGGGGTGTGTTATGCGTGGGTGGTGAGGGGTGAAATTTCGTTTTCTGAATTGCTTGATGTTGCGGTGTCTAAGCTTAATCTGAAGGATTTGGATTCGTCTCAGTTCCAGTATTGGATCGGTGAGAATCGATATATTGTTTTCAGTGATGACGATTTGAAAGCTATGATTATGCTCTGTTCTGCCAATGGCATGAGATTTGTCAATATGGATGTTTTGGTTGGGTTGTCTGATGATTGCGTTGAAAAACCTGTGAAACGAGCTAGACTGAGCATTGATTGTGAGGACAGTAAATTGGGTGAAACTAGTTGTGGTGTGGCTGAAACTAGGGCTGAAACTAGTGGTAGTAGGCCTAGTATTGGGTCTGAAACTAGGCTTGAAACTAGGGGTTCATGTTCTACGGTTGGTAAGGTTGTTTGTGCAGGTTCTAGCAGGTTTGCTTCTCAGGTGATTGTGGCTGAAACTAGTGAGGATCCACTAGTTTCAGGTCATGCTGCGCTGGTTTCATCTGATGTTCCTTTTAATAATAATGTCAATGAGGTTGCTATTTATGGAGGTGTGCCACAGGCTAGGGAGAATGTGTTGTTGTCTCAAGGGTGGCATAGGGAAATTAGGGAGGTTGGGCAGTCGTTTCCTGGAGGTGTGAAGGCGTTTAGGATTGCTCTTGCTAAGTTTTCGATTGCACTTGGTTTCAGGCTTAAGATTGTGAAGAATAATCCGCAGAAACTTAGAGCTATTTGTAGCAAACATGCTGTTGATGGGTGTCAATGGATGGTTTGCGGATTGCTTTATATTGCTAATGGCTGGTTTTACATTAAGGATTTGGTGAATGAACATACATGTGTGCTTTCGCCTCTTCTCGATAAAGGTGATCTGTTAGCTACTACACTTATGGCGGATTTGATCAGGGATTCAATGACTATCACCTCTGATACTGGTGGCAATGAGATAAAGAAATTCTTCTGGGATTTATACAAGATAGAGGTTTCGTATAGCAAGGCTTATAGGGCATTGGAGAAAGTTCGAACTGATGTTTTTGGGGACTACCATCTGTCATTCAATGAGCTTGAGTGGTACTTGGAGGCTCTGAAGCGCACGAATCCTGGTACTTATGTTGCTCTCGATGTGAGTGAGTCCGATAACCGTTTCAAGAGGTTGTTCATATGCTTTGCTGGCTGTATGGAGGGATTCGAGCACTGCCGTCCTATTCTCTTTCTTGATGGTGCTCATCTGAGGTCTAGATTTAAAGGGTGTTTGTTAGCTGCTACCGGGAAAGACGCTAATGATGGTATGCCTTTCTTTTTATTCTCTTTTGCGCTCTGAAACTAGCTTTTTGTGTGAGCTGAAACTAGCACTTTACTAGCATTTTGGTCTTGAAACTAGCATTTTGGTCTTTGAAACTAGCATTCTGGTATTGAAACTAGCATTTTGGTATCTGAAACTAGCTTTGAAACTAGCATTCTGGTCTTGAAACTAGCATTTTGGTATCTGAATCTAGCTTTGATGTCCCTGAAACTAGTATTGTGTGACCTGAAACTAGCATTAATATCCCTGAAACCAGTTTATTTTTGTGTTTTTTATCAGGTATATTCCCGTTTGCCTTTGCAATTGTCGATGCAGAAAACAATGAAAACTGGTTGTGGTTTTTGGAGAACCTGAATCAGGTTTTGAGAGAGAATAGGGTGATTGCGATGATATCTGACCGTGCACCCGGGCTAATCCAGGGTATCCCAGCCGTTTTTGGTGAGAGAGCTCACCACTTTTACTGTCTTGAGCACCTGAAGAGAAATTTGAGAGATTCTTTTGGGAAGTGTCGCATAGAGCGTAGTTTGAGGGAGACATTTGTGTTCCGCCTGAGCGAGTGTGCTTATGCTGTGAGTGATGATCTGTTGCAAGAGAAGCTGGATATGTGGCGTGAGGAAGGGTCACATACTCTTGTTAGTTTCATTGATAGCGTCCCACTTGATCATTGGACAAATGCATTATCTCCTCCGATTCGCTATGGCGAGATGTTTTCGAATGTAGCTGAGTCTTTCAATTCGTGGATCGATGCAGGCCGTGGTCTCCCTGTGAAGCATCTGATTGAATTTATACGTGAGAAGGTCATGGTTCTTTTTGAGAAGAGGAGGAATCAGTCTCTAAACTGGAATGGTGTTCTATGTCCCGAAAGGGATAAGAAGTTCAGGGATATGGTGAGTGAGAGTCAGCACTGGTTGACTGTGACATCGAATGTTAATGTTGTGAGTGTGTATTCTAATCCCAGCGTCACAGTCGATCTGGATGAACGTACTTGCTCTTGCAGGTTTGTATTTCTTATTCATTTTCTGGAATGAAACTAGCTCTGAAACTAGGTTTTTTTTTGTTGAATGAGGTCCTGAAACTAGCATTTTAGCAGCTGAAACTAGCTTAATGATGCCCCCCTGAAACTAGTGTTTTATTGTGTTGAATTTAGTGTCTGAAACTAATGTTTTTCTTGATGTAGGTGGTGGACAGTTAATGGTTTCCCTTGTGCACATGCTGTTGCTGCGATGAAGAGGTCGAGGATCAGGATGGATGATTTCATTGACACGTATTTCCATGTTACTTCATACAGGACATCGTATTCCTTCCCCATCTTCCCTGTGCCGTCCATTTTGAAGCACCAGATATGCATGGAGGTTCCACCAAAAGGTATCAATCCATCGATTACCAAGAGGCCTCGTGGGCGCCCGAAGAGTAAACGTATCAGGTCTAGGGGTGAAGTGGTGCAGACGAAGCGATGTGGACGTTGTGGTCGTAGTGGGCACAATAGGAAGACATGCACTGCTCCTATTTCTTGAAGGAGTTCTGTTTCCTGTCTTGTTGTTCTTCGTTATGAAACTAGAGATTTTTCGACTCTTTTTTGGTTATGTGTTTTGATGATTTTTTATTATTCTGTTTTTATCGGATCGTATCTTTATGAGACAATTACTTTCATTCATTATTTTTTGTGTTTTGACCTGTGTTATGTTATACAATCCTGAAACTAGGGTCTTATGATCCTCTGAAACTAGCATTTTTTAGTTGTGAAACTAGCTCATTTTGGGGGTGAAGGGGTTCATGTCACTTGCAGCTATTTGAAACTAGCTGAAACTAGCTTTTTTAGGTGTGAAACTAGCATTATGAGGAGCTAAAACTAGCTCATTTCGGGGTGAAGGGTTCATGTCACTTGCAGCTATCTGAAACTAGCTGAAACTAGCTGTGAAACTAGCATTATTGAGCATCTGAAACTTGCAATACAATTAGAGAAACTAGTTCATATTACTTTCACACACATACTAGAAATTAACGTGATACCCTACGAACTAATAATTGTTTATACGTGATTCAACATACTACACAGCTACGACACTGATTAAGCTAACTAAACACCCCATAGCAGCACTTTTTTACCGTGCCTCTTCATCCAATGTCTCCTGGCTGAGATCGTACCTTTGTCCTTCACAGAGGAACGTCCTGATGATTTGTGCTCTGTACCGACAACATTCTTCGAACGAGAAGATATTATCTTCAGAACCCGTTGATTTTATGCTCCAAACCTCATTGCCATTCACTCTGGCGTCGATGATCTTGAGGATCATTATACCGCATTCGACTCCTACTTGTTGTGGGCAATCATCATGGTCCTCGGATGTGAATGAAACACCTCTGAATCTCTCGTAGTAGCTGTCAGCATCTTCATCACCAACCGGATTGTCCATTCTTGTCTTTATGATTCTCTCGACAAAGTTGCGCTGTGGAAAATTGTAAATGTAAGGAAAGGGCTTTTTAGATTTCAGAAATGATCATGAAACTTGCTTTTATGTGGCCTGAAACTAGCATATTATCAGTTGAAACTAGCAAAATATTGCAATGAAACTAGCCTTAATTACCAAACAGTCATATAGAATATAAAAATACACACACATACCACTTTTTCACTTGCTACGTAGTATTCGTCAGAGTTGTCTGCTTTGTGCCTGAGAGTGTTGTAAAGGCGGAACTGTGATGTTGTTGTGTCCAACTCAAGTAGCACCCAGTGGCCTTTAATGATCAGCGGGAAGAATAGCACCTCTTCAACTGTGAGTGTTTTGAGTTTTGTTATTACGCCATTGAGCACACTCTCTTCCTCTGCTGGGGTCATTTCGTAGCTGAGCATTTCCTGCAATACATTTTTGTTTCTTCTTTTAATTAGGTGTCATTCTTTTTTTGTTAATGCAATGTTTAGTTCGTGGACTTACATAAAGCAGTGAGTCGAAAAAACCAAACTTGTTCTCCTTTGCCTTTTCATTCGCTTGATCCACCAGACGATTCCCCCATAGATCTACTGTCTGCATTTAAAACGAAGTCGTTATTTTTCAAATGAAACTAGCATTTTATACCCTATAAACTCATGAAACTAGCATATATTGGCATGAAACTAGCACACCGTGCCATGAAACTAGCATTTTTCACCATACAATATCATGAAACTAGGAGACAACCTCATGAAACTAGCTTTTCATATCACACAATGTCCTGAAACTAGCATTTTATACCCTATAAACTCCTGAAACTAGCATATATTGGCATGAAACTAGCATACCGTGCCATGAAACTAGCATTTTTCACCATACAATATCATGAAACTAGGAGACAACCTCATGAAACTAGCTTTTCATATCACACAATGTCCTGAAACTAGCATTTTATACACTATAAACTCCTGAAACTAGCATATATTGGCATTAAACTAGCATACCGTGCCATGAAACTAACATTTTTCACCATACAATGTCCTGAAACTAGCATTTTAACTCTCACAATGGCCTGAAACTAGCATACAATGAACAGTTTTTCCCTTACCACACTGCTTATGCAGTCTTCTCTGATCAGGTATGCTACTTCCTTCATCGTCATCCTCTCTGTTCCTTTCTTGTATATCCAACAACTATTTTTTCGGAAACAAGAAAGTATTATCAGATCACATAGACACAGTAATTAACATAAGTGATATTTTTTAAATGATTTTAATTGATGAGCATGCTGACCTCTTTTCGTTGTAGCTGTTTATCTTGACCAACCTATCTCTGTCATTCTGGTCGAGGTACTTTGTTGTCCTGTACTTGTTGTCGAAGGTGAGTCCTTCAACCTTACTGCTTGACTTGTGGTATTGTGTTGCCATTCCTGAGATGCTCTTGCCGGGGTTATTGATTTGTTCCCCAGTCAACTCAACCGAGCTCTGCGACGCCGAAACTAGCATGTCCTGACTCAATTGTTCCTGTGAAGATAGAACAATTGCATCCGACATCTTCAAATCTTGCACGAACTGATCCTGAGAAGAGGCGACCATTGTTGTGTCATGTGATGTCTTCATCTTCTTTTTATTGTCATTGTAGACAAACTGATCGTCCCTCTTCACCGGCTGTCGATCTTTTTGCTTTATTCTCTGCACGTACGATGCTGGTTTCGATGTAGTGACAGGAATTGCTGCTATTGGTGTGGTGCTGTCATCTACATCGTCATCAACATCGTCGTGTTGCTGTTGTTGTGCCCTTCCTCCTCTCCTTCCTCTTCCCCTTCCTGTCCTTGCTCTCCCTCGCCCCCTGCCCTTTTCTTGTGTGTCTCTGTTGGTATCATGCACCATTTTCTCGTACTCACTCGCCTTCATCTCTAGCGACAGGTTTTCATTGCGCAAATCAGCTGCGACTTCCTCCACTTCAACCATTTTTTGATGCATCTGTGCATTTGTTTCTTCCAGGGTTTCTATCTTTCGTCCCATCTCTTGCACACTATTCTTGAGATCGAGATTTTCAGCCAATGTCTCATTCAGTTTGGCTTGAAGGGTATTGGTCGAGCTGTGTGCTTGCTGGATACGGTTATCTTTCATTGTCACACCAGCTTTCAGACTGCTGATCTCTTTATTTGCTTCTTCGAGCTTAGCTTTCAGCTTCTTGTTTTCAGCATCGGTTCTCGACACTAGGGTCAACAATCTCTCCCTGTCACTGTTGGATGAATTTAGCTCGGCTTGCACCGTTGCTCTTTCTCTGTTTGCTTGTTCAAACGATGCTTTCATCGTAGTATACATACTCATCGCTTTTTCTGTTTGTCTTATTTGCTCCACATACTTTCCTTTGTAGTCCTCCTCCTCCTCGTCATCTTCCTCCTCGTCATCCTCCTCCTCGTCATCCTCCTCCTCTCTCGAAGTGTCTGAAACTAGCAGAGATTAGCATGAAATTAGCTTTTTTCATATCATACATTCTGAAACTAGCATTTTACACCGTACAATATCCTGAAACTAGCATAAAGTGTCATGAAACTAGCTTTTCATATCACACAATGTCCTGAAACTAGCATTTTATACACTGTAAACTCCTGAAACTAGCATATATTGGCATGAAACTAGCATTATAACTCACATAATGTACTGAAACTAGCATATAATGGATTGAAACTAGCATTTTACACCGTACAATATCCTGAAACTAGCATAAAGTTTCCTGAAACTAGCATAAAGTGTCATGAAACTAGCTTTTCATATCACACAATGTCCTGAAACTAGCATTTTATACACTGTAAACTCCTGAAACTAGCATATATTGGCATGAAACTAGCATTATAACTCACATAATGTACTGAAACTAGCATATAATGGATTGAAACTAGCATTTTACACCGTACAATATCCTGAAACTAGCATAAAGTTTCATGAAACAAGCATAAAGTGTCATGAAACTAGCTTTTCATATCACACAATGTCCTGAAACTAGCATTTTATACACTGTAAACTCCTGAAACTAGCATATATTGGCATGAAACTAGCATTATAACTCACATAATGTACTGAAACTAGCATATAATGGATTGAAACTAGCATTTTATTGCATATAATATACTGAAACCAACATAAACTAGCATTATAAGTCCCACATACCATCATTCTGCCCCTCTTGTTGATCCTGGCTGTCTTGCGGATCGAGATTACCTTCTTCCCTCATGCTGGCTATCACAGAAGTAGTGCTGTCGAAGAAATCGCCTAATGCAAACGATGGTCCAGGAGTCAAATTTATTGGTTGTGCATTCATTGGCGGCTCTTCTTGCTGCTTGCTGATCTCTTGCTCAGCCACAGTCGCTAGTCGGTCGATACCACTAGTTCCAGCTGGCTCTTCTTGCCTGCTCTCTTGCTCAGCCTGTGTTTCTTCTTGTTGATGGACCTGTTGTTGCTCAGCCTGTGCTCCTTCAATTCCGAGCAATTGTCTTTCCATTTCTGTCATTGGTTCCTCATCTTTTAACTGAAACGAAGAGCAAAAAAGAGGCTGAAACTAACATCTTGATATTTAATTTCGAATCCAAATCCAAACATACAATACGTTTTCCTGAAACTAGAACACATACCAGATTGTCCTCAATTTCATCCATAGTTTTCCCTACGATTGCACTGTACAAATGCCTGAGATCCCATTTCAGGCATCTTGGGAAAGCATTTTCTGCTGCTTCCTCTACGAGATGGGTGTTTTCGCATATGAGGTACTGCATCAAACGAAGCAAGACATTTTATTAAAAAATGGACCGAAACTAGGATGTTTTTGTATCAGATAATGCCCTGAAACTAGTGAAATTAGCATAAATACACTTACCATCAGCATTTGCAGACATCCGGCGTGTGTTGTGCTTTGAGGATCGAGAGAATCGTTGAAGTGCTCGAGTATCCTTTGTGACCAGTTGTACTTCCTCTCGGTCAAGTCACTGGCGTAGTCGATGTACTTCCAAGGCAAGTTATTGCCCTTGTTTACCATGAGTCCTTCACAGAGGAGGTACAAGACCACGTTTATTGCGAAATCACCCTTGTTCATCCGTTGCCTCTGTCTTACTTGATTGTTCAACCTTGCCTCTATCGTTGCTTTTGTCAGTTTGAAGTTACTCCTTGAATTCTTTTCGGGGTAGTTTCTGTTGACGAACTCGGTGTTCTCAACTAGCATGCCCCGCTGCATTTTTATTTTCACTGTCCCATCTATTGGACCGAAGAAGAGCCTCACTTTTTCCTCTGTTAATCTCACTCTTCTCGTACCAATAAGCAGTGTGCTGGTGTTCTTGTCATAACTGGGAATCACCCGCCTCAGGGCATCATAGTTCTTGAAGAAGTAGTTCGTCTGGACCTTTTTGTCAATGAACTTCTTCAACAGCACCCTGAATGGGGTTCTCATTAGTTGCTCTTCATTCTGTTTTAGGGGCAGTTGTGCGAGAAATTGAGCTGTCAATCGCAGATCCCCTCGATTGAATATAGTTGGCACTGATGGCCCTGAAACCAAGCAGAAGAACTTAAGATAATGCAATGAAACTAGCAGATATCAAATGAGCACGCAATCCGAAACTAGTCGAAATCAAAGGACAAATACCGAAACTAGCCGAAATCAAAGTAACAAACAATTGAAACTAGCATAAACTAGCAGAAAACAACTGAAACTAGCAGCAACCATCTTCTCATGCACTGAAACTAGCAGAAAACAACAGAAACTAGCAGAAAACAACTGAAACTAGCAACAACCATCTTCCTATTGCACTGAAACTAGGAGAAATCCAACAGAAACTAGCAGAAAACAACTGAAACTAGCAACAACCATCTTCTCATGCACTGAAACTAGCAAAAACAACAGAAACTAGCAGAAAACAACTGAAACTAGCAACAACCATCTTCCTATTGCACTGAAACTAGGAGAAATCCAACAGAAACTAGCAGAAAACAACTGAAACTAGCAGCAACCATCTTCTCATGCACTGAAACTAGCAGAAAACAACAGAAACTAGCAGAAAACAACTGAAACTAGCAACAACCATCTTCCTATTGCACTGAAACTAGGAGAAATCCAACAGAAACTAGCAGAAAACAACTGAAACTAGCAACAACCATCTTCTCATGCACTGAAACTAGCAAAAAACAACAGAAACTAGCAGAAAACAACTGAAACTAGCAACAACCATCTTCCTATTGCACTGAAACTAGGAGAAATCCAACAGAAACTAGCAGAAAACAACTGAAACTAGCAGCAACCATCTTCTCATGCACTGAAACTAGCAGAAAACAACAGAAACTAGCAGAAAACAACTGAAACTAGCAACAACCATCTTCCTATTGCACTGAAACTAGGAGAAATCCAACAGAAACTAGCAGAAAACAACTGAAACTAGCAACAACCAACTGAAACTATGTTTACCCACTGAAACTAGCCAACATTCATGTTGATCGGCGTTTGGAAGTGACAAAATCGTGAAAAAAATCACTCAGAAACTAGGGTTTCGTACCTTTGTCATCTTTACCGCTTGTTGTTGCCAATTGGTTGTTCGATTCTGCCATTTTCGTGTTGGGTTGTTGATTTTAGTACCTTTCGAGTTGAATTTCGTCGGATTTGGTTGAGAATTCCGTGTCTGTCGTTTCGTCTGTGTTGTTGTTGTTGGAGAGAGAAACTAGCAGAGAGAAATGAATTTGCAGTTGTGATAATGGCGGATGGCGAGAAATGAGGGGCAGTTTTGTCCACTCACACACGCCTGTTAGTGGGAGCGAGTTTTTAGTAATTGGTTTCTTAAGATGGCTTTTTTTGTAATTAATGTGTCTTATTGATTTATTTATGTATTTTTCCCTTGTTTTATTATGTATATGCAATTATAGAATTAAGGGAGTGAAATTTTTTATGACGAGATTATTTATTAATAATCTAAACAAAAGATTCTACTTGGTATGATTAATTCCTTACAATATGGATAATAATTATTTGGATCACTAAATGGATAAGACAGTTCTATTTCATAATAATTTAGAACACTAATTGTGTTTGACGAGTCTACTGCATAGTTTAAAATTAAACTACGTTCACCGGGTATGTTCCGCAATAATTTAGAACACTAACTGTGTTTCATGTGTCTATTATACAATAGTTTTGAACACTAAATGGGTTCGACGGGTAGAACACTAATTGCGTTCGGCTGGTCTATTCGATCACTCCATCTGATTATGGTTTGATGGAACAGTGCGATATCATATGTGTTTAGCGAGTCTATTTACAATAGTTTTAGAACACTAATTATTGTGTTCCACATGTGTTGTATTACGCATTAGTTTACAACACTAACTATGTTTTTTGGGTAGTTTAGAACACTAATTGCAGTTAACATGTCTGTGCACTGCATATGCTTATGTTTTGATGGATCGGTATAATATCATGTGTGTACAGTTATGTTAGATATTGCTATGTGCTAACTACTAAGTTACGGACTGTTTGGTACTCATTTTGAAGTAGCTAATTTAAGGAGGGAATTGAGAGATGAATAGTAACTGGTTTAGAGATGGTAAAATATAGGTTAATTTGAGATATATTTTACTATTTGACAAAGTTCTAAATTAGTTGCAAAGCTGAAGTCTAATTTAGAGAAGGCAGTAGCCTCTCTAAAATGAGTGCCAAACAGTTAGTTTTCACTCTCACTACGTTCAACCGTTCTATTTCGCAGTAGTTTAAAACACTAATTGCATTCCACAGATGTATATATTAGACAATTGGTTAAAACACTATGTTCGACAGGTCTATTATGTAATACTTTAGAGTACTAATTGAATTTGATGGGTCTATGCATTTCATGCACCTACTTATGATTTGTTGAATTAGTACAATATCATGACTGTAAAACTATATCAGGTGTTGTAAAACTCTACTAGGTGTTAACTGCTAACTTAGGTTCCACATTACATTGAAATAGTGTCAAATTTCAAAGTCCGATCCTCAGTTTCCACTTCAACCCTAATTGATTTTCCAACTCGAATAAATAATGTTAAGTTTACTTTCAATGAATTGGTATATTCATTTTATATAACTTTTTTAATGTATAAGTTATAATCCTTTATTTTTTTCACAAACAATTAAAATTACGCTGACATTTGTCTCTATTAATGTGTAATAGTCTTATTAGTAAATCACATACTATTTTGTATTTCAAATTACAAAGTATTATATACATTTTGGTCAATACAATTTATTTATAATTGTTATCCATGATGGCCCACAAAATGGTTGCGAGTATTTGCTACTCTTTTTTTTTTTTTTTTTCATTTTTTGCGAATGATTATTCTAAAAATTTATCCGTGCTTAATCATTGTAATTTTATTGGTTTACTTTATTGATCAACGTTATACATTAGTTTTAGATTTCTTCGATAAATTAAATGTGTTTTTAGAGATCCATCGGTCACCGACGGGCCTAATTGCTTATTTATTTTGAAAAAGTGTTTTTTTTTCTTTTCAAATTCAAAAGTATATTGATTTTGGGTTAAAGTATATTTATATAAAGATTAGGACGACTTTATATGAATCTTTTTTTATCTCATAATAATTTAGAACAGTAATTGTGTTTGACGTGTGTACATAGTTTAAAAGCTACGTTTGATGGGTTTGTTATGCAATAGTTTAGAACACTAATTGCACTCCACGTGTGTATTACAAAATATATTACAACACTAAGTGCGACCGACAGGTCTATTTCGCAGTACTTTAGAACACTAATTGTGTTTGACTGGTCTATGCTTCACCTGAATATATTTCAAGAGATCGGTACAATATATCAAGTGTGTAAAGTTTTGCCAGGTGTTGTTATGTGCTTGCTAACTAATAAGTTAGTTTTCAAACTAATTGCGTTTCACGGGTCTATTTACAATAGTTTCAAAATATTGACTGCGTTCTACAATCGTTGTATTACGCAATAGTTTACAACACTAGTAACTACGTTTGACGGGTACTTTAGAACACTAATTGCACTTGACATGTCTATACACTTCATCTGCTTATGTTTTGATGTATCAGTACACTATATTGATCAACATTATACATTATATATTGAATACCTGCGTTAAATTAAATTTGTTTTTTCAGAGATCCGTCGATTACCGACGGGTTAATAACTAGTTTTGTCATCATAACACTATTTATTAATCAAACTAGGCAGAACCAGAATACTCTAAATTTATTAACGAAAAATTAACCAAAATAATTACAGAATAAAATTACAGAGTAAATTAACCAAAATAATTACAGAAATTAGAATAAAATTACAGAAAAAATTAACCAAAATAATTAACAACATCTAACTAATTCAAACTATAAAATTACAATTACAGAATAATTCAAAAAAAATTATTTAAAATGATTCTTGCAACACAACATATATAATCTAACAATTTACCACTAGAAAAATCATAATTAAGCACAAAAAATAAAAAGCCCCAAAAATTAGGGTTAGGGTTCTAACCTTTTATTTGGACAGAGAATTTGAGGTCGTTGAAATGGTGCATTTGAGCCCCTGTCGAATCCTCTACATCCACAAACAAGAAACACACAATTAAAGGGAAGTCAGATTCGAAACCAAATCAAGAAAGAAGAAAATTTGGCATAGAGATAAGAAAAGGGAAGACAATACAAAACAATAGACTTACCGTGGTGATGTGATCGAGGTGGTGATTGTGGTGGTGGAGAGATCCGTGGTGGTGGTGGTGGAATTAAGATGGGAGGAGAAGAAGGAGTTAGGGTTTGAGAGAATGAGAGGTGATGTGGTTGTGGTGTGAAGAATGAACGAATGAATCGAACTGGGGCAGACGCCATCGTCTGTATCTCGCATTTAGCGACGGATAAACTTATCCGTCGCTGAGTGTTATTTATTTATTTTTTTCAATTTTCTTTATTCTGGTCAACAGAGTTAGCGACGCATAGACTTATCGGTCTCTAATATAGCGACGGATAACTTTTATCCGTCGCTAGATCGACGCCGGATTGGCCCATTCCAAGGACGAACTGAGTTTAGAGCGCAGTTCGTCCTTATCCGTCGCTACCGTTAGCGATCCGTCGCTAACTAGCGACGGATAGTAACCGTATCTAACCATCCGTCGCTAAAAGGCTGTTTTCTTGTAGTGTAGAACACCAAATGCCCGTTCAACATCTTTCCTAACAGACTCTTGATGTTGAGCAAATAACTTGTGCTTACGGACAATAGGAGACTTGATAGATTTGACAAATGCAGCCCATGCTGGATATATGCCATCAGTGAGGTAATACCCCATATTTCTTTGTCGGCCGTTAATGGTGTAATTGACTTTCGGTGCACGGCCTGCTAAAATATCATCGAAAATAGGTGATTTGTTTAGCACATTAATATCATTGTTTGTACCTGGGGATCCAAAAAATGCATGCCAAATCCATAGGTCTTCGGATGCAACAGCTTCCAAAATAATCGTTGGCTTCCCACTTCTTCCTTGATACTGCCCTGCCCAAGCAGTCAGACAATTCTTCCATTCCCAGTGCATGCAATCAATACTTCCCATCATGCCCGGAAATCCACGCTCTTCACCAATGTGTAGTAGTCGCGCCATGGCTTCTTGTGTTGGACGTCTAAGGTATTCTTTCCCAAAGTTGGCAACTACGCCTTCTGCAAACTTCATAACTGATTTTCTTATCACTTGTTCGCTCATTCGAAGGCACTCGTCATGCAAATCTGGTGATGTTCCGTATGCTAAAACTCTTATAGCACCAGTAAATTTTTGAATCAAAGACATACCTAGCCGACCAGTGGCATCACGCTTCTGGTGAAAATATTCATCGGAACTTAGTGCCTCCATTATACGCTCAAAGACGTGCTTTCTCATTCGAAACCTACGACGAAAAATATCTTCATGGTAGATTGGCATGTCTGAAAAATACATTTTGAACAGTTGTTCATGACCATCCTCACGAATTCGCTCAATATGACGCCTCTTAGTTCTAGTATTGTGGCTTGTGGGTTGTAACATGGTAGGAATTTTCATGACCACATCCTCGAGAATGCGATTAAGTGTTTGGTTTTGTTCTTCCAACTCATCTATTTCGTTGAGACTGGAAGAAGCATAAGTTGACATTATTTTTAGTGTGGATACACACTACAAGAATCAGTCTAAATAGAAACAGAATTTAGCAACGGAAAATTTTGGATGCTAATTAGTGACAACATAGTGACAGAATTCACTTGATGGATCCTTCGTAACGGATTAGCTAGGGAGTTACAACGGAATGTACTCTACACATGTTCCGTCGCTAATTCCGTTTCTAATTTGTCCGCCAACTATTAGCGGTAAAAGTTAACAAGAGAATTGTGACAAAATTGTATCGGAAATATTAGCAACTACAATTTCGTTTCTAAATTTTGTTTATTGAATTAAAAATTCCGTGAAATAAAATTTAGCAACAAAATATATTCCGTTATTAACTAGCAACAAACATTTCCGTCACTAGTATTTTCACCAATTTTATTTTTTATTTTTTTCATTTGATATAAAATTGTTTTCTAATGAAAACATTATTCGTTTCAAGTTAACAACGGATTTCTTTCTGTTGCTACTCAGTGTCGCACAATTCCGTTGCTACTCATTTTACCTTTATTTTATTTTAATTTAATTGTTTTAATTTAGGGTTTAGGGTATAGGGTTTAGGGTTTAGGGTTTAAGAGTTCAGGGTTTAGGGTTATAATTTCAATTTATTTTATTTTAATTTAATTTTTAAAAATGGCGGGATAAGTTAGTAACGGAGTTGCAACCGTTTTGCATCTAGAAAAATTAGCGTCTAACGTTTTCGTTGCTAAATGTCAGTTTATTTATTAATTTATTATAAAAAAGGCATAGCAACAAAATAGTAACCAGGTTCATTTATATGGTTACGATTGTAAAATAATAAATTAAAAAAACCTAAAATTTTGTAGGTATAATATGATAGTAGTAACCAGGTTCATTTATCTAGTAAAATTATGTATACATCATTAATTTATGGCCAAAACTAATTTCCAGTCCCAATTTGGGATAAATATTTGCAAAGGCAAGGTGCCAACTCTTGTCCATGCAATAAGGTTTGCTCAATTTATATATCGATCCCTCCCACAACCCATATACATTATTCCAGTCCTATAGCTATGAAACTTTATGCTCAGACTACTTGTCCCCTACACAACACAGCTGTAAACCATTTCGGTCAACTTCGATTCCAGGCCATTTTTCACCCAAATTCCAAAAACTCAATTCATGCTCCATTAAAATGGCAGATCAGATCAGAAACTAACTGTATAGGCTCCATTACAATGGCAGATCAAAACTTTTTGGTTTCTCTTTTTCCCCTCTTCTAAATCAACCCAATCCAGATCTCAAATTGAAAACCCTAAATTTCATGACTTATCTGGGTTAGATTAGAGAAGCTCCCGTTCTCATCTCCACGGATGTCACAAATGTCGGGCCGCAGTTGATTTGTACCATTGACGCAGCTTCACCTCTGTCCATTGCCCCGCACCGCCTCCTCACAGCGGTCGATACCTGTCGATAAGCTTACGCAATAGCTCGTCACCTTCATCACTCCACGGATGGGATAGGTATTTAAATTGGTTATGGGGTTTTCGAGATGGAGGAAGCTGGGTTGTTATAGGGTACAAGAGATGGCTACAATAATTGAAGAGGTGGAAGATGGATGTCTACAGAAGAGGCGGAAGACGGACAGGACGGAAGAGGAGAAGAAGTCTGAGTATTATTATTATTATTATTATTATTATTATTATTATTATTATTATTATTATTATTATTATTATTATTATTATTATTATTATTATTATTTATTTAGTAGATAAATACATCAAAACGTAATTAGATAAATTAATACATCAAACAACTTGGATTAAAAAGTTAGATAGAAACATCAACGTGAACTGGATTATAATTAATTTGTTGGTAATTTATATGTATACTACTCTTATTATTAGTGTATTTTATTTTATAAATAATTGTTTTTTTTTTTAATTTCTAATTGAATAAATCATCGGTCGATTGACTATCGGTCAACTTGTCCGTTACTTTAACATGATCGGTCGATGGACCATCAACCGGTGCTCAAATTTGGTGACCGGTCTACACTTTTGAACAAGACCGTTCGATAAATATCATGACTGGTCAATGGACCAATACTAGTTACAATTTATCGATCGAGCCGGTCGACTTTAACATGATCGGTGGATGGACCATCAATCGGTGCTCAAATTTGGCGACCAGTCTACACTTTTAAACAAGACCGGTTGATAAATATCATGACCGGTCGATGGACCATCATACTAGTTCCAATTTATCGATCGACTTTAACATGACCAGTCAATTGACCATAATGGTTAATCCACGGGCATCGGTCCATATTTTTAACATCTCGGTCAACAATCGACCGATTGACCATATCAAGCGTCTGCACACATTTCGGTCAAGTTATGGCCATCGGTCGATTGATTATCAGTCAAATTGTGGCGATCGGTCGATGATTATCGGTCAACTTGTGGCCATCGGTCAATTCTATATGGACAACTCGGGCGATGAACCATATCAACGTTCAACCCATGGACAATTGACCATAATGGTTAATCCACGGGCATCGGTCCATATTTTTACCATCTCGGTCAACCGCCAATCGACCGATCGACCATATCAACGTTCTACTTGTCCCTTACTTTAACATGATCGGTCGATGGACCATCAACCGGTGCTCAAATTTGGTGACCGGTCTACACTTTTGAACAAGACCGGTCAATAAATATCATGACTGGTCAATGGACCAATACTAGTTACAATTTATCGATCAAGCCGATCGACTTTAACATGATCGATCGATGGACCATCAACCGATGCTCAAATTTGGCGACCAGTCTACACTTTTAAACAAGACCGGTTGATAAATATCATGACCAGTCGATGGACCATCATACTAGTTCCAATTTATCGATCGACTTTAACATGACCGGTCAATTGACCACGGGCCATCGGTCAACTTTTGGCCATCGGTCGATTGATTATCAGTCAACTTATGACCATCGGTCAATTTTATATAGACAACTCGGGCGATAGACAATATCAATGTCCAATCCACGGTCAATTGACCATAATGGTTAATCCATGGGCATCGGTCCATATTTTTGTTGAACGATATCAACGTTCAATCCACGGTCAATTGACCACGGGCATCGGTCCATATTTTTACCATCACGGTCAACCGCCAATGGACCGGGTTGGCTCACGTCGGTCAATGGTCAAACACCATTGGGCTTAAATAATTAGTTGGGCCGAAAAATTAAAAGGAAAACTCAAATCTGACCATCATGATCGACTGAATATTGGACCATTGGACCAAATAAGGCGCTGGTCCATGTTACATTATTAGCCCAGATTCAACATTCGGGCTCCTGTAATGCTTAAATGGCCCAAAATCCTCTAACACATGGTCCATTTAATATACCAGCCGAATAAAAACAAAAGGGTCCACAATATTTTTTTGTCCCCTTCTAGGTTATCAAGAAGGCCCACTGAAAATGGTCAAACCACTTAGCATCTGCCAAGTGCCTTTGTTACTGCTCACACAGGCTACTCCAACAGCTACAACTGACTGTGTCAGCATAGCATGAATACTGGATTCCATGCACGGCATTTGAGGGTCTCTTTTGCAACTATTTCTCCATAATTAGTACTGGGCTGTAAATTGCTCATTAATTTATTGTTGGTTCGGTATTACATACTTAATGAATTGACCCACAACTAATTATAGATGTCACGTCTCTTTTTTTTTTTAAACTGGCAAAAAATTTCATGAAGCCCCAAAAGTACACACACGAATAAGAGTGGTATACCCCAAATATGATACAAGGGGTATCACTAAATCTCGAGTACGAAAGGGGGTCAAAAAATAGTCAGTAAAGCTAATAGAGCAACTAAAACGGCACGAAACTAAAAAGACTCTAACTACGCTATGATGTTCAGAGAATCTAACACTGAAGCTCAACTGTAAAGAATGGCCCTTAAATGAGGTTAAACAACGTCAAGTACAGTTTTCAAAAGTACTGATTAATTTCATATCAAAAGTGAATAAGTAAATATACTACCTACGTGTTCCCACTCTAAATTACTACATCCGTCCCATAACAAATGTTACACTTCAATGTTGTTGACTTTTTTAGGGTCACTTTGACCTCGTATTAATCCCAAATTATACAATAAAAATAATTAAAAATTTTATATAATGAAAATATAAACCTTCTAGTTTATAATATAATATTTTAATTATTTTTATTATATGATTTGAGAATAATTTAAGGTCAAACTAACCCTAAAAAATCAATAAAATGAAATATAACATTTGTTATGGGACAGAGTTAGTACCTCTTTTGGCTTTTTTTTTTTTTTTCAACAGTTTTGGATTTTAACTATAACTTACATACTCTATAATGATTATATATATTTAAAATAATTATATCGTGACAATGTAAACCTTAAAGTTTTAGTAATATAATTTTGTTAAATATAAGTTACAAATTAATAGGAAATAAATTGGATTTTATTTTTATTTTTTAAGAAAGGAAAATAAAATGTAAAAAACTAGTAATACAATTCACACTAATTAAAGTCCAAAGACTGTAAGTCCACACTCCACATAACACAAGTTCAGCCCAAGTCTAAATTGGAGGGAAAGAAAAAAGTGAAAATATACCTAGCTCCTACCCACACCCACACTCCACACTGACGATAATTAGCGAAGTAAGAAACCGTCTGCCTCTCAATCGACACCGACTACGACTCCACAGACAATCGACACCACTTCATCTCTGCTACAGCACTACCCGGTAATAACTCTATTTCTTTATGCCCCTTTTTAATTTCGTGTTTTCTGAATTGGGTTTCTGAATTTTTTAATTGCTGATGAAGTTACTCTCGGCCAGTGGGTATATGTTTAAGAGTAGTATTTGTGGTTGAATTTGCTTTAGGCCTGATTGATTTGGTGTATTTTGCAAAATTTTACAGTTGACCGCGCGTAACACAGCCATTGGTTACTCATTTCAGTGTATTTGCAGCCCGCCGAGCTAGCCCGAAATCTTTTACAAATACACCAGCAGGTGTAAAACGGGAACGGAGGGGGGGGTGCCCGGTTTTGAAACACACCATATGGTGTGTTTTCAACACCCACCTAAAATTACCATGTTAACCTTGCTTCTTCTCCATAATCACACAATGGCATAGGATATGATGTGCCACTATAAAAGGCCAAGTCCAAAAAATTTTACACTTGTGTTTTGTTCTGTTCTTGCCGTCTTCTTCCTCCCAGCTCGTGAGTTCCAAACTTCCAGCTCGTTTCTTCCTCTTCCATAACCCTAGCTTTCTCCCTCTTTCAATTCACATATCAATTCGACAGAATCAACATAAATTGATTGTTGATTCTTACTTGTTTGCAGGTGAACAAGTAGAGCGGTTTTGGAGAATTCTTCCAGTTCATCTGTTGTTGCCGTGTTCAATTGAATACAAAGTTGGAGAAGAAATCAATTTTGCCGTTATGGTACCTTGGCTCAGTAACGTTTAATCTTTTTATATCTTTAGTTTGTAAACAAGGTTTTACGTCATTACTTTTATTGATATGTAAACAACTTTTGTCTAGGGTTCTTTCCATTATTTTAAGATTCAATCTTGTTTTTTGGAATTTAACCAATCCTTGAGCACAATCACATGTGATTGGCTTGTTATATTTTCTGTTTCTTTATCTTCCTAAGCTTCCGGAAATTGTGACTCCTTTTAGCTCTTGTTGATCTCCGGTATGAGTTTGAAAAGATTCCAGTAAGTTGGAGTACATCATATTCTTATTGAAATTGTAAAGCTAAATGATTGCCAGAATGCAGTTATAACTACGCTGAAATTGTGTTTTTTTTTTTATCAAACTGATGCTGTTCATTGATGGTTTATAAGTACTAAATATGGATATTGATACTTAGTTTAACTTCTTTTCCCAGCATTGGATATTTCTTCTGATCTCACAGAGCTGGGAAAGACACCAGTTGTAGTCGTTTCTGCAGGGGTGAAGTCAATATTAGATATTTCAAGAACCCTAGAATTTTTTGTTAGCATTCATTACTTGGATTGATTATTAATAGTATAACAGCCTTTTATTTTATTTTTTTAATTTTTTTTGGTAATGGTTAAGACATGGAGTAAAATTTATTTTTGATCTGCAGGAAACACAAGGAGTTTGCGTTGGTGCATACAGGACCAATGAGTTCCCTGCCTTTTTTACCGAGTCAAGTGGCTACAAGGTACTCCACTTCAGGTTTAAGATTGATGATATGCAGTTACTCTTTAATTTAGATATCTTAGTCTGCTCTCGGTGACTAATTTCTGTTTTGTCATTTTAAGGGAGTGTCCCTTGGACTTGAAGGAAGCACAAGAAAAAATCCACTACAACAGAAGATTTATCCAAAATGTCAGGTGGTCCAGTAGAAGCCAAACAGTTTGTGCCATCCATGTCTCCTCCATCACATTCTCTGGAATCATCTTCTACAAGAGAAGAACACAACTCGCATCCTTCTACCTCAGCGATGAAATTTGATAACTTGGATTTACAGGATGTACTCGCTGCTGCTCAGGCAGCTGCTGATTTATGGCAGAGACTTTTATGATAACACTATAAAGTCCTTCACAAAGTTTGCTAAAAGATACGAACTAATAGATAGTATCAATACGAGTATAATTAATCTGTATCATTCACAACCCGTATGTACAATTCAACTTTCCATGTTCTTGTCTTTTTTAGATAACTTATCTACAACAAAAATCGCAAAAATGACAAGTAGAACACAACTAGTACTTGGGACAATGCTTGCAATAATATCGACTTGCTGAACTGCTAATAAGTTGGCATGTGTAACTTTATTAGTAAGACCAGTACTAATCAACTCTTCAATGTGATTTTTCCACATTATCAACACCAGTGTTTTTAAAACTAGCCAAATGTTATATGGTATCGAATACTATAACAAATTGGAATGACAAATCATTCATTTGTTTTAGTTTCGTAGTCTTGTTTTATGATCAATGGAGGTCGAATGTAATGTATCGAAACACAACTACCATTCTTGGAGGGATGTTTGAAATTTTGGAGGGAAACTTCCCTCCAAAATGGACTGTTCTTGTTAAATTTTGTTCTTGTTATGAAAAGTTGAAGGAATCCTGGACTGTTCTTGTTAAATTCTGTTCTTGTTATGAAATTTGAAGGCATCCTGGACTGTTCTTGTTAAACTCTATTCTTGTTATGAAATTTTAGGAATCCTGGATTGTTCTTGTTAAATTTTGTTCTCCAAAACCTTCAAAACACAACTCAAAATGAAATTACAAACCAATCATACCATTTATAAACACAGTCTCGAAACATTACACTCCAAACCAATCACTGTATTATGGACAGAATCCGCAAACACACTTGCAGAATGCTGCAAACCAATAAAAAATGTGTGTTTCACAAATGTAACCTTTCTGTCCAAACGCAGTCCAATTCTGACAACCAATTGGTCCATTTTTTTTGCCAAACACACTTGCATTCCAATATATTACATTCGGGAGCCCAAATCCATAAAACATGAGTTGACCACGTTTACAAACACATAGTAACCAATCGGGGCCATAATGATTCACAACCATGAATTCCATGTATATGAGGGTGTTATATTGTATAAGTTGTATTTTGGGAGGTTGATGTTTTGAGGAGTTATGGACGTATTGCTAGGATTGGTACTATTCTACTTGCTTATATAGGTGTTTGTTCATCCGGAGTATGTATTTGAGTTGTAAATGTTGTGGAGCATTTCTTATGCTTGTTAATTAATAAAATCTTTTTTGCTGATTAAAAAAACAAAAAAAAAAAAAATTTGTGGTCTCTTGAATTATGGGTTCTAAATGAGTCTATCGAAATATGGGTTCCGTATTTTGTGTGTTTTACATGTATACTTAACCAAATTCACAAGTAAAATGGAAACACAGCATGCCTGGGCAGCTTTATGTTAATGTGCAGTTTTTATTATCTGCGTCTCTTTGTAGTGTCTGCGTCTCTAGCGTATAGATTATGGTTTTCTTGGTGTGAAATGTTTTGGTATAACTTGTATGGACCACATCTTGTTTTGTAATGTATTATCCAATAATAGTAGTATTCCCTCTCTCCCGCTCTAAATTACCCGCTTTGATTTTTTCGGTCAACATGTGTCAACTTTGACTACCGATTATTCTTAAACTATAATGGTAAAATATTTAAAAAAATTATATTATGAAAATATAGATCTTAAAGTTTCATAATATAATTTTATTAAATATTTAATCATTATAGTTTAAGAGTAATCGGGAGTCAAAGTTGACAGCTGTTGACCGAAAAAGTCAAAGCGGGTAATTTAGAGCGGGACAGAGGGAGTATGGCGAGGAAATATAGAACATGTGAATAAATATTTACTAATTTGAATTAATTCAGAGATGCTGCATATATGTGTCTATTAATAGAACAGGTGATTAAAAAATAGATTTGGTTAGATTCTTAGGTACATGTTTTCATGTTGTTCTATTCCAGTGTCTTACCTTTGATTTTGTTTTGATCTACCTCAAACAGGCCCAAGTTAGATTCTCCACTACTGCCCAACCGTTGTGTGAAACTGGTCTGAGTTTGATCAGGCAAGTAGTTGAATTCCGTTAATTTTATCGATATTTTTCAGTAACTAAGTGTGTTCATTGCTTTTTCTCATTTTTTCTTCATATGTGCACATGAACTCTTGCTAGTTATATACTGAATGTATAGTCCAAATTTTATGACTGAGTTGTAGGTATTAAGTGAGCATTCTAAGTAGGGAGACACTCATGTACATACATGCGATAACGTTTTTATGAAAAACAGGATTTGTTGAAATGAATTCAGATCGTAGTTGGATGTACCAACGTTTTAAAATTAAAATTAATGGGGAACTTCGTTCTAAGTTTAGGCAAGGAGTTGAGAGATTTGTCAAATTTGCACTAAATCATCGTGAATGTATGGATGGGAATAAGATAAAGTGTCCTTGTGCAGCAAAGTCATGTAGTAATCGTAGGTATTTACCTGTTGATGAGGTTAAGTATCACTTGGTCAGTAAGGGGTTTGTGAAGAAGTATGAGGTCTGGAATCACCACGGAGAAAAAAGGGTGGTCAAGAAAATTACCCCTACTGACAGAGTTGTTGTTGAAGAACCTGAACCGGCTGATGGGTACACACAAATGGTGTTGGATGCTGCAGGTCCAGAATTAGTAGGCCCTAGTAATAATATTGATAATGATGATGGTGGTGATGAACCACCAAACCCTGATTCCCAGAAATTTTTTGAGATGTTGGAGGCTGCGAACAAGCCATTATGGCCCGGGTGCAAGAATCACACCGAGTTATCTTTAATCTCCTGACTTATGAGTGTGAAGGCCGAGAGTCAAATGTTTGAACAAAATTTTGATTCTATAGCTCAACTTATTTCAGAAATTGTTCCGGATGACAACTTGGTTCCAACTAACTTTTACAAAGCCAAGAAGAAGATGCGTGGCATGGGGTTGCATGTGCAAATGATAGATTGTTGCAAGAAGTTATGCCTGATCTATTGGAAAGATGACAAAGATCTTGAAGAGTGTAATTTTGCAAGGAACCTCGCTATAAGAGTAACAAAAAGGGATCTTCATTGTGAGTCAGCAGATTGATTCACTTACACAGAGCATGTTGGGAGAGGGAACAATATTGCAAGCACCACCTAATTCAAGTTGAAGGGTTTTGCAGTATTATCTTCGTTGTGATCTTAATTATTAATTTTTCTAGGATGACATTAAGAATATTTATTATTTTTATACCATTATGACCATTATGAAGATTCATATTTTATGACATGTCATGACTTTCAACAATGAAATTATTTATGATGTTTCACTGGTTTTGTACTTTGAATGATATTTTTCATTTGAATTTGATATTATTGTTATAAAATTAATATTATATTTATAATTTCAACAAATACCCGTATATGGATATTTATGTGGTAAAATAGAATTGTAATTTAATCAGAAAGCTATTGCTATTTAGTGACTAAAATATATTTTGTTGCTAAATTTTCGGTTGGTAATGTTGTCACTAGTTAACAACGGAATGGAGGCCGTCACTATTTTTTTTTTTAAAATTAAATGAGAAATTAGTTTCCGTTTCTACTTAATGACGGAATTATATGTCTTTGCTAATAATTTATTTATTAAATTAAAAAAGAAATTAATTTCCGTTTCAATTCCGTTTCTACTTAATGACGGAATTATAGGTCGTCGCTAATAATTAATTTAATATTGGAAAAAAGAAAATAAATTCCGTTGTAAATTTTGTTGCTAAATGGGGATGGACTCGTTTCTGTTGCTAATTTGTTGCTTTGTACAGTCACGTATTCCGTCACAATTCGGTCACTAAAATTCGGTTGCTAATTTCCGTCGCCAAAATTTAGCGACAAGCATTTTAACATCTAAATTCAGTCCGTCACTAATCTGTCACTATTTATGTTTAGCGACGGAATTACAGGATTTTGCAACTGAATTTTCCGTTGCTAATCAGCCAGATTCTTGTAGTGACAAGGAAGAGTGAGGGGAAGTAGAAGTGTTGGAAAAGATGTAGGTGTGAGTATGGTAAAGATCACTCCCATATTTAAAGAGAGATGTAGATGAATTTGAGTGGACAATGAGTTGGATCTTAGTCAACAATGAGTTGGATATGAGTCAGCAAATTAGGAGAAGCATGTGAAGTTTAAAGTTTGTCTGACAAAGATGGAATTATTAAAGTTGTAGTGGAAGATGAATTGACTAAAGAGGAAGAAGCATGTGAAATTTTGTCTGATAAAACAATAATGGCATTATAGTGGAAGATGGAATCCAATAAAGAAACAATAATGGCATTGTAGACTACTAAAAGCTCATAGATTTAATTATAGCAGTAATATCAATAAGAAACAACACACCTTACATTTGAAAATAGCAAATACACCCGATTACAAACACAATTATACATAATGGAGTGAAATCAAACATAGCTGAAATAATACGAAGACATAGTAATGCATTACGACAATAAAAAGACATAGCGATAATTAAAGGTACTCCGCCAACAAGCGATTCTTGACCTGTTCTTCTTGCTCAGTTAGATTCGGTTTAGCCAACAAAGCATTCAACAAACTGACATTTAGCTTCTTTGTCTCAATATCGACCTTCACCTCAAGTTCTTTCTCACACGTGAGCCTCATTGCACGCAGCTCACTAGTAAATTCATCCGAAATCACAGCAGTTGAAGAAGATGCCACACCTTTGCCCTTCCTTCTAGCTTTTGCCGCATTTCGACCGGTAGGACGGTTTATTGTTGAAGCACCACTCACTGGAGTATATGGTGTGCCATCATCATCATCATCATCATCGGTTCTTGATTTTTTTGAACTACCATGACCTTCTTGCTCGGACTCCATTGCATCTGGATGAGGCCTTCTTTGTCCTCCACCATAACTCAACTCCCACTTGGGTGTGTGGCGCATAACTGTTTCAAACACAAGTTTATGCGAAAATCCAACATTCTTGCCCTTAGTACCCTTACTATATAGCTTGTTAGCTATAGCGTCAACATCTGCATCATTCATTCCGCTCGTTTTCTGGGCATAGGTTTCCTTGCAACAACCAATCCACCCAGTGACATTTTTGTTGAGTCGCTGATAACGAGCTCTCATTGACTCTGCGGAATGCTGATTGATTTTTCCGGGGTTTTCTTTTCGCGCTTGCTCATATAACTTATAAACCTCACCCCAAAAGGTTTTGTTTCTGACCAGTGCCCTTTATCGCATTTCCACTGACGTAAATCCATGCTGACATTAGGGTGCAATCTTCAATGGGGTCCCAAGACACCGCCGCTTGATTGTTCGAGTTCGTAACATTTTGAGGGGTCGAGTTCGTAACATTTTGAGGCTCGGGGCTATTTTGAGTGGGATTCGGTGGAAACTGAGTATATGTTTCATAACTTGGGAAACCTGAAGAGTTTTGGGTACTTTGATAAGTAGAATAAAACTCTGGAAAGAAATCTTCATTTGGATCCATTTGGTTAGGAGAGAATGAGAGTAATTTAGGGTTTTTAGAAGTGTGTGAAATATAATGAAGTTAGGTTATATTTATAGATGAAAAAAAATTATGAATTTTAATATATAAATATTTTTTAAAATAATAATATTATCAGATAATATAAAAGATAATGATAAAATCTAAAAAGATAATTATAAAATCTAAAAGATAATTATAAAGATAAATGAAAATTAAAAAAATGGACTAATAGGAGGGGGTGTCCCCCTCTTAAAGTGCGCCCATCTTCTTTTTTTTTTTTTTTTTTTTTTTTTAACTATTTTATTAACCCGTCGATGTACATCGACGGGCATAATACCTTTAAATGCCCACACATATATAATTATATAAATGTAGAATAATAATAAATAGAAAAGAAATCTTAGAAAATGTAATTTTTCCAAGCTTTTGCTGGTCTAACTCAGGTTTCAGAAAAACAAATTATTTTAATTATTATGTCATCCGGATCAACCTTCCGAGTTGACCCGTTCAAAGTTACTACTAAGAAAGTTTCGCGTCGTATACAAAGAGATATTCAACAACTTATGAGGTAAGAATAGTGCTTTTTTTATCTTTAGCACATGATAAATATACAAAAGAGATATTCAAGAACTTTCTTAGTAGTAACTTTGGACGGGTCAACTCGGAAGGTTGATCCAGATGACATAATAATTAAAATAATTTATTTTTTTCTAAAACCTGGGTTAGACCAGCAAAATCATGGAAAAATTACATTTTCTAAGATTTTTGCCTGCCAGGGCTTTTAGCTCTCAGGTTCATCATAGCTCTTAAGGATTGTTGTGATGGAATCTATTGCATCTCATATGATTATGTCTTGTGGATATTTTATATCAGCTTCATCATCATCCTCATCACCCGCTTGTACACTATGTGTATGTAAATGCTCTTTTTAGTTGAATTATTATTGAATTTTTCATCACATCTTTAAGTTTGAGATTGTGATTTGGCAAGCTTGCACATCTGATGGTAATCATAAACTCAATTGCATATATTTCTTCGTAAAATAATCTCGTTGAACTATGTTTAGAATAATCCCATCAAATATAATCACTGTTTCTAAATTAATAACATGCAAAACTTCCATTGAACTCATGCTTCTTTAAAAGTGAGGCGGGCATAATGTCAAACAGTGATAATACTTCCAAAAAAAAAAAGCATGAATTTATCGCAGTTGTAGAGCCTATAAGCAACCATGAGTTTTCTTTAAAGAAAAACAGAACCTGATTTCATTAAGAAAGAAGAGACAGATTACACATGTTCAACCGAACCAAATGGTTCACGATGCTAAGAGGTGAATTCTGAACTTGATTTTATGAAATTAAAATTCCATTTCAGGATACTTGATTTGTACGGATAAGTATATAATGATGCTTGTAATTACATCATTTTGGGACCTAATGACCTATTCTACCTTGATGAAACATTATTGTTAGTGTTGAAATATGTCCGATTCGTTACACGAATCAGAAGACGATTTAGCACTATAATGTCCAACCTAAGCCTAGGGTCCGACACCCTCAGCTAGGGTCCGACACCCTCAATCCGGGTCCGACACCCATCTCAACGTACGACCTTGCTTGTGTTATACTGCCTTATACAGGCTAACAGGGGTCCGACCTATGGGTCTTACTGGTCCGACCATAATGGTTCGAGTGATTGACCATGGAGGACCAGAACCACAACCTGAGTACATTGAGAGTGCTTTGGTCCGAGGACAAAGGATATCGGGCCATCACGACCAGACTTCATCTCTACGACAGAGTAAATCTAATGGTTGTCCGAGGAACTCCTAGGTCGGACCATGCCTCAAATACCTTAAAGGGTCACAAAGTTACTCATATGGGAGATGTTACC
Source organism: Plantago ovata (assembly GCA_028274465.1). Classification (NCBI taxonomy): domain Eukaryota; kingdom Viridiplantae; phylum Streptophyta; class Magnoliopsida; order Lamiales; family Plantaginaceae; genus Plantago; species Plantago ovata. The sequence continues at coordinate 79,049,769 of CM051455.1, read as the reverse complement.
TCGGAAGACAGTCAGTCAGGAATAGTCCTCGGACCCTTGGTCGGACTGTTGACACGATGGCTATTCCAGAACGTTCTACACTATGAATTTACTATCATACCCTTGAGTAAACCCTAATTATGACTGTGGGCCAAGCCCATTAAGCTACTTGATGGGCCTCAAACATCATTAAGGGGCTTTTACCTTTCAAGGATGAATCTCAGCCTTACACTTGGCGCAATCTGATGGATTCCTCCATCCTTAGTGAAACCTATAAATAGGGCTCACTCCTCACTCTACAAGGTAATCAAGTTTTACACTAAGTACTTTCTCTCACTAGAAGCATTCTTCTACTCGTGAAGTCGACCATCCGGTTTGATCAATAGACAAACCGGTTATACGTTACTAACCCCCCCTCCCATTGAAGTTTATACAGGTCCTTGCTATAATGACGGAGGACACTTGAAGACTGAGGGACTTAACGAATTAGTACGACTTAAAAAGACTTAAAAGAAAATACCCTCAACATTTTGGCGCCGTCTGTGGGAACCGATCAAAAGGTCTCCCTAGTTCTACCGGCGGAAGAGTCCACAAGATGGTTAATAGGAGGAGTACAAGATTAGCCCAAGCCCCGCAAAATGCCATCCCTACTCGCCCTCCGGGACGTCCTCCAGGAAGGGGAAGGGGACGTGGCAGAGGAACAACTGCTGTTAGAACATCAAGAAATAACAATGTTGGGGAAAACAATGTGGCAAATCACTTAGTGGATGGAGCAACATCAAGTGTTACAATCCAGAATGAGCAAAGTGGAAACCACAATCCACACGCGATACCAGTAGGACCAGGGTTTGGACAACTAGAGGTCAACCAGCCAGCTCCCCTTAATCAAATGGTTCCATATGTCCCCCAAGTAGGGATTCCCCAAGTAGCTCCACCCTTGGCTGCACCGCAAGCCCCCGTAGTGCCGTTGACTTTTACACTACCGGATGGGCGAATGGTAAGGCCCGCTGACTATGGCCTGGATCCAGCAAACTATGCATTGTTCCTCCTCACTATCCAAGGAACTTTGGGTCTAAATGAAACAGCAAGGATAGAGCGAGAAGCAAGAGAACAAGCCCAGGCCCAAGCCCAAGCCCAGGCCATGGCCTTGATCCAAAACGCGCAAGTTCCCCCACCAAGGGATGAGGGAGCTCAGTCCCGCACAAATTCTCGAGGGATACATGAGAGAGTGGGGCCACCAAGGGTGCAAGCAAGGTTGGGATACCAAGGAGCTCCAGCGGATCTTAGAGAACTCATTGACAGGAGGGTGAGGGCTTCACAAGTGCAAGATCCTCCACAAGTCCAAGTAGCAGCTACTCAAACCCAAGCAGCGGTCACTCAGGTATTAAATCCTAATATCACACAAGCCTTGAATCCTAATGCTGAACCATTTCAAATGAAAAACTTACCAAGAGTGGAAGGTCAGGTTGTTGGGCAAGCGGTACTCCCTACTCCGTCAGTAAGGAATGACCCACCACAATCACAAATGACCTTGGAACAATTAAGAGCTCGAGGTAAGGCATTGGAGGAACAGATGGCCGCAATAAGAGCCTCAGTACGTGAACATGAGCTAGCGAGGGACCAAGAGCCAAGCCCATTGAATGATGACTTGAGGAATCATGAAGTCCAAATCCAAAGAGGGCTCCCAGTGATTACAAATTATGACGGGAAAACTTGTCCTCTCAACTTTCTCACAAGGTATGGGACGAAGATGGATGCCTATGGACATAATCAGAAATCCAAGGCCGTACTATTCCCTGGATGCTTGGAAGGAGATGCCATGACATGGTGGAATGGCCTATAGCATGGTTCCATATCCACGTATAAGCAATTATGCCAAGAGTTCACTAAGAGATTTGAGAAGGTGGCAAAGAGGAAGAGAGGAGTGAAATATTTGGCTGAAATTGTTCAGAAACCAAAGGAGGATATGAGAGATTTCCTTCAAAGGTTCCATGAGGCAGCATGCCAAGTGGAGGCTCATACCATAGCCCAAAGGAAGGAATACCTCTACTCGAACACCTACAACAATGAGTTTCGGAAACAACTTGCCTTTGCAAAGATAGAAACTGAAGCTGCCTTGGAACAATTTGAGCAAGATTTCCTCAAAGGAGAAGAGTTTCAGAAATCGGTTCCAGTGAGGACAGCTCTCCCTAAAGAGAAGGAAGAGAAGGACCATCAAAGGCACAACATAGCAGGGACGTCCAATTCAAATTTCCAACAAAAGGGAAAGAAGCAAGAACAAAGGCACAACCTGCTTAAAGGCAATGTTCAGAGGAATGAATTTCGAGATCAAAGGACTCCACCGAGAGGGGGACCAGTCCAATGGTATGAGAAATATACGCCGCTCAATCGGCCAAGAACAGATGTCCTGTATACCATCATGAATAGGAACATTGAAGTCAATTGGCCTCCACCAATTCAAGAAACAAGAAGGAACAAGAATTCGGACCTGTTTTGCAAATTTCACAAGGGAAAAGGACATACTACTGAGGAATGCTTGACCTTGAAAAATGAAATTGAAACCTTGATCAGGAAAGGACAATTGGCTGGTTATGTCAAGAAAGACGAACCCTCAAGGCATGAAAGAACCGAACTAAAGAGGGCAGGGTCGTCCGTGCCACCTCCGCCTCCTCCAACAGACCAAAGGCAAGAGGACGACGATTATGATTATGATAATCTCCCAGTGAATGGAAGAATCTTTGCTCTTACCATCGCCGGAGGCCCAGCAAGAGGAGACTCGAGGAACGCAAGGGATTAAACATCCAAGGACATCCTAGAATATGATCCTAAGTATGGTGAAGTTGCGTTACCTGGATCCAACATGATTTCTTTTGACGATAGCGAGCTTCCTTCCAAAAGGGCAGGATTCGGTTGAATCTTTGATCCATGCGTCCCATTGGTATTGGCGTTAGACATTGCCAACTACACTATTGGAAGAGTTTTGGTAGATACTGGAAGTTCCGCCAACTTGATATTTACCAATACTCTACAAAGGATGGGAAGGAATCCAAGAGAAGGGATGAGGGAAGTTTCAAGTGCACTGGTCGGCTTTGGAGGACAACCGATAATGCCCATGGGCTTGATTACTCTAAAGGTCTCCATGGGCAAGAACCCGCAAAGAATAACTAAGGATGTTCCCTTCGTAGTTATTGATATGCCCTTTGATTACTTTGTAGTTTTGGGAAGACCCGCCCTAGCTCAGTTCCAAGCCGTGGTCTCAACTGTCCACAACAGAATGAAATACCCTACTAAAAGAGGAGTTGGACAAGAAGTGGGGAATGTTCAAGAAGCTTGGGCTTGCTATAGTCTTTCAACCAATAGAGTTTCGAGTCCTCATAGCAAGATAGACAAAGGGAAGGGAGTGGATACTTGCTATTCAGTCCGTCACTGGAAAGCAAAATCCAACAGAAAGAAACCAAAGAAGGCAAAGAAACCAAGCCCTCTCCAAAGGAAGAAAAAGGCAATGGAAAAAAGGTTGAAAGCCGGCCTAGTGGCAGAACTGAGTGAAGTAAAAGAACTGGAAGACTACAAGGTCCTACCACCAATCCCTGTCCTTTCCAAGAAAAAGAAATTTTTTGAGGAAAATAAGATAGAGGCGAAAGAAACTTTGAAAGAGATCCAAATAGTCGAAGGAGCACCTGAAAAAGTGACCAAAATAGGATCAGAAATGACTTTGGAAACAGAAATGAAACTCATTGACTGCCTAAGGAGGAACAATGACGTTTTTGCTTGGAGCACCGAGGACCTTAAGGGGATAGACCCAAGGGTAACAGTTCACCGTCTGAACGTTGACCCTTCTATCACCCATATCAGAGAGAAAAGGAGGGATTTCAGTGCTTCAGATAACCAAATCATTGAAGCTGAAGTTCAACGACTCCTTAAAGCTGGCCATATCAAAGAAGTGAGGTACTCAAATTGGGTGTGCAATGTGGTCCTAGTTGATAAGGGAGGAGGGAAATGGCGGATGTGCAACAACTTTACCAAACTGAATAAACATTGCCCCAAAGACCCCTAACCTCTCCCAAGGATAGATCAATTGGTAGATTCAACAGCGGGATGTGCTCTCCTCAACTTTATGGATGCATACCAAGGGTTTTATCAGATCAAAATGGCCAAGGATGATGTGGAGAAAACTGCCTTCTTCGCCAATGGAAACGTATATTGCTTTAACGTCATGCCCTTCGGACTCAAGAATGTCGAGGCAACTTACCAACGTCTGGTAAATAAGATGTTCAAGCAAGAAATAGGCAAAACAATGGAGGTGTATGTTGATGACATGTTGGTGAAGAGCAAAACAGAGGACCAACACATAGCCCATCTTGAAGATTGTTTTGGAAGATTGAGGACATATGGTATGAAATTGAATCCAGCCAAATGTACTTTCGGAGTCAAAGGTGGGAAATTCTTGGGTTATATGGTGACTGAAAGAGGAATTGAAGCCAATCCGGAAAAGATAAAGGCCATTATAGAACTTCCATCACAGAGGACACTCAATGAGGTCCAAAGACTGGTAGGGAAGTCCATTGCGTTGAGCAGATTCATCTCGAGGTCCGCAGAGAAGAACTTACCTTTTTTCAAAGTTCTAAGGAACAACAGCAAGTTCGAGTGGTCCAAGGACTGTGAAGAGGCATTTGAGAAACTGAAGGCCTACTTGATGACTCCCCCGCTCTTATCCAAGCCGCAAGAAGGAGAACCATTGTATGTTTACCTAGCAGCCACTCAAGATGCGATAAGTTCCGTCCTAGTAAGGATTCAAGGGAATGACCACTTACCCATCTACTACTTGAGTAAGGCCTTGTCTGGGGCAGAAACTCGATATTTGGACATCGAGAGACTGGCCTTTGCTCTAGTTTATACAGCTAGGAGATTGAAGCCTTACTTCGGGTCCCATAGAGTAGTGGTGTTCACAAGCCAACCTCTGAAACAAGTCCTTGGAAGGCCTGAGATGTCAGGAAGGCTAGCAAGATGGGCTATAGAACTAAGCGAATTTGACATTGAGTATCAGGCTCCGTCAGCCAAAAAAGCTCAAGTCATAGCAGATTTCCTTGTGGAATACCCGAGCAAGGACCTAGTTGAAGAACAAGTGAACATGATAATGGAGAGCGAGGAAACATTGGTGAGCCAACGTTTCAAAGACTTGGAGTTAGCCTTGAAAGCCTTTCGAGAAGCAACATGTGGAACCTCGGACAAGGATTATGAAAGGCCTGGAAAAGCTCAAAGGAGAGAAGGACCAAATCCAGAACTGATGATCCTAAGCGCAGAGGAAGTGCTCAAGGGAAAGGAGACCGTCTCTCTAACTCCCAAGGAGCAGAATGATGTGAAGGACACCTGGATCATGGAAGTATATGGGTCATCTTCGGGAACGAATGGAGGAATTGGAATTTACATCCAAAGTCCTGAAGGAGCAAAGCTGGAATATGCGGTCACTTTGGGATTTAAAGTCTCAAACAATGAAGCCGATTATGAAGCAATCCTTATAGGACTAAGAATGGCAAAAGCACTCCAAGTGAGAAAGATTAAAGTCTTTACTGATTCACAACTGGCTGAGAAACAAATCACAGGCAAATGGAACACCAAGAAGGATGCCTTGTCCATTTACAAAGAAAAGATCCAGGAGGAAATGGGAAAGTTTGAGGCATGTGAAATTGAAAAATTTTCAAGGGACCTCAATGGAAAGGCCGATGCCTTGTCCAAATACGCTTCAGCCTCAGGAGGGATTGACACAAGGAACGTAATCTTGCTAATTAAAAGTCGACAGTTCATCCGTCATGAACCAAGGACTAGGCATCTTGTCAATTTTCTCCATCTCTACAACTTCTGAAGGAAGCTGGATGTATCCATTGACAAACTACATAATGCATGGAAGGCTTCCGCAGGATAGGACCGAAGCAAGAAAAATCAAAGTAAGGGCTCTAAAATATTTTGTCCTAGGAGACTTCCTCTACAAATGGTCTTTCAAAGAAGTCCATTTGAGATGTGCGAACGAAGAGGAAGCAAAGACTATTCTGGATGAAGTCCACAAAGGAAGTTGCGGAGACCACGGAGGAGGACGCGCGCTAGGACAAAAGCTCTATCGGCAAGGATTCTATTGGCCAACACTAAGGAACGATGCCACAGAGTATGTTAGAAAGTGTGACAATTGCCAATATTTCGCAAGGAACTCAAATGCTCCAGCCATCCCCCTTATTCCAGCAACAATCACTTGTCCATTTGATCAGTGGGGGATTGACATAGTAGGACCATTCCCAAAAGGAACTGGGCAGAAAAAATTCATAATTGTCGCTGTGGAATACTTTAGTAAGTGGGCAGAAGCTGAGGCAGTTGCCACAATTTCAGAAAACAAGGTCATGGACTTTGTATGGAAAAATATCGTCTGTCGCTTCGGCTTACCAAGAGTCCTAGTCTCAGACAATGGAGCCCAATTCGCTGGAGCAAAATTCAAAGCTTGGTGTCAAGAAATGAAGATTGAAAGGAGGTTTACATCGGTGGGATACCCACAAGCGAATGGACAGACCGAGACAGTCAACAAGGTCCTGGTGGACATGCTAAAGAAAAGGTTCTCCTCTTGCCAAGGGGACTGGGTAGATGAGCTCGATGGGATCCTATGGGCATATAGGACTACTCCCAAAACAGCCACCAAGGAAACCCCGTTCTCCCTGGTTTATGGAACTGAAGCATTGATCCCAGCTGAAATCGCAGTGGAAACCATGAGGATTCAGAACTATGATCCCTTAAGGAATGATGAAGCAAGGACCTTTGACTTAGACACTGTTGAAGAGGCAAGGACCATGGCCCTCGCGAATATCTTGCGATACCAAGCGATGGTGGCGAAAGCATACAAGCACGTGAGAAACAAAGAAATCCAAGTTGGAGACATGGTGTTGAGAAGAGCTGATATCCTTGAGAATGTAGGCAAAGTACAAAGAAGGTGGGAAGGACCGTACAAGGTCGTGAAGGCTTACCTCAATGGAAGCTATCGGCTAGAGGACATGGAAGGGAAGGAACTGAAAAATACCTGGAACGCCACCAATCTCCAAAAGTTCTATGCTTGAGGAAAAGAAGGAAGGAAACCATTCAAGGAAGGATGACAAGGACTCCTGTGGAAGGCCCCAGTTTTTACTTTGTTTTTCTTTAAAGAGCAAATGTCTCATTCTCTTTTGTAATTGGCCAAGAAGCCCAAAGTTGTAACTTTGCTTGGATTTCCGTCAAATCAATGCAATGCAACTCTTTCATTTCAATTTCCCATCTCAGTAGTTGATTTACTTTCCTGTTCAAGTCTGTTTACTTAATATTAGATAGGACTTACTCTATGAACTATATAGAGCAGAGGACCTAGTATGTGTAAAGACTGCAGAAAGGAAGGAGTGAAGGAAGGTTGAAAGAGAAAGAGAGACTGAAAAAAGAAAGTAGGAGGAAGGAAGTAGGAAAAAGGGGATGAAAAGACAAAGGAGAGACCAAACAAGCAAGGGAACACTTGGGAAAACCTCCGGGGTCAAAAAATGACCCGAGACACTTTGTTCTCAACTTTTTAAAACAAGAAAGAAGTGTCTCGGACCATTTTATTTTTGACAAAACAATGAGGTCGGAACTCACATCGGACAGGGAGTCCGACCAAGAACGGAAGGGGATTACTTAGCTCACTAAGAAATTACAAGTATCAACAGGTGGTCCGAGGCCCATCTCTCACTCACTATGTCCGACCCTTGAGAGGGTGGAAGTGATCGTATTTGTCCAAGTACAAGGTTTGTAAATAGATGAAATTCTTAAAGGCATGTTCCGAGGCGATATGGTCCGACCCAGTTTAGATTGCAAGCGACTGCCCGAGTCAAAATTTCCAGGAATGCAAGAACAAGTGAAATTTTGAAAAGTTTGTTCTAAGTGTCCGACCAACTTGGGAACTCGACAGATATGCTCGTGACCCGACATGTTTGTCATTACTTACTAACATGATTAACCTTTTTGTCCGACACAAAATTGTTATTTTATGTTAGGAAAAGACTTATAAAATATTGAAGGCAGTAAAAGAAATATTGATGATGTCCGACAATAAAGCATTCGAGATAAAAATCAAACTTGGGAAAAAAACAAAAAGTGCAAGAGGTCCGATCTATATTACGCCACGAAGGGCCGAGTATGAACATAAAAATACTTAGCAAAAATAACAGTACTTGAAATTGTTCATTGGTTACAAAAGTTGCTCGGGCATACCCGGCCTTCAGTTGTCTTGTTGGGTCCGGCTGCTGGATGCTTCCCCTCCTCGGACACAGCCCGGCACAGATGCCTGGGTGGTAAGGATAAGCTCATCGATCTCGGCCATCAGCTCCTCTAAGCTCTTCGGACTACCAGCCTTCTTCCTCTTCTCAGCCTCTTCCATCAGCCGAGCATGATATCGCTCGACCTCTGGTTCGATGAAGTCCGGCTCCCGTCCGACCACAGGAGCGTCCAGAGAGAGGAAGGCACAATTCCGAGCCTCGTTCATCTCGAACGGATATACCAGCCCCTTTCTTAAAATTTCGGGCAGCCAAGAAGGGAAGGAGGGGGTCTTCCGAGGGAACTCCGGATTGTCCTTCAGGCAGACAGCAGCTCCGAACTCTTGGGCCTCTAGGACCTCGTCCGGGATTTCAGGGTCCGGGTAGTCCGAGAAGTCACCTTGTTTCTCATCATCGAACTTCTGCTCGGCAAGACGGGCCGGATTGAAGATAAACCCATCCTTAGCGTAGCCTAGGGTTACCATTTGGCCGATAGCAGCTCGGAACCCTTGCTCCCGACCCTCTTCCTTGCTGAGCTGGTTCCCGAAAGTGTAAGCAATGGACCCGATGAAGTCCATAACAGCCTCAAAACGGGTACCCTGAAGCCGACCCAACAAAGAGTTCCGGAACTGGAGGAAGGCCGCGCTCAAGTATTGAAACGAGTCGCTCCACTGTTGGTTCTTGGCGACCTCTTCCTGATACTTTCTATTCAGTTCTGAAAACTTGTTCCGAGCAGTGAGCAGCTCGGCCTCCAAACTCTCCACCTTTGCAGCAGCTGTCTCGGCCTTGTTCTCAAGTTCCTTCATCCGAGAGTTGGAGTCGTGGTTGATGTCAGCAACATCGTTCAGGGCCTTCACAAAACAGCCAAGCTGCAAAAATAGAAGTCCGAGTAAGCAGAGTCCGATGTAAATAAAAGCAAAACTACAAAAAAGACAAGTATGAAAAGAGAATTACCTCTCGGTACATGGACCCGAGGAGATGTGCCCGATCGTACTCGCTCAGCTGAGCAATCCGAGCGGTCTCCGCCTTTCGGGCATCCGGCGAGCTGAGGTCCAGCAGCTCGGGTTCAAGGGCCGGACCCTTACCTTTCTTCCGTGCCGGCTCGAGGATTTCGATATCCTCATCTTCTTCGGCAGCTGGCTCGGACGAGTTAGCTGGCCTTTTGTTTTGACCTCTCCGACTAGAGGTCGGGCCAGATGCAGTGGTCTTCTTCGAACCACCAGCCGCAGAACCCTTGTTACCTGGGGGCTTGGGAACAGGCATGGGAGGCATCTCGGCCCCTTCTTGTCTTGCCTTCTTCTCCTTCTCCCGATAGTCGAAGGCCTTTTTAGGGTTGGTCAGTCCGACCAAGTGGGCCGGGGTATTCACAGGCTTTTTGATCAAGCCCGCCTCGACCATCTCCAGTTGCTTTTGCCTGTTGGCCTTGGCTAGCTTTGAAGTCTTGTTCATGATGTACTTTAGCCAATATCCTGCAAAGAAAAAACAAGGAAACAGTGAGTCCGACATAAGAATAAAAAGAACAAATCCGAGTAACAAATAAAGTCAGCCCGACACATATTTTTACTTAGGAAAAAATCTACTTACTAAAGCCATCTCCGCCTGTCCTAACTTTAGGGGTAAGCCCGGCGAGATAAGGCAAGGGCTAAAGTGTGAGGGCCGAGTAAAAATATCGTTTTGACTTGTCCTTATTTTCACTCTGGAACTTCAATGCCCATTCAGCGAATTGCGTCGTTAGAGGCCTCAAGTCCGACACCATGCCTCGGAAGAACTTTTTCGGGAAGCCCCAGTCAGTATACGCTGCGTACTCCTCGTCCGACATGTTTGGCTTCCGCGCCCGACGAACGAAGATATAGCGACTCCACCACTTGCATCCAGCAGAGGATGGAGCGTCTTGAATAAAGGCGAATCCGGGCCGGGCGAGAAAAAAGTAGAAGTCGGGGTTGCCCGCCCGGACTAGAGGCTACTCGGAACACTTGACTAAAATTGTGAAAATTCACGGGAACCCCATGAATCTTGCAGAAGACCCCGAAACACATCAACATGCCTAGGGCGCTCGGGATAACTTGATAGGGGCTGAGTCCGAGTTTGTTGAAAATATCATTAAATCCCGAGTGGAAAGGGACCCTCCAGCCCCTCTCAAGGGAGAGTATATGTACGGCCATGTATCCGACCGGGGGATTGTAATAGGCATGGCTGGGGTCCGGCACGATGATCTCCAGAGACTTGGGTATGGAGTACTCGTATCGAATCCGGGCAAGCTCGGACCCGTCCACGGTCGAAGGACAGGTAGGGATGTTCCCCGGAACATTCTGTTCACCGTCAGGATCAGGTTGAACCACGGCATCGGGCTTCCTGGGGAACTTTCTGTTCCGAGCAGCTGTTCCGCGAGGTTGCCCCTTCTTGTCATACTTAATGTCTCGACCTTGGGCATCCATGTAGATTGGTTCCGGGATTACATCCTCGCTCGGACCAGCTTCATCCCCTTCATCGTCATCGTTGTCGTCATCATCTTCTCTCCGACCAATGACAAGGTCGGGATTAATTAAATCCAGAGGAACAGTGTCCTCGTCTTCATCAAACTCATTTGCCGGAGCAGAAGAACTGCTCGGAGCAAATCTTGATCGGGCCCTTAGAGTGTCGTCATCTTCGTAATCCTCTAAGACCGTTTTGTTGACGAACCCAGCGGGCACAGAGCGGCGGACCGGATTGACAATTTGAAGCCTTTGGGAGCTTTCCCCAAGCTCTAACTCCATCGGATCATTTAGGTCGTTATCAGAGTCCGATAACTCTGAAATGCCGGGCCTCGGGGGGTCTTTAGGAAGGGCAGAAGCCCGATAATATTTGCCCCCTATTTGTAAGGCAGCCGACATAATCCTCTGAGGAATCGGTCGGACCACGCGAGGACTAGGTGGGGGTGAGCGAGGGGGGAGCCTAGGTCGGTTTTGGAGAATGTTTCTCCGTTCTGGCGGAGTGGGAGGAGCATCTGTATCGGACGCATCGCTTAAGTGCCCGTCTCCACCTCTTCATCGTCCTCCGCCGCTTCATCCTCGGACTCCTCATGTTCTGAGATTTCCTCGTCCGCAAATTCATCGACCTCGGCGTCTGAAACAGCATCATCTCCTCTACCAGGAGATAAAAACGACAAGTCTACCATATCGTCGGCTTCATAACCTTGTCCTTCGGAACCGTTCTCGGAATCGCTCCTCTCGGACATCCTAAAGGAAAGGCAGAGAATTGGAAGTTTATCAGTAAGGGTGGTTTTGATCCGAGAGGTCAGTTTAGTATTTTAATTAAGTCCAGAAACAAGATCGGTCCAGGTCTAGGGTTCTCGAGGATTTCCAGAACAACAAACATAAAATTTACCAAGTCTAAACACTTTGTGAGGATGAAGGGATTGAGCAAGAATTTAAAGAGGGGAAAGATATGCAGTTAACAGGAAGGTCGGACACAAGTAAGTTACATAGCGAGTCCGACCTCGAGGAAATCACAGAAATCCAACCCGAATAAGGAAAAATGAGCAGTAATTAAAGAAAGAAGAAGAGTCCGGGGTTACTTACTTGTGTGAAGCCTTGATTGAAGATTGGATTGGAGATTGGAAGAACTGCGAACAAGAAACTGGCCTTCGACTTGAAATGTAGCTCGGACGATCGCCTCGGACGCAGAGCAATTTTCTAGAGTGAGAAATATTGCAAGTGTGGAAAAGTTGTGAAATGATGTTGACCTCCGCTATTTATAGAGGGGTAGCCTGGGAATACGAAACGTCGCCTACGTCATCATGACGTCATCAAGCATTATAGTCGTTGGATGCCTCGGACGCTTATGAAATTGACGGATTGAAATGGTTTGTCAGTTGAAAAGACGTTTTTAACCGTGCTGGGTCCCATAAAAGCGGACTCACTCGGACTGCCAACTCGGACTCCAGAAAAATACACTCGGATTATGGAAACATCAAAACTGGTCGATAGACCACAATACAGAGCAATTGGTCTCGGACCACAAGGGTCGGACCACTTTTGAAAGAAAGTTCATATCTGGATCTGGATTCTCGATTACAAATATTCTTACTTGTTAAATCCTTGGGAACAAAGTTACTCGGATTTAACAAGAAAGAAGGGGGAAAGAGATGATAGAGGAAGATATGACTACCTTCTACTCAGAGCTTAGAAATACACATTTTTTATTGCACAAATAGCGTCCGACACGCAGTACTTCTTACTCGGACTTTACTGTAGTTCCACAACTATCTTCTGTCAAGATACTTGGAAACTAGGGGGACATATGTTAGTGTTGAAATATGTCTGATTCGTTACACGAATCAGAAGACGATTTAGCACTATAATGTCCAACCTAAGCCTAGGGTCCGACACCCCCGGCTAGGGTCCGACACCCTCAATCCGGGTCCGACACCCATCTCAACGTACGACCTTGCTTGTGTTATACTGCCTTATACAGGCTAACAGGGGTCCGACCTATGGGTCTTACTGGTCCGACCATAATGGTCCGAGTGATTGACCATGGAGGACCAGAACCACAACTTGAGTACATTGAGAGTGCTTTGGTCCGAGGACAAAGGATATCGGGCCATCACGACCAGACTTCATCTCTACGACAGAGTAAATCTAATGGTTGTCCGAGGAACTCCTAGGTCGGACCATGCCTCAAATACCTTAAAGGGTCACAAAGTTACTCATATGGGAGATGTTACCTCGGAAGACAGTCAGTCAGGAATAGTCCTCGGACCCTTGGTCGGACTGTTGACACGATGGCTATTCCAGAACGTTCTACACTATGAATTTACTATCATACCCTTGAGTAAACCCTAATTATGACTGTGGGCCAAGCCCATTAAGCTAATTGATGGGCCTCAAACATCATTAAGGGGCTTTTACCTTTCAAGGATGAATCTCAGCCTTACACTTGGCGCAATCTGATGGATTCCTCCATCATTAGTGAAACCTATAAATAGGGCTCACTCCTCACTCTACAAGGTAATCAACTTTTACACTAAGTACTTTCTCTCACTAGAAGCATTCTTCTACTCGTGAAGTCGACCATCCGGTTTGATCAATAGACAAACCGGTTATACGTTACTAACCCCCCCCCCCCCATTGAAGTTTATACAGGTCCTTGCTATAATGACGGAGGACACTTGAAGACTGAGGGACTTAACGAATTAGTACGACTTAAAAAGACTTAAAAGAAAATGCCCTCAACAATTATAGTATAAATCAAAGTAACCCGGCCAGTCCCCTCAACGACTCATTTGATGCAGAGCTAGTAAAATAAACAATGCTACTCGTAATGCCTTGTGTACTCGTCATGCTAGCATTTCGAATATTTTCGGCAGCTACATCAGCCAGCTCCACCATTCCACAACATCATATATGATACAGGCTGCAAATAGTATAACGCATTCATATATCATCAAAATTTATTACGAACCCAGAAAAGAATTTCAATATGTAATCATCTGTTGATTACAAACAGTTGGATAGAGTAGAAAAACTTGTGTAAGAAGTTTGTCTGTGAGGTTTCGGTTTGAGACACCGAGGATGTGTTTTTTTCTTGGAAAAATTACATATAGGTGCTAAAAATAAAAAAACATAACAACTAAGACCACTTGCATTGGTGCCATGCCATGCCTAGGCATGGTGCTCTTTTTTTCCTCGATGCCGCGGCATCGTGGCTTGTTTCTGCATTGGCGGCATAGTGCCTTTTTTTTTTTTTTTTTTTTGGTGTTAAATGAAATTATGATAATATGAAATAAAATTGACACAAAATATATTTAAGAGTTTATTTGAAATAACTAACATCAAATGTGTGCAATACAACAACCACACAATACAAAAACATAAAATGCATGAAACTTAAAACAAATTAGACACACGATTGAAGAAGCTCGCATAATCAACACTTCCTATAGATATGTTCCATCAGGTCTGAAGTTAGTCGTTCATGCGTGTTGATGCTATGCATCTGTCGGTTATTGTTCATGTACTCATCCAGAGAGTTTATTGTTGATGTAGTCGTTCGAATACGAATTCCACTATCGAAACCATCAACGTAAGACCTTGTGTCGTCCTCAAACTCTTTCTTCAGGCTTTCCATTTCACTTTCATAGTTTTTGTATGTGTGGCGTTCATCCTCAACTATCATATTATGAAGTGTGATGCAGCAATTCATGATCTTACGGAGTGTAGACTTGTTGTGAGCAAGAGCCGGGTTTCGTATTATTGCAAACCGTGCTTGCATAACTCCAAAAGCCCGTTCCACATCCTTACGACAAGACTCCTGGAGCTGAGAGAACTTGGCTTCTCTATGAGTGATGGGATTGGGGATGGCACTCACAAACGTAGCCCATGCTGGATATATGCCGTCAGTTAGGTAGTACGGCATGCTGTATTGATGGCCATTCACCGTAAATTCCACAGGAGGTGCAGTGCCGTTGAGAATATCATCGAACACTGGTGAACGCTGCACGATTGATAAATCATTGAATTTACCGGAAACTCCAAAGAATGAATGCCATATCCAAGTGTCTTGGGATGCCACAGCTTCTAAAACAAGGGTAGGACTTCCACATTTCCCTTGGAATTGGCCGTGCCACGCCTTCGGATAGTTCTTCCATATCCAGTGCATACAGTCGATACTCCCAATCATGCCCGGAAAGCCTCTTGCTTTGTTGATTGCTAGAAGTCGCCGTAAGTCGTCTTCATTGGCCCTTCTCATGTAGGTTGCGCCAAACTCTGCAACCACAGCGTCACAAAACCGAGAGAGACATTTCAAAGCCGTACTTTCACCAAGGCGACAATACTCATCAACCGCGTCAGCACAACACCCATCAACTACCAGCAACTACGCGTCAGCACAACACCCATTTGAAGTGTGGATAACCCCTGTTTGCCAATAGCATATGGCTTGCAGACAAAGTAATCATCTTGATGCACAACACCAGCAACTACCCGTTCAAACAAGTCCCTACGCATTCTGTATCTGCGACGGAACTTATCTGCATAACGTGCACCACGAATAAAGTAATCACGCTCCAGTTTCACGGCATGTTCAGCTCTTTCCCTGTCAATATATTTTCGCTTATTCTTTGAAGTGTTTTTTGGTTGTTCTTGTTGTTGATGTTGTTGGATGGAGTGCATCATATGGGGTATGTTGTTCATTATGAACTTTTGCGTTTTTTTGAAGGTATTTGAGGAAGAAGCAGAGGATCCCCATTTCAAACTTCCATCAGACGATGAAGAGCTTGATGACATGATTCTTTTAAGAAGTGGAAGAATGGTTGGTGTATCTAAATTAAGTTCCAGAGTTGCATTATATAGACTTGAATATTGATATGTCCAAAGAGTTTCACGTGATAAGATGCTTTGTTGATTGCTAGATGAAGTGTCAGTGTCATTTCTACTCCAACTAGTATTAAATGGGATCAAACTTCAAAGTTTTGAAATATTTTATAACACTTGAATATTGATATGTCCAAAGAGTTTCACGTGATAAGATGCTTTGTTGATTGCTAGATGAAGTGTCAGTGTCATTTCTACTCCAACTAGTATTAAATGGGATCAAACTTCAAAGTTTTGAAATATTTTATAACACTTGAATATTGATATGTCCAAAGAGTTTCACGTGATAAGATACTTTGTTGTTTGCTAGATGAAGTGTCAGTGTCATTTCTACTCCAACTAGTATTAAATGGGATCAAACTTCAAAGTTTTGAAATCTATTTCAGACAAAGCAAATTCAATTCATTACAACGGATACATGGGAAATGAAAATACAAACAAGTCACACTTAGGAATGTAAAACAAACAATGCGAAAATTAAAGTACAAACAAAACAATGGATACATGGGAAATGAAAATACAAACAAGTTCCACCCTTCAATTCAACGGAAAGAATTCTTTGCTGAGTCCATCGACCATTGATTTCTGCTGGGCATTCAAATTATTGTAGTGAGGCAACAGATCTATCAATAATTTCATCCGCTCATTCTTGAGCTTCTCCTCTTTCAAGGACTGATCCTTCAGTTTCCTGGCCTCCTTCCTATCCTCCTTCTCCTTTTCAAAGGCGAGCCTGCTGTTATAAGCTTCCTTGTCCCACTCAATCCTCTGTCTTTCGTACTCAAGAGATTGGGGATAATTACCATTGAATTGCACCCATCCCTCACCTATCGTCTTCATTGCGGAGTTGCAAGAACTTCCACCTCGTGCCATCTTTTTCGCCTTGTCCCGACCCATCGGGCGTTTCGGACTCGAGACACTGTCATCAATCACGCAGTATCGCTTCGTCCCACTACTGCCACCTCCCGTTGACTCCATTCGTTCATCCCCATCAGCATCAACATCCACAGTGACATTGTTTGGTTCTTGTTGCTTCTTCAAGTGAGTCTCCCATTTCAAGTACGTTTCATACAGGGGGAACGACTTCGCAAGTTCCCACTGTTTAAACAGATCAAAACCAGTGCGGTACAATGAGTTTTCCTTGTGAAATACCTGAGCCGCGTTGATCACATCGTCGTTGTTGAAACCGCTACGCTGGCCAACTGCCCTCTCAGCCTTCTCATAACAACCAAGCCAATGATTGAGTTCCTTCTTGATACGTTCGACTCTTTTGCGCAGTGAATCTGGACTGCGGTTGGGAAGTCCGTGCAACCCGTCCATCTTAGCCCGTTCATAGAACTCATGAACCTTTTTGAATAAAGTAGCATACCTCTGGTTCGTACCGGTGATAGGATCCGAGCAAACATCCATATAGCAACAAAGGACAACCAAATCTTCTTGCTCGGTCCATTGCACGTTCCGTGATGGAGCCTTGGCGTTTGCCGCATCAGCAGTGGCGGCCTCCTTCCCTTTTCGACTACGACCCGTTGGCTTTGGCTGTTTATCGGGTTGAGTCTCTGCAACCCACTCAGGAGTTTGGGAGAACATTCCCGGTGTCTGAGACTGAGGAGATGGGAAATTTTGAGTGTTTGGCTCTTCGGGCTCGTTTTGAAACAAATTGCGAGCGACACTCGGTGAGGTAGAGTTCAACAACGGTTTGCGAAGTTCACTCATGATCTCTGCATACAAATCTTTCTCAAATTCCTTCATATATGCAAGTTGATCACGAGTGTAAAGCTGACCGTTGAACTCCATCTCGCCGGACAAAAAAATGGAGGGTTAAGGGTTTTTTTGATGTTAAGAGTGTATTTTGAGTTTAATTAAGAGAGAAAAAGGGGCTGGAGATGGGTGCTTCAAACATAGCCAAGATTGGTATCTATTTATAGATCTCGAAAAAATAGAGCCGTTGGTGATTTTTATTTATTTTTTGCATTTTTATTTTTCGAGTTATAGCCGTTTTTGTCCGTTGGAGGAAAAGATAAATAATATAAAAGAAAAAAAAATAGAACAAATGAGTGGCAACCCCTATTAAGAAAACAGATATTGACGCCGCGGCAACAGACGCCGCGGCGTCAATATATGTTCGATGCCGGGGCTGTTGCCCCGGCATCCGGCCTACGCTGCAGCCGGACGCCGCGGCAACGGACGCCGGCACCCATGTCGGCGTCCCATGCCGACTGCAGTGCAGGCGGTCTAAGGACAACTCTATAACAATACATCAACTAAGTCCCACTCTCTAACATCATTACATATTGGTCCATTCTATTTTTCTAATAGTCTATCAACTAAATTCATCTCTCTAACATCATTACATATTAGTCCATTCTATTTTTCTAACAATCAATCAACTAAATCCAACCCTCTAACATTATTCCATATTAGTCCATTATATTTTTGTGATGAATATTAATTTCCGAAAAAAAATTTAGTTTCACGACTTAGTTTCAGAAAAAAGTTGGTTTCACAAAAAAAAGTTAGTTTCACGACTTAGTTTCAGAAAAAGTTGGTTTCACAAAAAAAGTTAGTTTCACGACTTAGTTTCAGAAAAAAGTTGGTTTCATACAAAAAGTTAGTTTCACGACTTAGTTTCAGAAAAAAGTTGGTTTCACAAAAAAGTTAGTTTCACGACTTAGTTTAAAAAAAAATTTGGTTTCACAAAAAAGTTAGTTTCACGACTTAGTTTCAGAAACAAGTTGGTTTCACAAAAAAAGTTAGTTTCACGACTTAATTCAGAAAAAGTTGGTTTTACAAAAAAATTAGTTTCACGACTTAGTTTCAGAAAAAAGTTGGTTTCACAAAAAGTTAGTTTCACGACTTAGCTTCAAAAAAAAAAAAAAAAGGGAAAATTACATATACGTGTCATAATTATTGTTGCATTAGAAATAAGTCTTTTTCGCTAACTTTATTATAACTTAGTCCACCTTGCTATATTCATTACATATCGGTCCAATCTATTAATTTACTTAGAGTCTCAGACACCCTCTTTCTCGTTTAACTCGCTATCTTTTCGCCCAGTCACTGCCAAGCATTCCGGCAACATACCCCATCGCTACTGGCCACTCCACATCAATCGACCAGGGAGGAGAACATGATATCAGTCCAGATCCAACCTTGTTACTCTTGGAAAAACCTCTCGAATCATCATCTTATGAGGTAATTAGATGTGAATCCTTCATGATGAGTGATGTTCGAGATTTGTTCTGAATCCTTCATGGTGAGTGATGCTCGAGTTTTCTGTGTGTTGTGTGCGTGTTGTGTGGGTCAGGTGGTGGTTTACCCCTGGTTGCTTCTCTTTTTTTGGCCATGGTCTCGATGTTGGCTTGTTGCTTCTCTAAAGTTGATGTTGGTGGCTTTCTCTCAACTTTAGTTTGATCATTGTATATTTGTATGGATTTGTGGATTGCCTTTTCTACCCCTCGTTGTTTAGCTTTGATCAGTGCGTGTGTATTGCTCCGTCTTTGTCCCAATTTTTGGTTAGGTAGAGATTTGGTGTCATATCACAAGTAAGTTTCAGAAAAATTTAACTTTACAAGTTAGTTTCAGAATAAAAATTAGTTTCGCGAGTTAGTTTCAGAAAGTAAAATTATGCCTAAAAGGACCACAAAAAAGGTTAGTTTCACAAAGAAAAAGATTATTTTCAAGATTTGGTTTACAAGTTGTTTTTAAAAAAGTTAGTTTCACAATTTATTTTCAAAAAATTTAGTTTTACAAGTTAATTTCAGAAGAAAAAAATAGTTTCAGAAGTTAGTTTCACGAGTTAGTTTCAGGAAAAAGTTAGTTTCAAGAGTTAGTTTTAGAAAATAAAATTACGCCTAAAAGAGTTGGTTTCACGCCTAAAAGGACCACCAAAGTTAGTATCGGGAGTTGGTATAAAAAAAGTTAGTTTCACAAATTATTTTCAGAAGAAAAAAGTAGTTTCAGAAGTTAGTTTCAAGAAAACGTTAGTTTCACGAGTTATTTTCACAAGTTAGTTTCAGAAAAATGTTAGTTTCACAAGTTAGTTTCATAAAGTAAAATTACGCCTAAAAGAGTTGGTTTTATGCCTAAAATACAACCAAAATTAGTTTCACGAACATCACAAATAGTTTCATGAATCAATTTTACTAAAATAAGCCTAATAAGCCTGTGCACCTTGATAATCACTTGACAAATAACTATTTTCACCTCACCACCTCATCTCTATCTTGTTAAATTTTATCTCAAAAGTAACGTAAATGAAATTCGACTAATTAGTTACTAATATCTTGACTCATTGTCAAGAGAAATTGCTTAGGTCGACGACTCGACGATAAAAATCTCAAAGCTCTAAAATCACAAACACCATGCATGATACAACCATCAATCCAAAACTAGACAATCATGCCTACAGATGCATTCATTTGAAGCCTTCGATCAGAGTTTAAATTTCACCACCAAGAAAAATCACAAAGACCAAGGATCCACAAGAAACCATTCCCTTAACCAAGATAAGTACCAGCAGCGGCAATACAGCCATCGCAACTCTGCCCCCCTTTTGATTCCACAATTTGGAACCTTTGAAAACTGATCTCGATTTGTGTCTATGGAGCCGAAATTCCGTAAAAGATAGCATCACTTACCAAATCAAAGATCCACCTTGGTCCGCTAATCTCCGCCGCACCGAAAAACAAACAACCCTTCCATTGGTCGTATGGAGTTGAAATGCTTGTTTAGTTGCTCTGGATATTGTTTCAGTCGGTATTCAACGCTTTCACTTTACTATCTCAATTTCCCCTAAAATAAAGCGAAGATGATGGAATTGAAGAAGAAAGGAATATTACAGTATTATTTTGGGATGAGAGATGTAAGATGAGAAGAAGCAGATCTACTTGTAATAACGGGTGGGAGAAAGAAGATAAGAAAGATGAGGTTTAAAAAAAAGAATGGACTAATTTGATATAGTGTAAGAGAGATAGATCAATATGTAATCTTCAATTTGAAAAATACTAATATGTAATGTCATCCATACTAACTGAGTCCTCTCCTTCAGGCGGCGCCGCCCACCTCCTCCCTCCCTCCTCCACCGTTTTCTTTCCTTATTTCTCTTCCTCGTATGAGTGACATGCCTTCTTCCTATGAAGATCTTTCTACCCATCGATTTGGGATTCTATTGCGAAGTTTCCTTATTGTTTTTTCTTACTTTCTAAATCTTTGTTTTTTCATAGAATACAGGTCTTCTGCTCTACGTCTCTGCTACAGGCTTATCTCATACGGCTATCCCAACCTCCGGATCCTGGCTTACAATTTGTGGTTATCCATAAGACTTCTTACTCTTCCGTCATAAAAGTAATCTGGGTTTTATTAATTAAGATTTATAATACTGTTTCGTCTGTCCCCTTTGTGTTTTCTTGCAGAGCTCCTTGGATAGATCAGTTGACACGAGTGGGATATATTTTCTCACATCTCTACGAGTTCAAAATGGCTGAAGAATTGATTGCCAAGATGAATCAGCATCTGCATCTGTTTGAGGAAGATGAAATTGGGGTTGAAGCACCGGTTGAGGCCTGGACCCCTACGAATGCTAGATTCCAGCATTTTTTGGTGGGTAGAACCTTTTCTAAGAGAGCTATTCATCTCGATTCTTTCCAGCGAGTAATGAAAAACAGTTGGGGGCTTTTTCACGGTATGGAAATCATCAAAGTTAATGAGGAAAGGCTCCTATTTCAGTTTCAACATGCTTTGGATAGGACTCGTGTGTTGGGTAATGGTCCGTGGTCGTATGAGAAAAACTTGGTTATTTTGGCCCCGATCGAACGTGGGGAAGATCCCAGGTATGTTCAATTGACTCATGTCACATTCCTAGTGCATGTTGCTCATCTTCCCATTGATAAGATTAACAGGCCTATGGCAGAAGCAATAGGCAAAGGTTTAGGCAGCTTTGTGGAATTTATCAACAAGCCTAATGGAAGCATGGAGGATCTGACAATGCGTCTTAAAGTGCGAATCGATATTACGAAACCTCTTAAGAGAGCTTTCAAAGTTCGGTGTGCTAATGATTCTATTTTGGTTACATTTGCTTATGAAAGATTACCGAATTTTTGTTATCGTTGTGGTATCATTGGCCATATCCTCCAAGATTGCAGGGTTCAGTTCGACTTAGAGGCCGTCGGTGGTGATGTAAGTGAACAGTCATTGCCATGGGGGGATTGGTTACGTGCTACACCCAACACTTCTCAGAATAATCGCTATTTTGGTGGTACATCTGAAACAGTTCGAGAGACCCCTATTTTTGTGGACAAACACAGAGTTTCCATCCCAGAATCTAGCTCATTTACACCAGCTTCTAATAGTCCCAGATAATGCAATGACTGCCCCTCCATATCAGTGTTCTGGTGAGCGTTCTGTTGATCCCGTGGACCATGACATGGATGGAATGTTGGTAAATTTGTTGCCGCCCCAGTCTGCGTACCAAGCACCTAATTCGCCTTTGCCAAACCAGCCAAATTCACCCCACCCACGCTATGTCCCCTCCCCGAATTCACCTCACACCCAGCAAGGCCTACTCCCCTTACCGGACTCAACTAGAGCCATTTCCAGCCCAAACTATAATAACCCAACCCCCCCAACATCTCTCCCACCTCTGAGCCCACCACACAGCCCAGCTTTACCCAACACTTTACCAATGCTGCCTTATGAACCGAATTCGCAGTATCCTCCCTATTCATCCCATTACCATCCTTATTATCCACCTCCTTATGGCCCATTTCCACCATCTAATCAGCAACAACTCCTATATGAAGCGAATTCACAACATTCCCCCTATCCAGGCCGCTACCATCCCTATTACCCACAACCTCAAGACCAAAACCCACCACCCAAATCCTCCCAGCCAGGACCTAAACGCAAGTGGACCAGAAAAAAAAACCCGAATCAGGCCACCAAAATCAAACAACCACCAAATAATCCTCAACCCAAGCGTGGAAGGGAAGAAAATGGGGCTAAGGACAAAAATGTTGCTACTAGCAGTGATCAACCTACTGATAATGTCCACAATGAGAGTATATTAGAACCACCAAGCAAACGCACAAACCAAGGCACCAGTAATTCTAATAATGGACCAGAGGCGGAGGTTGCTACGCAACCCCGCCTACATCCATGAGTATCATCTCTTGGAACTGTCAAGGTCTGGGGGGCCTTTGGACAGTTCAGGATCTAGGTGACTTGATCTGTGAATCTCACCCTCACCTTATCTTTATAATGGAAACTCGTTTGAAGGACCATAAGATTGATAAGTTAAAAGAAAAGTTTAATTTGTTTGGTGTTTCCGTAGCTGCTCGAGGTAAATCAGGTGGTCTAGCTTTACTTTGGGAGAAGGATGTTTTGGTTACTTTACAGAGTTTTTCTAAGTTTCATATTGATGTTTTTGTTCAAATTCCTAGTAGTGATGTTCTTTGGAGATTTACTGGGTTTTACGGTGAGCCGGATGTTGCATAGCGGAAAAATACTTGGGGTCTGTTAAGAAGGTTGAGTGATTCTTTTACAGGGCCATGGTTATGTATGGGATATTTTAACGAGGTGCTGTCCAACAGTGAGAAATTAGTAGGTTTGGAGGTTGGGCCATATCGATTACGGGACTTTCGGGAGTGCATACAATATGTTGGGCTGTCGGACATGGGCTTCTTAGGATACCAATACACATGGTCCAACAAACGTGAGTATCCTCATAATATTAAAATCAGACTTGACCGTGCTCTTTCCAATTCCCAATGGCGAGACATATTCCCGAATAGCAGTGTTTACCATTTAAAGTCTCACTTCTCTGACCATAATCCAATCAAGCTTGTTCTTGATGATATCCAGCGGCCGCGACGAACTCAACGCAGTGGGTTCAAATTCGAAGCGATGTGGCTCCGGCACAATGACTGCGCGCGGATAGTAGACGACAATTGGGACACAACAGTTGACTATATCTCCGCTTCAAGTCAGTGCCGAATAGCCCTTGCAAATTGGGGGAAATCATGATTTGGTAGTGTGAAAGGGCAGATCCGGCAGATTAAGAAGGAGTTGGATACTTTGCAAGAATTGCCTGCTACTTCCTCAAACCGACAACGAGCTAATACCTTGAAAAAGGAGCTTGAAGAATTAATGGAAAAGGAAAGCATTATGTGGCAACAAAGGGCAAAGACTCGGTGGGCACGGGATGGAGATCGGAATACGAGATTCTTCCATATGCAAGCTTCCAAGAGACGGACAAAGAATGAAGTTTTAGGTCTGAAAAATGGCAGTGGCGAGCTAGTTACAGATCTGTCAGGTATGGGGTTGATTGGGATAAATTATTTTAAGAGCATTTTCAGTTCGACTCAACCTAGTGATACGGATGTTGATGCAGCGATTGAAAATATAGCCCCCAAAGTGTCTGCTGAGCTGAACCTGGAGCTTTGTCAACCCTACACGGCTGATGAGGTAAAGAATTCCCTTTTTCAAATGTATCCTCTTAAGTCACCAGGCCCTGATGGGTTACCTGTGTTGTTTTTTCAAAAAATTTGGTCAGTTGTAGGTGCCTCAGTTACTGAGTGTTGTCTAAATTTTCTTAATCATGGCTTGCTTGACACTAAATTGAATTTTACTCATATTATTTTAATCCCTAAGTGTAAGCAACCTGACCTTATTACTCAGTACCGACCTATAAGTCTTAGCAATGTGGTTTTCAAAGTTGCCAGTAAATGTATAACAAACAGACTTAAGCCTCATATGAATGATTTAATTAGTGAAACCCAGTCTGCTTTTATCCCAGGGAGATTAATTACAGATAATGTTCTTGTTTCTTATGAACTTAACCACTACCTAAAGCGTAAGACAACAGGGAAGGAGGGGTACTTGGCCTTAAATCTAGACCTTAGTAAAGCCTATGATCGAGTGGAATGGCCGTTTTTGGAGAGACTAATGCAGAAACTTGGTTTTTGTGATGCTTTTATTTCTACTATTTTGCTCTGTCTCCGTACGGTTTCTTATGCTCTGATTTTGAATGGTAGTGAATCTAGTCCTTTTACTCCTACACGTGGTTTGAGACAAGGTGACCCACTTTCTCCATGCCTTTTTCTTTTTTGCACTGAGGCTTTGTGTTCCCTTTTTGCTGAGGCCACTACTCGTGGTGATTTAAAAGGTATTAAAATTAATTCTTCTGCCCCCGAAGTATCCCACCTACTCTTTGCTGATGATACAATGATTTTCTGTCAAGCTTCAATATCAGCTGCTGAAACCATTCAAAATATTTTGCATGTTTATAGTTTGGGGTCTGGTCAAGTCATTAACTTGGAAAAGTCTAATGTTGTTTTTAGTAAGAATGTTTCCCCCAATACTATAGATGCGATTACTAATATTTTGAATGTTCAAGTTGTGAGAAGCATGATAAGTATCTTGGCTTACCTACAACTATAGGTAAAAGTAAAAAAGAAATTTTTAGTTGGTTAACAGAAAAAGTTTGGAAAAGGATTCAATCTTTTGAAGGCAAAACTCTTTCTAAAGATGGTAAAGAAATCATGATTAAATCTGTTTTACAAGCTATTCCAACGTATGTCATGAGTTGTTTTAAATTACCAGATGGCCTTCTTAAGGAAATTGAATCTATGATTTCAAACTATTGGTGGAAGAATGGGGGCAGTAAGAACATGCACTGGCTTAAGTGGGATAAACTTTGTCTCAGTAAACGTGATGGGGGTTTGGGATTTAGGGATCTTAGAGCCTTTAATCTTGCTTTACTTGGTAAACAAATTTGGCGAATTTTTTCTGAACCTCACACTCTCTTGAGTCGTCTTTTTAAAGCCAAATATTTTCCCAACTCTTCTGTTCTTGAAGCTCTTCCTAATGCCAATGCTTCTTTACTTGGAAGAGTATCTTAGCGGCTAAGTATCTTATCACTGAAGGAATACGGTGGAGGGTTGGAAATGGGGCAAAGATTAGTGTTTGGGAGGATAAATGGATTCCGGGTTATACTTCTTTTAAGCCTAGGACTCCTGATTTATACCATGAAGGACCTCTTAATGTTGCTATGCTAATTCACCCACAAACTCATTCGTGGGATTTATATATACTTACATATTTATTATGGCAGGAAGACATAGAGGAAATACTCAAAATCCCTCTGGCACGTGAAACTGACGAAGACATCCCTATATGGCATTACACTAAATCAGGCGTGTATTCTGTCAAATCAGCCTACTGGTTAGCAATGGATCTCAAAAGGCGTCAAGTAGCAAGCAGTCATGGTTCTAGCTCGGTCGTAGTCACTAAAAACTGGAATTTGGTCTGGAGGGTAAAAGTTCCTCCAAAGGTGAGACATTTTCTTTGGCGGACCTTGAATGGTATACTCCCAGTGGCAGCTGAGCTTGCTCGTCGACACTTAACTACTGATAGCAGATGTCGTGTTTGTGATTGTGACCAGGAATCTATTTTGCATGTACTTCGCGAGTGTCATTTCGCCAGACAGGTTTGGGCCTTGATACATTTCCCTGTTTGCATAATTACTATTCCTGCTATTGATATTTGGAGTTGGATTATGGGAGTACATATGCGTGTTGATGCACCTCAATTTGAACTATTTGTTATTACTTGTTGGGCACTATGGCATAATAGAAATAAGTTTCTTTTTTAGGAAGACTGGCAGAGCAAACCAGATGATACCGTCCAGTTCATATTCCGGTTTGTGGAGTTTTACAGAACAAATATTTCCCCATATGTGGGGTTGAATACTGATAAGGAGCACTCCGTTTCTGGGCCTTGGCAGTCTCCACCTCCCGACTTTGTGAAGCTTAATTTTGACGCAGCGATTCCTTACACTGGCGAATTGGGTGGCATTGCTACGGTGTGTAGAGACTCTACTGGTCTGGTTCTAGCCTGGCAGCGTAGGAAGCTCCAAGCGCATCATGATGTTTATATGTCCGAGCTTCTGGCAGCAAAGATGGGCTTGGAGTTGGCCTCTCGCTTGGGGTATAAAAAGATAATCTTGGAAGGTGATTCATTACAGGTTATCTTGGACATTATCAACTACAAGCCTTCGTTGGGGGCGCAGGACAATGTGTATGCTGCTGTGATTGAGCTACTTCATCAGTTTGAAGCGTATAGAGTGTTCCATATCCGTCGAGAAGCGAATGGTCTTGCCCATAAGCTTTGCCACAATTTTGCTCTGGATGTTGTAGGTTATGTGGTGCTGCCGTTTGACTACTCAGAGCCCGACTGAAGTTCTTTAGCTACTAGTTTTTTAGTTGTTTAAACAGTTCTTTAGTTTCGTTTTTCTCTGTTTCGTTGAGCCTTCCTTTGTTTGGTTTGGCAGAGTTTCTTTCAGCTCTGTTTTTGACACTATGTTTTGGTTATTTATATATAACCTATTTTCCTCTCAAAAAAAAAAAAAAAAAAAAAGTCATCCATTTTCTTGACACTAATCTGTTATTTTCTCTTTTTTCTTTTGTTGTAATTTTACAGAGCATTTTTTGTGCTCTTATTAATAAAATTTGATAAAAAAGAATCTGTTGATTACAATAGCATAAAACTATAATGCAATCAACTCCAAAACGAACCAAAAATCACATGTAATAAAAACAATTCACAAAATGAATGTGATCGAATAATGCAACTCATTTTAACCTCTGAGTGAAAGAAATCAATGTCAACATCAAATATATGATATCCCAAGTAAATAGAGAGTAGTTATGCTAGAACAAAATGAGTCAACATATACTTTTTCTTTAAACAAAATGAGTCAACATATACTATCTTCGCATAAGGAACCTGGTTATTTTGTTATTAGATCCAATAATATAAAATGTGAAGTTCGATAAATTATGCGGTAAGAAGAGTGTCTCTTATAAATCTTTAGTACATCACATGTGTAATTTGCTAAATGTTCCGTTTTTAAACTAAATATTAATTTAGTTTTTCACCCTTTTTGAGGTTATTTCGTTAGATCCAATAAGGTTGGGAAAAAAAAAAAATTATAGTAACTTTTGGAGGATTATCTTTAAATTTAAATTGATCACCACATCATCAGGAATGGTATCAATATGAAAATACGAATGGTATAAAATATAGTACATTTCAACATGAATGGTAATGTGTTAGTGTTTTATTCATGGAAAAAATACATTTTCCTACTCAAACTATTACTCAACTTACACTTTTCAACCTAAACTATAAAATGTTACACTTTACTATCTAAACAATGAAATATATTTTAATATCTTATTCAGTATTTATTAGTTAAAAAAGTATAAAAAATTCTTAAAAAGGTATAAAATGCTATTAAAATATGAATTCATCAAAATATAACATATTAATATTATCTAAATATAATAAATAGAAGATTTAAGAAAAAATT
The DNA here is from genome assembly GCA_028274465.1 of Plantago ovata. Taxonomy (NCBI): domain Eukaryota; kingdom Viridiplantae; phylum Streptophyta; class Magnoliopsida; order Lamiales; family Plantaginaceae; genus Plantago; species Plantago ovata. The sequence goes on along the minus strand of CM051455.1, from coordinate 79,021,786 downwards.
TGTGTATATAATTAATTTTGTACAATATTTACACCTAGTTTTTCAAAACATCCATTCAACTTTGTAGTGGGTGGAGGAGATTGTGAAAGAGTTGAAGGCAGGGAGGCGATCAGACGTGGGTTCAGGTTGTTTCGTTGCGCTTTTAATAGAAGCAAGGTTGAAGAGGTTTAGGTGATTTGGAGAGGTATAGATGAAATCAGTGCGATAGGTTCCGATCGATTCGAGTGAGTTTCAGGTTCAGGGGTTTAGGAGTTGGTTTTGGTTTGGTTTTGGGGTTTTCGGATTATGGTGTTTGTTTGGTCTAGATCTGGTGTTATATTTGTAGCATTTCTTATGCTATTTTCTAATTTAATATATATATAATTTTGGCCGTTTAAAAATAAAAAAACTTTAAACAACTAAATATTAAAAAATAAGTTAGTTTCTTTCATTATTGAAATAGAAATTAAAATTACATATATTTACCAGTTAAATAAAAAGTTTGAAATCTACTTTAGTGTTTTTTTTTCCTTAGTTAAATTAATATTTTGTCTAAATCAATCCTTAAAAACTGTTAAATATTCTTTCAAAATTATTTATATGCAAAATAAGACAACTATTTTTATTTATTGTTAATGATTATTATTATTATTATTTAAATCATTTTTTTGATAATTATTATATTTCCAAAAAAAATAAACAAAACATATAAACGTTCTACTAATATTTATACAATAAAAAAAGTATAAATGTTTCACAATTTAATTTAATAAACTTTATTTTATAAAGGGAAAATTACTTCTAGCCACCTCCTTGTTGCATCAAATAACAAAACTTTCCCCCTTAGTTCAACAATTACATTTGGCACCACCGACCGGATTTTCATTGACCTGATCGCTATTCATTTTTGTTATTTCTCCGTCCAAACAAGGCCTTAGGCTTTTTCTTCTTCTTTTTTCCTTTTTTTTTATTTTTTTTTTTTTACCATTTTTCATTTTCTTTTAATTTTTTTTCTCCTCCTTCTTCCTCCTTAACTTGTTTTAACTTGTTTACTGTTCCCATACCGGAACTGCTTCAATTCCGACCAATCAGCTCCCAATCGGAGCTTTAAGCTCCGATTTGGGAGCTGGTAAGGCTCCGATTTGGGAGCTATTACAGCTCCCAAATCGGAGCTTTACAGCTCCAATTTCGGAGCTGTTACAACTCCCAAATCGGAGCTGTAACAGCTCCGATTTCGGAGCTGGTAAGGCTCCGATTTGGGAGCTGTAATAACTCCCAAATCAGAGCTTTACAGCTCCGATTTCGGAGCTGTTTACAGCTCCGACAGGGAGCTGCCGGAGCTACAGTTCCGGCAGCTCCTGACCGGAGCTGTTAACTTTTTTTTTTTATTTCTTTTTTAATATTTGTGTTGTTTTGAAACAAAACCTTAAATTTGGGGTTATTTTATAATAAATATTAGTTTATTTTGAAATTTATATAATTTATGTGGTTAATTTGAAATATATTAAAGTCAATTTGTAGAATAAAATAATTTGGAGGCAACTGTGTAAATAATGCAAATTTGAGTTGTTTGTTTCAAGCCAAAAACAGAAATTCCGGCAGGGCTATTTATGTCATTTCCAGCTCTTAATTCGCAAAAAGTCAAGGTCGTGGTGCTATATGTAATTGTTTTTGTCAAGCTCTGTGCTACATGTAATTGTTGAACTAAGAGGGATAAATCTGCAATAAAAAAAACTAAGAGGGGTACTGTATGTAAATTACCCTTATATAAATTTTATTTTACAATCTTTACTTAATTATTTATATTTTTTTTAGCAATTTGTTAACTAATAAATATTGAATTAGATATTAAATTGTAATATATTGAATAGTTTAGATAGTGAAGTGTACTAACTTTTTATAGTTTAGGAAGGAAAATGTAATTTGGGTAATAGTTTGGCTAGGAAAGTGTATTTTTTCCTTTATTCATTTTAAAAGGAATGATATCAAATTATCAATATATACTGTATCATTCATCAATGTTTCGCAACTCTCCCCCGATTAGAAATTCAAGTGCTCTCGTGGGTGTTTGCAACAACTTAACTTATCCACCTTATCACTTATTTTAAGCTGAAGCAGCTTTTTGAGTGTTTGCAACAGCTTATAAGCTGCTTAAATCTCTTAAATTAAGCTGGATAAGTTGAAGTTGGAGAAGTTGGGTTGTACCTCCTTAAGCAGCTTCTCCTTAAATTAAGCTGCATTTTAGTTATTTTTGTCCAAAAAGTTAGGTTTGCAAACACTACTCCTACAACTTATTTAACTTTTAAGTTGTTTTTTGCAAACACCCATCAAATTCTCTAATAAGCCAACTTTACCAACTTCTCCTTAAATTAAGCCATTTATTTTAAGTTGAAGCTATTGCAAACACCCCGAAGGCAAGGTGTAGAACTACCGGTTTAAACTTTAAACACAAAAGATAGCAAAGTTAATCCAAGCAACCAAGTAGTAAAACAATTTCTTTCCAAGAAACTGAGTATATGTAAAATATGAGGCCTGATATATATTGTCAACTATTCTAATGGGCATTTCTTTGATTAACTTTCAAAGATCTGAATCCATACATACTTATGGTTTGATCAACACGCCTCTTACTCATAAAGTCACAATACTTATTGCTGAAAATATGAACTAAAAGGGAGCTTAACCGTCTAAACTCATTAATTTTAATACTCGAGTACTTGAATATTCGTAAGTAAGATTTGCAACCTGTATCAGGAAAAGGAGATTAATGTCAAAATTTAAATATTCATGAACTTAGAAGGCTATAACTCAAATAAATTCCATTTGATATTACATATGTGAACATAGAATTAGAATCAGACGTTACCTCATGGTAAACGTATATATATAATCAAAATCATGAATCAGTTGCCTATGTGGCATTTTATGCTTCCAGACCTGAATTGGGCGGCTAAGAGGTTGACAGTACAGTTGAGAATGGAGAAGAATTGACAGAGATAATAGCTTCCATAGAACATTGTCCGATCCAATCAGGAATATAATACCTGAATAAGTAAATGAGACACTGAAAAATACTCAAATACATACTGCTATTCTCTCGGCTTTAGCATTCATATCTAAAACATTGTTGAGATTCTAACATGAAGAACTTGTATGTGAACAAAGTACCAAGAAAAGAAAAGGAAAAGTAAAATAACATGCTTAGCAGAACATTGAATTACCCCAAATTCGTCAAAGCTCTCAACAATTCCTGTTAATCTTCCTACAATTATGAAAATATGTATTAGTTGATGAATCGAAAACAGGCTGAAGTTATTCAAAAACGAATAAATAAAAATTAGAAGATTGGGGAGATTAATCTAAAAAATGAATGATGGTGTAATTAAAAATTGACGAATCAAATATCATGAGATTAGTGATTATGTAGATGATCAAAGAAGAGATTAGTTAGGATTGATTTGAATCAAAATAATCTTTCGAGAGTAATGATGATTCAGTTGTGATTTGTTTGAATAAATTACTAAGATTAGATTTTTGTGAAGAAACATGTTGACTTGAATGAGTTTTAAGTTTTTACAGATGAATGTGATGAGTGTGATTCCGGTCACCGGAGGTTAGTGCATCATCTCTCAATCCATGAAGCTAGTTGGACTGAGTAATATGAGTATGGGACGAGACTATTACCTGCAAAACATGGAGGGTTAGAGGGGAGGGGATCTGAGAACGGCCTATCGGAGTTAGACCGTCCGTCGATTCAACGTTTCTATTATATTTCGAGAAGATAAGTAAAGGTGGTGAGAGTGAATGAATGTGAAGTGTAATAAATGAGGACATATATATAGGATACGTAGTGGGTCCCATCGTCTTGCTGCGCATGCTTTGTGGCTCGAGAGATCGCTCTACTATCGTTCGATGGGAGGTGGAACGTTCGAGGCCACAACCTTTCGAGGGGAGGACTGTTGTTCGAGTCCTTCGTCACTGATAGGCGTTTCGACCTAGTACCAAGTGTTGCCTATATTCGAAGATACATATGAGACCGTGACTGTGATATGCACATGGGTATAAGAGGGATAGTTCGATGGCTTTGCTCTGTTACCCATGTCCTGTCTAAGGTCGAGGGGTGTAGTTCGATGGAAAGGTACTTGTTCGATGGCCAGGTACCATTATACCCCTATCATGAGTCCCCCAAGTTTCGATGGATGATAGTAGGGAATCCATCGAAAGTTCAAGGGGTTAACTTCGAAGGCCTTGGGCGGGAGAGGGGGATTTTGAATTTTGAAACTCGAGGGGCGAGGATGTAATTTCATCTCGTGGGGCAGTTTTAACTCCGTCCACGTGTTTCCCGGATCGTGGGGGCGTGCTTACCACGCGCTCCGGAATACCAACCGTCCGCCACAAGCCTTTAATAGGCGGAGGTTTTTCTTTCCTTTTTCTTTACTTCCTCTTTCTCTCCTCCTCCAAGCTTTCCGTTTCCTTACTGTGCTCCGGCGATCCGCTGTTCTTCCGATCGATCATCACCGGCTTTTGTGCCCGGAAGCTGCTCGCCTGATGTCGTCCGAAAACCCCCAGGTAAACCTTCGCTCCTTTCTCCATTTTTCTACGCAATTTCGACACACTTTTCTTCCGCAACCGTTTTTCGTCTGGTTTTTGCTTCCCTGCACTTTTGCTTGCTTGATGCTTCATACTTGCTTCATTTTCCTTTATGAATCTGTACATGTTTTGGTTTTTTATTCCTCACTTGTCCCCTGAATTCCCTACTTTGCTTGCTCTTTACTTGCTTTGACGGTTTGAATGTGTTGCGTGTGAAGTTGATAGTTCAATGCTTGCTTTTACTTCTGTCCTCTTGTCTATGCATTTTCTGGGCCTTTCCTTGGGTTTCTCTGGGGTAGTAGGCTTTACTATGAGTCTGGCGGAATCCCTCGAAAGGGTTGATATGAGTCTGTGGTCCTCTGATGTGTCGAAACATGTTTTAAAAACGCTTCAAACTGCTTTGTCTTTTGAATAGTGTCGAGGTAGCAGCTTTACTAGATCTTCGATAGCATTGATTAGCTCCGGGTTGGATTCGTACTGACTTACATTTTGGTAGGATTTTGTAAGGATGTCGAAATGAAACAATGTCCAACCCGGTGCCGGTGATGACTCGAATTCAGGAAAATCCTTTAGTGTAAATAAGAGGTCGAACTCTTTAGGTAGATCTGGCTCCCTTCCCCCAACTGATTCAACCACCTTTTTACCCTCGAACCAGGTTGTTGGAGGTTTTACTGCTCGCCTCCCACCGAAACAAGGGCTGAGCTCTCTCTCGAGGCTAGTTTTAAGAAGCCGCACCATTTATTCGATGGTCGGGTCTCCAATCGAAGAGGAGGCCATTGCCCATCAGATCGAAGGCGTAGGAGAGGCCGAGGCATCGAACCTAATAGTCACCGAAGACAATGCTGATAATGCTCTGCCAACTGACCGAACCTCCGTTCGGAAGAAGGAGGCGGGCTCTTTGTATCATAGTTTCGATATCCCCGGAGACTATGAGGTCGTCTTGCCTTCTTCGTCCGATAGGATGTACGCACCCCCCCCCCCCCCGGATTGCTTTGACATAAACATACTAGCCTTAGAGCATGGCCTTAGGTTTCCTCTGAGTGAAGGTATTATCCACATTCTCAATAATTTGGACGTGTGCCCCACCCAATTGCTACCGAACGCGATTGGCTGCATGGTTGCCTTTTGCGTTTGGTGTAAGTCAATCAATCGTGCGGTAACAGCCTCGAACTTTTTGCACTTTTTTCAACATGAAACAAAGTCGGGACGTGGGGTGTTTTTATCACTTCGCACCCGTTCCTGGGTACGAACGTTTCACCAAATTCCAATCTTCACACGGTGCCGAGTACAAGAGACGGTACATGTTTATTCGGGTTCCTCGCAACGAAGATGGAACTCCCGGAGTGATCCCCACTCTTCGGCTATGGCGTCGTCACTCCGGCGAGGTTGTCGGGCTTACCAGTCGAACTGACTGGCCTGACCGATACAAAGGCTTTCGACCGAGGATCGGAATATCCCATACAGTCTCCTGGTCGAACTGATCCTGTACTTGGCGGGAGTATCTTTGGTGGAGTCAGAGATTCGTGGGGACATCCGTGACTTGGGTAAGTTTTTTCCTTCCGTCAATTTAAGCATTCGAAGCAACATGTATATCGTGAACTGTAAATTTTTGTTTTTTACTAACTGTCGAACCTGTCTTTGGATTTCAGAGTACTGGATGAAGCTGTCGGGGTCATTTCTTGCTAGGAAAGCGTTGGCCATCACCAACAAAAATTCGGTGGCCAAGTACACCGAAGATCGTCCCCAGAATTTGTCGGGCATTATTGATCCCACGGAGTTTCCGGATGTGACTCCTCGTCCGAACGTGGAGGTTGCTGGAGGTTCGGGTGTTCCTCCCGAAGGAGCTGGTCTGGAGTCTGGCCCGGAAGCCATTGTCACTATGCATAACCCGAATCGGGCGGAGGGTTCGGGTGACACTGCTCGAACTACTTACCAGATCCAGCACGATCCCCCTCAGAGCTCCACTTCGGGTCAGCGGAAAAGGCCTCGTGCTGAGGGTAGCGGAAAGGTAGTGGTCAAAGTCCCGGACTTGCCCGAGCGTTCGAGGCGGGGGGCTCCCACCGAAGGGAAGGTCTCGATGACGTGTCTTTTCTTCACGACCCTTCTGCTAGGTTGAGGGGGAGGAACATGGTTATTTCCAACCCCGACCAGACCGAACTGGACCGTCTATTGGATGCGGAGATCAAGAGAACAACTGCCTCCTTGCAATTGCAGGTACTCTAACTGTCTTCAAATGACTTTCTTTCTCTCTCTCTATCTTTTTTTTTTTAAAACTTGTTCGGTACCATATTGACTTCTTCGACTTTGTTGTGCAGCTCCTTACTGTGGCGAGGAACATCGATAGTCGTCTCGACAAGAAGACCCAATGCCAAGATGGGTTCGATGCCAAGCTGAGGGAGAAAAAGGGGTTGTGAGAGTCGCTTCAGGTGGACTTGTCGTACAGAGAGGCCGAACTGCAGGCCGCGAGGAAGGAGCTGGCCCAACTAAGGGGGGAGAAGGCTTGTGGCCAAGGTTAGCCAGATGGCGAAGGAGAGGGAAGGTTTCGAGGTGGCACTTTGAAAGACTCGCGAGGAGCTATTCAAGAAGGGGAAATCTTCGAGGGTCGATACGGTTCGGGACTTCACTTCCGGCGCATGTTCGTATATGCTGAGCAAACGGGATGCCAAAGCCATGATCAAGGGCATAGAGAAGACGATCGCCCAACTTAAGTTCGGGGGGAAACTTCCTCCGAACTTCGATCCCAAGGGTGTCGTCGATCTGGAGAAGGACGAAGAGATGAGAGATCCCCTTGACGAACCGGTGCTGGGTGAGGACGGGCAGTCGATCGACGAGAATGCTATGTATGAGGCCCTTCGGAAGGAGGAGTTTTTCGCCGTGGCACATCCGGGTGAGGCCCTCGGCACTTCCTCCAGTCCTTCGATGCCGTCGTGGGTTGTGCCCCTCTGTGAGCTGGGGAACTTGGACCTTGCATCCGTGGGTGTTAACCTATCGGGTGTGTCTTACAAGGATTTCGACTCCTTGTGTCAATTCTTCCTCGGCGACAACACCATAAGCGACACTGCCGGTAGCGACCCCAAAGATGGTGATCAGAACCAACCTTGAAGATTCGGTGGACTCTGACGAAGGCTCGGTATGTCGAGTTAATGATGTAACTCACCGAACAACTTTTACTTTTGCCATATTTTGAACTTGGTATGCCAAGTGTAGATTTGTAACTATCGAACAACTGCATGTTTTTAAGTTATCTTCGGCCGACGGGGGGATTCGAACAAGCTTCTTTTGCTGAACCTCTTCGATGAGCTTGAGGGAATCCCCCATGGCCTGGCTTCTTTTGGGAAATGCAATTTGGTCTTGCTTCCGAACATCCCTTTTTCCTTTTTGCCTTTTCTTAGCATTTATTCTGTATCCGGGAGTCGTTCCTGCGAACTTATTTCGAGGTCATAGACCTTTCGGTAAGCTCATATTGCTTCTTCGGGTGTTTCGCCTCGAAACATCCTTTCACTTCATAATCTGGAAGTTAGCAAGGAGAAATTTAATCTGAGTTTTTAGGGGGAGCCTTCTGAAGGGCTTTGTCCCTTCGAACTGTTAGTTTTTCTAGAGGTGGTTTGCTTGTAATTTTTGGGTTTCGAGCGATTCACCGTGATTGGAGCGTAGCGAACTATCTCCGTCGAAATAGTTCGCCATACTCGTTCGCCCTATCGGAATTGTTGCCCAATTTCTTCGATAAGGTTGCGGGCGACAAATTCGATAAGTTAGGTCCCGTCGGACCGTTTTTATCGAAACTTGTTCCTCATCCTGAAAGGCAAAGTTTCGAGGGGTGGGATTCGACGATGGGGATACTTTTCCGTCAAATGGAGCATCCCTCATGTCCTCCACCTAGGTTTTAAAACCTTTTACGGGTGTTGCGTGTCGTTTATCGAAGTTTCTATCCGTCGATGGAGTTTCGGAGAAACGGGGACAAATGTTCCGTTTTTTAGGGAAGAAATGCTTTGAAGTTGGTCTACAAAAGTCATTCTTTATTGAAGAGCAGGGTGTTCCCTCTTCAGTACAATTTTAGAGGTGGTGTGGCGAGGGAACTTGCTAGGTTTACAAAACGTTCAACAAAAAGTCGAGTTTTTCTTTGGCTTTTACTCTTCGAACGTCTTTAGGAGTAATACCTCCTGAGGTTCTTGATGTTCCAAGGCCGGTCTATCTTGTTTCCTTCGAGGTCTACAAGTCGATATCTTCCGTTCGAGAGTGCTTCGATGACTCGAAATGGCCCTTTCCATGGTTCTTGAAGTTTTCCAACGTTTTCGAGAATGTTTGCCTTCCGAAGCACCAAATCCCCGACATTGAGGTCTCGTCGGACGAGATTCTTGTTGTAGGCCTTGGTCATCATTGCTTGGTACCTTAGGACTCGGATTCTCACTTCTTCCCTCTTCGAGTCGAGTAGGTCTAGCTCTAAAGCTCGAGCCCCTTCGTTGAGCTCCGGATCGTACTCCTTGACTCGAAGGGATTCGACAGCGATTTCGCAGGGGATGACTGCTTCGGGGCCATAGACCATGCAAAATGGGGTTTCGCGTGTGGCCGTCCTCTGGGTGGTTCGATAGGCCCACAAAACCCCGTGTAGCTCATCTACCCAATCGCCTTTCGAACGCCCAAGTCTATTTTTGAGATTCTCCACAATGGTCCGATTTGTGACTTCGGTTTGCCAATTGGCTTGGGGGTGGCCGACGGATGTGAAACTTTGATTGATGCCAAGCTCTGAGCACCATGCATTTAGATTTTTGCCAGTGAATTGTGCTCCATTATCTGAGACAATGACTCGGGGCAAACCAAATCGACAAACGATGTTCCTCCAGATGAAGCTTTTGACGACCCCTTCGGTGATTTTTCCCACGGCTTCGGCTTCGACCCACTTCGAAAAGTATTCTACTGCGACGATGAGGAATTTCTTCTGGTTGGTGGATGTGGGGAACTTTCCCACAATGTCAATCCCCCACCTATCGAAAGGGCATGATATGGGTGTGGGGATAAGAGGTTCTCCTGGAGCCTTGCTATTTCTTGCGAATCTTTGGCATTTGTGCACTTTTTGGTTCGAGCCTTGGAATCTTTGATAATGGTGGGCCAGTAAAATCCTTGCCTTCGAATTTTCTGTGCTAGGGCTCTTCCTCCCGAATGGTTTCCGCAACTTCCTGCATGTACTTCTTCGAGGAGCTCTTGGGCCTCTTCTTTGGTCACACACTTGAGGTGGGGGCCATCGAAGGATCTCTTGTAAAGGTCTGTTCCGTCCCATAGGAAATATTGGGACCTCCTTCGTAGCCTCCTTGCTTCCGTTCAGTCTGTTGGGTTTACCCCTTGCTTGAAAAGCTGCAAAAGAGATAAAAGGAAAAGAAACATTCCCGTAAGAGGGGTAAGTTTTCTTTTTCGATGGAAAGCTTGTAATATTTCGAGGTGAAACTCTGGAGGTAGGTTTTTCAAGTTTTCTACCTTGATATCTGCCAACCACTCGGGGTTGTGGGCAGAGTCAAGAGTGTTAAGTTGGTTTCCCTTTTCCTTTTGAGCTTGTTATCCCCAATGGTTGGTCGTTGGACCGTCATGAGGGTTACCTGATAATATGAGGCAATGTTTTTTTTTTAGTAAGTTGATTCGTTCTCCACGAATCGATTCACTTGAGGTAGATACATACATTTCGGGTGTCGATCGTTTGAGACAAACTCCCAAATTTTGCAAGGCCGTCGGCCACTTTATTGAGTGTTCGAGGTATCTGGACGATTTCTACGTTTTCGAACAAGAGTACGAGGCTCTTTAGTTCGGCGAGGTAGAGTTTCATCGGTTCTTCTTTGGCCTCGAAAGTCCCCATATATTGTTGCGCGACCAATTTTGAGTCGGTGTGCAACCGAACATGTTTGGCTCCGCCTTCGAGGGAGAAGCGAAGGCCTATGAGGGCGGCTTCGTACTCGGCCTCGTTGTTCGTGGCGGGGAAGGCTAAGCGTATGGCGAAGTCCAGTTCGACGCCCGTGGGATCTGTTAGATGAATCCCTAGACCTCTTTGTCCCCTTGCTGACGAGCCGTCCACATAGACCTCCCAATGGGCTTCCAAATTTTGACCCTTGCCTCTTCGAGGGTATGGACATGTTCTAGGTCTTCTTTGACTCCTAGGAAGAATTCGGCGATCACATGAGCCTTTTTGCCGTTCGGGGCGTGGAATTCGATGGAGTTCTTGGCCTCATTTTCCTATCCCAAGAGGTCTTTCTTCTCTGATTGCTTCGGTCTTCGACCACCTCCTTTCCCTTCATGGCTTTCGGTCCGGGCAGGCACTTCCTTGTAACCAACTAAGAGATTGGGCCAGCCACAGAGGCTTTAAGCATCATTCCAGTCTCACACTGCCATGACTGCAAACTCAGGTTTCGACTCTCTTTTGTTGCTTGCACGGTGAGGACTGACTAATCCATTGTAGTGAACTCCTAGCGATTCTCTCTATCTCTGCAAAGAAGCAAGACCTTTGTTCTATTGTTTTATGAGGACGATCCTATTACTAATACTAAAGTCAAGATTATGTGATTTCGAGTCAATGATCAAATTGCGTTATAGAATGGATTCATTGGTATCTGTTTTTTAAAACTACGGTAAGAGGCGCTTGTTTCCGAGTCTTTGGAGAGGGGAGGATATGTTTCTATTCTAGATGGAAGAGTGCAGTTGCTGGACCATTCTTGGACTCCATTAGTTCGACAGCCTATTTAACCAATCTTCTCGAGAGATCTGGTTTCCGAAGGATTCGCTTCAACGGGTGGGAGGTTAGGATCACTATTTCGTGAGCTTGAAAGTAGGGCCGAAGGCGCCTGGAAGCCAAAATTACACAATAGGCGAGTTTTTCGATGTCGAGATAAATGATCTCCGCCTTAGTGAGGACTTTGCTCAAGTAGTAGATGGGCTGGTGTTGGTTGCCTTCGATCCTTACTAACACCGAACTAACTACTTCGCAAGAGATCGCTACATAGAGATAGAGGGTGTCTCCTTCTCTTGGTTTCGACAGCAATGGAGGTGTCGAGAGATGATTTTTCAAATCTGACAGTGCTTGTTCGCTCTCTTCGCTCCACTCGAAGTTCTTGCTGTTGCGAGGCACTTTGAGGAAAGGTAAGCTCTTCTCTCCCGACCTTGCGATGAATCGGCTTAAAGCGATTATTCTCCCCACTAGCTTTTGCACCTCGTTGATGTTTCGAGGGCTGGGGAAATCTAGCACAGCTTTGATCTTGTCCGGGTTCGCCTCTATTCCCCTTTGAGTGACCATGTAACCCAAAAACTTTCTGCCCTTTACCCCGAAAGTACACTTGGTTGGGTTGAGCTTCATGTCGAATTTTCTCAATATGTCGAAGCATCTACTCAAGTGTTCGACATGATGGATAGCTTCGAGACTTTTGACTAGCATGTCATCGACATACACTTCCATGGTTCGCTCGATTTCTTGTTCGAACATCATATTCACTAATCGCTGGTAAGTGGCTCCTGCGTTTCGAAGCCCGAAGGGCATGACTCGAAAAGAGAAGACTCCCGAATGAGTGACAAAAGTCGTCTTGTCCACGTCTTCTCGAGCCATGGGGACTTGGTAGTAACCTTGGAAGGCATCCATGAAACTCAACCTTTCGGCTCCTACTGTCGAGTCCACAAGTTGATCAATTCGAGGCAGTGGGCAGGGGTCTCGAGGGCAATGCTTGTTGAGGTCCGTGAAATCATCACACATTCGCCACTTCCCATTTCCTTTGCCCACGAGGACGACATTGCATAGCCAGTCTGAAAATTTTGTGGGGCGTATGTGGCCCGCTCTTAGTAGCTTGGACACTTCTTCGTCGATGATTAGGTTCTTTTCGCGACTGAAGTTTCTTTGTCTTTGGCTAACTGGTTTGGCTTTGGGATCGACATTGAGCCGTTGAACTATGATCCGGGGGTTGATGCCTTTCAGATCTGCCGTGCCCCATGCGAAAACATCCGAGTTAGCCTTTAGGAAAATGGTAAGGGCAAGCTCCAATTCTTGGGGCAAGTCAGCGGCGATCTTGGTGATTCGACCGGGTATGTCATCGAAGAGTTCGATGTCTTTGACATCCGAACAGGGTTCTATTTGCTCCTCGGAGGGGTTCGAGGGAAAGTCGAACTGGTCTTCTGCGACCACCATACATTGTTTCTTCGAAGGGGGAGCTTCGGAAGGTTCTTCCTTCGGGATGGTGGGTTTCGACTGGGTAGATGCGCAATAACATTCCCATGCTTTCTTCGGGTCTCCCGAGATTTCGCCGACTCCCTCCTCGGTTGGGAACTTTACCTTCATGTGGTAAGTGGAAGCAACGACTTGGAATTGGTTGAGCCCCGGGCGTCCGAAAAGAACGTTGTATCCCATGGGGGCATCCACTACAACGTACTGGCAATTGTAAGTAGCCCTTGCCGGTTTGGTTCCTAAAGAGGTTACCAACCAAATGGTTCACAAAGGTTTGACTGTGGCCCCACCGAATCCTGAGAGTTGGGTGGAGACTTTTGAGAAACCTTGCCCTTCAATTTTCATTTTCTTCAAAGTTGCGACGGTAATGACGTTGACGGAGCTCCCGGTATCCACCAAAATCTTCCTAACGGGGAAACCTGAGATTACCATCGAAACAACCAAAGGAAAGTTCGGGTCTTGGTTTCGAGTTGTTTCGGGAGATGGGATATCTGACTCGTCGAATACTAGCGTTTGTCTTTGGATCTCAAGGCTACCGATATTGAACGTGGGGGAGTTTTCCGCGTAGGAGTTTCGCATTCTTCGGGCGGTGCGGTTTCTCTCGTTACGAGAGTCCCCTCCGGTAGGTCCCCCGGTGATATACCGGATTTCTGAAAGGATGGGGTCGTTGTCGAAATTTTCTTCGTCCGCCTTGTCATTTCGGGTGTCTTGATAGACATTCGATTGCATGGGTAGAGGGGGTCGAACAGGTGGTGGCTTAACCACTTCGGACTTCATTCTGTCAAGGGGCCGCAACATCAGGGCTCCGTTGTGATCGGTGTATTCTTCGCCCAAGCCGGTCGAAACGGTCCGGTCCAGCTCGATGCACTTGTCCGTGTCGTGACCCATTTGCTTGTGGAACTTGCAATACTCCTCCGAGTTTCTTGTGACATATGTTTCCTTGTGTCTTTTTGGCCATTGCAAGAAGGGGGACTTTTCGAAAAGAGTGAACACTTGCCGCTGGGGATACCAGATGGGTTTGAGATTCCTTCGGCCTCCCGATCGTTTATCGGCAGACGGCTTATCTTTCGAGTACTCACTCGTTCGGTCCTTCTCTTCCTTGACTCGAACTAGAGCCTTGCTGGTGCTGGGATCTTTCGAGGGGGAGTGGTCTCTCGCCCGGGTGGGGGACATATCGAAGGCTATTCTGGCTTCCTTGTTCATTCTTTCTTCTTCGATGTACTTGTTTACTATGTCCGATAGTGCTTCTGCTGTTTCGGGCTTCTCTCGGGAGACTTTGGAGGCGAGGCCCCGGTTCCTCGTGTTGGTGAATAGAGTTTGCCTTCGGAAATGCATAGGATGGTCGTCCACTTGCAAAGCGACCGCGTTGAATCTTTGCCACCACCTTCGAAGGGGCTCGTCTTTCTTTTGGATGATGTCTTGAAGGCAACTGCTCGATTGTCTGGACTTCTTGTAATCGGTGAAGTGGCCAAGGAAAGCATGCATGAGGTCCGCGTAAGAGTGGATCGATCCCTCCGGCATGTTATAATACCACTCGGTAGCGACACCTTCGAGAGTTCCTGGAAAGACGATTACCATGCCTTTCTCGTTATGTCCGTAGGTTTGCATCGTATTTTCGAACCGAACTCGCTGTTCATGGGGACAAGATACGCCCGAATACTTGGGAAGATTTTTAGGGATTTTTCAATCGGTGGGGACCGAATGGCTCATCAAGCGAATCGAAAGGGGGTTGGGCGCCAAACCTCTTTCCCTTCCGGAGGTTTCGCGAGCTTCACCGTATTTCTTGCCTCTCGTTCGTCTCTCCTTCGAAGGTCATCGACGTCATGACGTGGTTTCTTGGCCCTTCGTTCCTCTTCCTTCTTCCTATCGAGGTCTCGGATGAGCTCCTCGTACTTCGCCTTCTTCTTTTCGAGGGCCTTTCGCTCGATATCCGAATCTTCGTCGTCGGATATGAGGATACGCCGCTCGGGTATAGAAGAGAGGGAACGGGCTCGTGGGTTCGGCCCTCGGGCGGGACCCTTATCTTTGTGTCTCGATACCTTCTCTCGTGGGGTCACGACTGAGCTCCCAACACAGGTCTCCCCCGTGTTCTTCGATGCGGGTCCTTTTCCTTTTCCGGAATGTCTCGAGGTGCCGGTGGACTGTCTACTCTGGACAGAAGCGCTCTCCGCTACTTCACCCGGAGTCTTCTTCTTGGGAGGTAGGCGGCTTTCTACGACGTTTTCGCACACGTTGCGTACTAGCTTGGTTAGCTGAGACTCCGTCATGAGGATTTGAGGTTCAACTCGGTTGGACACTCGTGTGGAGGTCGCCGCGGAGTCGTGTGGTGACTTGGGGGCAGACTCGTTGGAGACTTCGTCATTTTCCCGGCTAACGATGTCTTTGTCGGCAACGGGCAAAGGGTTGGAAGGTCCGGTGGGGGTTCCGGCGCGGCTGGGGGCGGTATTTACCGTTTGCTTCGTGGTTGTCTTCCGTTTTGCCATGGTTTTCGTCCGCGTTCTCACAGACGGCGCCAAGATGATGAGGGTGATTCCGGTCACCGAATGTTAGTGCATCATCTCTCAAACCATGAAGCTAGTTGGACTGAGTAATTTGAGTATGGGATGAGACTATTACCTGCAAAACATGGAGGGTTAGAGGGGAGGGGGTCTGAGAACGGCCTACCGGAGTTAGACCGTCCGTCGATTCAACGTTTTTGTTATATTTCGAGAAGATAAGTAAAGGTGGTGAGAGTGAATGAATGTGAAGTGTAATAAATGAGGACATATATATAGGATACGTAGTGGGTCCCATCGTCTTGTTGCGTATGCTTTGTGGCTCGAGAGATCGCTCTACTATCGTTCAATAGGAGGTGGAACGTTCGAGGCCACAACCTTTCGAGGGGAGGACTGTTGTTCGAGTCCTTCGTCACTGATAGGCGTTTCGACCTAGTACCAAGTGTTGCCTATATTCGAAGATAGATATGAGACCGTGACCGTGATATGCACATGGGTATAAGAGGGATAGTTCGATGGCTTTGCCCTGTTACCCATGTCCTGTCTAAGGTCGAGGGGTGTAGTTCGATGGCAAGGTACTTGTTCGATGGCCAGGTACCATTATACCCATATCAGAATGAATTGACTATATAAATTAGGAATTTAAGATTGAGTTTTACCGTTATTAATTAGTAGTAGTTCAAAAACAAATTAGTAGTAGTTCACTAAAATTTTGGCTATCGAAAATTCGAAATTGAGCTTTACGTGTCAGGGAAAGATATGATCATTTTAATAAAAAAAAGAATTAATCCTACGATGATCAATGAAAGGAAAAAATAATTAAAATTTTTTGATTACTCGATCCAATTTGCTTAATTAGTCGGTAAGTAAGATTTTGCATAAATGTAGCCTGGTGATATACATTGACATCAATGTATCAATTTTTGGCCAATTTTATTAACGCTGGTGTCTATTTACTGAAAATGGAGAAGAAGAGAGTTACGTGAGTTTCGACTCATAAAATATGGAACCGAATTAGGTTAGGAAAAGATTAACTATATTTAGAAATTTAGGAAAAGATTAACTATATTTAGGAATTTAATATTGAGTATTAATTAAGTATTATTTAGTGTTGATTAAATTATTTAAATCCAAATAATTAAGAAAATGCCACGTGGATTGGAGTAATGTGATTGGTTGATATTTTGGGAATGAAACTCAGTTTTTATATATAACTAGTTAATTAACCAGTCGATGTACATCGACGGGCATAGTATCTTTAAATGCACACTTATAATTATACAATTTTGGAATCATGATGAAACATAAAAGAAAACAATAACTTTCATTAGCCCGTCGAATAGCATAGGAAAGTTGGACACACTTGTTAATTTGATTAGGTGCAACAACAAATAAACAAAAATACCATTCATATGCGCACTGTTACACAATTGTCCATCTCAATATTCTGATCTATGTTTCTCATTAGCATTATCATGTACCAACACTTAACCGAAACATTTTATAATATCTAAAAAGTCACCATAATGTATATCTTCGTCTTCCAGACTTCCGCCCCAACCTCCTCATTTTTTTTGAAATGGCAAATATTACAACTACTCCTACACTATTGTTATACAAATTTCCTAAACCACCTTATTTCTCCATGTCAAACACATATATCGCGGAATAAACTCGTTGAGAAGGATCCTAAACAAAAAAGAGCAAACCATAACAAATAAAATATCTATAACAACATTTTATTTCATTTTTATTGATGGATAGTTTTCATAGTAGTATCATCAAATGCAATTGTTATTCTAATTTCCTGTGGAAGACCTGTCGATCGAGTCGAACACATCCATTATATATTCTAAGTTATTGCAAAATGAAACATTGAACACGATTGTAAATCAAAATCATTTAAATCGTATAACTTTTTATTCATTTGTTTTATATAGAGTTTGCAAAATAGTATCATCAAATGGAATTGTTATTCTAACTAGTACAAACCCGTGGCGTTGCCACGGACCACAATTATGTTGAATTAAGAACACAATAAAAACACTACAAATCTATATATAATTTAAAATTAGTTGCCATGATGTCACATACACTTCGATAAGAAAGAAAAAAGAGTAATAAATATAAGAAAACGACAATTCCCCGTGTCCTTCATCGGGGAGGGGGGGGAGGGAGGAGATGAGGGGGAGGTGCCACGCAAAGCTGACACTTTGCAAATCCTCAAGAGCGAAACTACCTGCAAAAAAATATAAAGTAATGTAACTTAATAAGTACGAAAGCATGAATAAATTAAATAACATAAATAAAAACATTAAATATATTTATAAATTGAAAAACGTAATTGACATAAAAATATAAATACACAATAGAGGTGAAAAGTTACCTCAGAGATTGCAGAGTACTTCTTTGTAAACGACATTAGTAGTAATGGTGGTCGGTTTTCCATCATCATCAAGGACTAAGACCTTAAGTCCTTTTTTGCTCGTAACCCTAGAGAAAGCCACGTACAACTGGCCGTGACTGAAGACAGGCCTTGGAAGATAACATTAGCCAAGGATTGACCTTGACTCTTGTTAACAGTCATAGCATAGCTCACGGCTATAGGGAACTGTCTCCTCTGGTATCGAATAGGGAATTTTGTCTGATCAGAAGGTGACAGAACCATATGGGGTATGTAAACCCTATTACCAGCAGTACTCCCAAACATCATCCTGGCCTCTATAACATGAGGTTTCAGTCCGGACATAATAAGCCTCATACCGTTGCACAACTGTGCAGACTGGTCAATGTTCCTGAGAAGCATAATAGGACAACCAACCTTAAGTCTTATAATGTGATTTGGGAGACCCGATGCCCTTATAGTATTAAGAAATTCTACAGAATAAACATCCTCGCGGTTAACTATATCATCCTCATCAGGGCATATGCTATCTAAACTCATGTATACTGTCGAATCCCCTGGCAACAAAGACATGACAATGATTATTGATCTCCTCAACCACTTCATTAGTAGGAGCAAGTATAGCCCTGTCCTGGAAATAAGCACCATCACCGACGTGGTCTAAAAGAGAAGGATATGTGCTATCAACTATAGCATGTATCGGATCATGTGCATTCCGAATAACAATGTCATCAGGTAGAGTAAACTCAGCCTCACCATCATTAGGACCACCAACGACACCATCACCTACAGTCAACAACCACTCGGCGAACTCTCGAATGCTCTCGACATCAACATGAGATCCACCAGTCTGGGGAAAAAATGCACAGAAAAATTGAAATTAGACATACAAATTGTTTTAAATCTAATTATTTGTAACTACAGTTAAATTTAACCAATGAAAAATTGTCGAACAACATACCTGCAAACGCATGTTCTTGGTAAGCTTAAGAACCTTGCAAGAATCTCATATTCTCCTGCTCGAGCACAGAGAGGCATGCACAACTTCATGTCTGCTACCCTTGGGAATAACATGTAGTATCTATCTAAAGTCACCCCCAAAAACAATAACCATACCACTGAAAGGCTTAGAAGAAGGCAAACAATCCGGACTTCGTATGACATCTCGTAAGCTTCGATCCAATGCTTCAAAGCAATACTTATTCGTTATTGGAGCCTCATCCCATATAATGAGCTTGGTTTTCATTAGCAAGCCCACAACCTCACTGCCGAGAGATATCTTACCGCACATAGATGTCTCATCAACCTGCAATGGTATACCAAATCTAGAATGAGCAGTAAGACCCCCGGGCAAAAGTAGAGAGGCAATACCACTTGAAGCCACGGGAAGAACAATCTCACGTCTTCTCCGTATAGCAGAGAAATGGTCTTCCACAGGAAAGTCTTTCCTGTTCCACCATAACCATACAGGAAGAAAACACCACCGGCATTCAAAGAAATGGCATCCATAATAGTGTGGTATACAGTCCTATGCTCTTCCGTCAGGCACATATACAGTCTATTGTGCTCCTCCTGCATCTCAACAACATCATAGCACAACTCCTCGGCTATAAGACTATTCATTGTAGTCTGGAAAAGTGTGTTGCCCGACTTGCGCATACCCTCATACTGACCCAAAGTACAACCATTGCGCTGGAGTAACTTTTCCATCTCCTGGAGAGTCACGTTTTGTATCTCTTCATCTGTCATCTGCAAATCTGAAAATAGAGTTGCAATTTAGTAAAATAAATTAATAGTTTTTCTTATTAAAAGAGTCAACACAAAATACATTGAACAGACTATGAGAGTAATCAATGCGCAAGGAATATAACAACCTTAAAAAGAAAAAGTACCCGGATTATCGGTGTTTTCTCGCACAGTATATAAGATATCATCGGAAAGGTATTGCCAAGTACTTTCCCAGACATGATTGGGAATAGACATGCTGTTCGACATGAGTAGAATGCAGAACAGATGGCGCAGATAACGTCCGCCAGCCCACTGATGTGCCTCCGTGATAGCGGCTATGTATTCCTTATCATCATCCAACAAACCCATCGCGTAACAAGCATCTCGATAAGTCTCATGAACAACATTATCCACAGTCCTCAAATCCGCAAAGCATGTCGCTCCCCTAATATGGTTCAACATGATCCTGAGATGATACACGGGGCTAGCACTCGGGGGAACATGATGAATCCTCCCAATCTTGTTGGTCTTATACCCTCTCTCCTTCCAAACACGAGGTTTTTTCAACCAGGCATAGTGGGACGGAAACTCTGCATAAAGATATTTACGGGACTATGGATGATCCCTATTGTACTCCATCCACCTTATGAATTTAGATTGGGCAACAGTCTGTTTATCCACCAAATCCTCAATATAGTCGCCATCCTTGAACACCATGTTATGCTCTCCTTCCAAATGAAATGGCAACCGCTCCACAGGCGGATCACGGTAATGAATGTCATAGCCAAGAATACGCCACACGGCCTCGCATGCAGAGATGTAACGACAATCAACGTAGTCCTTAACCTCATTGTCTACAATGACAGAAGCAACGGCACAATCTACACCCGTGTTTACATATTTAAATAGGTACTTGATTGAATTCGTCGCATTGCACCACTCAACATTGATGTGAGCCTTATACTTCATCAAAAGGTACAGATTATACGGTACAATGTACCGAATTGTTCAAAATTACGAATCCAAAAAGTAGTCCAAAAGTTGAATAAAAATTAATGTGAGGCCCTCCAACATGAGACCATATTTCAGCGGTTGTAGTATGTTGTCCAGATATTCTTCCCTTCCCCATTATTTATGCATTTGAAGTAGGTGGGTCGGGTGAAGCACATGACTTCAAAGTCTGCCCAGCATTTTATGCATGGGTTGTTTGCCTGATCATCTGGCATGGGAAGGCTGTGCTCGATGCAAAACGGCTTATGGAATATATTGATAAAAAATAGTCCGTTGTACTTCTCTTGCAAGAGTACAGCAAGTGAATAGCGTGCTTCCCTCAAAATCTTAATTTTTGCAGCATCTTGTCTCATTGCACCAAGTTCCTTAAGACCTTCCTCACGTATCTCTTTGGTGTCACCGCAGAGTTTGATGAGGCATGAAGTGTACGCTATATTGGGACACGCCGCATACTTAGCAATGAGATCATGGATCTCAGTGAACTTCTGATTCTTGAATGCATCAATCTGAGTAGAATGAAAAAAAGTTAGTGATCCTGTATATGTGTTTCTTAATCTAATTTTATTAAATCTGCATTGTGGATTTGTATAATAGGTGTTGTTTGACTTACAATCAGCAAACGATAAAATGAACCTAGGTTTTCTGCCTCGTAACACTTGTCTAGCAAATCCTGCTCGCAGGATTTTGGGTGCCTCCATGTGTTACGTGGAATGGCTGAGAAATTGAGCAACTTGCAAAACCTTGGTTCCTCATTGATTCGCTTGAACAGTGGGTGGCTGAAAAGATTAAAATATATTATTGTAGCGATTAGTTATGTTTGATATTATGAGTTTTTGCACGTAAAAAATACAACAGTTCATGAAAAATAAGGTATAGAATGGATTGAAATTACGTTAGCATGACTCTTTCACATGTATCCACGTCATCTACATCAACACTAAACATTATATTGAATTGAATTTCGAGTGGTAAGTCACACCACTGGGTAGCCTCTCCTTTCTTGTGCTTGTGAGCACAGGGCCAGATTTTTGCATTGATCCAGCCTTCCTGCGGTTTTGCCTTTCGGTGGCGCCAAAGGTGCATTTTTGTTGGGAGGGTCTTAGGGTTTAGGATTTTCACACATAAACAATTCTGCAGTTTGTGAATTGATTTTATACTGCTGAAATAGGGCTGGTTCTGGAAAGATTGTGCAGATTATATTCTTTAGGTATTAGTTCATTGAGAAAACAATAAGATTGGTAATAAATCTATATTTTTTAGGCATATAGGTTGTGAAATGATTGTAGCTGAAGATTTTTGTGAAAATAACCATAAAAAGTGACTTTGCCCATATAGTTTAGGGTTGTGAAATCAACTTTCCTAGACGTGAGTTATTCTTTGAAATGTTACTTGTGTTTTAATTAGAATGTCAACTTTCTGTGTTATAAATTGCATGTCATTGTCCTGCATTTTTGTTTTTAAGATCTGTCACTTTTTCCTTTTACGTGAATAAACTTGTAATTTGCAGCGCCTAATTTGTGGATTACATGTTTGTTAAAATAAAAATTCATGTATTGTCTAAAAGCAAATGAGTTTATTCAAGACAACGAAATTGCAATTACAATATCATATTGAAATAAAAATGAGAACTACTGTTACAATAATGCAGCTAAACTGAACTTAACTTAATTCGAAAACAAATAGAAATGTAATGATACTGACTTAAAACATGGGATGTAGAAGTCATTGCACGTTCGTTAGATAGATTTGTTGTAGAAAAACGTCGTAATAGTCCCATGATGTGAGGATTTTCACTTCAAAGTCGCACATGCAGTTCGCACATGTAATCTTACCTTTATAGGGTTTTGAAGTTTCATGAACTTCACAAAACTTTTTGATATTATAACTACCACAGTAAACTTACCTTTATAGGGTTTTGGAGTTTTGCAGATATTTTTTAACAAAGGCACACATGTTTGACCTCCCCTGGTTCAGTTTAATACGTCCTGCAGTTGAATTTCTCATTTCACAGAGTGTGATCTTACCTTGTTCTCTAAGGTGAACTATGTTTGAGAAAAGTTTGTAAATGACTTCGCAGTATTTAGCATCGGTATGACCTAGTGATACTATTTTGCTCATTAGTTTAGGAACTTGTGTGAAATCTCGGTGTTGAAAAGGGTCGATCTGCAGGAAACAGAAAAATTTGATTAGTATTTCGATCTCTCAAAATGGGCAAATGTATTTTAATCATGCTGCTTTTTACCATGGCTTCTCGATAAAAATTTCGGGGTTGTTTGCCTTCTTGCACTTGTGTAGAAAGCGCATCTCAATTGATGTTGGACACAAAATTTTTAACCTCGGTACTGCACTTATGTTTAGGCCTTTGTAAAATGCAGTCATCTTGAAAATGGGCAGGAATTCCTTCGAGCTGAAACACAAACAAATTTAATAAGTGTACAATAATTGAATTTTGGAGAGAAATAAATCACAAACCCAGAAGTGTTTCTTACCACTTCATTACAGTTTTGCTGTCGGCAACACTGTTAATTGCAACCAAGAACATTATATTATTTGCATTCGAATACGAAGTGGCACGTCATTCCAGGTTGTTGAGCCTCGTTTCGGCGTGGATGTTATGTTCATGATAGTCTTATGCTTTTTATTTTGATGCATTGCGATGGAAGAAGTGCTGAAAAAAATGAGGAAGTGTTGGAAAAATGAAGAAGTGCGGGCAAAATGAATTGGATATGAGAAGAAATGCTGGAAATGATAAAGAGATGGTGAAGAAATGATAGAACAAAGCACTTCATATAGCTGTAAATTCTATTTTGGGTGTATATAATTTCCTTCTATAGATTGATATTTTGTGATAATTGATTTATTATAATTGATATGGTGTTAATTGCAGAAATTCGAATTTGAATTTCAAATTTTGAACTCAAAGGCGCCATCTGATTTTGCATGTTAAATTCAAATCTTTTCAAATTCAATTAATTTGAAATTAAAATTGGCTCTATTCCAAACAATTTTTTTGGTTTTTTAGTTTTAAAATTCGTTTAGTAAATTAGTTTTAAATTGAAATTAGTTATAAAATTCGTTTAGTAAATTATAAGGCGCCATCTGATTTTGCATGTTAAATTCAAATCTTTTCAAATTCAATTTCTAGTTTTAAAATTAAAATCTGATTATATTAATGTTTATAGTTTTAAATTCGTTCAGTAAATTGAACTTGAATTAAAATTCCCGTCTAAGTGGGTGAATATTTTCATTGAAGAATTTAATTTTCAAAAAAATTGAATTTCATAATGTCATCAAATTGGACGATAACTTTTTGGGTATTATAACTTAATAATTGAATTATAAAATGAATAATGTATATTTAAATCTTCAATATAAAATTAAATGTATATTTTAATTTTGAAGAAACTAATTTATTTAAGTAAATATTAATTTTAGTTGTACATGAAGTATAATTTTGGAAATGATTCGATTTGTTTAATTATTAAACTACCACTACCTTATGTCATCAAAGAAATATAACAAATCATTTGTAGAAGAGTGGCAATTGTGTTTGACTTTTATACTGATCACCCTGGTTTGAATCCCATATTTCACAATTTCACGAATTTTTTTAATTGAATTATTTTACATTGCTACTTCAGAAATTAAATGTATAAATAAATATAATAAAACTATTCTTCATATGATAACCTTTTCGCCTATTATGATTATTAATAAATAAATAATAAATTAAATATATTTATAAGTAAACTAATAATTAATACATTATTTTAACTTTTCTCTTCAATAATAAAAACTAAAAAGAATAATGGACTTAATTCATTATTACAAAGAGTAAATGCATAATGTATTTTAATTAAAATAATAATTGACTTTTAAATATTCATTATAGAGGACGAACACAATTGTGATTTTAATTTTTAAATCCCCGTAAAAGTTTTTAAATCACTTGAAAAATTTGTGAAATTGAATTTAATAAAATGTTTAGTAAATATGTGGTAATGTTTTTAAATTAATTAATTATTCTATTTCCAATAAATTGTTTTAATTAACAAACATATTATAATTTTAAAATACAAAAAAAAATTATTACGATTATTTCATTATATTAATGTTTTTAGTTTTAAATTCGTTTAATAAATTGAATTTGAAATAAAATTCCAGTCTAAGTGGGTGAATATTTTCATTGAAGATTTTGATTTTCCCAAAAAAAAAAACTTTTTGGCTATTATAACTTAATAATTGAGTTTTAAATTTAATTTCCATGAATAAAAAATTAAATGAATAATGTATATTTAAATCTTCATCAATAAAAAATTAAATGAATATTTTAGTTTTAGAGAATTTAATTTTTTAAATAAATATTGATTTTAGTTGTACATGAAGTTTAAATTTGGAAACGATTCGATTTATTTAATTCTTAAACTACCACTACCGTATGTCATCAAAAAAATATAACAAATCATGTGTAGAAGAGTGGTAATTGTGTTTGACTTCTATATTGCCACCCGTGTTCGAATCCCATATTCAACAATTTCACAATTTTTTTTTAATTGAATTAAAGAAATCCGAACTGACATATGGCATCACATAAATGGTTGTTTGGTGAGTAAAAGTTGCCACATGTCAAGCAACGATTGGTTAAGTTGAAAAAAATGCGTCCACATAGGAAAGAGAGCGTTGAGAGTATGCTAGATGAAGAGAATTCGAATTTGCTTTAATATATATAAGGATTCAGTAATACGGAATAGACATATAAAAAACATCAATTAATATCCATATAGGTAATTGCATTAACTTATGACCCTTATAAGCCCAACACCTAACCATCAATGATGCTTCATCTTCCTTAAACATGTGACTCCATGCATCTATGCTTTAGCATCACTCTAAACCAATCATATGCGAGTTGGACGACGTTAATTATTTTGGAGATTAAAGGCATGAAAGAAAAGAATCCGGTTGTTTGGATCGAAATTTATTTTGACCATCTGATTTTCTTTGATATGAATACTTGCATGAAATGGAAGTGTATTTAAAGCGTGCGATGAATTTGGGCTTGGAGTGAATTAAATTTAATTTAAAAAAATTGAGCAATTCGAATCTTATGTTCTTCTTAGCATTATACATGGTTATGAGATTGGGATGAATTATGTAAAATTTCATTTTCTTTATTATTTTAATAATGTCCATATTCATCATTCAGGATCCTTTTGAAACACATCTTTATCGAGAGTATGATAAATATGTGGTTCTTAAAATGAATTTAAAAAATAAACCTTTATCCAAATTATCCAAAACACATGGCTTATTCAAAACATAATTTGCAATAAAAAGAATTGGTCTATTACTTTCAAATGGAATGAGAAAATAAGAGAATTGAAAATAAATAGAAAAAATACTTAATTAATGTGCACCAAATTGGAACCGACACTATATGGCTTCATTGCCGATTTTGGAATGAAAACAATGAGCATTCCTCCCGTATAATCTCCTCTTTCCAATGCTCCGAGAAGAAATCAAGTCAGTCTGTCCGTCCATGTGATTACGCGCGGTACAATATATACAAACGAAAATCCATAATCATATAATTTACTACAACTAAATGCTTGAACGCTAATGCAATGAAATTTACTACATGTATAACAATTCAAATTTCAGTACTTTGGTAAGTCAAGCAATTGCACCAGAACAAATATTTTCCATCGAATGCGATTGTTATTGTAAATTATTATGGAATTACCCATCGAATTCAACCACTATTATAAATTATTTCGACATAAACCCATTGAGTACGATCGTAAATCAAAACAATTACAATATATAACAATATTTATTTCATTTCAATTGATAGAGAGTTTGCATAATAGTCTCCTCGAATGGAGTTGTTTTTCCAACTTATTGTGAAATAGACATGTTAAACACATCTATTATTCTAAATTACTGTAGAATAAACCCGTTGAACATGATCCTAAATCAAAAAGCAATTAAAATGTATATAAGGACATTTTTCTTTTATTTTTATTGATAGTGAATTTGTATAATAGTATCATCCAATGCAAGTAATTACAGTAATTGAGAGATAGTCATCTATTGTTATTCTAATTTATTGCAAAATAAATCCGTCAAATACATATATTATTCTATAAACTGATAACAAATAAAATTAGTAATAATCCAAATGGTGATAATAATCTGAATACATTTACAGAGATGGAGATTAAATAACAAAATGATTGTTATTCGTCCAGCATGAGAATAATGTAATTAAGAATATCCAAATGATGATTATTATGTTATATTCTATTCGTTTGAAAATTGATTATTTTATGTTCAGTTCAGATGCATTAAGTTCAGTTCAATTCCGATTTGGTTAATATATAGTACTTTCTCCGGAAACTTTAAAGAACCCCATTTGGTTTTGTTGACTTTTTTATGTCCGGTTTGACCTCAAATTAATCATAATTCATTACGGAAAAAATAATTTTAAAAGTTATATAATAAAAATATGAGATGTATACTTTCATAATATAATTTTTAAAATCATTTTTTTCACAATGTTTTGTGATTAATTTGAGGTCAAACCGAACATCAAAAAAGTCGACAAAATGAAATGGGGTTCTTTAAAGTTACCGTAGGAAGTACTATTTTACACTACAAATAGACAACGAAGCATAACTCAGTTGGTAAGCTGCTTCACCTCCAACTAATAGGTCGGGGGTTCGAGTTACCATTTAGCCGATTCAAAAAAAATAAATAAATAATAAATAAATTCAGTTCAGTTTAGCTTCATTCAGTCCAATTCAAATTCATTAAGTTCATTTCCGTTTTGTTAAATTCGATTCAATTCTGTTACAAAGAGAACAAAGCTTTAGTACCTTATGCTTCCATTATTCACCACGCCAAACTATGAATAGAGAAAAGAACTTGAAAAAATCAATAGAGAGAAAAAATTATTTTTCTGAAATCAAATCAAAGTTTTCATTACTCTTGATCCTTAAGTTTATAACATGACCCCCTAGGTATCAAACAATGATGAAAAACTATATTTGAAACAGGGACTTGATTCATAGCTAACATCAATGGAGGTTCCAACATAAATGATTGAATATGTCAATATAATGGCGAGGAAAGTGCATGTACCGTCGAGATTCCAAAGATGACAAATAAATCCAAGCTGAAGCAACAAAACCCCAAAGACAACTCAAGTTTCTGGAATTACATAAATATATCGCTTAATTCATTTGGTTTGATGGAAAAGGGAGAAAAAAAAAAAGAAAAAAAAAGTTATTTTCCTACAATTTGGCTTCACGATGGAAATTCATGAAAATATGAAAAAGTTAGAATATTTTGGTAAATCTTATCATTTATCTCTCTCCAATAAATAAAAAAATCCAAAATCACATCCGGAACAAATAAATTAACTAAAAATAGAAGAATGCCAAAAAAAAATAGTCAAAAAATAGTTTGATACTATAACAATTTTCTAAAAACATTTAAGTTACACCAAACAAAGAAAAACAATAAAATAAATATTTTCTCCTATTGATTTCCAAAAAAAGTGTGGTTTTTTCTTTTTTTTTTTCCTCATTTTCCCTCAAACCAAATGACGTCAGTGGAAATTTAAAATAAATAAATAAAGATCTTGAACAAAAGACTCAGAATATGTAACATCCCGTATTTTTTTCTTTATTTATTTTGATTAATTAATTATCGAGTAATTTAATTATTTGATGATTTAATTAATTATTTCTTCCCGCGTTATCGAATTCGAATTTGAAAGTCGTTGTGGTTGCGAATCCGTCTTTGGGCTATCAAAAATCTGATTTCTAGCCTCTTCACTTGGCCCAATTTCAAGTAGTGACTTGCTGGCCCAATTTCGGATGGCCCAAGTCTTGCTGGCCCTTTTCACTCAACCCTAAACCTAAGCTCAACTCCATTCTTCAATCATCATCACTCACGCCACCATACTCCAGAGAAAGAAAGAAAAACTAAATCTCGGCCCTCAGCCCTCTCTCTCGGCATCACCATCATCGACCACCATATCTCCACCACAGAGCCACCATTGCGCCGCCTTTGCTCCTCCTTGACACCACCATCATCATCAACACTCTTCAACCACCACCATCTCCTCATCTCTCATCCCTTTCGCTCACCATCATCAAACCCAAATCCCCATCCTCTTCGGTTTTCATCATCATCCATCATCTTCATCCCATCATCGTCGTCATCCCGTCACCATCAACAGCGATTCAACCGGGATTCCGATCTTGCCGATTCGCTTTGTTTCTGTCTCGAAATCCACCGGTAAGATTTGCAACTCGTTCTTTCTTTTTCTTTTTTTTTTTTTTTTTTGGTTGATAAAATCAAGTCTCGTTTGAGACCTCGAACAGACCCATTTTGTATTCGTGGATTCGTTTCTCAGTCGTGATACGCCCGTGCCCATCTCCATTCGAGCTCTGTTCCGTCCATCTCCTGTTCCATTTGACTCGTCTTCTCCGTCCAGTCCCCAGTAAGAAGTCTAACTCCATCAGATTTGCACGTTCTGTGTTCAATTCGCGAAATGAATTGCATTTTAACATTCTGTTGATTTTAATTCGCAGTTTGATTCTTCTTCGGTTCCGTTCGAAGGTAAACTCTATTTTTCCTCTTTTGTTTTACTTCATTTTTTTGACATCTTTGCCCTTGTACGCTTCTGCCCTAAAACCGAGCCTTAGACTTGAACGTATTTCGGAACTGGACCGTGTTGTATTTTGTTTTGTACTGGGCAATGACAGATTTGACCATTGGGACTGTTTGAACTTTAGTTTAGGACTGTCTTGACCAAGTTGGACGATTATACCCCTAAGTTTATTCTGGATATCACCATTTTACCCCTGGACTTGTTCTGGACCTTAATGCCCTTCCGTATTGAACTGGATTGAGGACTGTATCTCGTATAGTCTAGTTTAAATTGTGTTCTGTTTTGACCATTTTACCCTCTCGACTCTTGGACTGTTTGAAGTAACTGTAGCTTCTGGAAGTTAGTGGACTGCTTTGTAAGATTTTGTCAACTAAAGAACTAAACTGCAATTAGTTCTAGGGGCTTTTTCATAATTTTAGATTCTTTCGGGACTCGTTTTGATATATCTAAAACTCTGAGGACTAGTCTGCAATTTCTGAATCACTTCTTTTTGAATTTAAAGGTATTTTCTGGAAGTTAAGTATTTAATAAATTGTTTTCACAGTCCTTCAAATGAATTGCTTCCTAGCCTAGTTGGTTTAGTTCTAACTAGTTCGAACTCCACCTTTGACGTCTTTTCTTTTATTGTTTATTTTTAACGTCTAGACTTCCGTTTCGACTTTTAGTTAGTAACGATAGTCTTCTTGTCTAGGTGATTCGTCCGTTGCTCCGTGACCTACCGTTCTTTTGTGGTTCTTGCTTGCTCGCTCGCTCTAAGGTGAGTGTTTCTATCTGTTTTCAAAACTATAAGGAAGTTATGTGTTAACTGCTTGCTGCATGTGCCGATTGTCTGTTCCTGTTTCATATGTATAACTATATGCATGTTACTTTTATAAGCATAATTTGCACATTCACAATACTATGCATGACACCTTAGCACCGAACTATGATCATTGTACTGAACTATTGCATGTTATTGTCTGCTGGTCTAACTGCCTCTTCAACTGACTACCGTTTTCTCAACTGACAATTGTTTACTAATACCCTCTCGGTTTCCGAGCACTGTTTTAATGTTAACTGTTGACCGGTCGATTAGGTTGATGAGTAGGTAGACTTGGGTAGTGTTGACTATCAGGTTTATTTATGAGTTGCCTAGTCTAATCCCTTAAGATGCGAGGCAGAAGAAGCTGAAGTCTATTTGGGCCGTAGGACTTTCCCTGAACGTACGCAGGACACTGTACTGGCTAGAATTGAATTCCTTCTAGACGGGGTGATAAGGGCTATTGGGAGTAGGAGCAATAAGGCGGGCTGCACCAACTGTTACTGTACTGATTTCAAAAGAACTGACTTACTGTTTCTGACTGCTGAACTGATTGACTACTTGTTTTGCTGAACTGATTGTGTGTTGTTCATATATTACTGTTGTCTGAATTTACTGCTTGTGATTTCCCTTTTATGTCTTTAAACGGAAATCTTTTCTACAATTATGCATGAAATCAACATTGCATGAACACCACTGAGATCCTTTATCTCACCACTCTTTTCAAAATACTTCCTTGTAGGTTCGATTTTCGATGAGCTTGAATAGGCGTCTGGCGACTCGAGAGTGTGGGGGCTTGGTTACTTTGGGGTTCTTTTAAATAAGGAGAAACTTTGTCTTCATTTGTCATTTTATATTGAATTTAATTAAGTTTTAGCTTCCGCATTTATTTCGGTTTGATTTGTAAGCTCGTTTGAGAGCCAAAACTTTTACTTACCGTTATTTTAAACGACCATTCAATTTTCCGATTAAAATATTATTTTTAAATTTCGGTACCGTTACAGAATATATACTTGCGCATAAAGCTCTTGAAACCGACACCCACTCGCTGAGAAACCGGCACCGATCACACGCTAAATAGGGACGTGGCTTAATGCATAAAAACCATTTTTTTTAACGGTAAATATTACAACTATTATACTACAATTATACAAATATCTTATACCACCTTACCTAAACCGCCTTATGTCTCCGCTAGGGATCGAACCCTGCACCTTTCCGTTCACCAACCCAACTCCCTTCCACTGGACCACCTTATAACTCTTATAACTCTTATAAAAAACAAATCTTGAGTATACACACATCGAATTTCTATATATTCTCCATGAATAAACTTATTAATCGTACAAAAGATATGAAAACTTTAAGGTGGGTTTAATAATTAGATTAACATGGAAATGCTAAATCAGTGTAGTGTTTGCAAATGTTTATTACAAATGTACAATCACTTTATTTTTTCTGCTTAAAAATTACAAATAATCTGATTATAATCAAAAGTATGGGATGTTTGGTATACATACTAAAAGTTAAAGTTAAGTAATATTTTAGTGTTTGATTAAAATAAATATAATCACTTAACTATTAGTAATAATTTACTTTATTTAACATTTTTTTATTTTTTTATTTTTTTAGTTGCTTAAAACTCCAAAAACATCTTTCTGGATGCTTTTAGCTTACATATGCTTCATTATGGAGAAGCAAACACATAAACTAAAATAAAAGAAAAAAAAACTAAAAAGTTACTTACTACCTCCGTCCCAGAGAACTTTACCCACTAGGGTTAGCGCGCAGTTTAAGGAGAAACAATAAAGTAGTATAAAGTTAGTGGGGTATGTTAATTTTTTAATTGAAATAGAGTTGTTAAAGTATAAAGTAGTGGTAAAGTTGTAATAAAGTGTATGAAATAATGTTTTTAATGTGTGGGGTAGCTTCCATTTTAGGAAATGGGTAAAGTTTTGTGGGACACCCAAATATGGAAAGTGGATAAAGTTTCGTGAGACGGAGGGAGTATCAAAGTACAAAATCAGATAATCACTTTAATTAAGCATTTAAACACTCATTTATAATTTAATTTGCAACCTTATTTATCATAGTCAATGAACCAAATAAATTGGATTAAAATATTAATATGGTTGTCAAACCAAATTAAATTTGTGACAAATTTAGTATAGCTAATCTTGGTTGGGCACGGAGCCGAGCAGCCCGAGCTTGATACAAAACTCTGATTAGAATTGAGCTTTGCATGAATGAAATATACTATATTTAGTATATTATGTTTAAGTATATACTCGATCAATGTTATATATATATATATACTAGAATTCATGTCACACGCTACGCCTGTGCTATGATTTCTTTTTAAACCATTAAGTAATGGACTAATAATACTAATAATAAATGAATCGATGTCCTACAATTAACGTCACACGCTATGCGTGTTTGATGCATGTAACTTTGTGGTAAATGCCATTGTTGTATCCATACTCACCCCATCCCAAAATAGTTACAACGTTTTGACTTTTTACAGTCAACAATTCTTAAGATTGACTACATATTAATCGTAATTAACCATACTCCATCCTAAGACAATTACAACGTTTTAACTTTTTACGGTCAACAATTATGAAATTTGACTACAAATTAATTTTAATTTTACACTATAATGAAAAAATATTTAACAAAATTACATATTGAAAATTTAGGATGTAAAGTTGCATAATACTATAATTTTGATAAATATTTTGTCATCATGATTTAAGAATTATTTATAGCTAAAATTTAATATTGTGGACCCAAAAAAATTAAAAAACGATGAACGACGGAAATAATATATAGGATAATATAATTACGGGATAAATGAGTATGTCATAATAGATAGAAGAGAATACGAGATGGACAAAGGAAAAAAGCAAAACGAGTTGATAGAGATCAATATATATTTACTCATATCCAAACATCAAAACATTTTGCCTAGATAGATATAGATTTCGGTTGTGTTTTTTTTATTCCTTCGGTGAGGGGTGTATTTCTTATGCACCTCGATCTTGTACGTTATTTACATGCTTATGAAAATTTTTAGCCATTTAAAAAAAAAAATAAAAAATTCTTTACCATGAGTTACTCCAATATCTATCTAGGCAAAATGACTACTATTGTTTATAGTAGTATTACAAGTCGTGCATCAATCAATCTGTAGAAGAATCCAATTTCATAGACTTTTGATGGGATGATGGGAAAATGAAAATAAAACAAAAAATTGCCACACATAATCCATCGATTTACTTGGACTGAATGAACACATACGATTATAAAGTGTACGGATGTGTGAAATATAATGTGGTAGGAAACTGAGAAGAATGCAGAGAGGAAACATTATTGTTAATAAAATTGGGAGACACCGCCATAGAGATAGAAAGCTCGATCGGTCATCGGATTTCAACGTAGGCGCAGGCGTCACTGCGTGTGGTATTTGTAACTCAGGTGCAACTCAACTACATGCAATGAACAACTGATCTAAAAAACCTGTGGCATCATAAAAGCTTATCTTAGAATCCACAGGGCCATGTTTCTGAGGTTGCACCATTGTATCCCTTGTTTAAAAGGATTTCAGGAGCAACATAGTTTGGACTTCCAGAAATTGTATGCAATAGTCCGCCATCCTACATTTTTAAATTTTTTTGAAGAAAAACATACCTGGACGGACTTGAGCCAGCTCCTTCACCATGTTCACCTGCCCTACAAGTGACTCTTGCATCTTCCCTAGTAATCTTCACCAAAGTGCAATATCTGCTTCTCTAGTAATCTTCTGCAGGCTTGAGTCGACAACAGTGACTCTTGCATCTTCCCTCTTCCAAGACATACACGAGTACCACAGTTTTGTCTAAAGTAATCTGCCCAAAGTCAACATCGATCTGTTAACAGAATAATCAAAACTTACAGTAGAAATACATGCTAGCTAATTAGTTATGTTTCGGCAGGAGCTTCTTAAGCGTATCAATAGGAAGTCCATCTCCACCGTTCACTTGACATTGATCAAAAAGCATGGAAAGCAAGCAGGAGAATTGCAATAGAGTACATCCATGTCTTTGCAGTACTTAAGAAAGCAGTTTTAGCAAACCACAATACAACCACGAGGCACAAAATCGATGAACCTACACGTTATAGTTTGTCACAATCATACTTTTTCTTGTCCTTATAGTTAGTTCATAACTAAACAGAAAAAACAGATATTTCCATAGGTTGTAACAAGCAAGGCTAAAGATGCCAACCATTCAGATTTGGCACATAATGTGTTAGTGTTGATCATTTTACATCCTCTCCCGTTCTCATGCTATTGATTATAAGCAATCCTCAAATGCTTCAGGTATGCCCACATGTTCCAACACAAAAAAAAAATGGATAATTAAAAATCCCCCATTTTGAATCTCTCTAAGAAAGTTGCAATAATGCAGTGATGTAAACTTCCTAATGCAAGAAAGGTATCCAGCATTAAGCAGTTTGACTGCACAATCAAACTAAAAGATGACAAAAATACAAGGTGCGGAATGAATTTTTACTCTAATGGTAATTGGCAATTGAATTCAAAGAACTACACAAGTACATAACTTTCTTTCAAAAAATCCATGAAGCAATAGAGAAAGATAAATTTTACAAAGACAAAGCTTCAGATTATCCCCTTACAACCAGAAGAAAACACAAACTCTGTTCAAATAGCTAAACATATCAGGTACCGATTCTCAACTTACTTAATAGCAATTAGTTGGTGAACGGCTGCTTATCCACAACTTCAGTGAGTTTATCAGATCTAAGTATTTGCATAGACAACTGAGCCTTCACTCATCTATCTGCAACATGATGAATAGATTCATAGCAGATATATAAAAGAAATCAAGAATAAGTTCAACACTGAAAAGTACGTATTTAATCACCTTGGAGTTAAGCAAGAAGCTACAATAATCCCAATAAGACCTAAAGCAACATTGTGACGATCAAGCAGTAGTAGTTCATCAAGACCTCTTGACACAAAAAGCAACCGATTGGCTCTCTCCTGTTGAAGAAGCTTCATATTCACTTCATCGTCTATGGATGCGAACAACAACCTCAGTGTTCTAATAAAGCCATGAGCTCCTTGGTGAAGACCCATTGAAAAAATTCTCCATATCCCAGGTGAAAGCTTTTTCATCTCCGCAACCGCAAGTGCAATTGTAACCACATATTAGCCATAAACGGCAACGACAGACCTAATGTATGCTAGTCCGGAGCTGTGTGACGATATGCCCAATATAAAGCCCAAATCTTTGCCCAAAGTCCACCGCCTACTTGTAGATACTACTCGCTTCGTTTTCTGATGAGATGGGTCATAGGTGAAGAATCCAATTAGAGAGAAGAGAGATTAGAATTCAATAGATGCTTCTAAGAGAAAAACAAGGGTTCCAGTCTTCGAGATTGGAGAAGCCGAGGTGAAGAGGAAGAGAAACCAAGAAGATAGAACTCTAACCGGAGGAGGAAATAGAAATATAGAAGGCGGCGAAAAAAACTCCACGCGCGCGTGGATCTTTTCTCAGTTATTATAGACTTTATATATATATATATATATATATATATATATATATATATATATATATATATATACATACTAGAATGCGCGAGTCACGCATACGCGTGACAAGCGATTTTTTTTCAATTTGATCTTATAGTTAGAACAAGGGAGGCATATTTTTAAGTTTTAACATGCTAGTGTTCTGGCTCTCATCTACACACAGCTATTTGTATCCGCCCAGTAAATTTCCAAATAATCACAAGGAGTTTGACTCAAATTAAGTAAAGATGTAAACATAAATATATATCTTCATCTAATGACATTATTGAGTGCAAAAGGAGAAGGGAAACTAACGGTGTTTGATTCTCCTTCAAGCACCACAATTTTCTGCTTTAGCTACTTTTTTTTTTTTGCCCGCTGGTGCACACTATTTTATGACTTCTCTCTATTCCAGTGTCCCTGCCATGCCACCGTATTCTACTTGAATCCGGAATAACAATACTATACATGTGCGTTTTGAGGTTGCATCAATTGGAATATCGAAACAAATTGACTTTAAAGACACCCCTTATCTTTTCCATCCCGTTATCTAATTCGATCAACCTCAGAGATAACAACTTGCTTAGCATGAATTACATTTTTTAGGCCAATTATGCAACACCTATTTTGCTTTTATCTCCATCAAACTCAATTTCATTGTGATTTGTGAATGAGTCTTCTGACAAAAACATATACTTGGTTCAAATACTAAGTTTTTTCTGTTAAACACACCAGGATTAATAGGATTTGCAACTTTACACTTTGTTTCTACGAAAATCTCAGCTTTCTTCTCAAAATCACTCTTATACTCTCCCAGCTCATGTAGAACAAACTACAAGTAAATATTTTGTGACATGTTACAGCAAATAAGATTTACATGTAACTTAGCTATACATCTAAGCTCATAATATCATTGGTTAAATTAAAAATCTTCCTGGAACTGAATGAAAATTGCATTTCAGAAATATTTCAGAATTTCAGCAAAGATGAAATTCAGTTGAAATTGCCAACCTCTGCATACATCATACTAAAGCATCAAAATATAAAAACAGACAAAATTGTATGTCAAGACATACAGTTTCAATTGATCTTCAACATTATGTAATAGATAATAGACTAATCAAACTTTACACCGAAAATAAAGACTAATCATGCACTAACCAACTTGCAAGTAATACGATAGCATATTATATAGTCAATCAAGTCGTCTAATCAAATCAATGCCAATAAATTTAATGTACTAATACAAAGCAATCCATGAAAAGTACTCATATTTCATCTGAATCAATTAATTAGCTATTAACATGGACATTAGAGACAATAGATCTGAGGACAAATCATACCATATTTTCATCATCTTTGTTTTCTTCTTCTTTCATTAGCAGCAGAGGAGTGCTTTTGGGACAGTGTATAGATCCACAGAGCAGTGAAGCCTTCTTGTGACACTGCAATCTATCACATTACAAACCAATATGTGTATCCAATTCTTTTTCAAGCCTTTTGAGCTCACTCCACTTCCATTCCATCCAGGCTTCTAGCTCCAATTTCATTCTCGCGGTCTAGGGAATTATTTCCAGGCGACAATAAGGATTCTGATGTACTATTTCCCTCTCTGACAATAAGTCACACGTGCATGTTAATACACAGAAATAGATGTCATTGACTCGTGCACAAAGGAGCCAACTGTTTGGACCAGCACACCTATATTAACGTAACTTCTGTGGTTAGAATTTTCTTTAGAAAATCCAGCAGATGAAAAGTTAAAACAATGATAGCATCACGATAAGGGAATCAATGATAAATACTTAGATAACGAAGGAACTTATGCTAAACCATGTGCAAACGAATTACAGGCATGATAGAACACTCTCAAAAAATAAAAGTTAACTACAGTAAGAAGCAAGAAAGTGATGCAACTTTAAACACAAAACACAGTATGAACCAGATAGAATAAATCAGAAGATCAAGAGTAAAAGACACTTATGTAATGCTGAAAGTTTCTATATTTTTCTCATTAGAAAAAGCTTAATTCCCATTATCATTGTTAGAGAAATTTTTAGAAGAATGATTAAAAATAGATAAATGTTTAGCAAAACAAATTTGTTAATGGTAATTTATGAACACTATGATTTAAAGCTTCTTTATTGTCGACTATCAAAAATACTTATGTGAAACCTTACTAATCTCCTTGTATGTGTCCATTGAGAATACATCATACCTAGTCATGCAAGGCAAAAATATATTTATTACCAAAGTACTACAAAAAAGCATAAGACATGCCCTAAGTTGTAATTTAGTATGTGGTTCAAAATCAAATCAATGCATCCTAAACTTACTTTCACCAAGCCTTTATTTGGTGATGATACGCCATGACAGGCAAACATGAAAGACACCAGATAAGTTGCCGCTATGCCTCGTTCCCAGCAATAACAATGAAAATTTAGGAATGAGGAGGAGCTAATTGCGCCAATCCCACCTCTCAGCTCTTCTCCTTACTGCTCTAAAACAGTACACTATTTTTTAGAACTACACAATGTTGCCTGCTAACCTATTATTATTATGACAGTTAAATTCAACCGATGAAACCAACAGCTAAAGAGAAAAAACATATAGAGGTAACTGAACAATGATCATTTATCTGCAAGCAATAATATAGGAACTTGCATGTACATACCTATGAGCTCAATGTACTTCAATCTCATCACATGGTAAGGTCTCAAGACATTGGCATCACATGTTGAGAGCTAAAGTAGTTTTCACACATTGGAATCCGTAAGCTAA
Source organism: Plantago ovata (assembly GCA_028274465.1). Classification (NCBI taxonomy): domain Eukaryota; kingdom Viridiplantae; phylum Streptophyta; class Magnoliopsida; order Lamiales; family Plantaginaceae; genus Plantago; species Plantago ovata. The sequence continues at coordinate 78,983,553 of CM051455.1, read as the reverse complement.
TTAATAAATTGGTCTTATTCCTCACATCTCTTCTTCATGCCATAACAAAGTCCTCGTCAGTTTGATCTACAAAAAGAGTGCATACTGGGTGATTCTAGCATCAATATTAATTTTAATAGTTATGCACTAATCACCATGGAGTAGAGAACGTGTCTCAAAGCAGGCTTCTTGATGACTAATACTGTTTTCTTAGAAACCTGTGATCCTAGATATGACTGACTTTTAGCAAGTTTAATAGCAATCACAAATAGATTCTTCTAACGCAACCGCTTATATATCAAACAACCAAAACACAGCCCATCCTATCTATATCTCCAGGAACACCCACTGGTATTACAAGCAAAGGAGTTATATACCCCGAGAACATCAACTAAAATAGCATGATTTTCTTTTACAAAATCCAGCTGATAGAAAATTTTTGAATTTAAAATTCATAATACCAGTTAGTATGGAAATTATTACCTTGCTACTTCAGCAGAACTTGCCACCTAGCAGACTCAGATTCTTACCCAATTGTTATCCGGAACTTCAAAATTCCACGAACCCCCTTCCCCTTTCGCCTTTTCTACATTCTCGATCATCTCACTTCCTCTTAACCTTGATTATCTTATTCTGCTTGAAACCATGAGAATTCAGAGCTACCAGAACTCCAATCAACATTATATTTTCGAGCAATTCTCAGCAATATGAAATTAATTTACGAAATCATCATCATCAAGAGTGCGAACAGAAACCCTGGGAAAAAAAACTCACCATAAACATCGACCAACAAAATCTACCGTTGTTTAGTCAAACAACCTTGTGCTGCAATGAATTTTGGCCTCTAGCAGCTCCATACACTCCACAACCCCCCCCCCCCCCGCCCCCCCCCCAATTTCATAGCCTCAGCGTCTTCATTGTAATAATCAACCCACGATATGTTGTAAGTGAAATTTGTAGGGTTTTCCAAAGGATGAGAGATAGACGCAGATCTTTTAAGAAGGAAGAGTGAGGAACTCATCGAATTAGAGATCAAAGTTTGTTTTTCGGTTATCAATGGCACGGACGATTCTGATGAAGAAGAAAGATTGAGAGTGAGACTGTATATATATATATATATATATATATATATTATAATAAGTGAAGAAAGTCGCGTGTGGAATACGCGCTACCCCTGATTTTTCTGCTGATTTGTCTCTCTATTTCCTTCTACACTAACGATTCACGAACACAATCGTACTACTCTTCTTCTTCCCTTAAGACTCTTCTCGTTCAACAATCTCCTCTTTCAATTCCACATATTAAAGCTCAGAAAAACTTGAATTGCTTTCTGCTAAATTACGACCTAGATAGCGGAGTTGAAAATGACATCAGAGGTTTTCTGTCCAATCAAACCCGATCGACACTGGTAATGTTTCTCCACATTGACATACAGTTTCTGCAATTCTTGCAAACGCTTTCTCTCTGACCGCTTGAAACTGGTAATCTTTCCCTTTCGATTTCGAATGTTTGTGAATCAATTTGAATTTATTATGGTTGGGCTGTCATCCCTATACTATATTGTTTCTTCATATGAAAAAATATAGTGTTTTTATTATTCTTTATTTTATATTGTGAAGATATATTTGGTGGCTTGACCGATTGATTAATGGATCGTGCTTGAGGAATTTTGTTTTTATGTTATATTGGTTTGGGTGATTTTGGTGCTGATGACTGATGAGTGATGAGTTTGGTATAATTAAATTAAGTTAATGTAGAGGGTAGTTGTTGTTTCTTCGGTAATTAAGGAAAGAACTCCAGAACTCTAATGAAGATGGAGCTAGCTAATTGCAGCACTTAATTGGAGTTTCCTTTTCCCATTTTCATTTTAATGTTTTCAACCAATATAGTATGTTCTATGTGCAATTTAGTGAATCCGGAATTGTTATTGAGTTGGCATTTACAATTATTTTGTGCCTTTTCTTCACCAATTACATATATGAACAGAATGTATACATAGTAGTTTTGGTGTTAAATAACTATGCGGCCATTTGAAATAAGGCCAACCGTAGACCTAAGGGATAATCTAAAATCTTATCTTTGTCAGAATGGTAGGAAATATTTTTGTATTAACATTGGTTATTGAGGAGTGGAAGAGGTATAAAGTTGTAAGCTCTTCAAGTGTTAAATTTATCATCTTATGATGATATATTGGGTAGGGTGAACTACAATCATATTAGCAACATCGATTTAATGATCGAGCAACGCCTCACCTTTTAAGGTATTGTACACTGATAAATGCCCAATCATTTAAATCATGTGCAACTAAATTTAAAACTGAACTAATTACTTTTAAAGTTGTCAACTATAATATGCAGAAATGTAGCTTCTTATAAGCTATATATTGGAATGTACTACTACTGTGTTATATACCGTCAGGATTGATATAAGATCTCCTTAAAGGAATCTATTCAATTGGAAACGATGATTTCTAATTCTACATCGCCACAGGACTACCTACTAACCAATGCAAGTACGAGCAAATTACATGTTTGCGGAGGAGCTACTGAAGGTGCACACGATTTTCAGGGATCCATTTTGCCCAAATGATTGTGGGATGCTCTTATCAAGGCTGGTATATTCTCATTAGTTGCTTTAACAATGAACCCTCTCAAGATAGATTGGTAACGTAGTATGACCAAGTTAATGATCTGTTATACATTTTCTTTATTTCAAGCATCAACAATATTAGAATGAATGAGCTCTTAAAACTAATTTGACCTAGGTTTTTCATATTCTATTGCTTCTTGAAATTTTCTTTGGCTTTCTAAGTTTATAGAACTATTGATAAACTTGGTCCTACTACATTACCATTAATATTTTACGTTAACCTATCTTAGAACCTTACTAACTATTCTCTCTATCTTTTTTCCTTCCTCTCAGCTTCACGTAGCTTTTGTTAGCCTTTAATGGCGATGGAGATAGAGATTGAAGGTGAGAGTCGATAGAGATCAAGATGATGGAGATGATAGAGATCGTGGGAGGGATAGGAATGAACTTCTCAGGCGGTGGTCGTTAGGATTGTTGGAGTTAAAAGAAAACGAAAAGAAAAAGGAAACGTAAAGAAAAATCAGCCGAAAAATCAGGGTTTATAGCTCAGAGCTTGGTTTTACAGCAAAAGAGCGAAGCTCAGGTAAAATTTCTGGTCATCTTCCATTTATGCTACTTAGCCAAAACCAAGAGCTTTTTTATGGTTTAAAGATTCGAATTTTAATTGATTCTATGTCTTTTTGATGCAGGGTAGTTATTATTATCCAAGATGTATCTCCAGACTCCAGTTCTACATAAACAAAAATGGTGACAAGGGGTGAGTAAGAGTATGCTTGAGATTCACATGTGCTTTAAGGTTCATTGTTTTTTGTTCTTGAATTACTTAGTTTAAATGGATTCCAGTTTTAGGAATAGTTGATGATTGTACTTCGTATCCTTTTTCATTATAGAGCTAACTAATTGATGTACGCATTCTTATAATTGATGTACGCATTCTTAGAGCAGTTAGCTGAAAGTACCCAGTTGCATTATTGAATTCCAGTTTTAGGATGGGTAATGATTGTAATTTGTATTGTATTCATGTTGGTTGTTGGTTCGATTGTGATAAGTTCATTTTTCTGTACATTCATTGTACTCTACGGATAGAGAAATAGATAGAGCTGAACATAGTAAAATAAGAAATCTTTTGAAAGGTTTCATTGAAATTGTTGGTTTGGAAATTTCCCGATAAGCTAATCATAGGTTCTTATCTCCATTGGAACAACAGGGCCGTTATGCTCATTAATTACTTAACTTGAAAATAATTTTGCGTATTATTGTTTCCTGAGAATGTTAATTGCCCTCTTGTAACCCTCATCTTTTTTACAGGCCCTGCAAATCTGCAATCTAGAGCTCTAGCTCCTGAAGTGTAAGGCAGTGCTGGAAACACAGTTATCAATCTTGCTATGGTGGCTCCTGCATATGGATGCAAATTCCACGTAGTTATCCCTGATGGCGCTGCTATAGAGGTGTGATTAGCTAAATTTATGTAAACGGCTTTTGTGATTTTCTCACTGTTGGCTCAGAAAAGGCGTTTTTTGTCAACTTAATATACACTAATTTATGATTTTATTAGATTAGTAGTGATTCTCTATTGGTGATGCATATTCATTATTACAGTCCCAGGCAAGACTTTAGAGCTGGTTTTTTCCTGCAGGGTTTCCCAGACATGATATGGTACTTGTGGTAGCACCAAGCACACTGGATTACGGGGTGTTTGAATCACCACCTGAACCTGAGAAGAGCCTGTATGCGGAACTCTTTGGCTTATCTTCTTCCTCATCTAGATAAGCAAATTCCAATTTTACCTCTTACTGTTTATCTTGAGAACATATTCATTCCCCTGAGTTCCTCTTGTCATAAACGAGCTATAATTGGTCTTTTTTATTTTAATTTGGTTTCATTTGTTTCCACTCTGGAAATGTAGCATTGCATAATCTTGCTAGACTTTCTGCTCTTTCCACTCGGGACTGTTTTACGTGGCAGTATGCTTGTTCCGAAATCGGTTCCTTCAAGGCTCAGGAGTGTATTGTTTGGGAGTGTTATGTTGTAGCAATTGGTTTTAAATTCAGCGAGAGAGGAATTTGCCTTCTTAATTTATGTATGTTGCCTGACAAGAACATATAAGAAAAACGAACAACTCCTGGAGCCCTTCCCTATATATGTCGCTTGCGTGCTCCATTCCGAGCCCTTAACAGTTAGTTGTAACTTGTGACTGCTAGGTACTATTAGGATAAAGAAGTTAGTTGTGACTGCTAGGTACTATTAGGTCTCAATATGTTAAACTTAAGAGTTTAAGAATTTCTTCATTTTTTACATGTGACAGATGGTTCACTGGTAAAACAAAAAAAAAAGTTATGGTATCCCAGTTCAAGCGAGCTGAAAATTTGAACCTGAAAGTATGGTATCCCAAGTTCAATTTTATAATTACTTTCCTGAAATTATTTATTATTTATTTGTTGAGTTTACTCTTGGTCAGTACGCATCGATGATGCTTGTTCATGTGTCCGAATCATAGGTGTGAATCTATGGCATTCAGGTATCAACACTACATTTATTAGGTTAGAAGTGCTCCATGCTGGTGATATACTAATGGCGAAAAAAAGTGAGCAAGTGTAACATATCTTCTACCTCTTTGTCATCTCAAACCTGAATTTACTACTGGAGCTCCCACCTCCAATCCCGATTATGCTTCTTGACCAAATCGTCATTGTTTGTAATTATATTTTGTTTTTCATTTTGTCTGATAAAATGCAAAAACCACAAAGATCTATCTTATTATCTTATTCCCAGAATCCGCCCATATTATGAATTGTTTGATTGGTTGGTTTCTTGACTTATTGGGGTTATTCTATGACCCTTCCCAATTAAAGAACATTTAGCATAGTCTTTTTTTCGTGTATAATTAGTTACAATCTTTAATATTGATTTTGTTGCTCTCTGTAAGTTGACTTCGTTACTCTTTGTTAATAATTTTGACAATGTCTTTGCGGTGGCTAGCTATACATGGCCACAAGAATGCACCTGAAGTATACATTGCATATTGCATAACATGTCTGAAAGTTGCACTATCTGCTAATGTGGCGGTCCAATTCATTAGGAGAAATGCCAACATGATAAAGAGATGTAATAATAATTAATAAGGGACTCTGGATGTCTGTTATTTGAGTTTACTGAAGACTTGTAACTTGACTTCGATTTCGATGCAATGAATATCCAATTTACCTTTCATTAGTGTGCACCGCGGATTCGTAACAGGTAGAACTGTGAAAATTCCATCTTGCAAGATTTTTATGTTGCAATAGATGAATCATGATATTTACTTGAACATAAACAGCTCGGCTTCTTCCTTATTTGAACTGAAGGTGCGGATTGCTAATCATGACTAAAGCTCATGAATCGAGATCTCATGAGAACGCACATTGAATGAACATAGGGATGTAAATGACTACAGCTCCACATGCTTTTCTAAGTATTTTATAATGTAAATTTCATGATAATTAGTCCATTCATTCCACAAAATTATCCCCGCTTTACCTTTTACTCCAATTTTAAGTACGTCTAAAAACATACTCTCAAATTTTATTTTAGTTTTAATGTACCTGAACTATTTAAAATGTCATTGTTCTGGTCATTCTTTTTCTACTAAATTTTCCTCTTTACAAACTCATTTTATTTTCTATTTCTAAATAAGACTGGTCTTAGATTCTAATTTGTTTCTTACAATTATCTCAACAAAACTGAGTAATGCAAAAAAATCAATGACTTAAATTCGGAAGTAAGTTATATAATTAGCATCGTATATATCACAAGAGAAACGCTTTGCACGCATAGCTACGTAACACGCTATGCACAATGATTTTAAATAATTTCACCAAGAATTATAAGATACTTCAGCCTAATTAGATGAGTAAGCTTATTGATATGGGTATATATGTCACCACTAAGAGAAAGGCCTCGAAGTATAGAGCCACCGTCGAAATGACATCAGACGCCCTCGAAGCGCATATAATCAAAGCTACCCTCGAAGGTGTCTACACCCTCGAAAGAACAGACACCCTCGAAACGTATTCATCCTCGAAGCCGCCAGGCATTCACACCCTCGAAAGAGTCTACACCATCGAAAGGATATGCACCATCGAAAGGACGTACACCCTCGAAAGGACAGACACCATCGAAAGAGTTTACACCATCGAAAGGACATACACCATCGAAAGGATGTACACCCTCGAAACACCTACAGACAGCTGGAAGACATACCTCATACCCACATTTGTCTATATATAGCCAAGGTACACTACTACTTCTGGACACTCTCAACACACTCCCACTCTCTACTTACCTTTTCCATTCCTTCGGGTATTTCCACTTGAATGCAACGCCGGTCTGACTATCGGCAGGCCGGTAAACCACTAACCGCCCCACCCCGTCCCCAGGTTTTCGCTAAGAAATAAACCCAAGAGCAACTCCAAGCGAAGCAGATCTTGGAGATGGTGAGGAAAACGGCACGATCCACATTTTACCCTCATCATTTTGGCGCCGTCTGTGGGAACCGGGACAAAAAGCTATGGCTCGAAGGGGTGGACGGTAGGCGGCAGATCTAGTCGCTGATGGCCGGACCGGCACTATTTTCTCTCCGACAAAGAATATCAGAGCTAAGTATTATGTTATCGTCAAGTATCATAATTCCTTATTGCTTACTGTCCAAGAATGTTAGTAGAAGGTTTTGTTGAGTGAAAAAGATTTTTGCTTACTCCAGTACATGACAACCTACTACAAAATTTATGCTTAAAAAAGAAAAAAGATAAAGATCAGCTATGCTCTTACGCCATAGCCTACAACAATCTTCTGGAAATATTCATGTTTACAGTTTACAATTTCCCTTTTTGAAGTAAAAATAAATCTGGAGAGAAAAGATCAAAGAGAGACCTAAATCTCACTCTTCAAAGCTCTATAGAGATCTGGTTTTCTACTCCAGTTGTTGAAAAGGAAAGAAGAATTATTGACTAAGAATCCAGATCCGAGGACGGTAAGTTGCACCAAATGTGCCGCCGTGAAGATTCTTCCGGAGTACAACTTCGACTACAGGGGCCAGGTTGCACATCAAACCCTGTAAAACTAAAACTTACAATCGAGCTTCAAGGCCGAAAGGCAAAAAGACGGTCTACGGAGACTCGAAGTAGCAAAAGGTGGACGTCGAAGTAAACAGAGAGCACGACCTTGAATCTCTGATCAGGGGCTCGAAGAGAGAGGTATGGGGAAAACCCGTCAGCTCGGTTTAGACCCACTCAACTACTCGGCAGACCCAAGTCAGACTCAAGAAGGATCCCCAACTCGGACAACCACCACTCAGCCTAATTTGTGAGCCCAAATATTTAAACAGAGAACCCCGCAGAAAAGATGAGGTCGAAATAAAGAAGAGCCACCCCAAAGAAATTCGATCCCGAAATCATCTACAGTCGAATTCAAATCCTCTGTCGAACTCGAAGAGAGCTTGAATTCTAGGTCCAGGCTCGAAGAGAAGAGATAGCTCGAAATCTCCGATCGAAGGTTCGAATGAGAGTCTCGAAGAGAAAAGGGGCCCAAGAATACTTCACGTCAAGTACAGAAAGCTACAAGTCTGCTCCGACACACCCCAGCTCGAAAGAACAAGATCCGGAACCATGTCAGCCCCAGACCATTTTCGGACTGTCACACCCCGTGTCCGACCAATCACAGTATTAGAAGGAAAAACGGATAGTAAGTCGGGTTCAACAAGCTCAAAAACAACAACTCTCAGACAAACTCTGAGACATTAAATCCTGTTCGGATTTAGGTGTCAAGCTGGAACCCAGACCTCAGTGGTCACCGGAAAGGGAATGTTTAAGGTGCTCAAATTCGAGAAGCCCGATTACCAAAGTCGAATCCATCATTACGAAATAGGCTGTAATGCCACACGCACGCCAATCGTTCGCTTTGCTCGGACTTACCATCTCGAAACCACCGTCACTCGAGCTCTCATCTACACCGGTCCGGTGCCAGCCGGAGTCAGGCTCCATGTCTATCATCTCCGCTCACTGCATCCAATCAGATGGGTTCAAACAGTTGCGTCTCAATCAGCACCATTACCCGAGATCCGATTAGCCCAACACCACCACGACCGCACTTCTACAATTCTACTACAGCCGCATCCTGGCCGGTACGTTCAAGGGCATCATCGCCCATTACTGACCCGGACTGGTCACCAGTCACTCGCTAATTCAGTCGAAGATTGCAAAGGCTTACCTGTCGAAGCACCAGATTGATGGAAAATCACTCCTGTGGTGATCAACGTCTTGGCTAAGGGAAGAAATAAAATAATTGGTGGAGGAAGAAGATAAAATCTGATGTGGGGATTAAAAAAAAATTTGGATTTGAGTAACTTATTCCATCCACAATGCGTATGTGTTGATACATTTTGGGAAAATTGATTCTTGGTCCTTTGACCTTTCCAACAGAGATTGGGTTGTGACTTATGCCATATTGCTATGGTTTAGTAGCAATTTTCAACCATGTTGTCGAGCAGCTATTTCGGTGCATCCTCAACTATTTCGGCCCACTTAGGCCCAAGGAGCTCTTAGTCGACAACACAAAGGTCGAACACCAAATCCACTTTATCACACCAACGTTATAGATAAAAAAGTCCGGCACCTTCAACTTCAAGTGAAAGTTTAGCGGCGAACTTGAGGCTACAATACGCTTTCAAAAATTGGGTTTCGTTTATTTCGAAACTCAGTTTCCAACTACAATCTTATTGAATGGAGTTCCGGAAACAATGTTCTACGTTTCTGATGAAAAGGTAAGTATTTTAACTTACCGTCAAAATATTGTTTGCCATACATCCACTCATCCATTCATACATCCACATTGAATGGCCAAGCTCCACGTATTAAGTTACTGGAACTACCAAAACGAGATTGGTTCGAAAAGCCATCTCATCGAAGCCTCGAAAAAGACGAAAAGAAAGAGGTAGGTTGGAGAAACCGCCTCAAAGCCCCCAAAGAGGAAGAAGAGATCGGTTCGAAGAACCATCTCGTACCCTCGAAAGGGAGGACAGAGGCCTCGAAGCCCCCAAAGAGGAAGAAGAGATCGGTTCGAAAAACCATCTCGTACCCTCGAAAAGGGAGGATAGAGCCCTCAAAGCCCCCAAAGAGGAAGAAGAGATCGGTTCGAAAAACCATCTCGTACCCTCGAAAGGGAGGATAGAGCCCTCGAAGCCCCCAAAGAGGAAGAAGAGGTCGGTTCGAAAAACCATCTCGTACCCTCGAAAGGGAGGACAGAGGCCTCGAAGCCCCCAAAGAGGAAGAAGAGATCGGTTCGAAAAACCATCTCGTACCCTCGAAAGGGAGGATAGAGCCCTCGAAGCCCCCAAAGAGGAAGAAGAGATCGGTTCGAAAAACCATCTCGTACCCTTGAAAGGGAGGATAGAGCCCTCGAAGCCTCCAAAGAGGAAGAAGAGATCGGTTCGAAAAACCATCTCGTACCCTCGAAGGGAGGATAGAGCCTTCGAAGCCCCCAAAGAGGAAGAAGAGATCGGTTCGAAAAACCATCTCGTACCCTCGAACGGAAGGATAGAGCCCTCGAAGCCTCCAAAGAGTGGTTGGAAAACCATCTCATACCCTCGAACGGAAGGATAGAGCCCTCGAAGCCTCCAAAGAGATTGGTTGGAAAAACAATCTCATACCCTCGAAGGGGAGGATAGAGCCCTCGAAGCCTCATTGGTTGGAAAAACAATCTCATACCCTCGAAGGGGAGGATAGAGCCCTCGACTTGAAGACCTCGAAGGGAACAAGATAGACCGACCCTGGAACATCAAGAACCTTAGGAAATACTACTCCTAAAGGAATTCGACCCTTGAATACCTAAAAGAAAACTAGACCTTTTTGTCGAAACTTTTGTAAACCTAGCAAATTCCCTCGCCAAACCACCATTAAAATGGTCGTCACTGAAGAGGGAACCCCTAGCTCTTTATCAAAGAATGACTTTTGTGAATCAACTTCAAAGCATCTCTTTCCTAACAAACGGTACATTTGCCCCCGTTTCCCCGAAGTTCCATCGACGGATAGGAACTTCGGTAAACGACACGCAACACCCGTAAAAGGTTTTAAAACCTAGGGGGAGGACGCGAGGGATACTCCATTCGACGGAAAATTATCCCCATCGCCGAATCCCACCCCTCGAAACTTCGCCTTTCGAGATGAGGGACAAGTTTCGAAAAAAACGGGCCGACGGGACCTAACTTATCAAACTTGCCACCCGCAACCCTATCGAAGAAAGAGAGTTACACTCGATTCCGATAGGGACAACGAGTATGATGGACTATTTCGACGGAAATAGTTTACTACGCTCAAACTTTGGTGAACTACCCAGACCACCCTCAAAAAGTAAAGTCATAATTTTACTAACCTTTCGAAAGATAACCCTTCGAAACCTCTCAAATGACACACCACCCACAAGGAAGTTTCGAGACCGGAAGAAGACGAAGTTTCCCAAAAGCCGCATCACCCCAGGCCTTCCCACTCGGAAGAGCCCTCGAAGCATGACCATTGAAATTTCGATAGACTCCCTACCATCATCTATCGAAATTTGGGGGACACATGATAAGGGAGTGTGGTGCTCAAAGTTCGAACAACCTCCAAAGGCCTCGAACCAACGAGTGACCATCGAAGCACCAAAAAGATTGTCGACAAAAAGCAAACAAAAGTTCCTCGAAAGATTGTCACCACATTCTTCGAAGAACTTGGGGGACTGATGATAGGGTACTTAATTTCCATCAAGACCTCGGAGTAACTTATGACATGAGCACATGGACGAACTCCATAAAAAATGACGTAAATCCAGACGAAAGAAAGAACAGAGATTCAGAAAAGAAGGTCTCACCCAGACCCCAATACTTCCCAAAGAAGAAGAAAAAGAATAAAGTTTCGACAGATTAACTTACGACATCTCTCAAAACTCGGGGGACTCATGATATGGGTATATATGTCACCACTAAGAGAAAGGCCTCGAAGTATAGAGCCACCGTCGAAATGACATCAGACGCCCTCGAAGCGCCTATAATCAAAGCTACCCTCGAAGGTGTCTACACCCTCGAAAGAACAGACACCCTCGAAACGTATTCATCCTCGAAGCCGCCAGGCATTCACACCCTCGAAAGAGTCTACACCATCGAAAGGATATGCACCATCGAAAGGACGTACACCCTCGAAAGGACAGACACCATCGAAAGAGTTTACACCATCGAAAGGACATACACCATCGAAAGGATGTACACCCTCGAAACACCTACAGACAGCTGGAAGACATACCTCATACCCACATTTGTCTATATATAGCCAAGGTACACTACTACTTCTGGACACTCTCAACACACTCCCACTCTCTACTTACCTTTTCCATTCCTTCGGGTATTTCCACTTGAATGCAACGCCGGTCTGACTATCGGCAGGCCGGTAAACCACTAACCGCCCCACCCCGTCCCCAGGTTTCCGCTAAGAAATAAACCCAAGAGCAACTCCAAGCGGAGCAGATCTTGGAGATGGTGAGGAAAACGGCACGATCCACATTTTACCCTCATCACTTATGACTGTACATTTCTTATGATCTTATGATCTCTTTGTAAATCATGCTTCTTACACACGTGTGTGTGTGTGTGTGTATATATGTGTGTGTGTGTGTGTGTGAATGAAGGGAACAAAAGGAGTTACTATATTGTGCCGTTTAATTTTGAGTTGATGTTCAAAATGTTTAGGGGGCTATTTTATAGAGTACTACTATAATTTTAGATTGCGGCAATTTCTAATATATAGATAATATATAGATAGATGGGGTAGGTGGGCCCCCAAATAGTAGGCGCCCATGAACCGATATTTTCGGACTTAGGTGGCCTAGGGTTCTTAACAAAGTACTGTATCATCATCTAATCGAGCTTCCCCAAATTCATCATCCCTGAAATCCGCAACTAGGGTTTTATCAGTACCATCATCAACTAATTGTGCTTCAGAACTCACAAATTCCTGCTCTGCTGCAACAATGAGAGGTGTGGAGTTATCATTGAACAAAGGCCAGAATCTGAGACTTGAGCGAGCATTGGAGCAGCTTGAGTCACTCTCCATCAAGGCCAATTCCGACGCCTCCGTCACCGTCTCCGACGAGATCCCTGGCTTTAACCCGGAAGACAACAATCTCAAGTACTATTTCTCCAACTCACTCATATTTTACTTCTGATTCTCTCAAATCAGTGAATGAATTTGTTCTGATATTTTGTTAACTTGCAATTCAACTTTCCAAGGGGGCATGGAACGGCGGACCTGGACGGAAATATGGTGGCGACGCTCTGTGGCGTGGTGGAGCGCGTGAATAAGCTCATCTATGTTCGGACTTTGAGAGCTAGGTTTGTTTTTTTCCTCCTCTGTTCAGAAAACGGTTTTGGTGTGAAAAGTTTGTCTTACTGTCTTACTTGGTGGTTGTCTCTAGGTACAAGCCCGAGACTGGTGATATAATCGTTGGCGGTGTTGTTGAGGTGAGAATTCGATTGAATAGACCTGATCCTTTTTTCCGCTGTCTGTTATGTAGTATAACTGCATAAGCATGATAAGTAAAGGTAGACAGTGTTGAAACTCTGATGCTTTGCTTGAATAACTTACGTGATATCAAGTGTTATTCACTATTTTGTTTTAGAGCTGCATCGGTGTTTCATTTGTTTTCTGACTTTGCAGAGTAGCCATGGATATTCTATATTTTGTGTGAATTCTGTGGCGCCTTTCATATTAATAAATTTGCATCATGTATTGCACTTAGAACTTGAATGTACTTATTCTGTGAAGTCTGTTGATATGTAATGCTAAGTATGAACTATTTCATTTACTTTTTTGAAGTTCAATTCCTACTGGGCAAGTCTTAATGTTTTGAACATGTTTCAACTGCTGATTTCTGTAAATATGATGATCGTAAATAGTCAATTTGAGTTTAGCATTTTGTCTACTTTCATAATTCTTATCTCCACCAGAGACTTTATGCAACCTTGTAAAGAATTTGGGAGTTTTTAAGACCAATTTAAGCTTAAATAATGCTTGGTTTTGGGCACCCTGAGCGCCAGATGTGTTCTTAGTTGAACTCCTTCCCCATCATCATCAACTCCTTTATAAGCCTTGCTTCATTTTTATGCTTTTTTTTTTTTTTTTCCGCGTCTGTTATGTAGTATAAGCATGAGAAGGAAAGGTAGACAGTGTTGGAACTCTTATGCTTTGCTTGAATAACTTATGCGATAAGAGTGATTATGCACTATTGTGTTTTAGAGCTGCATTGGTGTTTCATTTGTTTTCTGAGTTTGCAGAGTAGCCGTGGATATTCTATATTTTGTGTGAATTATATTCTGTGGCGCCTTTCATATTGTTAAATTTGCATTATGTATTGCACTTGGAACTTAAATGTACTTGTTATGTGAAGTCTGTTGATATGGTAATGCTAAGTATGACCTATATAATACTTTTTAAAAGTTTGATTCCTACTGGACAAGTCTTAATGTTTTGAACATGTTTCAACTGCTGATTTCTGTAAATATGATGATCTTAAATAATCAATTTAAGTTTAGCATCTTGTCTACTTCCATAAATCTTATCTCCACCAGATACTTTATGCAACCTTGTAAAGAATTTGGGAGTTTTTAAGACCAATTTAAGCTCAAATAATGTTGGGGCTTGGTCACCCTGAATGCCAGATGTGTTCTTAGTTGAATTCCTTCCCCATCATCATCAACTCCTTTTTTAAGTCCTTGCTTGATTTTTCGTTTCTTATTCCCCCAGATGTGCCTCTTTAAGACCTTGCAGATTCTGATATTTAAACTTTATTACACTAAATACTGACATATCTTAACAGTAATACAGATGTTGATCATTAAGAGATTGCAGTACTGATATGTAGTATGTAAATATATAAACATGAAATATCTTCTCAGGACTTGTTGTAAATATCTAAAGTGTTGCATAACATTTGTGCAAAATATGCTTATGTATACAGTTGAAGTATCTTAACTGTAAAATTGATGTTGATCGTGAAGAAATTGGAGATACTGATATGTAAACTTGTAAACATGAAATATCCTCTAAAGAATAAGAACTCTCAAGTTCTGTTCAGTGATATCAATCCTGGATAGCAGAGCAGTTGAATACCCACAAAAAAAGACGCTATAAGGAGTTAAAAGACTCCTTAATTTGAATAAAAACAATTGGCACCAAATGTTGTGTGTAATGCACTTATGCTAATGTATCTTATCAATTATCTTCTCGATGCCACCTCCATCTACACTTTGCTGGAAACTGTATGCTCACCATTCAGCAAACAATTGTTTGGCTCAATCATTTGAAAATTCAGTTTTCCATTTTTCCTTGACTTTGTAGTATGTATCTGTGACTGAACCGTGATGTCAGTGAAAGTACTGTCTATCTGCACCATTGCAACAGCACCATGTACAAATGATTACATTGGTTCTCATCTCTGTTTTGTACGTGGAGTTAAATATGCACTGCATGCCCATAGTGAAAATCACCCAGGCACAGAGTAGTAAAAATGCCCACAATATGGAAGTAGACAGTTTGAACAGCCTTAATGCTGAAGCCACGAATAACTGAAAGATGAATTGCCCATGAATGCACAACTTTTAGAACAATCAAATGGTTTTGTCCACTATATATAAATCTATACATTTTTTTCTACTAGAAACAAATTTCCATTGTTCATGCATGCAATTGAACAAAATCACTGTCTCCTTTAGTTTATTCACTTTGTGGTGTTTGTATTTCAAGGTTCCGTTAAAGCGCTGGAGAATAGAGATAAACCACAGCCAGGATGCAGTTCTTATGCTTTCTTCTATGAACTTACCAGATGGCATCCAGGTATCCAATTTCTTTCAACATGATTGGCATATTCATGTGAAGTTGCTCGAGGAACGTGGAAATTTATAAATTCAAAATTTTATTTTGAAGTATATAAGTGCTTCCACGTGAACTATGTCTATGTTTCTCTGTCTATGAGCTTCTATGTCAATTGGTCAATCTCATGTTTTAGACAAATATTATTTTCCAACATTGACTATTTTCGTTGCATACCATTTGTTGTCTGGGATATATCTGGCTCTAATGCTGTCGTTCCTTTGTTCTTTCTAAATGAAATTTGTAGGAAGTTTTCCTTGTATATTCTCTTTTTTGTTGATGTCATATATGCCTTGTTTAAATTGAAGTGATGGATGATGTGTCTCACTTCTTGAAATAACCTGTTTCAGTTGTTTCTGTCTTCAGAGAAGAACGACAATGGATGAACTCAACATGCGCAGCATATTTGAAGAAAATGATGTCATGTGTGTAAGTTACTCAAACATTTACATATTGGCCTGTATTTTCTTAATTCATGAATCTTTTTCCTGTCTCCTCATAGTCTTTTGATGGCATGCTTTAATAGCCTGAGGTTTGAGAGATCCAGAAAGATGGCTGTGTACAGTTGCAAGCAAGAAGCCAGAAGTATGGAAAGGTGAAGTTAATTGTGCTACTTGTCAACTGTTATTTCTCTTGCAAAACCAAGTGTATTGACATGCAATCTACATTTCCTATATTGACATATTCCTATCCATCCACACAATCACACATAAATGCATATAGATTAAGGTGGCTATGCCCCCTCATATTGCTTATGTTATATTGGAGCTAAATTGAGAGAAAATTGGTGAATACTAATAATATTTAAGAAACCTACAGAGTTTTTGCAAAAAGAATTAGAGAATGCTAGTCTGAGACAACTTCTTCTTTTAAGCTTTTCCTAGTTTGATCTTAGAGAAGAAAAGCTGGATTCTGCTTTTGTAAACACCAAGATCCAAGGTTTTGTTAAAAGATTGTTGGAAGATGTTTTGCAAAAGCTGTTGCACAAACTTTTAACCATCTTCGCCAAATGTACTTGTCTTTTCAACATCTGCAATAACTAAAACACTTTCATTGTCTTGCAGCTGAAGAACGGTCAGCTACTTACAGTTCCCCCGTATTTGGTGAAAAAGAGTAGCAGACATTTCCATTACCTTGAGAAATATGGAATGGACTTGATTATGGGGCACAATGGGTTCGTATGGATTGGTGAACATGTCGAAGTGAGAGATGACATGGTAGAGGATCAAATAGTCAAACCTGACATGAAAGCTGAGGATGAAATGGGCACTGATGAAGTTGAAGTTTATACATCACTTGATATTCGACAGCACATTTGCAGGGCAGCTAACGCTGTTCGAGCATTCTCTACCTTGGGTTTCATGATCACTATGGAACTAGTAACGGAAATTGTAGAGCTGAGCAAGTTTTTGAATCTAGAAGTTCATGAGATGCTTGGGGGAGAGTTTCATGTTTTAATTGCAGAGAAAGAAGTTGAAAGACGGAGTTCATCATTGAGAAGGAGATGATTTTTACCGATTGTATTGCTTGTCGTGCAGTTTTGATTGGCCTGTCCTTACTGTGGAAAGACATTGGAGGAAGTTGGCTAGGTTAGCACTATTTTGTTTACTGTGGAAGCCGAGTGCATTAGCCACCATGTATGGGCTAGCTAACACTAACATTAGAAGCTCGCAGCACTCTTAAATGTTATACTAGTATTATGTTTAAAGTATCCTTTTGGCTGCTTAAAAAGAAAAAAAAAAAAAACTATTATGTTTAAAGTTCATTTTTTGAGTTGCATGGAAGCACTATATATTGTGTTTTCTTTATTACTGTATATATTTAATCTAGAAAACATCGTCTTGTACTTGTGAGGATGTTGACTCCGTTCCCTCAAAACTTGATACACTTTTGGATTGTCCATTCCCAGAGCCTAGAGGATGTGGTATTTGAAATTTTAGTACACTTGCGAGTTCAATCACAGCACAATCAAAGCTCGCAAGTGTGATTTGAAATTTTAGTACACTTGCTGCTTGGTATTTCAAATTTTAGTACACTTGATCACACTTGGTATTTGATCAGAGCTGTGAATTGTTTGAAGCGTTAAGTTGTTTGTTCAGTAATCATCAGCAGTATTATCATATTGAACCAAGCCTAACAGAGAAATTGATCCTGTATATATAGTCTAGAGAGATTAGTCGTTTCCGAGTTGGGTTTGTTTGTTACAACAGTTGGAGTTTGAGGCCCAGTATCCTACAATAGACAAATAAGTAATATTCATAAATGAAAAGTTATGGAGTCACCAAAATATAATGGTGTCTCTTCAAAGGTTCGATTCTTGACAAACCACAAAAACAGTAGTTCTTTTGTCCACTCCCTTTCCATTCAGTAAGAAGCTGGAGAAGTAATATAAAAGAAATTAATGAATCTGACTGTAATCCACAGAAGATTAAAACCTCAGACTTTTAAAATTCTCAAATATCATTAAGGATTGCAAATGCACACTACAACTACAGTCAAAAGTTAAAAGTCAAACTAGTCCATGCAGAACAATCCGTATGCTTCTTCCTGATCTAAACTAAATTAATGTTAACATAACGAACAATCCTTAAGCTTCTTCCCCGCATGACATCTTCCAAAACAATCCCAGCAGGTTGCAGATACTCTGCCATCTCTTCTCTTCCCAACCCCATGGACAAAGCTACCTGTAATCTCCTTGACAACAGTTTCCAATTTTTCATTCTACTCATAATCAATTCACCTAACACCAAACAATCCTTGTGGTCGTCAACACTGTCATTAATGCCATCAGAAAAACGTCCTTTGACGAATACTTCCACCTCGGAAAACCTCGCGGACTCTGATAATGTTATAATGATCCTCATCATTCCATTCTTGAATTCAGTGGTATTAGTTCTGCGCTTCAGAGAGTAGTAGATGAACTCTAAAGATTGGGACGTACTCGGAATCATGCACGTACCAATACCTGACGTACCAATACCTGACATACGATCAGGATAGTTCTTTCCGAAGCCGTAGACAATATGATCACCAAATGGGAAATCCCCAGGACGGCCTTCGACATTCTGGCCTTGGCGAATCTTCCGCAAAAGTTCAATCCCATCGGCTATTTCCCCCCTATCAATGTTGAATCTCCAATCAGCAACTCCTTGCTGAATTCCTAGAATATAGAGATCTAAATCTCTAACAAACAGACTAACCACATCCCCCAGTTGTACTCCACCGCCACCTGGAACATCAGCTACACCATCTCCTCCACCTAGAACATCAGCTCCACCACCTCCTCCACCCCTTCCTCGACCAGCTCCACCTCTTCCTCTACCTCTTCCTCGACCACCAGCTCCACCAGCTCCACCTCCACCTATTCCTCCCACATTCACTCCAAAATTTCCCTCAGCATCGACATTTTCATTTTGATCTCTGTACAACCTGATAAGGGTGTAATATCCCCCTCCCAATATAGGAGTAATAGGGATAGGGATAATAAACTCAAGAGGGGGATCGAATTGAGGATGAAAGAACTGGTGTGATAATCCACCAAAATCGTCATCTCCTATATAGCGAGATCGGATAATACGTACTATTCTTCTGTGTTTCAACTCTAGTTGAATGGAACTGGAAGCAAAGACATTGATGTCCAGAACTCTGAGTTGCGGCGGCTCCATTGGCGGCTCCATGGGAGAGGGATGAGATTTGAGAGAGAGGAGGGTTTAGGAGAGGAGAAGAGAGAGAGGGAGGACTGAGGAGAGAAAGAGATTTTGCACGTCCGTACACTTTGAATTACGACCAAGGTCTCTGATCAGAAACTTAACTTATGTTTTAAAAAACGGGTTCAATCGGACCGGTTCAGCCGTAAGCCGTTACCCCAGCGGCTCAACTACTACCAAAAAAACGCCATCTGGCCGGGGAGGCACAAAGCCGTCAGAACCGGTCAAAAACCGGTAAGCCGGGAATAGGTGAACCGCCGGTTTTGACCTTAAAAGAAAAGAAGTTGACCTTAAAAGAAAAGAAGAAAAAAAAAAGAGGGTTTTTCTGCGTAAAATTGCAAACTGCCTTCTTTTCTTTTCTTTTCTTTAGCGATGATCATGTTTGCCACGCTTTTATCTTCAATTTTTTATATAACACATCTTAATATCTCATTACAATAGAGAATTTAATAAAATTTTCATTGGAGGACGTCTAATTTGCACGTTTCAAGGCGAACTATCAATGTACGATCTCGAGCCTTTCTCGAGACCCCAAGATAGACACATGTAAGCGGTCCAACCAAACTGTGACAATTTTATGAATCAATTTATTCAACTCGAATATGATAGATGTAGATGGTTCTGCTTTTTTATCCAACGCATATGATACGTATGTCGTAATTCAATGTTAACATTAAAAAAAATCAAAAAAATGGATATATATACATCAAAAAAATGGATATATATATATATATATATATATATATATATATATATATATATATATATATATATATATATATATATATATAATATAATAAGCATGTTGATTGAATCAATTGATTGACCTACCAATCAATTTTAAACCATTGATCTTACTTATTCAGTTTCAATCTGGTGCGTACATGTGTCATTAATTAATTAAAAGGTGTAGGGTTCGAATCCTGTTGGCGTGATTTTTCTCCATTATTTGTATTATTATTTTTATTGAACGTGTTTGGTTCGAATATCATTATTTTAGTTGAAGGTGTTGGGTTTGAATCTTATTGACGTAATTTTTTTTCTTTTTTATTTATTCTCTTAAATTTTATTTTTTTTAAAATAAAGTTGTATGGTTGTACTATACTTAATTTAAAAATAACCATGATATATGTTCTTATGAAAAAAATATATACTTCTTTCGTCCAATAATAAATGTAACACTTGATTTAGTTGACTTCAAAAATATTTTAATTCAAAACGATTAATTGCATAACTACAAAAACTATATACTCCCTCTGTCCCACTTTAAATTATCCATTTTGCCATTTATGGCGTCCCATTAGAAATTACCCAGTCCATAAATGGAAAGTTTTTATTACTATTTTATTATACTAACAACTCATATATATAATTAAATATTCACTTAATCTCACTACCTAACATACTTACAATTAAATATTCATTTACTCCCAATCTCTCTCTCCCACCCTTGTATATAATATGCAAAAGTAATATTTTTTTAAAAATTGTGTTTTTACCCAAATGGGTAACTACAAATGGGACGGAGGGAGTACATTTATAGGACACCATTAGTGTTAAGTTTAGTTACTCAATTAGTTATTTTTTGATTACGTTTGGAGTCATTATGTGAAGATTATATATTTACTCTATTCATTTCAATACATTATTTAATAAAATAATAATGTTCTACAAGATTATACTTCACACGCGTAGCGTGTGATGCGATTTCTAGTATACTATTTATCTAATAATGTTGCAGACCACGCAATTGAAATCAATTAGAATCAAATTGATTTCAATTTCAATTTGACCGAATTAGGAATAAAACTTGTGATCTTATATGGTTTCAAATCAAATTAATAATAATAAAGTGTGCGCATGATTGCCCTTATTATTAGAAATCTGACCTTGTTGGGATTCAAATTAATAATAATAAACTATGCGTATTATTACCCTTATTGGAAATCTATTTAAACATGGTTATTTCATCTCCTTAGTGTTGACGAACAACAAAAGCACTTGAATTCCACCGTAGTACTTGGATCATGTTTGTAGTAACATATTTTACATTAGGAGTAGTATTTCTTGAAGAAATTGTTACAAAGAATGATTTTTCCACTTTATTCCAACGTAAACGTTTTTTCTAAAGAGTGTACCATATTTATAGTTACTCATCAATCTCAATTATTGTTTTATGTTTCTTTTGATTAGTTAAACATAATAAAAAAATTTAATATATAAAAGAATATTATGATATTATAGTATTTCTACTTTAATAATATAATTTTCTTAGTTATTTTGTCGGTTTTAGAATTTAGTGGGGGTCAAACAGGACTCAAAAAATTTAATAAACCAAACGTAAATAATTTACTTGAATGGAGGAAGTATATGATAAATGAAATTGCAAACTAATTGGGTTGACCATTCTACAAAAAATAATTTATAAAATATATTATGAAAATATAGTGTCTCTATCTGTAACGCCCCGGCCACTAATCGATCGAAGGCCCGACCCTATGGGCCGGCGCGGTTACTCCTGGGCGCTCTCCGGGGTGATATGTTGGCCCCACAGACCAACACGTGTTCTATTTCGCACACTTTGTCTTCACTCGTGCGCGCACCGGTGACTTCCCATTGGGTCACTCACCCTAGAATTGCATACAAAACTTGACCTTTAGATATTACATGTTCATTACAATTCTAACCGTAAAGAAGCTAAGTGGACTATCAAAATTAAGTAGTGATTGTTAAATTAGTGTTGGGAAAATCGTTATCAAATTAACAACGTTTTAATTGACGTGGAGTATTACGACTATATATGATTATTCGTGTCAGGGAAAACTAGATTATCTACAAGTTACATTAGGAAACAAAATTATTAAATGTTATCCAGTGTAATCACTATAACACCTTCTGATCTGAGATGTGGGATCGATGCATGTGAGTCTATGACACATACTCTCCATTAAAGAGTGTTGCACACGTTACCGCCAAAAAAGAAAACCTGCATACGTCAAAATTTAATGTATCTACACGTGACACACTTGCTTTCACTTCTTTGACATTTAACTCACACTTGTCACAAGCAAAGGGAAGTTGATTCCGTAAGAGAACTCGAAGAGACACTCTTAAAAAAATTACCGTCTCAACTGGATTAATCGATAAACTGGATACTAGTGATATACTGAATAGGGTCCATATCTTTATAGGCCCCATTAGAGCACCTAATATCAGAAAAGACCCCATTAAATTATCAATTACATATAAGGTCACGAATTTGACTAAACCTGACTTAGAGCGCCTAACTCAAAATCCAATTTTGAGAAAACAAACAAACCTTATCTTAAAAAAAAAAAATGAATAAAAAAAACATAAAAAAAAAGTTACAACAAATCGGAGCTGATCATCAGCTCCGATTTACTGATCGGAGCAGAGATGCTCCGATTTGATCGGAGCAGTAGAGCTCCGATCAGATTGGAGCTCAAAAGCTTCGTTCTAGTCGGAGTTCTACAGCTCCAACTAGAACGGAGCTGGCCGGAGTTTACAGCTCCTGTGCCGGAGCTGAGCTCCGGTGCGGGAGCTGTATTGAAGAAGAAATTAAAAAGAAAAAAAGGGAAAAGAAATTAAAAAAAAAAGTTTAATGCTAAGGCCATGTTTGAAATTCAATTTTAAGCGTGATGGCAATTTCATAAATATATGATAGTCAACCCTCAAAACCTAAAATGAGACCTAATATGTATTTGATAATGTAATGGGGCTTTTTCTGATATTGTGTGTGGTAATTAGTGCAACGGTCCAGAACCGGAATGGGACCGTGTGGACCGGACTTCAAAATTTGGCTTTTTCATGGACCGTGGACCGGACCGTAATGGACACGGTCCTGTCCCCGTCCAGACCGTTAAATTACGGTCCGGTCCCGGGTTGGGACCGTGTGGACCAGACATGTGAATTTTATGTTAAAAAAAAAAAAATGAAGAGATAAGAAAGGAAGAGAATAAAAGAGAAGGAAAGCCACACGTTTCATACTACTAGTCCCATTTCCCGACTCGCAGAGCCCAATTTCATATCAAATCTCATCAATTCATTTCCAAATCTCATCCATCTTCTTCTAAATCTCATCAATTCCCTTCCAAATCTCATCTCACCTCTCATAAATCTCCATCAAACTCATCCTTCATTCAAATAAATAAGATTTTTTTGATTTGACCTCCAAGGTGGTGGTCGGCTTAGTGGCAACAGGGTGGTGCCGTGGTGGTCCGGTGCGTCTTCGAGAAACAGGGTGGTGCCATGGTCGAATTGTGGGTGGGTGGAAACGGAAGAAGTGAGAAACATGTTTGGTGCTTCTATGTGCCGTGGTTTTCTAAGGTTTAGGAGGAAAATGGATTGGCAAAGGCTTTTCAAGATTTATATTCGGAAGGAGTAGCTAGGTTTTTTAATGTCTCTATATATATTTATAAGGAAAAAAATTAATAAAAAAATAGAGTCCGGTCCACACGGTCCAGACCGTAAAAACCACGGTTCTGGACCGGGACCGGACTTTGGCAAAACCTTAGGACCGGGGTCCGGACCGTATTAATATACGGTCCGGACCGGACCGTGAGTTGACAGTCCGGTGCGGTCCGATTTTACGGTCCCGGTCTATTCATGCTCAGCACTAGTCGTAATGGACCCCTATCGTGAGATTATTCCTATTGCTATTGAATAAAGAGCCCGTTTGGTTGTCTAGGAAAAGGAAATTTTTTGTGTAAAATTGACTCCTTTTTCTTGTTTGGTTCACAGGAAAAGGAGAAAAGAAATGTGGTTAATTGGTTAGACCGAGTTTTCCTCAAATCTAACCGGAAATGTGTATTTCCAAATTTTGGGCACAAAAGTGCAACATTTTTCCCACTTTGTTTTCCTGGGGGTGTAGGAAAATGAAATTAGAAAACTTTGGCATATTTTCGGATTCCAATTTTGGCCACCAAATCCCAAATCTTTTTTCCAAAATACCCACAGTATGCAATCATATTACATCCCAATCTTCTTCTTCTTCATCTCTTCTTCAATTCACGGTGCAAAGAAACCCACTTGCAGCACAACTCGAATCTTCTTCCTCACCAATCTTCTTCTTCCTCACCCATCCCCTCCCTCATCTCCACCGCCATTGCCGCCCCCACCTTTCTCTTTCCCATTGCCGCCACCTCCCTTCTCTTTCCCGCCACCATTGTTCCCCTTCTCACCCCACCATTCTCATTCTTATCACCATCCTTCTTCGGTGGAACAATTTCAACCTCCCTTTTGAGATAGATAAACCCATCTCTTCCGAAACCACATACACACACCTTTTACATGAACCTACGTTAAAGAAAAAAAAATGAAAAAGGAAAAATAATTATTAAATAGATAAAGCGCAAGTGAATCCTTGGGGGGCTAGGCTTTAGATTGTGATCAGAAAGCAGTATAATTTACTGGTGGGTTTCTTGGATTCATTAATTTCTGCTAAATTGTTCATCAGATAAAGAAAATTTTTCTTTCTAAAACTTATGCTTAAAGATTGCATCTTTGTGCTTTTTTGGTTGTTCATTGACCTGCGGCGTTGCATTTTATGATGTTTCAAGTGGGTTTTGGTTCTTGATTGGTATTGTTGATGATGGTGAAGTGTTTAATTGATTGCTGTGAGAATATATATGTTCTATTGTTCTACTTTTTTTTTTTTTTTTTTTTTTTAGCTAAAATGGAATGGATGATCCAGATTTCCTAGTGAATTTTAACAAGTCAAACAAGGAAATGGTGCACATTTCCTATTTCTTTTTCTACTTTTGGAGTTGAACTAAATTTCCTATTTCTTTTTCTACTTAGAACCAAACATGCCCAAAAAGTAAGAGGATTCCTTATGGTTGGGGCTTAATTAGGGGTCTTTTATCATATAAGCCCCAAAAAAGACTCATCCAAATTAAGTCTCCAATGATTTTGGGGATTAATTGGAGTTTTTTTGTGTGGGTCCCACATTATATGCCTTCTATATGTAGTTGATTTTATATTTGGGTCCCATATTTGGGGCTTAAATTGGGGCTACTATGTAGTAGCCAATTTCCATGAGCTACTAATTAATAGCCCCTTTATAGCCCTTGTTGGAGACTATTTGGGCTTAATTGGAGTTTTTAACTTCAATTAAGCCTCTTTGTAGGCTCCATAAGGAATGCTATAAGAATGAAAATAAAAAAGAAAAAGAGTTGGGGGGAGTTAGATGAATTTTAGGTGAATTCTGAATCATCATCACTGGTTCACTTCATCACACAGTGAAAACAAATTAAGACGAGATAAAAAATGGTCTCTTTCCGCTTCCCTTTCTCGTTTTCTCAGCCCCCTAAACCACCGCCCATCTCCTCCAATGCCTCCTCCTACCGTCCATTCTTCACAGCCGCCGCATTATCGATTTCCGCCGGCGGAGGAGCTCTCATCTTGCAGAACCCCAACAACACTTTCCTCCAAAACGCACTCAATCTCTTCCTTCTTGACAGAATCAGGCCTTCTTCCCTAATGTGGGGTTCCCTTTCCCTCTCCTCCTCCGCCAATTCGTCTCCACCAGTTACTGAATCAAGGACAGGAATGTCATTTCCACCTGTTCTTGGAGACTCTCATCAGCTTCTTGGAGTTGGGCTCAGGAGAAAAGCTTTCCTAGGGCTCAAGAACATCGATGTCTATGCTTTTGGTATCACTTTTAACTTCAATTTACTTACTTATTACATTAATATACTCAATTTTTAACTGGATTATGTGTGGCAAATTGCAATTTACAATTACCCTTGATGATGCACTCTAATTTCTGTTTCCATTTTGGGATTAATTAGTATAGTTGTGGAACTGAATATGTTGAGTTTGTTGGGTATGAGTTGGATCATGTAGGTGTATATGCTGATGATAGTGGTGTGAAGGCGTGTCTGAGTGATGGAGGAGGATCACTGGAGGATCTCATGGAGAGTGATGTAGCCATGACTGTTAGGCTTCAAATTGTCTATGGGAGACTCAGTATTAAATCTGTGCGAAAGGCCTTTGAAGACTCTGTTGGCAGCAGATTGCAGAAATTTGGAGGTTCTGATAACCAAGAATTGCTCCAGAGGTACATACTACATTTTGAGTTGTTGTCAGCTCAGCTGCTGTCCGAATGTGCGTAAGAATTTAATGGGATGAATAATAAGGTAACTATGTGTGTTAATCTGTTGTTCAGGTTCACTTCTCAGTTTAGAGATGAATACAAGATACCTAGAGGTTCCATAATTGATCTGACCAGGGACCGAGGATATGTTCTCCGCACAACCAGTAAGACAATCTTTCTTTTCATCATCTATGGTCTACCTTTGTGTCCTTGTGTCAAATGTTTCGTCCCTTTCTAGCTTTGTTAATCTGAAATAAAAACTTTAATTAGCTGCATGCATGTACTCCTAAGTACTTGCTGCATGGACATAAACTTGTTAATTTTTGGTTTATAGTTGCCGATTTCAGTGATTCCTTTTCATGCTGAAATCAATTTATCATAGAACTCTAGGTAGCATATAGCTGTTGCTTGGAATGACAGTGTATAGAAATACTGAAACTCTAGTCTTTACTCTTGACAATGCTTAAAGTTGAGGATTGGGTGGCTATGAGAATTGAGAATTTAAAAAGATAAGTGGAGATAAATGACTTAATCTTTGACATTTGGAAAATGAACTTCCTGGCAAATTGAGTATGACAAGAAGATAGATCTTTTCTTTGTTGGAGCTGAATATGATTCTTAATTTTCTTTTTTAAAACTAAACTACTTGCTTATATTAGCAAATTGAAGGAGGTACAAAATCTTCCACCCGTCGTTGACTTGATTTGAGACAAGCCTCAGAAAGGATTTAGTTAGATCATTAGTTAGAAAACTTTCCAAATATGATATTTAATTGATGAGGAGTATAATATGCTATATAATATTATTCCTAACTAGAAACTGTAACCAAAGAAGATAACATTTTGTTTTGCATCCATATAGTCGATGGGAAGGAAGTGGGAAGCATTCAGAGCAAACTGCTATGTAAATCAATCTTGGATCTGTATATTGGCGGTGAGCCATTCGATAGAAAAGCTAAAGAAGACGTGGAGCAGAATCTTGCTGCTCTTCTTGGGAAATAAATAGCAGCAACTCTGACATAACTTGGATCCATAAGTTTTATAAAGTACTCTTAAGTTGTATACGTTATGTGGTGTGTTGCTTTCATCTTTGTGTGCTAAGCAAATTTAGAAATGAACAAGAGAAAGTAGAGGATGAGGCTTACAAAGTTACTAGAATAAGTTGAGAATGTTACAAAGTACAAGCTGTGATACATACATATTGCTTGCCTTTTGGCAGAAACTCTGTTCTTATAAATTTAAGGTGGAGTACTTTATATTTTGTTGTTCAGTTGATGTATCTCTGTTAAATTTCCTGACTAAAAGTCGTCCTTTTGTACCAAACGGACTTGAAGCCAAAGCAGTCAAGTGCATATAAAATGTACTCCAGTAAGTTTTTTCCACATATTCTTCTCCAGAAAACATTCAACGATTGTTGAATTGGTCATTCAACTAGAAAGGTTTCTATATATGGCTATAATCTCAAGTCTCAATCCATCCCTTAATTTTTAACAGAGAACCCACATATGGTGAACAAGACCAGTAGTAGCATCCATTTGATGATCATGATTGGTCCAAGAGACAATAGCAAAATTAGAATACAAAACAATCTGATTAGAACATTCAAACCATCATATATCATCATGGACTATAGTGACTAAACGATACACAAAATGTCAACGTCAATCATATTCTCCCAACTCCCCAATAATACATGGTTTTTAAGCCTGTAAGCAGAAAGAACCATCAAACTTTCAAATAGATCAATAGACCAATATGGAAAACTTTCTGCCTCCCTCAACCTAATCCATTATGTGAATTCATTTCAATTCATAAGCGTACCAGCTACCTAATCAGCATACGAATCGCAATAACATCGCAAATAATCATAGAATAGATATCGCAATAAAATCAGACGAAGAGCGACTTGGCAAGTCGGCATCTCAAGTCAAATATCAACAACATGAAAAAGTGCAAGGCCAGCTATCAAGAGAAGAGGCAAGATTCGTGTTATGTAAAGCGTGCTAATTCGTCTGCAGACAAGGAGAAGAACCAACATGAGCTGAAGAGCGAATTAGAAAGCAAGTATACTGTGGAAGTTGTAAAATAGGAGAAATGCGTTTCTTATGTGTAAATACGTTTTAGATTAGATAGGCTATTTTGATTAGTTAGAACATTAACAAGCTGGCTTTTACTGTTTACCAGCTAAGTATAAATAGAAAACTCCTCTGTACATTCATAAACAATTTGTTTTCAATAAGAAACAGGCTAACTTGAAATCTCTGCTATTCAACTTTCATGGCGATTCCTGCGCATTCTGATATGGTATCAGAGCCAGGTTGCTTTTAGCAGCTTGCGCTTCTGATTCCTGTTCAGTCTCGCCATTGTTACCTCCTTCGATTTGCTGTATTATTCGTCACAGCTTCATTACTCGGTCAGTTTTGTTTTACTCCTTTTTTTTTTCACTCATTTTTCGTCATTTTTGAGCTTCGATTCGTGGTTTATAGTGCTGGTTATTGATTCACTTAGCTCAATTTGCTGATTAACTTGAGTATCGTTATAAGTTGAATTGTTTCTCTCACATAACTGGTGTTTACTTGACGGTTGAGCTCAGATCTGGTTGATTTTACTCGATTCGATTAGGTTTTGTTTGTTTTACTGGTTCGAGTGTTGGTTAATTGAATATACAGAGTTGTTGGTGGTTATTGGAGAAATTCTGTTGGTTTGTTTGGATATTTCTGGATTGATTGAGGTGTTGTTGGTGGTTTGATTGTCTGTTGATTGGAAAAATGGTGGTTATTAGTACTTCTGATAAGGATGGTGATCAGGTGAATAGAAGTGGCAAGGATGAGTTAAGTAAGAAGGATTTAGATCCAACTGACATCAACAGTGTTTACTATCTAGCTCCTACTGACACACTTACTTCAGGTGCTAACAAGGACATGTTAGTTGGAACTAATTGGTTAACTTGGAAGAAGGATATGATGCTCACCTTGACTTTCAAAAACAAAGTAGGTTTTATTGATGGTACAGTAAAGAGGCCACCTCTGGAGGATGCTTTGTTCATGTCTTGGATGAGATGTAACAATATAGTACTCTCTTGGATTTTTAAGTCACTATCTGAGGAAATTCGTGCAACTGTTATGTTCTGTGAAGAGGCAAGTGATTTGTGGAGCAAGCTTGCTGCTAGGTTTTCCAAGCCAAATCAATTTAAGATATACAACATGCAGCTTAATATGCTTACAAAGGCTCAGGGGGAGCTATCTGTGTCTAAGTACTATACTTACTTGCAAGGTATTTGGGAACAGCTTAGGGTGTTTAGACCAATGCCTAAATGTACATGTGTGGATGGTGTTTACACTACTGAGTGTGTAGCCTGCAATATGCAAGTGGATAGGATGTTCCAGTTTCTAATGGGACTCAATCCTGAATATGATGGCCTTAGAGGTCAGATTTTGATGCGCACACCTATTCCTACTGTTGACATAGCCTTCCAGATAGTTGTTGAAGAAGAAGGCCAGAGAATTGCTAGGAAAAATACTGTGCAGTCTGGTGATGCTTCAACCTATGTTGTTGCTGCTAAGAGAAAAGATAGAGACCACTGTGATAATTGTGGAAGACCTGGTCATACTATGGCTAAGTGTTACAGGATTATTGGCTTTCCACCTAACTTCAAGTTTAACAAGAAGCCTTCCTACTCAAAAGGAGCACAAGGTCAGTCTTCTCAGTATCAAGGTTATGGTTCTCAGGGTTCACAGCACCAGCCTAACTACACTCACCAAGTTTCTGCTGACTCTCAAGATCAGTATGCACAAGTCAGGGCCCAGATACACTCTCTTATGCATTTGATGGATCAGTCAAGGCCTTCTGATGTGTCTACTAGTTCTAGCAACCAGCATGATCATGATGGCAGTGCTATGGTTCCTTACACCAGCAAAGAACCCTCTACTCCACACACACAGTTTTCAGGTATAACTATGACTTTACCTACTATTCTTCACAGTCATGATTTCATTGGAGATTTATCCAATCAGTTCATCATAGATTCTGGTGCCACAGACCATGTGGTTTTTGATTCCAGACTATTCACTTCACACATTTCACATGTGTCATCATATGTTAATCTTCCTGATAAAACAAAAATTCTTGTTACTCAAACAGGAAATATTCAGTTTTCTGATCAACTAACTCTTGAGAAAGTTCTATTTGTTCCAACTTTTCAAGTCAATCTCTTGTCAGTCAGTAAGATTACTGATGCAGGTGCTTATACTTTCATTTTCACTCAACATGAATGTTTATTACAGGAAATTTCTTCAGGGATGGTGACTGGTCTAGGTAGAAGATTTGGTTCTCTGTTCATTGTTCCATGTCCTGCTGCTCTTCATCATTTGCATGTTTCTTCTAATTCAGTTCATCACAAGGTTCCCCTATCTCCTTTGCTAAAATAACTCCGGTTCTCACTACTAGTGTTAAAACTGTTGAGAGTAGTATAGGTCCATCTAGTTTAAATTCTGTTCAAACTGAAAATGCTATGCTTTGGCATCATAGACTTGGACACCCTTCCTTGCAAAGGATGAGGCTCATTCAATCACCCATTGTAAGATGCCATGCTTTTGATACTTGTACTGTTTGCTTGGAAGCTAAAATGAAAAAGTCTTTTTTTCCTACTAGCCAATCTACTTCTTTGCATTTGTTTGAACTTGTTCATTTTGATGTCTGGGGGCCTCATGCCCAAGGTAGTTTAAATGGTCATCATTATTTTTTAACCATTGTAGATGATTTTAGCAAATATACTTGGATACATCTGTTCAAGTCTAAGTCTGATGTTAAAGGTATCATTGCTAACTTCATTAGCATGGTTCATACTCAGTATGCTTTGCCCCTTAAGAAAATTAGAACTGATAATGGCACAGAGTTTTCTTTAGATGATATACTCCAGCCTCATGGCATTATTCATCAGAAAAGTTGTGCTTATACTCCACAACAAAATGGTGTTGTGGAGCGCAAGCATCAACATTTGCTAAATGTGGCCAGAGCTTTATTGTTTCATTCACATGTGCCTATTAAATTCTGGGGTGATGCAGTTCTCACTTCTGCATATTTGATCAATCGCACACCTGCACCTAATCTAGATAATCTTAGTCCTTATGACATTTTCTACAAGAAACAACCTGATTACTCAGTTCTCAAAGTGTTTGGTTGTTTATGTTATGTCTTGAATCCTTCTGTCAATAGGACTAAGTTCACAAAAAGGAATGCTCCTTGAATTTTTATTGGATACCCTCCTCATATGAAAGGCTACAGAGTTTATAATTTGGAAACTCACAAGGTACATATTTCTAGGGAAGTTCAGTTTATTGAAAATTTCTTTCCTTATAAGAAATATTCAATTTCTTCTCCTACTGTACCTCTGTCTCCTGACTCTTCACCTGATACTTCAGATATTTTGTGTGATTCTCAGAATCCTTCATCTCACACTTCACAGTCACAATCACTTAATGATCATACTCTTGATATTTTCTCCCCATCACAATTTTCTTCTTCTGTTCCTGCTTTACCTGATCATTTATCTTTCCTTACTCCAAATACACTTCCTCCTCAGTCCCTTTCTTCTCCTCCTTCACCTAATCCCCTGCCTTCTTTACCTACCAGATCACATGTTATTACTCCTATTCCTCTTTCTTTACCACTTTCTGATTCTGTTCCTTCACCTGCAGTTTCTCATGATTCTTCACCTGCAGTTTCTCATGATTTTTCACCTGCAGTTCCTCATGTTCCTTCCCCAGTAGCTCCTTTGAGGAGATCTGTCAGAGACAAATTACCAAATAAAAATCTTAAGGATTTTTATTGTAATCTACTCAATAATGTTGTAGTTTGTAACTCTAGTACCAGGTATCCTATTCACCATTTTGTCAGTTATAGTCATTTATCTCCTTCAGAGAGAGTTTACTCTCTTACTCTTATGACTCTTACTGAACCAAGATCTTTTCAAGAAGCTGCTTCTCATAGTCACTGGCAACAGGCTATGAAAGCAGAACTTGATGCTTTGACAACAAATAACACTTGGGAAGAAGCTTTATTACCAGCAGGACATCATCCTGTAGGTTGTAAATTTGTTTACAAGACCAAATTAAAATCTGATGGCTCACTTGATAAATATAAGGCAAGGTTAGTTGCTAAGGGATACTCTCAGAAATATGGCTTAGACTACAATGAGACTTTCAGTCCTGTAGCTAAGCTCACTACTGTTAGAACTTTCCTTGCTTTAGTCTCTCTTAATCACTGGTCTTGTGAGCAAATGGATGTTGCTAATGCATTTTTAAATGGTGACTTAGATGAAGAGATCTATATGGAAGCTCCTCCTGGTTACTTGTTTCAGGGGGAGATATGCCATAAAGCTAAGTCACACAATCTCAAGCCTGTTTTAAAACTCCAAAAATCTCTTTATGGCTTGAAACAAGCATCCAGGCAGTGGAATGCTAAATTCACTTCTGTCCTTGTGTCAATGGGTTTTGCTCAATCTGTAGCAGACTATTCTTTATTCACCAGAAGTAGAAATGGTCATTTCTCTGCTTTGCTTGTTTATGTGGATGATATCATCATCACAGGTTCTTCAGATGAAGATATATCTGAGATTAAGCACATGTTGCATTCACAATTTAAGATTAGGGATTTAGGAGAAGTTAGATATTTTCTGGGTTTAGAAATTCATAGAGATACTTCTGGTTTACATATTTGTCAAAGGAAATACATCCTTGAATTACTTTCTGAGACTGGTCTTACTGATTGTAAGCCAGTAGTAACTCCAATGGAGATCAATAGTAAGTTGTTTACTGCAGAAGATCAAGCAAGTGTTTTAACACGGCAAGGCAAAGATAGTTGTGCACAGCCTGTCTTGATCAATGTAGTTGATAAACTAGATCAACCTTTGCATGATTCTACAGCCTACAGAAGATTAGTAGGCAAACTCATTTATCTCAATATAACAAGGCCTGATATCACTTTTGCTGTTGGGATATTGAGTCAATTTCTTGACAAACCCACAATAGCTCACATGAAAGCAGCCTTGAGAGTAGTCAAGTATCTCAAAAATGCTCCCGGACAAGGTATTCATTTATCAGCAGATAGTAATACTATTCTCACTGCATATAGTGATTCTGACTGGGCCTCATGCCCATTCACACGCAGATCCACTTCTGGATATTGTGTTTTTCTAGGAAAGTCTTTGATTAGTTGGAAAAGTAAAAAACAGGCCACTGTGAGCCGTTCATCTTCTGAAGCAGAGTACAGATCACTATCTTACACTAGTTGTGAGCTTATGTGGTTAAAGACTTTACTTAGAGATTTTCATATCAATCAGAGTTCACCTATTGTTTTGTTTTGTGACAACATGTCTGCTATTCACCTCACTAAGAACCCTGTGTTCTATGAGCGCACCAAACATCTCGAGATAGATTGCCATTTTGTGCGAGAGAAGGTGTTGGAAGGGATCATCAAAGTGCTACATGTTGGCACAAATCTGCAACTAGCAGACATATTCACCAAGAACTTATCCAGTGATAGGCTGAAGTTTCTTCTGTTCAAGATGCACGTTACCAACAGGTACACACATCTTGAGGGGGAGTATCAAGAGAAGAGGCAAGATTCGTGTTATGTAAAGCGTGCTAATTCGTCTGCAGACAAGGAGAAGAACCAACATGAGCTGAAGAGCGAATTAGAAAGCAAGTATACTGTGGAAGTTGTAAAATAGGAGAAATGCGTTTCTTATGTGTAAATACGTTTTAGATTAGATAGGCTATTTTGATTAGTTAGAACATTAACAAGCTGGCTTTTACTGTTTACCAGCTAAGTATAAATAGAAAACTCCTCTGTACATTCATAAACAATTTGTTTTCAATAAGAAACAGGCTAACTTGAAATCTCTGCTATTCAACTTTCATGGCCATTCCTGCGCACCATTCTGATACCAGCTAAATAATATGGGTGCTCGAATCCAGGAGGTGAATGAATGAATAATGGTGACCACCAACAAAACATGATAATGTCATGGAAAGTTGGAAACCATAATTCAACCCTCAAAAGTATTTTATAATACGTCTATGTAGTACAGTAGAAAACAAGAATCGCATGACCCCATCTCCTAAGCATAAAAACAAAACCAATAAATAACCACATTAATCAATCATCAATAAACAAAGGAAGTAGATTTGAAAATTTGAACAAGAAAACTACTATATTGGAGTATAAAAGAATGGTTTCTATGATTATAACAGATTGGGCGCATTGTCTATAACACACACTTACTTCAGTGTCGCATTCCGACCAATCACATGAGTTCATGTTGAAAATTAAAGAAAAAAAATTGTCTATCATATCATCTTTCCCATATTGCTACACCCTCCCTATCAACTTCAAAATCTTTGCTTACCAATTACTTCCACACTTTCTCTCCCCTTTCCGTGCCTTTCCATAACTTACTCAACCTTCCCTGCTTTACCTCACCAGAGAGACCCATGATCAGCACGATCCCAAGATCAAAGTTCCATCAATTGCCGAACGAGGCAGAATCGATCTTGCAGCAGCAGCTTCTGCATCATCATAACATTATGTGAAATACTGATTCTTGAAAAATCAGTACTTGAGCTCCGATGGTTGGCTAGTGCATGAGTTCAGAATCGATGGCACGTTCCTTCTGCAGGCAGGGGATGATTTCTGGCTCGATCCATTCTGCTGTGAGACATCTGCCTGCTGCTGGGATGGCCCCGAAGGATTTCTTTGGCTCCCAGCTGCATTTTTAGGGATCGGGGAATTGGATGATGACCCGATATGTTGGCCTTGTATCAACCCGGATGAGCCCTGCATATTACCAAACGAGATGTGTGTTTGGCCCTGAGAACCTCTCATTTGCTGTGGAAAGCTCATGAGGATTGGGGTAGCAGGCTGAGCTGAACCATCTGGAGCTGTAGTTCTAGGCATGTTATCCCATTGGTGAGTAATTGATGAAGCTTCAGCTCGACCGAAAATGCTGCTGGTGCCTGGAAAGTTGCTGCTGAGGAAAGAACCAGAAAGGCCATCTTTGCCTCCATTCAGCTGCACTTGCTGCATATGCTGCTTCTGGAGCTGAATCAGCTGCTGATGATGCTGGTGCTGATGGAAGTTTGGTATTGCAACCAAACTACTGGATGATGGAGGAACTTGTTTTCCACTCAGAGCTGATGGGACCATGTTCATATTTCGAGGTAAACCATCAAACATAGAAGCTCCCATAGTGGCTGATACATCACCGCAACTGGATTTGTTGAAGTTAAGAGACTGCGCACCGTTGCTCTCAGGCTTGCCAAGTATACTTCTCGTTAGATCTTGGGGATTTCCAGAGGCAGCTGTAGATTTGCCATCAGATACCTGGAAATTTGTCTGATACGCATTCTGAGACATATCAGGAAGCATGTGCAAGTTGTGCGCAGAACTCACTGAAGGATTCGCACCAAACGACATGGCAAGTGCTTGCTGGGTGAACTCTACTCTGCTAGCTGTTCCCTTCTGTTGTGGTGCCGGAGGGTTCCTACCGACATCAGCACTAGACTTACCGCCACTTATGTTTACACCAGTTTGTTTTTGACCATGTGGTGCTTTGCGGGATGATGAGCCACTTGTGTTTTGAGGGAAAGACAAGTGTTGCTGATTTGGAGGTATATTGAACACTGGAGAGGAATATATGGAAGAGTTGAACTGGGGCATCACGGGTACTTGGCCGGCATTCTCGAGGAGGTTTGGTGGAATAGGAGGATACCTTAAACCATTTTTCTGTAACATGGCCAAGTATGCAGCAGCTTCGTTCGTATGCATGGTTTGGGGATTATAGCTCATAGAAGGCAAACAGAAGTTGATGGCTGCATTCGAAGGCGCAGACGCATCACCTACGGCTGCAACAGATGGATGTTGTCCGGATGTATTACCGGAGGCTGTAACTGCAGCCGTTTGATTGTGACCAAACGGGAAAATCAAAGCAGGCCCTTGCTACAAAACAAAACAAAAAAATCTCTGAAATCGGGCTGTATTTATGTATGAACTTTACGTGCAAATAAAAAAAATAAGGTACTCACCAAAAATTTCTGAGCCGAGGCCTGATCCAGGACTTGTTGAGGTACAAGTATATTACTCGTTGATGCATTTGCAACATCAGAGCTTTTATCTTTTCTAATTGCAACTGAATTTGCTGCTTCCTTTGGCCCTCCATATAAATGGCCAGATTGCGCAGACAACGAAGATGTCTTCACGAATTGCTGATGCGCTCGAATGTTGCGTGCAAGGTATTGATGTGTTGCACATCTCTTTCGAGGTTGAGAGAATTTAAATTCAGGAGACTGCAAAAAGATTTATGTATTAAGGAGGAAGGTCCTGCAATATTATGTTGTAGTATCATCTTGTTGTCTTAAACAAATCTTACCTGCACAGCCGCAGAAGATCTTGTACTTCCTCCCTCAATGGGCATTTGTTGAGGTGTCATATATCTGGATACAAAACAGATCATTGAACAACAGGCAACATCAATTAAAACTTAAACGTAAGTAAACTTGTCATCATACGCACCCTGGGGGAGCAAGAACACCAGGCCAGCCATTCATAGATTCTGGGGAAGGCATCAAGGAATATTGCGCTGCAAATCAAAACATGCAAATTACGAAATTCAGCGCAAAGCAATGTTAAATAATCAAATAACGCAAGGTTCGGCTAAAAGGAAATGTTACATAAATCAAATTCCCAAAACCATAAGTGCCTAATAATAATGTGAGATTCAGCTAAAAGTAAATGCTTTGGTTTCGATTCTCCAAAATGGGTGATTATTTCTCCAAATGAATTTTGTTTTTAACATTGTAAAAGAGTAGTCTAAATAAGAGGCTTTACATAGATTCTTCCTCTGTTGTCTACTTCGAGAGCTTGTAGACACATCGTGGGCATAATTTTCCGCATCATAAATCACCAATTGATGATTACTGCTTGCAGCAGCTTCGTTGTTTTCCCCCTGTGCTAGAACGGAAGCTGGTGAGACCTCCTTCCTAACAGTATCACGCTCCTGCATCGCAAAGATGAAATACTGCTGCCATTCAAAATTCAAATTCCAACACAATGAATCTCCGAAAACAAAATGAATGGTGCAGGTTAAAAGATCAACATACCTCATCAACATCCTTCGGACTAGACTCTAAACCACGATTTTCTAGAGTAGATGACAAGGTCAATGAAGCCTGCAAAAATATCAATTCAGTCTCAAAAGTTCTCCTTAAAAAAAGACACACACGAATCAGAAGAAACTTTGTGCAGAACAAGAACAACTCACCGTCAGATCAAGAACAGTATCTGACTTGCCATCTTTCTCATTCGCAACGGAAGCTGTTCCATCAACCCTGCAACCCACCACCATATGAAGAAGATCAGTGAAATGATTGGTTAAAATAATCTTTTCATCTTTTGTGCAAAGACAACAATAAAAGGTAAAGTAAGAAAAAGGGGAATGAAGAGTACTTGGTATTAGTAGATACTCACGTTTTTGTCACTGCAGCAGGTTCCTGAATTTCACAAGCAGCATTTACTTTACCACCACATGATGATGATGGCGCTTCATTATCTTTTGGAGACACTGCTTTTTCTTTATTCACCAGAAGCTCATCTCCAACTTGTTCCTCATCTGCTCCCATTTCCTTGTCTTTCTCCCCATTTTCTTCGTTTGACTCCTCCTTCCGAACCAAGAATCCACCATTCTCATCTGGCCTAACATCGTCAACAGCATTTAACCTCCTCGCCTCTGCATCTCACCAAATCCACAACATTTCAAGATTAAAAAAAGAATAATAAAAAAATAAAAAAATCGCAATTAAACAATAAAATACTACTTCGCAAACACTAATTCATTAGTCTCCGCGAAAACAAATCAAGATATCAGAATTAAGGAAACTCACCATCATCATCAGCTGGGCTAGTGCCATCCTTATCGACATTTTTTGAAGTCTGTGATTGCTTCATCAGATCGAAAAGAGCTTCAGCAACCTCAAATTCAATGTCATCCTGAATGCTAGTTGGCGGCTGAGAAGTAGATGCACCACCATTCAAAGTCCGATTTCTCGGCTCAATAGATTTCTGCGCACAAAAAAACACCAGTCACCGAATCTGACGTCATCAATAAAAAGATCACCATCATCAATCTATTAAATTACACAAAAGGACAAATAACATAAATCTCATTTACCCTCTTCTTCCTCATCGAAGAACCACCACCGGACGACGACGGCGATGAACCTCCGGCAGCTGCCGTCGCCGGCGACGCCGAAAATCTCCGGCGATTCAATTCGTCTCCCAATCCTCCACTTCCATTACTCCAGCTCTCATGACCCCTCCGAAACGTACCTTCTCGCCGGAAAATAAAAAATTAAAACAAAAAATCAGAGAAAAAACAAAAAAAATCGGAAATCAAGGAGATAGATCAGAGTCAGACATATAAGAACAGAAACTCACTGGAGCGCGCTCTACGGGGAACTGGGACGCCAATCAATTCGTCGACACCGGCTATAATCGCTGGTGTCGACCGGAGTGTACGGAGACTCCTCCGATGATTGTTAGACCGAGCTGAAGAAGCCACCACCGGCGGCGGATTCATCCGATTCTGATTCTGATGATGAATCTTCCTCGGCTGGTGGTGGTCTACGTCTTCATCCTACTCTTCATCACTCGAATCCGAGCTGTCATGGTCTCTGTAAGTCCCGTTCCTGTGCTGCTGTCTGTTGTCAACCTTCCTCCTCTTGGAAAACTCTCGATCTCGATCCTTCCTCGGCAACGCCTCTCGATCTCTTAACCTCCCCATTTCCTGCAATTCCACCTGCCTGCTACCTTCCTCTTCTGACCAACCAAAAAAATAAACAAAAAAATCAATCAGTTCACAAAACACACCAATTCACCAAAACCAAACCAAACCAATAAATCCAGTAAGGAATTCATTCACTTACCTCGTGAATCTCTTAAAAGAGCTCGTCTCCTCTGCAAAGAGCTCATTCCACCTCGCCTCAAATCAACGTTCCTCTCCATCTAGATTCGAATCCGTTAGAATCAAAACAAACACCAGAATTCACAAGCTCTCCGCCATTTTCACCGGCGAGAAATGAAAATGATGGTTCAGATGAGATGAGAAAAAAAGGAATCAGCTGAGGTGCACGTAAAACACTGACAGATTCACAGAAATGGAAAACTGAATTTGTTAGGAGAATTCTGTGTTTCTCTCTCTCTCTCTAAAAACTCTCTCTGTGTGTGAAGAAAAAACAGTGTTGGGTTGTTCTTCTCTCTCTGTTTGTTTCTCTCTCTATTATATATTTCTTTCTTTGCTTTGTTTCTCTCTCTGTGCTTCACTTTTTGTGCTGAAGTCTCATCTACAAATCTGTTGTTTGATGTTATATTCTACTCTTCACGCGAAACCTACTCCAGAGCCGAGATAGACGGCTTCGATTTCTCACTCGCGTAAAGACGCTGTATCCACCCTCGGATCAGATTTTAATCCAAGGTCCATGATGAACCGGTGCTGACATGGCACAACCGTCACTTTCTCCATTAGAATAAGCTCCTCCCTGGCCTCTTACTGCCACGTGGATCATTTATTATCTACACCTATTCATTTCTCCTCTTTGTGTTTGGTGACTACTCTATCCTTTTTTTCTCTCTTCCCATTCTGCCCTTCTTCCTCAATTAGAAGTTGCAGTATATTTTAAATACTAAGGCAAGAACAATGGTATGGAACAAGTATGTTATGGAACTTCTATAGTGCTACTGCCATAATGTTTGACGTGTGTTTAGGTATTTAACAGTATTTTAAATATTAAGGCGCGAACAATATTATATTATTTTTGTTCGAACAAATATGCCGTGGTATAATGTTTTTCGTATGTATTTATGTATTTAACTGTATTTTAAATTTTAAATATTAAGGCGCGAACAATATTATTTTTGTTCAAAAAATATGTCGTGGTATAATGTTTTTCACATGCATTTACGTATTTAACTGTATTTTAAATAATAAGGCGCAAACATCTTTTTTTAATAGTTGAACAAATATTTTGTGCAACTTTCGATTATGATAATGTTGGACATGCACGTGTTTAACTGTATTTTAAAAATATGGCGCGAGTAATGTTACTTTTAGTCGGACAAATATGTCGTGCAATTTTCAATTACAGTAATATTGGACATGCACGTGTTTATCTGTATTTTAAAAACAAGGCATGCGCATTGTTACTTTTAGTTGGACAAGTATGTCGTGCAAATTTCA
This sequence comes from Plantago ovata, assembly GCA_028274465.1. Classification (NCBI taxonomy): domain Eukaryota; kingdom Viridiplantae; phylum Streptophyta; class Magnoliopsida; order Lamiales; family Plantaginaceae; genus Plantago; species Plantago ovata. The sequence goes on along the minus strand of CM051455.1, from coordinate 78,942,949 downwards.
AATACAATAATGTTAGACATGCACGTGTTTAACTGTATTTTAAAAATAAGTCGCGATCAATATTACTTTTAGTTGGAAAAATATGCCGTGCAACTTCAGTTACAATAATGTTCCACATGCACGTATTTGAATATATTTTAAAAATAAGAACCGAACAACATTATTTTTTCGTTAAATGTACATGTTATGGTCTGCATGATAAATTACTAGTGTAATAGCATTTTGTCGTGTATTTAAAATTGTGCACGAAAAATATTATATATTATATTGATATATTTGCTAACTGAAAAAGTACTAGTGTAACGGTATTTATTCGTGTATTTAAAATTGTACGGAAAATTATTATTGTATTATTATATTTACTAACTGATAATGTACTTCTTTAACGGTATTTACTCGCGTATTTAATATAAATTGTTGTAATGGTATCGTCTCTAGTTGAACAAATATAAGTTGTGGAATTTGAATATATGATCTTATTCAAAATATGTCTCCATTGTAATCTGGTTCTAATATAAATGCTATTTATTCCGTTTAATTACATGTGAAGTTTGTCCAACTATTATATTTGTCGATATACGAATATTGGAACGATATCGTTTATTATTTAATTATCAGTGCTCAGATAATAACTAGATGAAGAATATTCATGTAATTTTAATATAGAATCGAATCTGAAATATCTCTCATTAGATCGATTGGAAGTTAAGTGTTCAATTATATTCTATGTTATTTATTTTATCTAATTCTACGTCAATTTTTTCGAACTACCATTATATCATTACCAAGTGAAAGAAGTATCATATTGAGTATCCCCTATGCCCACTGAGGCTTTGTTCTTTTCATCTGAAAATTAATTATTTTAAATTCAATTCAATTCAGATCAATTCAGATGCATTAAGTTCAGTTCATTTCAGATTTGCCTAATAGTATTTTGTGCTACAAATAAGTTCAGATCTATTCAGTTCGGTTTAGTTCAGATTAGTTTAGATTAGTTCAGTTCAGATTAGTTTAGATTAGTTCAGTTCAGTTAAACTCAGACTTTTTCAGCGAAGAGAATAGAGCCTAAGTAAAGACATTAGTGTGTCACAACATATTAGTGGATGTTATTACGTAAATTCACAACACATAAATGTGCATGTACATATTGGTAATTTTACAATGTGACATACAAACCGATGCAGATGTACATATTGGTAATATTACAATTGTGTTTGACTAACCGGTGCAAATGTACATATTGGTAATTTCACAAGTATTTCTTTTAATATACATTTTATCTTTTTTTTATATTGTTCAAATTCATTTACTTTATTTTTCTCTTTATTACAAAGTGAATATGCACATAATATTGAGGAAAAAGAAAGTAAAGTCTAATACTGCATAAATTTATTATCAAATCAGGAGGCATCCATGTATGAATATTGGTGAGATTCTACTTATTTTTGGATAGATAATTAGGATAAATAGAAAAATGATTGACCTCAATAATTTTTCTTTCCTCTTTATAAAAAGGAAAAAAAGAAAGATTGTGGGGGTGTTGCAAGTCACGTGAGTTGATAAACCTAACCAAATGACAGTTGTACTCTTCAAATATGCGTTTATTTTTTATTCCCTTCAGTATGCACGATTTACTGGTATATACTATTCCCTCCATTTTCTTTTTAATTTATAATTAGTTTTATCATTTTGAACTATTCTTTAAATATAAATAATTTTAACTTTTATTAAATTATTTTACTCTTTTCTATGTACTTTATCCTTATTTTTAATAGTATCAAAAGTGCATTTATTTCTTTTTCTCTCTATCTCTTTCTTATTAAAACAAAATAAAAATTACATAAATTTTAGTATAACATTAAATAAATAGTGAAAGAATAAATAAAGAAAATCAATAATTTCCTTAATGGGTGAAAACTTCTAAAACTACTAATAATTAAAAATGGAAGAAGTAGTAGTAACAAATTAAATTTATTCCCTAATACAGAAGTATTATCATAATCAGATTTTTTTTAAAATGTATTATACAGATCGAGGCTGTATTTTTTTAATCCACCTCAATTTAATTATTTTTTCCAGCTGTATTTTCTAAATATACAGTAATAATAGTAGTAATTATAATCCAAAATTAGTGGGTAAAATCCAAAAATGGTACTCCATAGTGAGACTTGTCCATTTTATATACTCTAAAGTGGCTATGTCCATTTTAGGTACTCTAGTGTAACATATTGACCAATTTTGGTACTTTTTCAATTTTAACCGGAAAATGTGAGTGTGTGTAATACACTCTCCGGTGAGTTCGAAAATTCCGGCCAAAATAAGAAAATTTGGAGAGTGTATTACACACTCCCAATAATTTTATTTTTTTTTTGATAAAAGAATAAAATTTGGCTTTAAAAAAAATAAAAAGGAGAAATTTGTTATCACTATTACATGAAGTATTCTTTTATGTAAAAATAATCTTTTTAAAAAATATATAATTATTTTTTTGAGAAAAAAATAAAATTTGGCTATAAAAATAGAAAAAATAAATAATTTTCTTTTTTTTTTGAAAAAGGGGAAATTTTCTATCACTATTACATGAAATATTCTTTTATGGAAAAAAAAATTCATTTCTTAAAAAAATAATTTTTTTGAGAAAAAAATAAAATTTGACTTTAAAAAATAGAAAAAAAATGAAATTATTTTTTATGTTTTAAAAATGGGAAAATTTCCATCATCTAATTACATGAAGTATTCTTTTAGTAAAAAATAAATGCCCTTTCTAAATTTTTTATTTATTTATTTTCTCTATTTGTTAAGGCCAAATTTGATTCATTTCTAAAAAAATAAATATCTCTTTTTTAAATTTTTTATTCGGAGTGTGTAATACACTCTCCAAATTTTCTTATTTTGGTCGGAATTTTCGAACTCACTGGAGAGTGTATTACACACACTCACGTTTTCCGGTCAAAATTGAAAAAGTACCAAAATTGGCCAATATGTTACACTAGAGTACCTAAAATGGACATAGCCACTTTAGAGTATATAAAATGGACAAGTCTCTCTCTGGAGTACCATTTTTGGATTTTAACCCTAACATTAGTTGATAGAATCCACCATGTAATAATAAATAACCAGTTCTTATTATTACACAAATTATTGTTACAAATATTTATTACGAGTATTTTTAGGCACCACATCAGTATATAGTTAATGTGGTTTATTTTTTGACAATTAATTAAGTGGTAATTTCATTTATATTTTTTTGTTGTTTATGAACAAATTGAAAAATTCTAGCCAAAACGGGTTACCATAGAACCTCACTGACTCACCGTAGTACGTGAAACCTACACGAATAGTGAGAGGTGGTTCAGGTTGACCCCACTATGGTAGTAGAAACCCAACAAATTGAAGAGAAAAGTGACATAATAAATATTAAAAGCACGTAACTAATCGGTATTGACAAGACATTTGCTTAGTGATATCGGGGTCAAATGTTAATCTTGATTTGCTCCTACATTTTAAGTCCACCTGTTGCATGCTTACCATCATACCTCAATATAGATTGACGTTCATTAATTACTTATCTCAACTTCTCCTCGAACTCAACTTAAATCCTACTTCACGTCTCATCTTACGTTTTAATTTTAAGGAGACCTCATACTCCTAACTTGTAAACTAAAAGACACTATACGTCTTTAACGTGACAATACATATGATAATTCAACTGCACAGTGAAATAACGAGAGATACCTAAGTCTTATTTACTTCCTGCACGTGGTAAATTCGAGTTACGTAAAATGGACCTTTTAGGCTATTACTACTACACACAAAGCAAGCAATTGCTGAAATAGAGAGTATCTCGGATAATACGACCTCAGAAGTAGAACAATTCAACACAAGAAGATTATATGGATTTATGGTTGTTGTACTATGAAAATTCCTCTGAAATAATTAATGATCGAATGTACTCTACTTTTCTACAGATTCCTCGAGTGTCATGGACTGATGGACTCATCAGATTTTGATTAAAATCTAAGCCACAACGCCTCGCAATTTGATTCGGCGATGAAATGAAACAGAAACGTAACACAGCTAGCGTGAGTGTGTGTGTGGCTCACTTAATTAACTTTCATTTTACTGGGAAAAATTGAAAAACCAAAACAATTCACGTGATAATAAATACATTTCCATATCTACCTTAGACCAAAATTACTACTGGTTCAATTAATCGTGCCAGTAGCATATCTTGTTGTACAGTAACAGTACTACACTACTACTACTACTACCAGTGGGTCCCGTATTCCTCTGTCCTACGTGGCAGTTCATTGGTCCTGGTCATCAGTCATATGGGTCCCCCGGCCTCTGTGTTTTCCTATGAGGTTTTTTAGGCTCCAAATGCGTATGTTGGTAATTTCTACACATGGATAATAATTTGCCAATTTGTTACTCCATCCGCATCATTCACTTTCTTTCTTTTTATTTTAATGTTTTATTTTCCCTTTCAAATCTAATTTTATTATAAATATTACACTTAAAAACACATAATGTAAGATTAGACACCCTTCCTTACAGAATTGCAAAATATATACGCATATAATAATTTATTAGAAGCAATAGAGAGAGTGCTAGACTTAAATTGCTTGAACAATGGGACAATTGGGTAAACACTTCAAACTTGATGAGGAATATTAGTGATGACAAGTGAGAATGTGTAACGTCATAAAAGATTAATGTTAAATATGAAGGAAAGTGTTACTCTTATTATGTTCATTTTCTTTTTTAAAATTCATTTAACTTACGACAACTTTGAGATTAAGCATGATCGGTATGAGTCTATCTAGTATTATTGTGCGAGTGACCCCCCTAAAAGTTTCATGGTATATGCATGAGTGATTACAAAATATCATAGAAATGAAGTATTGGTTAGTGGATTTATATATCACTAAGATCCCGCACTTGAAACCATATATACCTACATAATTGTGCATGTTGGGAAGTATGGCTAGTAAGCTTTCCTCGAGATTAGTCATTTGAGTCTAACATGTTAGAAACAAGTTTTCCATGCCCCCGTGTATATGTTTATTGAACATATGTCATTAAAAGCATCACTAAAATCGTCAAGTGGTGGTGAAGGGTGCTTAATGCACGTAGTGTGTTGATCATAATGGAAACCTCCTCAAATATCCTGGTAGATACGTGCAAAATAGAGAAAGAGCACAGAAATTGCAACAAAATAGCAGAAAGGTAAACGAAAAACGTATTACATGGTATTTAAAGAAGAGGAATGCAAATAAACGATAAACGTTGTTGGGTACATTCGTGCTACAAATAATTCGTCTAAGTACAATAGCTTGTCTCCAATTAAGTGTCTTTCATGAGTAATTAGGACCCGTAAAAGCTTGAACGGGGAATGAGAGAAGGTTAGTGCATTAAACCTAATTTGCCTTGGGTCAAACCGAGAGGACGACTTTACCAATGAGGAGTTGTACAATGCCCTAGTATAATGTGTATAATGGTGTAATAATGACCAAGATGAATTTCATCATTACCTTGTGCATTGAATGTTGAAGTTACTTATTATAATTTTTCACCAAAGTAGGTAATTGTTAGGATTGCGTCAATTGTATATATCGGATTGAGCCGCATAGGTGTTTAGGCCCAATCAATACTTTTATGGGCTTGATCCAATTTCCCTATTAGGGTTGCTCGATCCATACTCCAGTGTACTCTGTTCTTTTTGCTACCTTTGGAACTTTTTGGCACATTGACTCTTTATTTGGCCTGAGATAATTGTGTCCGACCAACTCTCTCTAAAAGGTCTGAGATGCTCCTTTGGCTCTTGTGCAGGTTTCTCTTGAGAAGGCTAGTTCGTGTCATCATGAAACCCGACCGTAGCCCTCATATGCCTTATATGTATGTACAAGGAACTTTGTCTTTCCCAGTCCCTTTATTTAGTCGGCCCTACAATTTAGGCGTGTCATTTGAAACGTTCAAATACATAGTTCACGTATTTAACATATTTTGATATCATCAATAAAAAAACCAATTTAAATATGTAAAATGATCAATTCAATATATTCAATTAGAGAACGAACACCCACATTAATACTGCGATGCTAATTATATGCTATATATGTTCTCTGTTGTTGCAGTACTAGTGTGGTGGAGTAGATGATCGACATCATTGTGAAGCAAGATAGAAAATCCAATGGTGTAAAGTGTAAACGACGACAGAGTCGACATCCATGCGCATGCATGTTTGATTTGTTTCTATAGTTAGCTAGATTTGTATGAGGTGGTAGTACTTGCTTCAACCTCAAAACCAAAAAACTGTGTCCTTTCCATTTCTAACTCAAACATTGTGAGCTGGCGATAGAGACTACCATATGGTAACTGTTTACTACCCATGCCGGGTAAAATATGGGCGGGATGCTGGTTTGTTTTGTAAAACGGAGTGATAATCCTGATGTTTGGGAGATGGTTTTGAGAATGAATTTTTGATTTTGTAATTTAAATCTACACTTCAAAAATAAAAAAATTCACACCCAAAACTCCCCAAACAATCTAAATGTTACGATCAAAAGTTGAACAATTAACGGGATCAGTAATGTTGCTTATACCAAGAAAATGTATAAGCATGAGGGAGGATTAATTAATCCATACAAATTTTATAGTTAAAAGCATGGGAGAAGATAAAATGCATAGTCTTAGCTTCCCAATCCAATCTATATCACAGATAGTTAAACATGAGTGATCGGATTGGCCCAGTGTTAATCAAATAATAGTTAAAAGTCCACATGCTATAAATGGTATTAGAATCGAACTAGATCCTAATACAAAGAGTGAAGGTGATTTATCTTGTAAAAACAGGACAAGACTTAATAACATACGAAGTAAATGCGATTTGTAAGAATCCAAGTTTAAATTTTAAAATGATCGATAATACTCCAAATAAATACGGAGTACATACTAGGATCACAACTTGAGGTGCAGTATACGGTAGTTGCCAAGATATTCAAAGCCATGAAACCTCCAGATATTCTCTCTTCATCTCTTTCGCCCTTACCAATAGATCAAATTCATCAGGCTGCTACAGTTCCAGACTTTGATTCACCGGATATGAGGATATACAACAAGGAAGTACCAGAATCATCAAGGAAAAAAATAAGCTCCATGACGTTTAAGGAAAAGTTGCATGCAAATACACAACATAAGTACTTTCCTCAATGGTTTAATCACTTGGAAAAGTCACCAAAATTTGAGGAATATACTATGGCATGCCAGCAACACGAAAACATTCCTTTTGTATCTTTTACGCAAGAGGAATTGATGGAGTTCAGTAGTACATGGAATCGTGCGTTGCTACTACAGACGGTTGGCAATCAAAAAGAAATTAATCAAATAGCTAGACATTTGCGCGGGCTCTGGAAGATCAAAGGTACGCTTTCAACAACTTGTCTTGGAAAAGGTTTTTACATAGCTTTTTTCAGCCTTATGGATGATTACCTGTTAGCACTTTCGGGAGGGCCATGGTATTTGTTTCAAAATTATCTGGCGGTCCAAACATGGAAACCGTGCTTTGATCCGTTGAAGGGTTCAATAGATTACATGTTGCTTTGGGTACAACTTCATGATTTGCCTCTAGAGTTATATCATCAAAAGGCCTTGTATAAAATAGGACAACTTTTAGGAACGCCTATTAAAGTAGATGGACATACAGCCAGCTTATCTCGTACTCGTTATGCACGAATGTGTATAGAAGTAGATGTCACAGTTCCTTTGAAACCTATGATCCAAATAGGAACAAAAATGCAGAAGGTAATTTATGAAATTAATGGGGATTTATGTATTAAATGTGGCATGATTGGGCACCAACAGAATATTTGCATGTTTGTGCAACATGTTAAGCAGTTAGACCATCAAGATGGTCAAGATCAACATATGTTAGCAAAGGAAGATCTTGTTCAGGCTGATCAAACACAACATGAATGGCAAACGGTGGTACGCAAGCCATTTATTAGGAATAAAAATTATAATAAAATAAAGTCTACAATAAATGAAAAAGCTAAAAATGATAAGTCTCAGCCTGGTACAATTAAAGTACCGACGCAAGGGGATAACTATGCACAAGAAAATATTAAGAATCTCAATGGTAGGCATAATGGCAACCAAGCGGTGGGCTTGCAGGGCAGAAAATCACAATCGGCCCAATACTCAAGGCCTGTGGATCAACATCCAAATCAATTCCATCTTCTAGAACCCAATAATATTATTAAAAACCCAGACCCAGTAGTGGATACAACACTTCAGAATTTAAAAGGAATTGATTTACAAGAGGTTAGAGCAAATAATGAATTAGAGAAGGATGTTTATGGGGATGAGCAGGCACGTGTTCATATACATGCAGACCTATTAACGCCTAATTGTGGAGATCAAGAAAGTAATGATGGCGTCTCTGGAAAAGAAGCTCAGGCTTTACAATTTATTAAAAGTTCCTTTCCCCATAACACTGTTACACACCAAAACTCTCCCAATTCCACTTCAAACCCTAACATAGTTTCAGGAAAAGAACTACAGAATGAGCTCAAGAGTTTCAACACCACCGGTGCCGGTATCCACAACCAGCATTGTGCAGGCGATTCCCATCTCAGTAACACCACCTCTCCCGTACCCAACAATTCCACTACAAGCTCCGCTCAATGTAACAGCAGACCCTTACTTTCCGGCACCGACGATGTCAACCATGGCTCCTTTGCAAGGTTTGGTGCAAATCGAGGCCCCCATAGACTTCATGGGCCAGCTAAACGCCCAAGGCAGCTACATGCAAATCGGTATGGTCCGTATTCCGATAAACCCGCCTCAACTTGCACCTCCACACATTATGAGATCGGCAGTGGCCAGTGCGTACACGCATCAGGAGGAGAGGGGACGCCGGATCCGGCAGGCGGCACGGAACCAGGCCAGACGTCGACTGGAAAGGGGGAGCTCCTCTCAGGGGCCGCAGGGACAGATATCAAGGAACCCTCACATCCCACAACAGTTACTCACGGGACGCAGGCAGGGAATTCATATCGGGACAACTCAACCATGGGTGCCGCAGACATCTTCACCAATGACTTCAAGTGCGCAGCCTCAGGTACTATCTCAATCACCACTGACGGACACACAGTTCATCTCGATGGCAGCTGCAGCAATGGAGGCAAACAACCAGCAGGAACAGACGGAGAATGCTCAGAACAATGTGGAGATAATAGGCTCATCGAACAGGAGTATTGCAACAATCAGCCAGGAGGACAGGATGCTACTGTCCAATTTCAAACTGATAGAGGGGAATTTGTTGAAAATGGGACCATTCTGCCAGATTCCATTTCTGGTGCAATTTGCGAATACGTCACAGCAGTTAGCAGTCAGGTACACGGCAATGGAGCAGGTGCTAGTACCGGGAATGGATCAAAGGCATCTGATGTTTGTATTGCCATGGGAAAACATTCACCGTCACACGGTCACTCCAGTCCCACTAGGAAGCGGGGACGACGGGCTGGGGCCTCCACAAAGCTTTGATCAGTACGACACTAGAGTAAATCCTCACGAGATGCGTATGTTAGTATGGAATGCAAGAGGAGCAGGAAGAACAGAATTTCAAGAAGCTTTGAGGAGACATATTTTGGAACATAGGCCAGTGGTTACATTTGTGTTGGATACTAGGCTATCTACCAGGGCTTCTGAGAGGTACATCAATAACCTACCCCTTACCAATAAGGTAGCTTTGTCCCCGCCCCCGGAGACACCACAATCAGGGGGAATGTGGATTTTATGGAATGGAGCGGAATGTGATATGAGGGTGCATGATATTGAAGACAGGATTGTGCATATTAGACTGGTGGATCCGGCAGTTCCAGATTCCAGCCCGGCTGAGGTGACTAATCTGTACCAACACGCAAATCCAGGAGCATATGATCTGGTATGGACTAAACTTCGTGCTTTACATTCCAATATTTCAAGTTCTTCCCCGTGGATAGTTTTTGGAGATTTTAATAACATTTTGCATCCAGATGAAAAACTAGGAGGTATTAGAGAATCATGGTCACGCATGAATAATTTTCAATCATGTTTAATGGATTGTGGTTTAATAGATTTAGGGTACAAAGGGTGTAAATATACTTGGACTAATATGAATTTCCAGGGTAACTATATTTCTAAAAGGTTGGATAGGGCTTGTGGGAATGCTAAATGGATTCAAATTTATCCAAATACAACGGTCACTCATTTATCTATGTATCCCTCTGATCATACACCATTGTTGATAGATACAGGTTCTGCTTTACCTCAGAAAGCAAAGAATTTTTATTTCGAAAATATTTGGGCTTCTAATCCTTTGTTCAAACAAAATTTGGAGGATTTTTGGTGCCAAAGTTCTATTCATGAGTTAAATGTTTTTCAAAAATGTGAAATGCTTAAAAATCAAATTCCAAAATGGAAACTTTCAGATTTGGCTGAGCTCAATAGGAACATCAATCAAAAGTTTCAAGAAGTTAATTTTTTAAGTGGCAAAGTTCACACTAATCCTCCTTTGTTTGGAAATTTTTATCAAAAGATTAAAGCAGAATTGGATAATTTGCTTATTCAGAGAAAGGTTTTTTGGTATCAAAGAGCTAAAAGAAAATGGGTGAATTTTGGAGATGCTAATACCAAGTACTTTCATGCTATAGCTTCTCATCAATACAGGAACAAATTGATAAGTGGAATTCAAGATTCTCAGGGAGTATGGAGAACAGAAAACAGGATAATTTGTCAAGAGTTTAAAAGTTTTTTCTCTCAACACTCTCAAACTCCTATTAGGCCTCAACATTTTCAGAATTTTCAGCATTTCAACACACCATCATTATCATCATTTCAGCATACAGACTTACTTAAACAAGTTTCTGATCAAGAAGTTTTAGAAGCTTGCAAAAGTATTAACCCTGATAAAGCTCCAGGGTTTGATGGTTTTAATTCCAAGTTTTTTACAACCTACTGGGATATAGTAGGTACAGATGTGTGTCACTTAGTAAAGGATTTTTTTCAGAAAGGCACTTTCCCAGAGGATATTAATCAAACACTCATTGTAGTAATCCCTAAGAGGCCGGATGCAAAGTCTCCTTCTGATTATAGACCTATCAGTCTTTGCACTGTTTTATATAAAACTGTTTCAAAAATTCTTGTTCAAAGAATAAGGCCTTTGCTAGATGGATTAATTTCTTCTTTCCAAAATGGTTTTGTAGCTGGAAGATCTATTACTGATAATATTTTACTGGCTCATGAAATGTTACACACTATGCACAAAAAAAGAAGTGCTCATTGTATGGCTTTAAAATTGGATATAGCTAAAGCTTATGATCGATTAGAATGGCATTTTCTTTGGTTTACTTTAAAACAATTTAATTTCCCTCCCAAGTTTATTCAATTAGTAATGTTTTGTGTTACCTCAGTAAGTTATAGAGTCAAAGTTAATCAGGAACTATCATCAATTTGGAAGCCAACAAGAGGTTTAAGGCAAGGGGATCCACTTTCCCCTTATTTGTTTATCTTATGCCAAGACATGTTCATCAGGTCCTTGGTGTCTGCTGTCCAACAGAAGCAGATTAGAAGCTTCAAGTCTTCTAGGTTTGGAGTTGTCATTCCTATTCTAGGATTTGCAGATGATTGTCTTATTTTTACAAGGGCAACTCATAAGGATAGTCTAGCCTTGAAGCAATGCTTGCATAATTATGAGTTAGCTGCAGGACAAGCAGTGTGCTGGAAGAAATCCAGAGTCATTTTTTCACCAAAGACTCCACTGCACCTTAAGCATTCCATTACACACTCATTAGGGGTCATACATAATAAGAGAACTGATAAATATTTGGGAATGCCTTTTTTGTTTGGCAAAAAAAAATATGATCTTTTCCATGATTTAGTAATTAAGGTCATGCATAAACTGAAGGTGTGGTACAATAAAAATTTATCTTATGCTGGAAAAATTGTGCTCATTAAGGCAGTTACAACTGCAATTCCAGCATATATTATGTCTTTTGCTAAAATTCCTTTAGCAATAATTAAAAAGCTAAATTCCCTTAATTCTCAATTTCTGTGGAACAGTTCAGTTCAAGGAAAAAAGAGAGGGAGAATTAAATGGAATTCCATTTGTACCCCAAAAGAAATGGGTGGTTTGGGAGTAAGAAATTTACAAGTGTTAAACACAGCTTTTCAATTTAAACTCCTTTGGAAACTTTTAACACAACCTCAGAATTTATGGGTTCAAGTGTGCAAAAAGAAATATTTTCCTCAACATTCTATTATTATGGAAGCAAATTTTAAAAAATCAAATAGCTGGATATGGAATTCCTTGGTTTCAGTCATCCACATTTTTGTTAATCATATTGGGTGGCAAGTTCAGTCAGGAATTTCTGTGGATTTCTGGAATGATATTTGGATAGGAACACAATCACTGAACTCTATTTTGCACACTCAAAATGATCACTTATCACTGTCTGCTTTCATTACTAATCAGTCATGGAATGAGGAGCTACTGCTCCATGCTTTGCCACTGGATTTGGTTGCTAAGATTATTACTGTTCCATTGCCTCTTAATCCTGATCAAGACTTTAGAGTCTGGTTGCATACTAGTTCAGGGGCATTTACAGTGAAATCAGCTTATGAACACTTAATTCATGCACAAAGTACTAGGCCAACTTATCCATGGCATAGAGTCTGGGCACTTAAATTGTTGCCTAAAATTAAATTTTTTCTTTGGATGTCTTTGCATCATAAGTTACCAACTGCTGAGTTACTAATGCAAATGCATGTTGTGCCTTCACCTTTGTGTACACTATGTAAAACACACAATGAAACTATAGAGCATTTGTTTTTCCAATGTGCCAAGTTTGAGGATTTAAGAAGAATCATTTGGCCGACAGTATGGAATACAGATCAGCCATCTATGCTTGGACTCCTTACTCAGTTCAAGCAAAATGATTACACACAGTTGCTGTTAGTGTCTGCATGTTATCTCATGTGGAGATATAGAAATAATTTGGTATTTAGGAATCAAGATTTTAATAGTAAGAGTATTTACATGCATCTGATACAACTTATGCAAGACATGCAGCTCCTCCATACCCATAAGCATCAGAAACCTCACTTATATTTATGTAAATGGAGTCCTCCTCCGGTTGGATATATTGCTATGAATATTGATGGAGCCTCATTAAATAATCCGGGGCATGCAGGGATAGGAATTGTTTTTAGAAATGCCTCTGGTCAAGTTTTAAAAGCAGCAGCAAGTTACATTGGTGTTTGCACAAATAATATGGCTGAATTATCAGCCCTCAAATATGGCCTAATTTTGGCAAACCAATTCAACTTCCAAAAACTGGATATTCAATCTGATTCTAAATATGTAATCTCTTCTTTGAACAGATGCTCCGTGAGGGATCGACATCAGCAGCAGCTGCTTAAAGAAGTTGGATACATGCTACAGCAAATGGAGGGTGTTAGGTATCGTTTTGTCTACCGAGAAACTAACCAAGCTGCGGACGCACTGGCCAAATATGGAAGCGAAGGGTGGGCTTCAGGAACGTCGTGTTCTACACAACCAGTACGAAGTGATCCAAGTGGTCTTCATTGTTTTCAAAGTAATCAAGACCATGTGAGTAGCTTAAGTGTTTGGGAAAAAGCCCCGAATTGGTTAGAACGTTTTGTAAATCTGGACATCAACACTATTTTCCCTAGGCTAGTTATAGCTTAAGTTGGTTTGTAAATTTGGACTTTTAGATCATCTCTCCTAGTTATGTCAAAGGCTAGGATGCTTTTGTAAATCCATGTAAGAACAAATCCTCCATTTGCGTAATATATGTTTTATTTCAAAAAAAAACTTGAGGTGCAGTAGAAGTTATAATTGAATAGTCAAAACTTTTAAAAGTTTAATCGGACAAACGCACAACTTCATTGGCGGCCTTTCACATTTGGAATGGGAAACCCAATGGTAACTGTCTCACGTCTCTGAAATCCTTGCCAAACAGTTCTTAAACTATGCTTATTTTCTTGAAAATTCCAAATCATCTCAACAGGGGCGAAGCTAGAAATTCGTTTCACCCCGTACTAATCTATAGTTAAATTAATTATAATTACAATATGTATATTTCATATATTAATTCCTAATCTTCATATTTTTTTTTGTCTGTTAGCATTATCAAGTAGAATGATATATCAAGTAAAACATTTCAAGTAGTATGATATATCAAGGAAAACATTTGTTATGAAAGTCAAAACATAACATATACGACAAAGATGGCATGTGCTAATCATAAAATCTTCAAATTTAAACCATAAAAAATTGTCATTTTTCAAAACCCAACCTGTGCTACAGCACAGGCTAGGAAGGGGCTGCCTTCGCCCCTGCATCTCAATGTTAGTATATTCTTCAAATAGTTGTAGTAATCCATTTAATACTACTACGGGAGTCATAAAGTGGTGCAGCAGTATAGTGAATTAGAGGTGTCGGATTCAATTTCTAGTGGTGACGGAGTTATAAGATTGGTTTAAGTAGGGATAAATAAGTTGATTTAGAAAGTTTGTATAGTATTAGTATAGAAGTTTTTTGTAATAAAAAAATAGAAGGAGAAAGAAAGGGAATATATTTAGCCTTAGGTAAAGAAAGAATTGGGAGTAGTTAGTAGGAATAACGAATAAGTATAACATCCCAAAATTAGTGAGGAGTGAGGACCACTAGATTTTGTTTGCCTGGATCTCAACAAGCTAATTTCCATTTTGTAGGCCACCCTTGCCTTCCAATTACAACCGTCAACCGTATAACATTACAAATTCATTTCGAGCCGAGGTACTAGTAGTATTTTACTACTACTACTAGTCTACTACTTCCTCCGGAAACTTTAAAGGTTTACACTTTGTTTTTGTTGACTTTTTTATATCCGGTTTGACCTCAAATTAATTATAATTGATTACGAAAACATTAATTTTAGAAGTTATATTATACAAATATAAGAAGTATACTTTTATAATATAATTTTTAAAATTATTTTTTTCTTAACGAGTTATTATTTATTTGAGGTCAAACCAGACATCGAAAAGTCAACAAAATAAAGTGTAAACCTTTAAAGTTTCCGGAGGAAGTACTACCCATTAAATTTGCAAAAATATTTTGTGTAGACTTCAAAAATGAGTATATACACGTTTATTTTCTAAAAAAGAAAGCAAAATGTAAATGCATTATAGTAAGTGTAGTACTATGTGTGCTGGCCAGATAAAAATTGAACCAACCACTACAAATTTGAAAGGGCGCTTCAAATCTTTAATTAGCCAGAAATTCATTAGATATTTGTTATGCCACACAACGGAGGATAAGAAGTGGGATAGAGAATTGTTTATAGTAATAGACTAATAGTAGTAGATCAACTGTGATTGCTCTAGTATCAGAGTGATTATTTTGCTTTATTGCTACGGCAAGCACGGTCAAGGCCTCAAAGGGAAATTGTGTGTGTATGTTGAAGCACTAACGACCCATGACAACTCATCATTGAGTTTCATGTCTCCTCATCAATCATCAATACTTATTCCAAAAGGTTAAATAATCAATGAATAACAAGGTCAAGCATGAACAATAACAAACCAGATTAGTAGATTACCAAAGGCAATTTGAAGTTTTGAACTATTTACATAGCTGCTGTTGGCAAATCAAAAAACAAAGTCGGAATACTGTATCAAAAATTTCTCTACACAGCAGATAACTTGTTAAATTTGTGGAAATGTTGTTAAAAGTGTATGGAATTAGAACAATGATATTTGATGATCCCAATAAGACAAATCACAACTACTTTTACTATTTTAACACTTTATACTTTGCTAAGGAACCTAAATATACTTAAATCAAAGGGAATGTAACTTTTTGGGAGTTGGGATATTAATACCACTTCAGCTAAAGATAAATTCAAAACTGAAGCCACATAGGCTAAAAGAATTTCACAAATTTTTTTAGAGAATAATTTCTTTTCCCAGATGCTTTTTTCTGGATGAAGAATCTCGGACGAGTCTATAATCGTGTTTATCGTTTCTGAATAAAACAATAACTCAATTTACATTTTCGCCTTTCCACCGCCCGCCCGCCCCAGATACTTGTGGTGGGGTGGCAACTTATGGCACTAAAATGTGAAGATGTGACAATTAATGTTTACGGTTCTAAAAATAAGTTTACCTGCAAGTCAGCAGTTAGGTCCTTCACAAATCACAACATCTTCTGAAAGCTTTTTCTCCTGCACAATTTCCCTACATTAAGAACAGTACTGTATAGACATAACGAATGAGTGCCAAGAAGCTTTCTTAACCTTCTCAAGTTTATCATAAGCTTTGATTGCATCCCTTCTTATATTCCTTACATCAGCATACAATATTTACCGTGAGAGTATGTTGAATCAACTCAAGTGAGTTGTGCTGTGGATATATCTTCACTATATATAGTACAAGCTAGACTAATTACAAAAAGAATATAAATATTACATACAAGAGTCACTCCCATAAATTAAGCTAGTATTGTACGACAATTGCTCCCACAAATCATGTTGGAAGATTACTACAATCTTCACAAATTGATTTAGTCCTAACATTTACATTCAGAAAATAATATAGTTTACCTTCATCTTTTCAGCCTGCTTAGCCACCAACTTTGACAACTTCTGAATTGACATACGAAAAACAGTCTAACATAAGAACTAACAAGAATGTGCTGCAGAAAATTATGCATGAGAGCTGTGGGTCAGTGGGTGTAAGAACTATTGTTTGTGACTTGCATATTTGGAAAGATGTGTTATGTAGGTCAACCCATAAGAATTCACAGGTTCACCAGATAAGGGCTGCGGCTTTAATTTGGAGCTGTTTTAGATGGGAGAAGGAGAACTAGGCAGGTTTTTGATAAAGAACTGGAAACTGTGGATTGCTGCTGTAAGAATATTGATCATCACTTGGGGACCAGGATTAACTATAAATGTGGTAAGAAAAAGAAAAAAGAAAAGGTTTATTTCTAAGACTTGAAAACTTGGAAAGGATTTAACTTGTTTGATTTCTCTGTACTAACTCTAACGCCCCAGATTTCAGATGCTTAAAAGGGTTGAGAATGCTACTCATACCAACAAGGTTCACCTTTCTTTCCGGGAATCCACCTATAAGAACTTCAGAGTTAAGCGTGCTTGCTCCGGAGCAATTATAGGATGGGTGACCCACTGGGAAATTCCTGGTGCGCGCACGAGTGAGGACAAAGTGTGCGGATTAGAACATGTGTTGGTCTGTGGGGCCAGCATATCACCCCGGAGAGCGCCCATGAGTAACCTCGCCGGCCAGTTGGGCCGGGTCTCGGTCCATTAGTGGGTCGGGTCGTTACAAGTGGTATCAGAGCGGGACTATTCGGAACTGCAGGAGCTAAGTGCCATCCGGGGCAAAGTGCTACACTGTATGGGCGGTGGGAGCCACCTCTTGATCCCGGAGGGGCCACCTTTAGAGTCCTGCACGGATGGTTGGTCTCGGGACAGCGCGCAACGAGGACGTTGCGCAATTCAAGAGGGGGTGATTGTAACGCCCCAGATTTCAGATGCTTAAAAGGGTTGAGAATGCTACTCATACCAACAAGGTGCACCTTTCTTTTCGTGAATCCACCTATAAGAACTTCAGAGTTAAGCGTGCTTGCTCTGGAGCAATTCTAGGATGGGTGACCCACTGGGAAGTTCCTGGTGCGCGCACGAGTGAGGACAAAGTGTGCGGATTAGAACATGTGTTGGTCTGTGGGGCCAGCATATCACCCCGGAGAGCGCCCATGAGTAACCTCGCCGGCCCGTTGGGCCGGATCTCGGCCCATTAGTGGGTCGGGTTTAGTTATTTATTTATTTTTTGTTGGCCTAAGACCTTAGGTTAGTTTCACTCGAGGATCTTCTCTTTCGACTTTTATTAACCGATTCGCGACGTTCACAGAATGAGTACCACTAGGAGGAGAACCAACAATCGTAGACCTCGGCAGAACGCTGCTCCAAGCATGCAGGACGTGGTTACAGCTATGAACGGTGTTGCAGAGGCCCTGCGAGCGAACTTGACTCAGAACGTTGCGAACGTTGCTCCTGCAGCTGCACCGGAAGCTAGCCGTGAAGTAGAACGTTTCCGGCAGTTCAACCCTTCAACCTTCTATGGTGAACCGGATGCTATGAAGGTTGAACTCTGGTTGGAGGATATGGAGAACATATTCAAGGTGTTGCGGTACGGTGATGAACAAAAGATTGATCTTGCCACATTTCAGTTTGTGGGTGCAGCTCGCCATTGGTGGGAGTCCGTCGAAGCTCGATGGGAGGTGCGTGATGTGGACAGGACATGAGAAACTTCAGATGCGCTTTTACGGATAAGTATGTGCCTAGGCTGATCAGGGAGGAAAGAGAGGATGAGTTTCACAATCTTGTGCAGGGATCGAAGAACGTGGCTAAGTACGATTCTGAATTTACTCGTCTTCTGAAGTACGCACCACACATGAAGAATGATGACAGGAAGAAGGTCCGGAAGTTCGTCAGAGGTCTTAATCCGGAAATTCAACGTGTTCTATTGGGAATTGATATTCCTGACTATACTACCGCAATGGAGAAAGCTGGTGAGATTGAGTCTGGGTTAGCAGAATTGGGTCGACACAAGCTGGATAAGAGGACCTATTCGAGCACTGAGATCGGTCAAGGGAGTAGGAGTCAGGCCCCTGCAGCTAAGCAGCATCGTTATCAGCCGTATGTGCAGCCTCGTAACAGTGGGGCAAGAGTTGACACTCGTACTACCTTTGGACCTTGTGGCTTTTGTGGAGGACCAGGGCATAACGAGACCAATTGCTGGAAGAAAAAGGGGTTGTGTATTGCTTGTGGCAGCAATGAACACCAAATTCGGGATTGCCCAATGAGGAGGCCTATGCGAACCAATTCTACACCATCGGCAACAAGTAAGGGTGCAGAAAACAATGGATCGAAGGCTCGTGTTAAAGTCTTTGCTTTGGATGCTCAGGACGTTGATGAGTCAGCAGCAGTGGTTGAAGGTACGATTAGTATTGCTAATTGTACTTCTAAAGCTTTATTTGATCCCGGTGCCAGTCATTCTTTTATTGCTACATCACTTGCTGAATCACTTAAGTTTCACTTAGACGATTTGCCTTGTATGTTAGAAGTATGTACACCTATGGGGGCTAGTGCGTTGTCTAGTAAGTACGTTAAAGGGTGCGAGATTTCCTTTATGGGTAGAACTTTCCTTGCGAATCTCATTTTGTTACCTATCTCCGGTTATGGCGTCATCTTGGGTATGGATTGGTTGTCCGAAAATCATGCCCTTTTGGACTGTCGCTCGAAAGTTATCTCGTTTGGAGAACCTGGTGCAACTCGAATTTCCCTGGAAACTGAAGGAAAGGTTGTGAAGAATACCTTGATATCAGCCCACCAGGCTAGGAAGCTTTGTTTGAAGGGGTGTGTTGGTTTCCTGGCGTATTTGGTGAACAAGCCAGCTGAGAAGGCGAAGATCGAAGGGGTTAAGGTAGTGAAGGAGTTTTTAGATGTCTTCCCAGAAGAGTTAAATTCCTTACCACCCGATCGTGATGTTCAATTTGCCATAGAGGTAGCCCCGGGAACGGAGCCAATTTCCAAGGCACCTTACAGAATGGCACCAGTAGAACTTAAGGAATTGAAGACTCAACTGCAAGAATTAATTGATCATGGTTTCATTAGACCGAGTTCTTCACCTTGGGGAGAACCGGTACTGTTTGTGAAGAAAAAAGATGGAACCATGAGGATGTGCATCGACTACCGCGGGTTGAACCAAGTAACTATCAAGAACAAGTATCCGTTACCCCGCATCGAGGAGATCTTTGACCAATTACAGGGTTCAAAAGTATTCTCGAAGTTGGACCTTCGTCAGGGATATTATCAGTTGAAAGTCAAGGAGGAGGATATACCTAAGACTGCTCTAAATTCTCGTTACGGTCACTATGAATTTGTGGTGATGCCGTTTGGACTTACAAATGCTCCTGCCGCATTCATGGACTTGATGCACCGAGTCTTCCATCCCTACTTGGACCAATTCGTCGTTGTGTTCATAGATGATATCCTCGTTTACTCGAAATCAGAGGAAGAACATGAAGAACATCTCAGGATTGTGTTGGAGACCTTGAGAGAAAATTCCCTCTACGCCAAGTTTAGCAAGTGTGAATTTTGGCTTAACAAGGTTGCCTTTTTGGGACATGTCATTTCAGGAGAAGGAATTACGGTTGATCCCTCGAAGATTGAGGCTATTACCGATTGGAAGAGACCAGAGTCGGTCACTGAAGTAAGGAGTTTTCTGGGTTTGGCCGGATATTATTGAAGGTTTGTGCAAGACTATTCAAGGTAGCTGGACCCTTGACAGACCTAACCCGGAAAATTTTGAAATTCGTCTGGAGCGAAAAATGTGAAGAGAGTTTCAAAGAGTTAAAGAAAAGACTCACTTCGGCACCGATTTTAACACTCCCTGAAGGATCTGAGAACTTTGTTGTGTACGCTGATGCATCCAAGGAAGGCTTGGGATGTGTATTGATGCAAAACAACAAAGTAATTGCATATGCCTCGAGGAAGTTGAGGATACATGAAAAGAATTACCCGACGCATGATCTAGAGTTGGCGGCGATTATGTTTGCCTTAGGTAAGTGGAGACACTATCTTTACGGCCCAAAGTTTATCGTCTACACTGATCACAAGAGCTTGAAGTATCTTTTCTCACAGAAAGACCTGAATATGAGACAGACACGGGCCATGGAACTACTAAAAGATTACAATTGTTCTATTCAATACCACCCGGGCAAGGCCAATGTGGTAGCTGATGCTCTTAGTCGCCAGATTCATCTTTCTAGTCTTACTTCTCAACCACGGCTGGTTTTGTTTGCGAACATTACCTTGAGACCTCAGATTGGTCAGTTGATTGGAGAAGCGCAAGGTAATGATGCAGATTTCTTGAAGATTAAGTCTGAATTGTCAAAACATTTGTATGAGAAGTTTTCCGTGGGAGAGGATGGACTTCTAAGGTTTCAAGGACGACTTTGTGTTCCGAACAATGACGAGTTAAAAGACTTGATTTTTGATGAGGCTCACAAATCCAAGTACACAGTTCATCCTGGAGGTACGAAAATGTATCATGACCTGAAGAAGTACTATTGGTGGAACAATATGAAGAGGGAAATCACTGAATATGTACGAAAGTGCCTAACTTGTCAGCAGGTGAAGGCTGAACACCTAAGACCTGCTGGTTTACTACAACCACTCGAGGTACCCATGTGGAAGTGGGAAATGATTACTATGGATTTTGTGACTGGGTTGCCGACTGCTAGAGGCGGTTATGATAGTATTTGGGTGACTGTGGATCGATTAACTAAGTCTGCACACTTTCTTCCGGTGAAGACAACTTATTCAGCAGAGACCTTGGCTCAGATTTATCAAGATGAGATAATTCGTCTTCACGGTACACCTACAAGCATTGTTTCAGATCGAGATCCAAAGTTTGTGTCCAGACTCTGGAGGCAAGTACATGAAGGTTTGGGCACGAAATTGAGTTTTAGCACTGCAGCTCACCCTCAGACGGATGGACAATCCGAGAGGACTATTCAGACATTGGAAGACTTGTTAAGAATGTGTGTGTTGGATTATGGAGGAAGTTGGGCGAAACATCTTCCCTTAGTGGAATTCGCCTACAATAACAGCTATCAAGCTTCTATTCAGATGGCTCCTTTCGAGGCTCTGTACGGTAGGAAGTGTCGGTCGCCTCTACACTGGGATTTGGAGGAACATATTTCAACATCAGGGTTACAGAAATCATCAATGGTCGATATATTACAGGAGACCATGGGAAAGATACAAGTGATTAGTCAGCGATTGAAAACAGCTCAAAGTAGACAGAAGAGCTACGCTGACAATCGAAGAAGAGATTTGGAGTTCGCAGTTGGGGATCAAGTTTTCTTAAAGCTATCTCCAAGAAAAGGAGTTGTGAGAGTTGGCAAGAGAGGGAAGTTAAACCCTCGCTACATTGGTCCTTTTGAGATTATTGAGAGAGTTGGCGTGGTGGCTTATCGCCTTCTTCTACCTTCATCGGTTACTGGAATTCACGATGTATTTCATGTCTCTCGGTTAAAGAAGTATCACCCAGATTCTTCACATATCATTCAGTCCGAGGGGTTGACTATTCATGAGGATTTGTCTTACGTGGAGGAACCAATCAAAATCCTGGATCAAAGAGTGAAACAGCTTCGAAATAGACAAATTCAAGAGGTGAAAGTTTTGTGGAGGAATCAGAAGCATGATGAGGCGACATGGGAACTTGAGGATGAAATGCGGAGCCAGTACCCACACCTATTTGATTTCTCAGGTGAGAATTTGGGGACCAAATTCTTTTAAGGTGGGGAGAGTGTAAAACCCCGTTTTTTTTTATTTTATTAATTAATATGTTTATTTCCTTAATTAAGTAATTTAGTTTAGATTTAGTTAGCTGGAGGAAAAAAATAAAAGAGTTTTGCATTACTTGGTTTCTATTTCACGTAGGAGTAACACGTTCAACGATTAGCACAAATATAGGAACGTCTCCCACGATCTTCTTCTCTTTAAACTCCTCAGACGCATCTTCTTCCTCATTTTTCCATCGCCTTCTACCACTTGCCCGTACCAAATTTCTACACAAAGAAAAATTGTAACCTTCTGCCATCACTCTCGGTCCCGATTAGAAGATACGCACCTCCAGGATACTACGCTATATTTTGGTCAGTTCTTCGACTCTTAGTCAATTGATTTCATTGCCTTACTCCCTTCCCTGACTCAACAATCCTGGTAGCTTTTCTCCGTAGAAGTTTCAGGGTCGGTACGTTCTGATCGTTGCTTGGTTTCGCCTCATCTGCGTTAGCTTTCATCTGATATTGTTCGGTAAGTTTCTGATTCTTTAATCTCATTAAGATTCGTGGAACCTCAGACCTTGTTCCTCACTAGTGATTCGCCAACCTGTTTCTCCGTAGAATCTTTAAGGAAGCTCTATCCGGTTTTGTTCACTGCACCTGCCAGTCGTTACCATCATCTCCTCTACCGGTTAGTGTTCTACGTTTCCTTTTAGCTAAGTTTTGGGGTTCGAGAAAGAGAGATTATAGGAGTTTTGTGTTCTGTATGATCTTGTTAACTGCTGTTATTAGTTCCTGCTACTTTATTGTTTATGTATTCGATTTTACCTCTGTTTCTGTGACATATTATTTGTAAATCCATTCATATTAATCGTCCAGTTTGGTAACCAGTAAACTAAATTGAATTGATGTATGTGTACACTTAGTTATTAATTAAATTGATGTTAACTTGTTAATATGTTTTAAAGATGAGATAATATTTATGTTGTTACTAACGTGAGAATTAATTGTTGCTGAATCCATAGCATTTGAGCTGTGCAACAACCAGCCGCAATGTACTCAGATTAAGTAGATGAATTGGCAACACAGGTTTGTTTCTTGCTGAACCATGATATTAATCTAGTACCCAAAAACTGACAAGTTCCAGAGGTACTTTTTCTATCAAGAGTTGATCCTCCATGATCAGCATCAGAATAACCAACCAATTCAAGTCCATAATCTTTAGGATACCATAATCCAACATTGATTGTACCTTTGACATATTTCAGTATCTTAAGTGCCTTTTGTAGTGTGATTCTCTTGGATCAGATTGGAATCTTGCACACACACAAACAACATACTAAATGTCAGGTCTACTTGTTGTTAAATACAACAAGGAACCAATGAACTTCCTATACTTGTGTTCTTCAACACTTTTATCTTCTTTACTATAGCCCAATTTGGTACCAACACTCATAGGGATCTTTTCAGGTTTCTCTTCCTCTTTGATCCTAAACTTTATGAGCATTTCTTTCGCATACTTTGCTTGATTTATGAATATTCCATCTTTGAGTTGCTTGACTTGCAATCCTAGGAAATAATTCAATTTTCCCATCATACTCATTTCAAATTTGTTTGTCATGAGTTTGGCAAAATCATCACAAAGTCGCTTGTTCTTAGATCCAAAAATTATGCCATCCACATAAATTTGAACTAAGAGTATTTTACCATCATGGTTCATGGTAAACAAGGTTTTGTCAACTTCACCTTTCTTGAAACCATTGTCCAGCAAGAACTTAGCCAAGGTATCATACCAAGCTCTTGGTGCTTGCTTTAGACCATATACAACTTTCTGAAGCTTGTATACCATCTTGGTTTCTGAGGCAAGTTCAAAGCCAGGGGGTTGTTCTAAGTAGACTTCTTCAGCAAGTTCACCATTCAAGAATGCACTTTGTCTTACAAGACTCGCAGTAATCGTCAAATTAGAGTAAGCCTATGGTTATGATTTACTGCATATTGTATCTAGCGACCTCGATAGGTGCAATATGTAGGGCATCGGGTTAAATTAGATTTAACCACCAAGAGTTGCGTGACGCAATTGGATAGTCTTACTAGTCCTACCGGTCATATTATGCTATGCGACCAGCCCCCGTTGGAGTATGGCATAATATGGATTTGGATCTTGGCCACTACGGTAACTTGTTGGACATTACCCGTATGTTTGTTGTGGGGGCAAGCATATGTGAAAATACTGGGAGCTAAACAGCTAAAGGACCTTGTTGTTTAGTTTTGTTGACTGTGTATTTAGAAATGATATTTCAATAGTTGATTTATTGTTTTCGTTCTATATTATTTCTCCTTAGGATATTAAATATGGTGAGTATCTTGCTCCGTGCTGTCTTAGAGAAGCAAATTTTGACCGGACCAAACTTCCTAGATTGGATCAGGAATATATGTTTGGTGCTGAGGTACGAAAGGATTGAGTACGTCTTGGACGAGGCTAATCCCGTGTGTCCCGAGAATCAGACTGCCGATAAAGTTGTTGATTTGGAATCAAGCCAACAAGGCAAGGTCTGATAAGCATCATAAGGATGCTAGATCCGCGCAGTGTATTATGCTGGCGGCAATGAGCAATGAGCTGCAGAGGCAACATGAAAGCATGTTATCGTATGAGATGCTGAAGCATCTTGAGTCGGTCTTTAAGACGACAGCTAGAAGTGTTGAATTTGATTTGATCAAAGAGATACACAGATGCAAGCTCAATGAAGGAGGGAACATGTCTGAACATGTTCTGAAGATGAGAATAAGATCATGGTGATCTTTGTCCTTCAATCATTGCCGAGTTCGTATTCGCAGTTCACCATTAATTACACGATGAATGCGAAAGACGTTACACTGCCTGAACTTTATAATCTGCTGAAGACATATGATCAAACTCTTCCTAAGAAGGAAAAGTCGATCATGCTTGTTGGGCAACCGTCTAACCCAAACCCGAGAAACAAAGGTGCTAAGGGTAAGGGAAATTCGGGAGCCAAGGCTAAACACTTCGAGTGATAAGCCTAAGCGTCTGAACCAGAAAAGGAAGTTCAAGAAAGAACGGTACACACAGATGAATGTCTTTTCTGTAAGCAGAAAGGGCATTGGAAGAATGATTGTCCTAAACTAAGGGCAGGTCAAGCTAAGAAGCCGTCGGCTTCTTGCTCAGGTATGTTTGTTATTGAAATGGACATGACTACTTTTGACTCCAATGGTTGGGTATTAGATACAACCTGTGGCTCGCACATTTATAATAATGTGCAAGGGGCCATTGAACACAGGCTAGTCAAGTAAGGTGAAATCCACTTGCATGTTGGAAACGACAATCCAACTAAAGCCAAACGCGTTGGACGCTGCAAGATAGATTTACCTTCAGGACAATGTTTAGAACTTGATAGCGTTTATTTTGTTCCATCCATTGTCAGAAATATTATTTCCATTCCATTGTTGGGCAATTTGTGTTTTTCCTAATACTTGTTATTTTTCATTAAATGACCAGTATTATGGAAAGGCTCGCTTAGTGAATGGTTTATATATTTTGCAAAGTAGTCTACCTTTATTTCAAATACATAACAAACAACCGTCTTCAAGTAGGAAGAATAATCCATCTTATCTATGGCATTGTTGGCTAGGCCATATCAATGAAACACGGATTCAAAGACTAAGGAAGTTGGACTACTTAGAACCATTTGATTTTGAATCATATGGTACATGTGAATCATGTGTTAAGGGTAAGATGACGAACAAACCTTTTGTTGGACAAGGTGTTCGTACCACTCGCTGCTTAGAGCTCATACATACCGATGTATGTGGACTTTTTAAAGACCATGCGCGTGGGGGGTTATCCTTACTTCGTTACCTTTACTGACGATTTCTCAAGGTATGGATATATCTTTCTTATGAAGAATAAATCCGAGACCTTTGGGAAATTCAAGGAGTTTAGGAATGAGGTCGAGAATGAATTGAACCTAAGGATAGTCACTCTTCGATCAGATCGAGGAGGTGAATACCTTAGTGAAGAATTTGTCGATTACTTGAAGGAAAATGGGATTCAATCGCAATGGACTCCTCCGGGAACACCACAGTTAAACGGTGTGTCTGAGAGGAGGAATCGAACCCTGTTAGACATTGTAAGATCAATGATTGGATTCTCGACTCTTCCAAAGTATCTGTGGGGATATGCACTACAAACTGCAATCTACATTCTGAACCGTGTACCATCTAAATCAGTGGAGAAAACTCCTTATGAGTTATGGAAGGAAAAGAAGCCTTCACTAGGCTATCTTAGACCTTGGGGCTGTCCTGCGATAGTCAAGCTGATGCTCACTGATAAGTTAGATGCCAAGGGTGTCAAAGTATATTTCATAGGCTATCCTCGTCAGACGAGAGGCTATGAATTCTATCATGCTGAAGATCACAAGGTGATCGTGTCTAGAAACGTGAAGTTTTTAGAAGCTGAATACCTCGAAGAAGAGAGGTTAGATGATATGATAGAACTTGAAGAAATTCAAGAATTTGACACGCGCGAACATGAGGTCTTTAAATCTTCTGATTTGGACTCAAGTTCAGTGGGAGCTTTCGAAGTTGACAAGGGTGATGATATGACACTTGCTAGGCATGTCATAGTCAGTGGGAGTCCTGTGATTAGATCAACAGTTGAAACCACACCTGTAGAACCCGTTGTCAACCAACCTGTGCAAGAAGTTGCACCAAGAGCAGCCTCCCGCAAGGGAACAGGGTCGCGCCCAACGACTAGTTGCATCAGTACCCACTGATAATGTTCGTGTTACACGAAGCCAGAAAAGAAAAGCACCAGAACAAGTCGAGCTCCGTAGGTCGAAGATGATCCTTAGAGGACCTCAGAAGCAAAGCCTTATGATAGAAGACATCAGTGAACTTGATGTCGGTTTATCAGATCGGGAAGATCCCGAGACCTACAAAGAGGCAATAATTGATATTGACTCAGACAAATGGCAAGAGGCAATGGAATTAGAAATGGATTCAATGTACCAGAACCAAGTTTGGAACTTGGTAGACTTGCCCCAAGGGGTTAGACCAATTGGGTGCAAATGGGTCTTTAAACGAAAGACAGATGCCGATGGCAAGGTACAGACGCACAAAGCTAGGCTTGTGGCAAAAGGCTACACGCAAAGGTATGGCATCGATTACGATGAAACCTTTTCACCAGTAGCAAAATTGAAGTCCATTCGAATTCTACTTGCGATAGCTGCCTACTATGATTATGAAATCTGGCAGATGGATGTAAAGACAGCCTTCCTCAATGGCAACCTTGAGGAAGAGGTCTATATGGTACAGCCGGAAGGTTTTATTAGTAAAACCAGGCCAACTGTTGTATGCAAATTACAAAGATCCATCTATGGGCTAAAGCAAGCGTCAAGGAGCTGGAATATCCGCTTTGATGAAGCTGTCAAATCGTTTGACTTCATCAGAAGCAAGGAAGATCCCTGTGTCTATGCGAGACACAACGACAAAGGAGTCGTTTTCATGATCATTTATGTAGATGACATTTTGATCATGGGAAACAATGTCTCTATGCTAGAAGAGACTAAAGTTTGGTTATCAAGTACCTTCTCGATGAAGGACTTGGGTGAAGCGAACTACATCCTAGGGATCAAGATCTTTAGAGATAGATCCAAGAGGATGTTGGGAATGACACAATCCACCTACATCGACAAAATACTGAAGCGTTATAAGATGGACGACTCAAAGAGAGGCTTTCTCCCAGCTAGGCATGGGATTGTCTTATCAGTTAAGGATGGTCCTAAAACTGATGAAGAAAGAAATGCAATGAGTCGTGTACCCTATGCTTCGGCAGTAGGGTCTATAATGTATGCTATGAATTGCACAAGGCCCGATGTGGCATATGCGCTTAGTGTCACTTGTCGACACCAACAAAATCCAGGAATACCTCACTGGACTGCTGTGAAGAACATTCTTAAGTACCTTAGACGGACTAAAGAGATGTTCTTGGTGTTTGGTGGAGAACCAGAATTGAAGATGTCTGGGTATGTCGACGCTGGATTTGAATCAGATCCTGATGACTTTAAGTCACAGACAGGATACGTATTCAAATTGAACGGAGGAGCTGTCTGTTGGAAGAGTTCTAAGCAAGCCACGGTTGCTGACTCATCCACAGAAGCCGAGTACATTGCTGAATCAGAAGCTTCGAAAGAAGCTGTCTGGATTTTAGAGTTCTTGAAGGAATTGAGGGTTGTTCCTGCTCCTAGTCCAATAACGATTTATTGGGACAATACGGGCGCCGTCGCTCAAGCTAAGGAGCCTAGATCTACAAACAAGAACGTACATGTACTTAGAAAATATCCCGTTATACGTGAAATCATAGATAGAGGAGAAGTTAGTATAGAACGTGTCTCAACCACGGACAGCGTGGAAGATCCTTTCACCAAGGTCTTATCAGTGAAAGTCCACTTAAGACATTATGCTAATCTGGGCATTAGGCATAAAGGTGACTGGCTCTAGTCCAAGTGGGAGATTGATAGTGTATATGTCCTAGAGACAGTCCTTACTAAGGGTATGGTGCCCTTGTAGAGGATATATATGTACTATTACACAGGTCAACGTAATATAATATATGTTTGTTTCATTTTACTGTTGAGTATTGCTTTCATATTTATATTACACAAGGCTGCAACATGTCATATCTATATTGTTGTCTGTATTGATACTGAACATGTCCCCTCGGATAGATGACCGATCACATAGTTAGTGGGAGCTATGTGAGTTATCATCTATCCCAAACTCTCCCTAGTCGTGGTACATCTCGGATGTGGGGGTCTGAATGAACCTGACAAGACTAGTATGCGTGGAGGTTATACTTGTTGGAGCAAGTGTGAGCCGATCCCACGGCCACGGAACGGATTGTTGGACAATCAAGGAACGTTCCCATAACTGCGCATAGTTGTTCGAAGAAGCTTTATCGAATAATGGAAGTACCCACCCGACACTCCCATCGATGTATACTCTACACCGACGTGTCTATGGGAACCGGTGAGTTGTCGAAGTGATGCCATTCGTCCTTTGCACTTACAGGACTTTATCATCACATTTGTTGCTCCATATCCTTGGTGGACCCGTCGATGTCAGCTCTGAATAAGCAGTTGACCTAAGACACGATCCAGGATTATGGCTAAATACAAATGGGGGTGATAAGTGATTCTGTGAAGGATTCATCTCTCAAGTGTAGCACAGGAGAGCACTGCTCGTAGTCTGCATAGTTGTGTTGGTAAAGTCACTGGCCAGTGCAAATGATATATTATGATGGTCATAAGTATATCTTAACCAAACAACTCCCTGAGACACCCGTGGATGTATTATTGGGATAGACACTTCATCGATCCTAGATACATCCGAGCAAGTCAGATGAAGGGACGTTACCATCGTCGCGTTGAGCGCAACAGGCTTCGCAACGAAAGGGTTAGCTTTGAGAAACCTCTCAAACGTCCTCACGTATTAATATTGCAAATGGAACCGTCTAGGAATTCCATGTTGCCTAGTCTAGGACTTGCTTAATACGGTGAGGCCCTAGGGGTCACACTATGCGGTGATTCAGCCTATCAGGATATCCTTGAAGATGGAATCGCAATTAATTTGGAATTAATTGTGATTGATGGATTATAATTGATTTGGAATTAATTATAATAATTGGTGGCTCAATTAATGATTTGGAATTATTATTGGCTAAGTAATTGTATTTTATGTAAATACAATTAAAGATTATATTTTGGAAATATATTGGAGGTTTGATTGTAAAGGATATGTTAATTTAGAATGAACATATGCACTTGGGCAAAAATCTACTTGGAGTTTGGATTGCCTTAGAAATATATGTGGGTCCCAAAAGTGGGACCCACGTCCCGTAGGACAGGCGCGCGCGCGCGCATGGCAGAGTAGGGGACGGAGTTCGACTCCTTCCTCTATTAGAAGTCCAAGGGATAAGTTAGATTTTCCTGATTGAGTTTTGATTTGATTGGGAATGAATCTAGACTTGATATTGGTTTCCTTGTGCGATAAGAATTAGATTCTTATTCCTTTACGAAGTCTAATTGCTTATGCTTTAGGCTTCTATAGACTACTATATATAGTAGACTATTGGAGAGAATTTGACAGACGATTTTACGTGTGATTTTGATACACAGTTATTCTACCCAGTTTTCTTAGAGAAAATAAAAACTCTCCCCTCCTCCCATAGCCTCACGCGCGCGCACACTGCCACCGGAGGGAATTGCCGCCCCGTCTTCTTGGTCACATAAAGAATATCCTAGCATTCTTCCGATAGGCTGTTCATCCGTGGATACCAAGGTTGAGGTTCTAGGAGCTGGAAACTAACTCTTATTGTCTTGCAGATATACAGAGTATTGTAGATATCTTTGACTTCGACGAAGGAGAAGATACACCGGATTATTACGAAGACTTGGAAGCTGCTTTGGAAGTAAGGTTAGTCTTCTAATTGACGTGTTCATATATATACGACATATGCATAATCAATTAACCAGTATGTTAAGAAAATCTTTAAAATTCCGCTGCGTACCCTAGGGGTAACTCTGATCATATTTTCTTACATTTTTCACAACTCCTTCGGGTCTCATAAATGATCCATCCGCCAGTCGCACAATAGCCCTTTCCTCAGACAGTTTTCCAAGGTTACTCTTTTCAAACACATTCAAAGGAATTATGTTTGAGTAGGATCCCGTGTCTAGTGTGGCACGGACATCTTCAAGCTCACCAATCCCTACCTTAATATCGAAACTTTTAGGGAGTGGTTCCGGATCCTCTTGCTCCTCATCACTTGCGTCAGAACCAAGGTCCTCCTCTTCTTCCTCAGCCTGTAGAAGTTCTTCCTTCATGCAACACTCGCACCTAACGACCTTCTCAGTGTTGCCTTGTTCCCTGCTTGCTCTTCGGTCGATCAACTCTTGCATTTTTGATGGGCAAGCCTAGTGCTCTCTTCCAACTTATCAAGCCTTGCCCTAGTCTTCTCAGAATCTTCCTCATAACGTTTGAGAAAACTTTGTGTGTGATCAACCATCTTCTGTAAGTTCTCCATCAGTAGAGCCGTCTTCGACCTCGGTGGCTCTTTCGGAGCGGGGTTTTCGCAGTGATCATTACCATAGTTAAGCCTACTACGGTCTTGGTTAGGTCCATAAGTTTGGTTAGCCGGTGCATATCCTTGATTGTTACGGTATCCTCTTCTCCAAAATCCACCTCGAGGATTCCTACCGTCTTGTCCGTAGCTAACTTCTTGAGTGCCAAGTTCTGTAGCAAAGGCTTCTTCTTCTCCTCCTCGAGCCCAGTTGCCATCATCGTATGCCAACTCCGATCTACACATATGAGCCCCATGCCCATAGTTCTTGCATATTCGGCATACTTCGTTTGAAACAGTTGTTCCGGTGGCGCTCTTGAGGACTTGCTTCAATTCGTTGGTAAAGCACTCGAATTGATCCCCATTCCCCCTGTACATAGGGGCTTCTTGAGTCGGTGGAGCTTCAGGTCCACGTCTCCTAACCATTGCTCTTGGGTCCTTGAACTGCGAACCCTTAGCGAGCTTCTCGAAAACTGCCCAGACGGCTTCTACGGTTTCCTCCCAAATATTGCCTCGGCATTGGAAATCCCCCACTTGTTGGTTCTCGAAGGTTAGTCCATTGTAGAAGTGTTGGACTAGGTCGGAGAGTTCAAAACCATGGTGAGGGCACTTGTTCGTGAGATCTTGGAACCTCTCGAACGCGGTGTAGATGGTCTCATCATAGTCTTGCTTGAATCCAGTGATTTGCGCCTTGAGCGCGGTAGTCAGAGTGTGTGGGAAGTATTTCTCCATGAAAGCTGAAAAAACCTTTTCCCAAGTGTCCAGCGAGCCGGCTGGTAGAGAACTCAGCCATGACTTGGCTCTGTCGCCAAGTCCCATAGCAAAAACCTTCATCCTCAACTCATCCGTTGTTATGTCAGCTCCGGGTCGTGGGAGTTGATTGACGAAATCATCGATATCGTTAAAATACCCCATCACATCTTCCTTTGATAAGCCATAGAATCTCGGAAGTTGTTGGAATGCGTGGTTCTTGATTTCCAGATCTCGGGTTGCGGGCGAAAGAACAATCGCCGGTCCCCTCATACGATCCTTGGTGGGTTGTACCCATGCCTTCAGTGGTCTAGCTTCTGCCATTCCGTCGATTTCCTTGAAAAGGAGTCGCCTTCTTTGGTGGTAGACTCTATCGATCTCAGCAATTGAATCGGCAAGCGGTATTCCTGCAGAACGTGTATGCGGCATACACTATCTGTGACAGACTAGAAGAGGTGATTAGAAACAAACTAGGAAAGCAGAGAGAGAAATTAAAAAGTAAAACTAAAACTAAAAGAATTAGGAATCTAAAGCTGTAAATAAAAACAAATTAAATAGAAAAAAGGAGTATAGTCCCCGGCAGCGGCGCCAATTTGATGAACGTGTCAGATTCAGTTAAATAAATTTGTAATAAGCCAAAGGCAATCCACAACTACAACGAAAACCGTAGTGTAGCAGTAGAATGACTCGAGTGTCGTTCTCTCAGGACTATAACTAGCTTTATCTATTTAATCAGGAGAATATAAAACAACACATAGAAAGCAATAGGGGTTTTCAAGCAGATAATGGAGGTTGGTGATAGTATGGTCCTTCTTAACATAATGGTTCGATAATCATGCATAAATTCCTCGGTCTTGCATAGAGATCTTTGAATGAATCTTGGGTCCTGTTGTAAGTATTGTGAACTACGAAGATAATATGGGTCTGACCTGTCAACAACTAACGTCCTATTGTATTCCGTAATCATTCAACACTACGAAGATAATTTAGTCTGATTGGCCGACAAGTGTCCTAGTGTGCATAATGATCAATACAACATACGAGAATTTTGGTGTTCAACTTATCAACGAAATAAAGCAATGACACGGAGTATAATTCGCGATATAGCCATTAGCATGATTATCTTCCCTCGCTAAGAATTCACATACTACCACCAACGATAAATTTAGCTACTCATAATGTGCATGCAATCAATAGCAATCATAGAAGAAAACATATTGAAAGAATATATAAAATAAGTAGATAAAAGTTGTAAGATACAAAGTTACCCAAGGTTGTCAATCTCCGGATGATTGCGATCCTACGCGCTCCAATCTGCTATGAAAAAGTATCGCCTAAGCTATGGAACTCCCAGGACAGGCCCCGAGAAGTTCCTACCTAAAACTATAGAGAGAGGTGAGAAAATAGGCTTGGAAAGATATGATTTTCGGAGAGAAAACTCGCAACTATATATAGGCCCGGAATTTGCCCATGGCGGTTCGCCCGAGGCACGGGGCGGTTCGCCCCACAGTGTAAACGTGAAATTTTCGCGTTTTCGACGCGGTTTTGGATTTCTTCACCTTTTCGGACTCGGTTTATGACTTCTAGTAGCCTTCTAACCTCCAGATTCGGCCCCTAGACTTCAAATCCTATCCGAAAACCTTCAGATACTCCAAATATGCTTCTGGAACACCAATTCCTTGTAGACTTCAATATAATTGCCCGTAAATCTCCGAATTTCAACCAAAACCTGTAAAATAAAATCTAAAGGGAAACGTGACACTATTCTAATAAAATGTACTAAATATAGCTAAATTAACATAGAGGATAGCTAAAATAGGTGAAAAAGACTCAAATGAAAGTGTAAAATACACATTCATCACTATTCCACACACTTCTTTGCCAATCTCCACGTCTAGAGTGGCTTCTTCATTGTCGGTGTCTGAACTTTCATCCTCACTGTCTCCGGAGCTTGTATCAATACACAATGCATCGATTTTTGCTTGAAGCTTCTTCTTTTCTTCAGCAATGAAAGCTCTTTTGAACTTCTTCTTCTTTTCAGCAAATTTGCCTTTCAGCAAAGGACAATTAGCTTTGAAGTGTCCAGGCTTTTTGCAGTAAAAACATAGATCATTTCCAACTGCTGGTTCTTCTGATGATGTAGCTTGCTGAGCTTGCTTGTTCAGCGAGCTAGTATCATTCTTGTACTTATGGTAGTTGTTACCAAGATGCTTTTTCAGCTTCTCTTTTGCCTTTCGCCTTTCAAGTTCCTTCCTGATGAACTTCTTCATGTTTTTAACAGCTAAAGCATTTTCATCAACAGGCTCTTTATCATTCTTCTTTTCAGAAGATGACGGCTTTGCAGCAAGAGCAATGTTTTGCGATTTTTCAGCAAACACATTTTCTCTTTGCTTTGTCTCATAATTGACAGTAGCAAGATGAGAGAACAACTCTGTTGGTGTAATGTCAGGCATTCCTTGATTATAATAGAAATTCTGAGTGTGGATCCATTCTTGATTCAAACTTCCGATGATAGTTTTCACTTTCTCAGAATCTGAATAAAGATTTCCAACACCCAGCGCTGCCATTTCACTAACAAGAGTTGTGAATCTGAAGTCCAAGTCTTCCAGTGACTCGTTAGCACCTTGCTTAAAGTTTTGAAACTTTAATTTAAGTACTTCAAGTTTGTTTTCCGTGGTCTTGTCAGATCCAGCACAAAGATCTTGAACCATTTTCCAAGCTTCCTTTGCAGTCTTAGCACCCCACAGTTTGCACTGTATGGTATCCGGAGTTGATCTGATGATGATGTTTCTTGCTTGGCCATCAAGAAGGAATCTCTTAGCTTCGTCAGCAGTCCATTCCTCTCTTGGTTTTGGCACAACAGTATCTGATGGTTCGCCAAGGATGGTTTCCTTCCCAGCTTCAGTGGTCTTGTGAGGGAAACTCCTTTCAATCTTAGTGATCTTGATAGGTCCATCATTAATGACGGTTACCATCTCATCACTAATGGCCTCAAGATGTAGCATCATGTTGTTTCGCCATTTCTCGTAATTTTCCAGCTTCAGCAAGGGAGCATCTCCTAAAGACATCCTGTCAGCAAAAGCACTACCAACTGATCAAGTGAGAGTGATTTACGGAAAGCACTTAAGGGGATCTAGGTTCAGTGCAGAAGGCTAAAGAACCTCTCGCTCTGATACCACTTGTTGGTCCCTTTAAACAACAAGAAAAGACTAGGGGGGGGGGTGAATAGTCTTTTCAAACTTTCGTCGTTTAAAAACTTTCTCAGCAAGTACTTATTACTTTTCAGTAATGAGGTTGCTGATACTTAACTTTCTCAGCAAGCGTAAGTTACTTTCCAGTAGCTTGGTTTGCTGATACTTAAAATCAGAGAGCGGAAGTCTTTGAAACGATAAGTGCTCTTTCAGCAAGTAAAGAGATTTCAGCAAGTGAAGTGAGTGACTGTGTACAAACAGATATAATTTGCTGAAAGCTAAATGCAGTAAGTAAATCACACAAACGCTTTTATAGTGGTATCTGAGAGTGGCGTAATCTCTCAACTAATCCACTTTGTCCTTTCTAGGACTGAATCCACTAAGATATGATTGAGGTTCCTTACAATCTCCTATCTAAAGCGATTCAACAGAAACCAAAGCGCACTTGCTTTGTCTCCAACCTAAACTAGAGAACTCAACCTTGTTCTCCACCAAACTTGGTACTTTTAATTAGCAAAACTATGCTCGATTAAGTTCCCCCTGAATATCACGCCTGACAGGGTGTGTTTTTAGTTAGAGAGTTTTGGGGTGAGATTCTTTTTTTGATCACGTTGTTGACACACTTCAACTCTTTGCCGGATGACTTCTATTTATACTGCAAGTAAGGAGCCGTTTGAATTTCAAGTCCTAAGGCTTTTGTTCCTTAACATGTCACTATCTTGCTTTTGTACTTTCAGCAGCGACTTTGTTTGTCTTCTAGTCTTCATGTCCTTTGCGTGTAAGCTTTGCAATAAATGCACATTTGAATAGAATTCAAACAGTAACATTGGAGCGCAAAATCTCGTACATTCAGCAAGAGGTCACATATGTTCATCAGCAAGTGTTCAGTCTCAGTTTCAGCAAGCACAACCTACTCTGTCTTTCAGATTTTCACTTATGCAATGCTGTTGCTGAACATTCCACTTTCTGAGAAAACACGTGCCTTACCAGTCTTCAGCAATCTTCAAGTCTTCAAGTCTTCAATTCTTTAGATCTTCAAAAGTCTTCAAGATTCTGACCGGTTTCTTATTTGCTTAAATAATTTGTTTGTAATAAACAAAATATATCTTCAGCAAAATGCTTCAATAGGTCATTTTCTTTTCAGAAAATAAGATTCATTAAAGCTAAGCATCAATAAGATATTTTCTTTTCAGAAAATAAAATACATCATACGCAAATGTGTCAATAAGATATTTTCTTCTCATAAAATAGAATACGTCATACACTAAAGAAATAACTTATCTAACACCTAACTAAGTCATCAGCAAACGTTCCTCTTTTACAATGTCCTTAAAATTCTAAATTCCTATGGACCTTAAGAGTACTAGTTACTGGACTGTTCTTAATTTAGCATGGTTAATTGCTCATCAAAATTACAAGTTTCCTAAAAAAATCTTTACTCAAATTCTAAGAAGGTGAAAACCATCATCAGAAATCTGAACCAAGAATGGATCCACACTCAGAATTTCTACTACAATCAAGGAATGCCAGACATCACACCTACAGAGTTGTTCTCTCATCTTGCTACTGTCAACTACGAGACAAAGCAAAGAGAAATGTTTTTGCTGAAAATCGCAAAACATTGCTCTTGCTGCAAAGCCGTCATCTTCTGAGAAGAAGAATGATAAAGAGCCCGCTGATGAAAATGCTTCAGTTGTTAAAAACATGAAGAAATTCATCAGTAACGAACTTGAAAGGCGAAAAGCAAAAGAGAAGCTGAAAAAGCATCTTGGGAACAACTACCATAAATACAAGAATGAGGCTAGCTCGCTGAACAAGCAAGCTCAGTAAGCAAACTCATCAGAAGAACCAGCAGTTGGAAATGATCACTGCTTTTACTGCAAAAAGCATGGACAATTCAAGGCAAATTGTCCTTTGTTGAAAGGCAAATCTGTTGAAAAGAAAAAGAAGTTCAAAAGAGCTTTTATTGCTGAAGAAAAGAAGAAGCTTCAAGCAAAAATCGATGCGTTGTGCGTTGATACTAGCTCCGAAGACAGTGAGGAAGAAAGCTCAGACACTGAAGATGAAGAAGCCACTCTTAACGTAGAGATTGGCAAAGAAGTTTGTGGGATAGCCAGGGAAGCTTATCCAGATGTGTCAAACTACGAATTCTGCCTCATGGACGGTCAGGTAAATAGTCCTACCTCTGACTCAGACTCAGAAAGTAAAGACAAGATTGACCTTGACAAGATTCAAGGAGAAATCGAAAGATTTGAGAAAACTCTGAGCAAACAGCAAGAGAAACTACAGAATGCTGAGACTTTGACGAAGAAGACTACTGAAAAGTATGTCTTGCTGAAGGAAGAGACAGAAAAGAAAGATGCTAAAATAGTGCATCTTAAGAAGTTGATTGCTGAAGCTACATAGAAGAATTCTCAGATGGCAATAGAATTGGAAGAATATCAGTCCTCAATTCTAAAGTTACTTGCTGAAAATCCAAGAAATGAAAAAGATGAAAATCAATTTCAAATTTTATGCTGATGCAAGTAATACGCTGACTGAACTAAACTCTTATTTGGGAGATCCATCTCAGAAAAAAGGTTTAGGTGCAACGTATGAAGGTGATGATGTAATAATCTTGAGTAAAGATAAATCACCAATTTCCTTTGTACGTGCTACTGATAGTGGTCAACCAGAACTCTATCATTTTGGTCAATCTAAGGTTGCTGAAAAATGCAAACAAGTACCTACGACCGTAAAGCCCGTTGTTGCTGCTCAAAGTAACAAGAATTTAAAAGGAAAACAGGTTGCTGAAAAGCAAACTGTAACGAAAAAGAATGCTGTAAAGCATTCAGCCAAACAACTTGTTGAAAAGCAATTTGTTAAGTCAAAAGGCAAGATTACTAAAAGTAATCAGAAGACCGTTGCTGACAAACCTGAATCAAGTAAGGTTGCTAAGACAAAAGCTCAGCATTCTCCGAAAAGTGGACTCGGTTTTAAAACCAAGCTAAGTCAACTTTTTTATGATTATAAGCAAAGTCAGCAAAGATACTTCAAAGAGATGAACAAAACCAAGCCTAAGAGTTCTGACAAGACTCAAAACGCTAGGGCTAGAAGGAACCTTGCTAGAAAAGAACTTACTGAAAAGTATGTTCAGCAAAAAGGTCAACCGAGCAAGACACCACATCAGAAAGTGGATTTGATCAGCACGAATCAAAAGTTTTTCGGCTCAAAACCTCCTAGTTCCTCAACAAGTAGAAAACAAGTCAAAGTTGAAAAACTTAAGACTTGGGTTTCCACTAGACGCATTCTTGAACATGTTAATGGACATCCAATATTGGATAATTAACTTGTTTGCTCTTGATTGTGCAGACTTCAACCACGGAGACAAACGATGCAATCTGGCACTTTGATAGTGGTTGTGGAAAGCACATGACGGGCAACAAGAATAACCTTATAAACTATAGACGGTGGTCTGAAGGTCAAACAATAAGGTTTGCTGGTGGAGGCTCTGGTTCTACAAAAGGCTACGGTGACGTGAAGTTAGGATGCATTACCATTTCGGGAGTTCTTTATGTCAAAAATCTTAAGTTTAACCTTTTCAGCATGAGTCAATTTGCTGATAAAGGATACTTCATCAAAATCAAAAGTGATGAATGTAAACTTATTTATTATAGACTTTGAGACAAAGAAAGTTATTATGGTTGCCAGAAGATCAGGAGGCTTGTACACCGTAG
Organism: Plantago ovata; assembly: GCA_028274465.1. Classification (NCBI taxonomy): domain Eukaryota; kingdom Viridiplantae; phylum Streptophyta; class Magnoliopsida; order Lamiales; family Plantaginaceae; genus Plantago; species Plantago ovata. The sequence continues at coordinate 78,903,736 of CM051455.1, read as the reverse complement.
ATTGGTCTTCACCAATCATTGAAAAATGCCTTGTCTCAGATCACGATTGCCTTGCTGAAAAAGCATGGTTATGGCATAAACGAACAAGTCACCTAAATTTCAAGACGCTGAATAAGCTGTCTAAAGAGGCACTTGTAGTTGGATTACCTAAGGTTACTTTCAAGAAGGATGGTGTTTGCAATGCATGTCAGCAAGGAAAGCAGACCAAATCTTCTTTTAAGAACAAGGCAGTACCGTCAACTACAAAACCTTTACAACTCTTGCACATGGACTTGTTTGAATCTTCTTCAACAAGCTATGCTGGTAAGAAGTATGGTCTGGTGGTGGTAGATGACTATTCAAGATTCACTTGGGTAGTATTTATCAAACACAAATCTGAAACAAGGACTGAAATACCTAACTTGCTGAATCAGCTTGAAGTCATGAAAAATGACAAGGTAAAAGTCATTAAGGACAGACCATGGTACTGAGTTTGTAAACCAGTACATAACTGAGTAATGCACAAGGCATACAACATCAATTATCCTCAGTAAGGACACCACAACAAAACAGTGTTTCTGAAAGGAAGAATCGCACCCTAAAAGAAGCCGCAAGAACATGCTTGCTGACACTGAAATAAGTGAGGCTTACTGGGTTGAAGCGATTAATACCGCATGTTACACTCAAAACAGATGTCTGATTACTAAGGAATACAACAAATATGAGTTATTTGTTGGAAGACAACCTAATATCACTCATCTAAGAGTATTTGGTTGTAAGTGTTTCATTCTTAACAACGGTAGAGAATACCTAAGAACATTTCAACCAAAGGAAGACGAAGCGATATTTCTTGGTTACTCCTTGCATAATAAAGCTTATAGAGTTTACAACAAAAAGGCACAAAAGATCGAAGAATCAGTGCATGTTGTATTCTACGAAAAGTCACAAGGAGTGCCTGCCGAAGAATAAATATCAGAATGTATGAAGAAGCTAATCATACATGAGCAAAGAACTGAATCTGATGCTAGGCAAATCAAGTCAATTGAACTAAATGATGATTCTGACATTGACTCTCCTCCCCCAAGTCATGACAAGATAAATATAGTTCATGACAAAGAATTTCCAGCAAAAGACGTAGTTGCTCCGGATGTTGCTGAAACTATGCAACCTCCTGTGCCGGCTGATGAGTTACCACAATCTAGCAATGATGAACAAGTAGTTGTTGATGAACCAATCTCAGCAGAAACACAACAAAATACCAGTAGTACTGAACAAGTACATGCTGAAGAGTCACATGCTGATGAGCAAACTTATCCAGATCCAAATAGCAGAAAACCTGTTAACAAATGGATTAGAGATCATCCCTCTATGGATATGATTGGTGATATTGACAAACGCGAAGTGACTAGATCCAAAGTATCTGCTACTCATGGACTCGCTGAAGAAGCAAATGTCGTAGAAGTAGAAGCTTTATTCTCTTGCTTTGTTTCAGAAATTGAACCCAAGACCATAGAAGAAGCTCTAAAGCATTCTGAATGGATCAAGGCAATGCAAGAAGAACTGGATCAATTTGAAAGGAACAAAGTCTGGAAACTTGTACCTCTTGCTGAAGGCAAGAAAGCTATTGGCACAAAGTGGGTGTTCAGAAACAAGCTGAGTGAGTCTGGTGAAGTAACAAGGAACAAAGCACGTTTGGTTGCTCAAGGTTACTGTCAGACTGAAGGATTGGACTATGATGTGTCTTATGCACCAGTTGCAAGATTGGATGCAATTAGACTTTCCTTGGCCTTTGCTGCTCACAATGACTTCATTGTTTATCAAATGGATGTTAAAGTGCATTCTTGAATGGTGAACTTGCTGAAGAAGTCTACCTGGAACAACCCCCTAGCTTTGAACTTCCCTCAGAAACCAAGATGGTATACAAGCTTCAGAAAGCTGTATATGGTCTAAAGCAAGCACCTAGAGCTTGGTATGATACCTTAGCTAAGTTCTTGCTGGATAATGGTTTCAAGAAAGGTGAAGTTTACAAAACTTTGTTTACCATGAACCATGATGGTAAAATACTCTTAGTTCAGATTTATGTGGATGACATAATATTTGGATCTAAGGACAAGCAACTTTGTGATGATTTTGCCAAACTCATGACAAACAAATTTGAAATGAGTATGATGGGAAAATTGAATTATTTCCTAGGATTGCAAGTCAAGCAACTCAAAGATGGAATATTCATAAATCAAGCAAAGTATGCGAAAGAAATGCTCATAAAGTTTAGGATCAATGAGGAAGAAAAACCTTAAAGATTGCTGAGACGGGCATTCAAACAATCAAAGATACTGAAACAGGTATTCAAGTATCAAAGGAATATTCTGAGACGGGAACTCAGAAAAGAGCAAACTCACTTCTCAGATTTTACCAAAAGATATCTCAAGACAAAGAGAATTTACTGAGACGGGAACTCAGAAATGCCTTTTAATTTAAGGAAATATGAGATATCCGATTAAGGAGGAAGTTTCAGCAAATAACAAGGCTGGTTACACAAACTCGCTGAAACGATTCTTGTTTACTTCAGCAAGCAATCAAATTCCATAAATCTAGGTAAAATCAATTTGTGACGTTAATCGGGCACAGATAAACTCGCTAATTATCATGACATGAAATACAATCGTGGTCATTGATTTAAAGTAGTTTTTGATCTGATGGTTAATATTGCAAAGAGAAAGAGTGCTCTGACGGTTTTTGTTAGTGGACCACTACGCATTTAATGCAAAGGCTCCACTAACGCTGTTGAATCTCTGATTTATCCTTTCTGAGAACTCAAACTCGATTGAGCTTCTTGCACATCAGAGATACTATATAAACAAGGAGTTAGAGAAACACAAAATTCTTTAACTCACATTTCCTTTCTCTGCAAATTTTTATAGCCTGTGCCTGAATTCACTGTACCTCCGGTCAAAAAGCAAAGTAATCTTTTTCGTACATTTCTCACCCTATATAAGAAATGGCCCCAAAGAGACAGTCCTCCAACACCTCTAAATCATCAAAGGTTGACAGTGTTGGAAAAAGCACTGCTCCGGTTATAACTCCGGCAACCAACACAGTGAAAATTGTGTTGAAGAACGACCGAGTAACAGAAAGACCTATGCCGCCTGCATATCTAGACACTGAAAAGTGTGAAATGATGATGCAATGGGGCGGATTCGCCCAAGAGAAGTATATACGATACTTCTATGAACAAGAACTTGAGGGTGAAAATGAGGAGGCGCTTGACTTGATAAAACAACAAGCCCTTACTCTCTTCATAACTGCTCGCCCTAAGAAAGTGAGTACGTTAGACACCATGAAATTCTACAACAATGCAGAAATCCAGACTCTGACTGATGGTCAAGGAGTCACTGAAAAAGTGATTTCCACCACAGTTCAAAGTGTGCAAATCGTCCTGAAATGGACTAATTTAGCCAACATCTTTCAGATTTCGACCACTGGAACTGAAGATGACATCACTGCCACTGATGAAGAAATCTAAGCCTTCTACAGTGATGTCAGAAATGAGAAAATGAAGAAAGGAGAGATTGCTCCCGTGACTTGGACAAAGCACGTTAAGAGGAAGAATCTATGCCATTCACTTGGTCTAGTAGCTCTGCTACTAATCAAAGTCTTAGACTCCCAAGTCGGAGGAATAGACCAAGTAGGCTTGAGAAGGTGGCCGCTGCTGATGCATATACATGAGAACTAAACCGAGCTCAACTGGGCAAAATACATTTTCAACAGACTTTTTGATTGTGTTACTAAATTCAAGGTTAAGGTTGAAGACAACAAGGTCTCACCTACCTTCCTAGTCATGTATGGACTAAAAATATGCTATATCCTTGAACACTTCAGAATTCAGCTGAGAAACCCATTGCCGGTTAAGAAATCCGTATGCAATGTGGGAAGAGCATTCTACAAGCAAAATGCACCTAAGCTTGCTGATAAGAAATCAAAGAAGACAACAACCGCAAATGTTGTCAGCACAAGTCTGATGAACGTGTATTTTACACTTTCATTCGAGTCTTTTTCACAAATTTAGCTATCCTCTAGGTTAATTTAGCTTATATTTAGTGCATTTGATTAGAATAGTGTCACGTTTCCCTTTTCTTAGCATTTTTTAGGTTTTAGGTAAAAAAACGTATGTTTATGGGCAATATTGATGAAGAGGACGAAGTTTTGGTGTTTCGAGAATATTCGTGGTGTATCTAGAAGGTTCCGGATGAGATTTGAGGCCTCGGGGACGAGTTTCAGGGCTTAAAGGTCACTAGAAGGCAAAATCCGAGTCCGGAAAGGAAAAGAAGACCAAAACTCTCGCTCTCGCCAGTCTGGATGTCCCAAGCGAACTGCTTGGGACGTGGGGCGATTCGTCCCGCACCAAACGAATCGCCCGACACCTGGGGCGGTTCGCCCCGGGAGTTTCCGTAGCTATATATATCTTTGCCTATTTTTCTACGTTTTTCAGACCTTTTAACATTATTTTGAGAGACAAATTCTCCAGAGCCTGTTCTGGGAATTATTAGCATAGAAGACTTTTTTTCTTATTGATTTGGAAGCTTTAGCATAGAGATTGGACATCTTTGATTTTCGATTCTTACTTGTGAGTTAGCAATTTATCGGAGATTGACAATCTTCGTTGGTAACTTGTATCTCACGATTTTTCTGCTTTTACGTATTTCGTTCAACATGTTTTCATTCAATCTTGCTTTGATTCTTGTTGATCGCAATATGAGTAGCTAAATCTATCGTTGGTGATAGTATGTGATTTCTTAGCTAGGGTTCTTGATTATGCATGAGTGGCTTCGCGCGTTTAAGACTTGATTTATTGTTTTATTTCTTTGATCTATCTAAGCCATCTATCTTCGTAGTGTTGAATTGAAAGGAACACATAGGACAATTCATGATCATAGATCTCTATACAAACTTCGAGTACTTCATGCATGATTATTACCCGTTGCTTTGAATGACCATACTATCACTAACATCCATCATATTGATAAGAAAAATATGCGCTTTGCTTGATTACTAATTTATAGTTTAAGTTAAATTTGATAAAGCTAGATATAGTCCTTAGAGACCGACACTCGAGGTTATTTTACTTCTACACTACGTGCCTTGGTTTTCGTTGTAGTTGTGAATTGCCTTTGGCTAAAAACAAATTTATTTGATTAATTGAGTCTGACAATCTCGTTCATCAAATTGGCGTCGTTGCCGGGGACTATACTCCTATTTTCTCTTTAGCTTATTTATATTTTCAGCATTCAATTCTTAGAGTTAGTAGTTAATTCGTTTCCAGAATTTTGGAACTTCTAACAGGACTAATTTTCAGTTTTGAGTTACTCCTGTTACAGATATTCAGATATGACGTCCATGAAAGCTCGCATGATGCCACAATTCTCGCAAGTTAGGAGAAGTTCAGCTATATACTTGGAGGAAGAGTTGAAGTGGTACGAAGCGACAAGTTCAGTGGTGAGAGACATACCGAGGTTCGAAGATGGAGTGGGGATGAATCCGTTAACTTTCATCAGATCCTATGAGGAAGAAATAGCAAACGTTCCAGCAAAGGGGTTCACTAAGGACCAATTATGCAGGAGATTATTTTCTTTCGCTCTAGGATATGAACCAAGGCTTTGGATATCCAGGTTAGCACCAGGATCGCTGAAAACATGGAGCCAAGTAGTAGAGGAGTTCTTGGCGCGATTTATGCCTTACCATGAGACAATTGCCTTACGAAATAGGATCGAACATGTAACGATATCGGTTGTTAAAAACAAAATAATTTCTTGAAAAGAGAAAAATCCGAAATAATTTTAAAAACAACGGTCGGCAATAAATGCCATAATAATATTTGACGCGCACAACGCTAACAGAATCAAGTAAATATCCAACGGTAACTTAGAAATCAAATGAATAACAACTATTGAAGACAGTGAAAAGTTTCATCTTCTTATTTTGAAATAAATTCCCAAGGACACCCAAGACCCTTCTCTCAGTCGCTGGCATCCTACTCGCGTGCATCCTCAGTAGTATCTGGAAGGAAGGAATTTTGAAAACAAAGAGAGTGTGAGATAAAGGATCTCAGTGAGGTTCTAAGTTAACAAACAGAAAGTAATGAGTTTTTGAAATCAAAATCCTTTTCAGCAGATAATATAACAAACAGAACAGATAACACAACAGAAAGACAGAACAGATAAGTCGAAGTCCGTTGGTGCAGCCCACCTTATTGCTCCTACTCCCAATAGCCCTTATAGCTCCCTCCAGAGGGTATACAACTCCGTACAGAAACAGAGACCCCCGTGTACTTTGGGGAAACAGAACCTACGACCCTAATAGACCTCACCGACTTCTTTATCGCGTCTAAAAGGGAATAGACTAGGAAATAATCAAGCAAACCCGATAGTCCTCTACTACCCAAGCCTACCTGATTACGACCTAATCGACCGGTCACACAAAAACAGACAGAACAGATACAGATACGGAACAACAGATAATAACAATCAGATCTCAAAACATCGAGAAGTGTTCCTGCAGAAGAGTTAATCCAGAACAGAGTTGCAACAAACAAAGATAAGTAAATAGTCATACATAGGACTTAGTTACTTTTACGCAGAAACATACAGTATAACAGAATATATAGTAATAGATACAGATTGTCACATAGCCTTCCAGTTTTTCGCAAATAGATAAGTTTTGGGGTGAACACTCACCTTAGACTTGCAAGCAAAGGTCCTCAAAAGCACAACGAGTTAAGAGCTAACGGTCGGAGAACCTAAACAGAAAGTGTCTAGTTACTAACTAGAAGGCGAACAAAAGCTAAACGAATAAAAATAAAAAGGTCGGTGAAAGATTGGCAAAGGAGGAGTTCGAACTTGGGACCTCTAAGTTAGTCAAGCAAGAACCTAACCAACTAGGCTAGCAAGTCAAGTCATTACTAAAGTACCAAAGCAGAAACTAAGTTGAAACGTTTTCAGAAAATACTCTTTCAGTTTTCAGTCTCTGAAAATTACTAAGATACCCTCAGTGGTAAATTGCAAAACAGTACCACACTTTCAATAAATTCCAGAACAGTCCTTAGAGAAATCTTGTTTTAACAGTTTAGTCCAACATAGTAAAATTACTAACTACCCTTGCACACTAATTGCAGAAAAGTCCTTTTAGTTTTCAGAAAGTTCAGTCAAGTCCAACAGCCCTTGACACTTGCACTACAATCCTCAAAAATAAAAAGTCTTTCAAACTAGTCCTTAGTCAACACGGTCAAGACAATTTGCAAAGAGGTCCTTTCAAACTCCACAATACTCAAACCAGTCCTCAAGGTTCAGATTAGTACACTAAGGTCCAGTCAGTTTTTCGAAATCAAACAAATCCAACACGGTCATCATACGAGTTCAAACAACAAATCAATAGTCCAACAACAACAACAACAACTATCCTAGGTCCCAGTTCTCAGTTCAAATACGAGGTCAAAGGCAGTAGGGGTAAAAACGTCAAAACAAATCTAGGGGTACAATAGTAAATCTCCAGTAGAGAGTAGGGGCGTTATTGTCCAGATTAGAAAATTAAAGAAAGAAAAAGGAGAAATCGAAGCTTACCGGAGACTTACAAAATAGAACGGAAACCCGGCCCGAACTGAGAACGCGAATCGGAACCGAACAGAGCTGGACGGGATGAAACGGTGTGGAGCGGAACCGGATTGCCACGGGTAGAGCAGCAGACACGCACCAATTGAGTCGGGACGGGACGGATCAGAACAGGACACGCGGAACAGCACGGGATGACACGGACTGAACGGAACCGAAACGAACCGGGGAAGAGCTGATACGGCGGGACGGAACGGAGCGAGTCAAACCGGCGGAGCTGGGCGACGCTATAAGAAACCGACATCAAATTCTATCATAAGGCTTTGGTTCTGAGGTCCTCTTAGGATCCTCTTCGACCTACGGAGCTCGACTTGTTCTGGTGCTTTTCTTTTCTGGCTTCGTGTAACACGAACACTATCAGTGGGTACTGATGCAGCTGGTCGTTGGGCGCGACCATGTTCCCTTGCGGGAGGCTGCTCTTGTGCAACTTGTTGCACAGGTTGGTTGACAACGGGTTCTATTGGTGTGGTTTCAACTGTTGATCTAATCACAGGACTCCCACTGACTATGACATGCCTAGCAAGTGTCATATCATCACCCTTGTCTGCTTCGAAAGCTCCCACTGAACTTGAGTCCAAATCAGAAGATTTAGAGACCTCATGTTCGCGCGTGTCAAAGTCTTGAATTTCTTCAAGTTCTATCATATCATCTAACCTCTCTTCTTCGAGGTACTCAGCTTCTAAAAACTTCACGTTTCTAGATACGATCACCTTGTGATCTTCAGCATGATAGAATTCATAGCCTCTCGTCTGACGAGGATAGCCTATGACATATACTTTGACACCCTTGGCATCTAACTTATCAGTGAGCATCAGCTTGACTATCGCAGGACAGCCCCAAAGTCTAAGATAGCCTAGTGAAGGCTTCTTTCCCTTCCATAACTCATAAGGAGTTTTCTCCACTGATTTAGATGGTACACGGTTCAGAATGTAGATTGCAGTTTGTAGTGCATATCCCCACATATACTTTGGAAGAGTCGAGAATCCAACCATTGATCTTACCATGTCTAACAGAGTTCGATTCCTCCTCTCAAACACACCATTTAACTGTGGTGTTCCAGGAGGAGTCCATTGCGATTGAATTCCATTTTCCTTCAAGTAATCGATAAATTCTTCGCTAAGGTATTCACCTCCTCGATCTGATCGAAGAGTGACTATCCTTAGGTTCAATTCATTCTCGACCTCGTTCCTAAACTCCTTGAATTTCCCAAAGGTCTCGGATTTATTCTTCATAAGATAAATATATTCCATACCTTGAGAAATCGTCAGTAAAGGTAACGAAGTAAGGATAACCCCCACGCGCATGGACTTTAAACGGTCCACATACATCGGTATGTATGAGCTCTAAGCAGCGAGTGGCACGAACACCTTGTCCAACAAAAGGTTTGTTCGTCATCTTACCCTTAACAAAAGATTCACATGTACCATATGATTCAAAATCAAATGGTTCTAAGTAGTCCAACTTCCTTAGTCTTTGAATCCGTGTTTCATTGATATGGCCTAGCCGACAATGTCATAGATAAGATGGATTATTCTTCTTACTTGAAGACGGTTGTTTGTTATGTATTTGAAATAAAGGTAGACTACTTTGCAAAATATATAAACCATTCACCAAGCGAGCTTTTCCATAATACTGATCATTTAATGAAAAATAACAAGTATTATTCGCAAATCGAAAGGAAAAACCCATATTGTCTAACAATGGAATGGAAATAATATTTCTGACAATGGATGGAACAAAATAAACATTATCAAGTTCTAAACATTTTCCCAAAGGTAAATCTATCTTGCTGCGTCCAACGCGTTTGGCTTCAACTGGATTGCCGTTCCCAACATGCAAGTCGATTTCACCTTGCTTGACTAGCCTGTGATCAATTAGCCCCTGCACATTATTACAAATGTGTGAGCCACAGGCTGTATCTAATACCCAACCATTGGACTCAAAAGTAGTCATGTTCATTTCAATAACAAACATACCTGAGCCAGAAGCTGATGACTTCTTAGCTTGATCTGCCCTAAGCTTAGGGCAATCTTTCTTCCAATGTCCTTTCTGCTTACAGAAAAGACATCCATCTATGCGTACCGTTCCGCTTCTCTTGAACTTCCTTTTCTGGTTCGGACGCTTAGGCTTATCACTCCAAGTGTTAGCCTTGGCTCCCGACTTTCCCTTACCCTTAGCACCTTTGCTTTTCGGGTTTAGGTTAGACGGTTGCCCAACAAGCATGATCGACTTTTCCTTCGTAGGAAGAGTTTGATCATATGTCTTCAGCAGATTATGAAGTTCAGGCAGTGTTACGTCCTTCGCATTCATCGTGTAATTAATGATGATCTGCGAATACGAACTCGGCAATGATTGAAGGACAAAGATCACCATGATCTTGTTTTCTAGCTTAACGCCGGCATCGGCAAGCTTTTCAAAGAGACCAATCATTTTGAAAACATGCTCAGACATGTTCCCTCCTTAACAGAGCTTGCATCTGTGTATGTCTTTGATCAAATCAAATTCAACACTTCTAGTTGTCGTCTTAAAGAGCGACTCAAGATGCTTTAACATCTCATACGGCAACATGCTTTCATGTTGCCTCTGCAGCTCATTGCTCATTGCCGCCAGCATAATACACTGTGGATCTAGCATCCTCAAGATGCTTATCAGACCTTGCCTTGTTGGCTTGATTCCAAGCAGCAACCTGATCGGCAGTCTGATTTTCGGGGCACACGGGAATGACCTCGTCCAAGACGTACTCAATCTTTTCGTACCTCAGCACCAAACGTATATTCCTGATCCAATCTAGGAAGTTTGGTCCGATTAAAATTTGCTTCTCCAAGACAGCACGGAGCGAGATACTCGCCATATCTAATATCCTAAGGAGAAATAATATAGAACGAAAATAATAAATCAACTATTGAAATATTATTTCTAAATACACAGTCAACATAACTAAACAACAAGGTCCTTTAGTTGTTTAGCTCCCACTATTTTCACATATGCTTGCCCCCACAACAAACATACGGGTAATGTCGAACAAGTTACCGTAGTGGCCAAGATCCAAATCCATACTATGCTATACTCCAACGGGGGTTGGTCGCATAACATAATATGACCGGTAGGACTAGTAAGACTATCCAATTGCGTCACACAACTCTTGGTTGTTAAATCTAATTTAACCCGATGCCCTACATATTGTACCTATCGAGGTCGCTAGATACAATATGCAGTAAGTCATAACCATAGGCTTACTCTAATCTGACGATTACTGCGAGTCTGTAAGACGAGGTCGCCAATATAAGAAAACGGAATGAAAGTTCTGAATTAAAGCACCCTATGGAAAGCATCTCAGAAATACATACATATATATATATTTCTGCACTTATATTGGTTGGGGCTTGTAGCTTGAGGGTTGTTATCAGTCATCTACAAACAAATAAGGGCGCCGCCTACCCATCATGCATGAACGGTCTACACGTATTGGATGTCGCCTATCCATTCTAGTTCTAAACGCGGTCAAGCACATAATGGGTGCCGCCTACCCATACATAAATATGCGGTCCAACATATAAGAGGGCGCCGCCTACCCTCGCATGCATAGCGGTCGAACGGAATGTAAAAATATGGTATTTAAACATGCATTGTCAAACAATAGCATATAAAGCATATGAAACAAGTAGTAGCCTATGTGGATGACAAATGACTTCATAATTTCATGGGGCTATTACTTTTGGTACCCCTACTATTGTCGAGTATTACAGATTAGTCCAGCTATATTTTTTATTACACGAGACTCCCTTACTAAACAAATGTAATTACATTTTAACCCACGGATTTGACTTTCTGCGCTCTAAGCCCTGGAAATGACATTTATGCCCCCGCCGGAATTTCAGATTCTGAATTACGCCAAACAACATGAAGTTTCGTTTATTACAAATTCACCCCAAATGTTTTGACTTTTACAATATTAACACAAACAATTTATAAATTAACCCACATAATTTAGCTATATTTCAAAATAGTTTACAAATTATTTTAAAACAAACCAATACAAAAATTTAATTTCAAAATGAGTCCCAAATTTTAGATTTTACCTTTTCTTTTTTTCTTCATTAAATAAAAATAAATAATACTAAATAAAAAAAAAAAAGGAGGAAGAAGATGAACAGTAACTCCGATCGGAGTACAAAGCTCCGATTGGCACAGCTCCAATCGGAGCTGTGTTATATAGCTCCGATTGGAGCTGTGTTAAGCTCCAATCAGAGCTTTGTTAAGCTCCAACTGGAGCTTTGCACAGCTCCAATCGGAGCTTGGCACAACTCCAATCGGAGCTGTGTAACACAGCTCCGATTGGAGCTGTGCAAAGCTCCAGTTAAGCTCCGACTGGAGCTTTGCACAGCTCCAATCGGAGCTTTATAACACAGCTCCGATTGGAGCTTAACACAGCTCCAATCGGAGCTGTAAACTCCGGTACCGGAGTTCTAACTTTGGTACCAGAGCTGTAAACTCCGGTACCGGAGTTGGATTTTAAAAAAATGTAAAAGAAAAAAAAAGAAAGAAAAGAGAAAAGAAAGAAAGAGAAAAAAGAAAAATAGAAAAAAGAAAAGAAAGAAAAAACGAAAAGAAAGAAAAAATAGAAATTATATAATTAAGGGCGTGTTTGGTTGAGCGAAAATTAGAAAATCCAACTTACCGGAGTCAACACTGGAGGTCCGGCTGGACTAAAATGTAATTCTCCGCTAATGTTGGACTAGGGTGAAAAGTGAGTGTTTAGTGAGGGTGGTAGACGTAATTTTGTCTAATTTCATTATGAAAATTATAATCCCATACTTATAATCTCTATGAAATAATTGAATATTTGGACTAGATTGAATAATCGAAAATTCTATTGACCAAGTAGCAATTTTTGAAAACCCGAAGGACTTAATTGTAATTTTAAAACCTTGGAGGTGTTAAATCTAAAATTCAAAAGTAGAAGGACTAATTTGTAATAAACAATAAATTGATAAATTACAAATAAGCCCTTTAAATTTATACTAATTAAATTTAACCCCTCTAGTTTAAAATAATTACAATTAAACCATATTTATATTTCAAATATAAAATTCAATCTTCAAAACTTTCAAAAATTCGATTTTGGGTCCAACCCGAAAATATATATATATATATATATATATATATATATTTTATTTTTTGAAAACATGGGACGGTCCCCTCGGTGCCCACGGTCCCGGGCGAACGGCGCCCGCGGCACGCCGGCACCGGTGCCTCGGGTGCAGGCGCCCGGCGCCCCAGGTGCAGCGTCCGCAGGCTCCGGGTACCTGCGTCACGCAGGTACCCGGGTGCCCGTGGTACACGGGCGCCGCAGGCGCCCGCCGCCTACGTCGCGAAGGCGGCCCGGTCCGAAAAAATATATATATATATAATTTTTTTTTTTTTAAACATATAAATTCTAAATTTATATAAAAAACAAAAATTTTGAAAATCGAATTTATCATAGAATCAATTGCATCCACATATCTACAAAATCATACAATATATATACGTATATACGTAATCAATTAACTTGGCTCTGATACCACTGTAAGAAAATATGGTCAGAGTTACCCCTAAGGTACGCAGCGGAATATCAAAATTTTCTTAACATACAGGTTAACTGATTATGCGTATGTCGTATATATATAAACACGTCAATTAGAAGACTAACCTTACTTCCAAAGCAGCTTTCAAGTCTTCGTAATATTCCGGTGTATCTTCTCCTTCATCGAAGTCGAAGATATCTACAATACTCTGTATATCTGCAAGACGATAAGAGTTAGTTTCCAGCTCCTAGAACCTCAACATTGGTATCCACGGATGAACAGTCTATCGGAAGAATGCTAGGATATTCTTTGTGTGACCAAGAAGACGGGGCGGCGATTCCTCCGGTGAGGTGGCGCGCGCGGGTGGCTAAAGAGGAGGGGAGAGCTTTTTATTTTCTCTAAGAAAACTGGGTAGAATAACTGTGAAAGTCTATGTCTGAAACTGTGTGTAAAAAGCCCTCTAATAGTCCACTATATATAGTAGTCTATAGAAGCCTAAAGCATAAGCAATTAGACTTCGTAAAGGAATAAGAATCTAATTCTTATCGCACAAGGAAACCAATATCAAGTCTAGATTCATTCCCAATCAAATCAAAACTCAATCAGGAAAATCTAACTTATCCCTTGGACTTCTAATAGAGGAAGGAGTCGAACTCCTTCCCCTTATCCACCATGCGCGCGCGCCTCCTAGGGACAGTAGGTGGGTCCAAATTTTGGGATCCACTTATAATTCTAAGGCAATTCAAACTCCAAGTAGATTTTGCCCAAGTGCATATGTTAATTCTAAATTAACATATCCTTTCTAATCAAACCTCCATTATATTTCCAAAATATAATCTTTAATTGTATTTACATAAAATACAATTAATTAGCCAATTCAATTAATAATTCTAAATCATTATTTGAGCCACCAAATATTATAATTAATTCCAAATCAATTATAATCCATCAATCACAATTAATTCCAAATTAATTGCGATTCCATCTTCAAGGATATTCTGATAGACTGAATCACCACATAGTTTGACCCATAGGGCCTCATCGTATTAAGCAAGTCCTAGACTAGGCAACATGGAATTCCTAGACGGTTTCATTTGCAATATTAATACGTGAGGATGTTTGAGAAGTTTCTCAAAGCTAACCTTTCCGTTGCGAAGCCTGTTGCGCTTAACGCGGCGATGGTAACGTTCCTTCATCTGACTTGCTCGAATGTATCTAGGATCGATGAAGTGTCTATCCCAATAATACATCCACGGGCGTCTCAGGGAGTTGCTTGGTTAAGATATACTTATGACCATCATAATATATCATTTGCACTGGCCAGTGACTTTACCAACACAACTATGCAGACTATGAGCAGTGCTCTCCTGTGCTACACTTGAGAGATGAATCCTTCACAGAATCACTTATCACCCCCATTTGTATGTAGCCATAATCCTGGATCGTGTCTTAGGTTAGCTGCTTATTCAGAGCTGACATCGACGGGTCCACCAAGGATATGGGGCAACAAATGTGATGATAAAGTCCTGTAAGTACAAAGGACGAATGGCATCACTTCGACAACTTACCGGTTCCCATAGACACTTCGGTGTAGAGTATACATCGATGGGAGTGTCCGGTGGGTACTTCCATTATTCGATAAAGCTTCTTCGAACAATTATGCGCAGTTATGGGAACGTTTCTCGATTGTCCAACAATCCGTTCCCTGGCCGTGGGATCGGCTCACACTTGCTCCAACAAGTATAACCTCCACGCATACTAGTCTTGTCTGGTTCATTCAGACCCCCACATCCGAGATGAACCTCGACTAGGGAGAGTTTGGGATAGATGATAACTCACATAGCTCCCACTATCTGTGTGATCGGTCATCTATCCGAGGGGACATGTTTAATATCAATACAGACAGTAATAAAGATATGACATGCTGCAGCCTGGTGTAATATAAATATGAAAGCGATACTCAATAGTAAAATGCAACAAACATATATTATATTATGTCAACCTGTGTAATAGTACATATATGCCCTCTACAAGGACACCATTCCCTTAGTAAGGACTGTCTCTAGGACATATACACTATCAGACGCGTGACGGAACAGAACGGAGCCGGATCGGAACAAAAGCGGCGCACGGGCGGAGCGCGGGCGGAACACAGACGGTGGAGCACGGGCGGAGCGCGGCGTGTGCTCCGGGATGACGGCAGAACGTGGTCGGTGGTGTGGCGACGAGACGACGGCCGAGCTAGACGGAGGTGGTGATAAAGGTGGTGGTTGTTTTTAATTGTGATGATGGTGACTTGAGATGAAGATGATGAATTGATGTTGATGATGGCCGAATGGGAGAGGCAGAGAGAGTTTTTGTTCAGTTTCTCTCTTTGTATGTGTAGGCGTGTGAGAAGAAATTAAATAATTACCAAATAAATTAATTTATTCAGGTAATTAAATAACTAAAATAAAATAAAATAAAATACGGGGCGTTACAGAACACTTCAAGCAAGGAGAGTATGAGCGGTTTTGTGACACCTACGAACGTTTTGAGATGTATAAACGTGAGTTCCCCCATCAACGTTTCGACGACGGTGAGCTGATTTGGTATTTTGTTGGTGGTCTACGTGATGATGTTAGGCTTCAAGTGGATGGGATGTGTAGAGGATTAGAAGAATGTATAGTTGAAGAGACAGAGAACGTCCTTCGAAGGTACGCCAGTGGTTCTGCACAATCTGAGATGCTAATGTCGAGTCAAGTCACCAATGGGGATTCAAAGCGGGGTGAAACTAAAGGCTTATACGAAGGATATTCTGAAGACGAAGATATCAGTGAGGGGGATGAACTTGCGTTTTACGCCGGGCAAGTTGAAGATAATCTCCGCTTAGCGAAAGTTTTTGAAGGGGTCGAAGTAACTGAGCAGCTACTGGAGAAATTAAGCTTGTTAAAGTGTGAAAAAGTAGAGGAGGTTCATAAACTCGAAGATGGGAAGGTTTTTGACGAAGACGCCCCTCTGGAGGTGGGGCCGAATCGCCCCCCACAGGCAGAGAGCCGGGGGCGTCCCAGCTCGCCCCAGGCGAATCGCCCGGGGCAGGGGGCGAATCGCCCCCCAGTTCCCCTGTTTCGACACCCGAAGCTGATTTCATCGATCCCAAACCACTTCCAACTGTTACTACTGAGGTTCCTGAGTACGAGGAAGTGAAACTACTCCTCCGAGGTGGAAAGGTAACTACAATTCCTAATTTTGTACATCCTAAACATATTAAATCTACTGTGACTAACAATGCAGGAACAAGCACTGAAAAGAAGTTGGTCAAAGTTCGGAAGAACCTCAAGTGCAGGACGACACACCTCAAACACTCGAAGGAGACATTGTCGATGATGAGGTTGCGGGGGATACGCCTAACAATACGGAGGTGCTTCATAAGTCCTCCAATCCATATGTGCCCCCAAAACCTCATGTACCATTCCCTAGTAGAATCAAATCGGTCAAGAAGGATATAATGGAGTCACCGCTGTACCAACGCCTCTCTACGGTCGAAGTTAATGTACCTCTTTTGGAGTTAATTAAGAATATTCCCGCCTACACGAAGTTCTTTTGGGAGGTGAAGAGTAAAAAAAGAATTTCTTCGGGGAGGGAAGTGAATGGGATCGAGACGGTGAATTCTATTGCGGAACTTCCAACGAAGCAACGTGATCCAGGAAGCTTCATAATTGACATTACTATGGGCAATGGGCGGTCCACCAAGGTTATGCTCGACTTAGGAGCTAGCATCAATCTCATGCCATACTCAGTCTATAAAGCTCTAGATCTTGGAGAAGTGAAGCCAACCGAGATGGTAGTACAAATGGCAGACCATAGCCTGAAGCAACCTGTGGGAATAGTTGAAGATATCCTTGTAAAAGTTGATAACCTGCAGATTTTGTGATCATGAAGTCGGTTGATGAAGGGAAGAGCCATGTTCGTGAGCACGTGGTGTTGCTTGGAAGACCATTCATGGCCACTACCAATACATGCCTAGAACTCAAAGGCAAGAAAATCTTATTGGATGTAATGGGTGAGAAAATTGAATTGGTAGGATGTAGCATAGGAGATAAGGAAGTCGTAGAAGAATTTAATTTTGTCGATTGCTATGATTCTGTGATTTTTGAATTTCATCATTGCTATGATAATCGTGAACCTCTTGAAGAGGCAGTAACCATGCAGGTTGAGACTTGCTACTTATCCGAAGAAGCAAGGGAGCTAGTTGAGATGATGGATAGTACGCCTGAAATTCCCGTAGGAGAAGAAGTGCTTGAACCTTTAGATGAAGAAGAGGTAGAGAGAAAATTCCCGGAAGAGCCTAGATTAGAATTAAAGCCCCTTCCTGCTCACCTCAAGTATGTCTACTTAGGGGAAAATAAGAAAAAACCTGTGATAGTCTCTTCACACCTCTCTAGCGATGAAGAACGTAAGCTAATTGAAGTCTTAAGAAAAAATTCTGCTACCATAGGATGGGGGATTAGTGATATAAAGGGAATTAGCCCAACACGGTGTGTGCACAATATCACTCTAGAGCAAGATGCCAAACCCGTAAGGCAACCTCAGCGTAGGACAAATCCTGCGATGCAAGAAGTAGTGAAGAAAGAGGTGATTAAGTCGCTAGACGCCGATATGATCTATCCCATTCCAGATAGTCGATGGGTGAGCCCCGTCCATATAGTTCCTAAGAAATCTGAGATTACGGTAGAAGAGAATGAGAAGGGAGAGTTAGTACCTGTTAGGAAAATCACGGGATGGCGAATGTGCATTGATTACCGAAGGTTGAATGCCGCCACCAAGAAAGACCACTTCCCTTTGCCATTTATTGATGACATGCTAAACCACCTTGCGGGGCGGCAATTTTATTGTTTTCTTGATGGCTTGTCAGGTTTCTACCAGATTCCGATTGCACCGGAGGATCAGGAGAAGACGACATTCACTTGCCCATTCGGGACGTTTGCTTATAGGAGGATGCCATTCGGGCTATGTAACGCCCCCGCAACTTTTCAAAGGTGCATGCTTTCTGTTTTCTCTGATATGGTGACCAAATTTGTTGAAGTTTTTATGGATGATTTTTCTCTCTTTGGTGATTCTTTTGATCAATGTTTACATAGACTAGATCTTGTTTTTAAACGATGCATCGAATGCAATCTAACTTTGAGTTGGGAGAAAAGTCATTATATGGTTGAAGAAGGCATTGTTCTAGGACATGTGGTTTCTGAAAGGGGGATTGAGGTTGATAAGGCTAAGATCGAAATAATTGAGAAACTTCCCCCACCCACTTGTGTGAAAGAATTGCAATCTTTTCTTGGTCATGTAGGGTTTCATAGGAGGTTTATTAAAGATTTTTCGAAAATTGCTAAACCTTTAAGTAACTTACTAGCAAAAGATGTGGTTTACCATTTTTCTGATGAATGTTTGGTTGCTTTTAATATCCTTAAAGAAAAGCTTGTTACTGCTCCTATTGTTGTGCCACCTGATTGGAAACTTCCTTTTGAGATAATGTGTGATGCTTCGAATTTTGCTATGGGTGCTGTTCTATGCCAAAAAGTTGACAAGCAGTATCGTGTAATTTATTATGTTAGTAAGACTTTAGACTCAGCTCAAGTTAATTATACAACTACTGAAAAGGAATTTTTAGCTGTTGGTTTTGCTTTAAAAAAGTTTAGGTCTTACTTGATTGGTCATCCTGTGAATGTCCATACTGATCATGCTGCTTTACGACATTTAATTGTCAAACAAGATTCTAAGCCAAGGTTAATCCGTTGGGTCTTATTTTTACAAGATTTTGATTTACCATAGTTGATAGAGCTGGTAGGGAGAATTTGGTTGCTGATCACTTGTCTAGAATTCCTAATATTCCCGTGGATTCAATTCCTATTAATGATGATCTTCCTGATGAGCACTTAATGAAGGTCATTGAAGAGCCATGGTATGTTGATATTGTGAACTATTTGGCTATGGGTATTTCCCCAACTAATTTTTCAGCCTCCGATAGGAGAGCTCTTGCCAAGCGTTGCAGGTATTACATATGGGATGATCCGAATCTTTTTAAAGAAGGAGCTGATGGAATTCTGCGACGGTGCATTCCGCAAGAAGAACAACAAAGTGTGCTGAGTCATTGCCATGAGATTCATTGCGGCGGACACTATAGTGACATTAAAACGGCTCGCACGGTACTACAAGCGAAGATGCTCGAAGTTTTGTGAAAAATTGTTACCCATGTCAACGAGGGGGTAATATTGGCAAGAAGGAGGAAATTCCCCTCCAAGGGAATCTAGTGGTCGAGCCTTTTGACGTGTGGGGCATTGATTTCATGGGACCATTTCCATCAAGTGGAGGTTACGAATACATTCTCGTCGCAGTGGATTATGTGACAAAGTGGGTAGAGGCGATTCCCACAAGAAAGAATGATGCCGCGGTTGTTACGAAGTTCTTAAAGGATGTGATCTTTTCTAGACTTGGATGTCCTAGGACAATCATCAGTGATGGAGGTTCGCACTTCGTCAACAGAACCTTTGCTTCTCTCCTTATGAAGTACGATGTCACCCATAGTGTTGCTACGACATATCATCAACAGACTTCGGGACAAGTTGAAGTTAGCAACCGTCAGATTAAGAAGATTCTCGAGCGAGTAGTGAAGCCTAGTAGGAAAGATTGGTCTGGAAAATTGAATGATGCGCTTTGGGCGTATAGAACTAGCTACAAGACGGTGATTGGAACCACTCCGTATAGACTTGTGTATGGGAAAGCATGCCATCTTCCTGTGGAATTGGAACACAAGGCATATTGGGCTATTAAAGAGCTAAATCTTGATTTGGGAAAAGCTGGCGAAGAATGGTTGTTACAACTTGATGAGCCTGATGAATTAAGCCTCGGTGCCTAAGAGAACGCCAAGATCTACAAGGAGCGTACCAAGAAGTATCATGATCGTGGTATAGTACGTAAGGAACTAATTCCTGGTCAAAAAGCTTTGGTGTTTAATTCTCGCCTTCGTCTATTTCCTGGAAAGCTCCGTACTCGTTGGGATGGACCATACAAGATCGTCCAAGTTGCTCCCCATGGAGCTCTAGAACTCTTGGATCCAAAGACAGGCCATACATTCAAAGTGAATGGGCAACGAGTGAAACCATACTTCGAGCTTCCTAGTGATCAAGTAGAGGTTGATCATCTCGAACTAACCTTTCCCACCTCTACTTAAGGATAGGTATGATGTATTTTGTTGTTTTGAGCATGTCATTGTGTTTTATTTTATATTTCATATGTTTTGGGTGATAAAATAGGTTTTAAGATGATAATTTTGCGTTTTGGGAGGAAAAAGGCGTCTCTAGGAGTCTGGAGATGCCAGGCGAACCGCCCCCCACGTGGGACGATTCGCCTGGCAAGTCCAGGCCGCCTGAGACGTTCTGGACGCCCCAGGCGAATCGCCCCCCACCTGGGGCGGTTCGCCCCGGGTTTCCAGAAACCCGGGACGTTCTGGACGCCCCAGGAGAATCGCCCCCAACCTGGGGCAGTTCGCCCCGGGTGTCCAGACACCCGGAGGTCCGAATTTTCGTTCGGAACCCAATTTTTCTCCTATTATGCTAAATTATTGATCTTTTTACTTATTTTATCGCCCGTTTTGGTTTCTCACGAGTTTCCTTGAGTCCTATAGGTTACAGGTACAAGTTAGCTCTCACCTTATATCCACTTTCGACGTTCGGGACGAGCGACGACGTTCAGGTTTGGGGGGGGCTTATCGCTGGCTATCTCTATACTTGTTTTGCTTATGATAAACTCGTGAAACCCTTTGTTTGCATTTGCACGTTTACCGCTTTCTTAGTATTTAGTTGCATACACTACATTCATCCTAGTATAGTTTTTCATGTTTTGTGTGGAGTTTATTGCCAAATTTTTTGAACTTTTTTATTGGGTAGACTAACTAGTTATGACCTTTGACCATGCGTTTCGTCTCTATGAATTTGTTTGAGGTTTTTCTCGCTGGGCTTGTCACATTTATGTATGCACTTAGTTAAGCTTGGTAGTCTCGACATCACTTAGTGGTGTTTTCTCTACTGCGGTTCACGAAGGCCTTTATAATAAGATGATGCATGTTAGAGTCTTGTGGTTGTTTTTCCGTGTAATTATGTACTTAAGAGGCAACAAGTCTTCACCTTGCTTTGAGATTGCTAAATGCCTAGGAAGGAGGTAGTGTGAGATTGTGTGATCCTTTGTTTGAAACCTATTCTAACGAATAGGTTTGGGGAGGGGGTTATGCTGTCAATATGACTTGTTTTTCGATCTTGAGTGTTGTGAGTTTGTTTTCCTTTTTCGTAAAGTTTGTGCTCCAACCTATTCTTTCGAATAGGTTTGGGGAGGTCGTTTGTGAGTCATTGTAATTTCTTTTTCGTTTAACTACTGCTGGCTATATACAAAAAAAAAAGAACGAAATCGAAAAAAAAGGATAAAATTCCAGGAAAAAGAAAAAAATTGGAAAAGAAAAAAAAGAAAAAAAGAAAAGACCCCAAAAAAGCAAAGAAGGGTCCAAAGAAAGCCAAAAAGCAGTTTAGCAAAGTGTTTGTCTCGTTTTTCAATTCATGTAATGCTCGTAATCGAGTTGTAAGGTTTGTCTTTTGTTTGTTTGAGTGTTATCGGTTCTAGACCACCCTCGTCCTGCCATTCAGGAAGTGGTGATTAGTTTATGACTTTGCTTGAGAGATGGGTAGAATAGGGGAGTGTGAACTTTTAGGGAACCCTCATTCGTTTGATGAGAACCAGTATTGGTTCGACCTCTTTGAGGGAAAGTCTTAACTTGGTGAACAACAGTAAGTCATCAGTTTCATAGGCACGGGACAACCATTCGTATTTTAACATGTTTCATTACATCGTCACTGACTAGGTCCAGGTAGAGAATGTTACGAGAGACTATCTTGTTTAACATAGTGCATATGTGAATGTGTATGAGTCAATCGAGGCATTCTTCAACCAATATCCATGTTATGATTTGTATGGTCATTGTTCATAAGTTTTTGATAGACTCAATAGATTAGTTCATTTCATTTGGCATGAGACTCCATTTTGTGTGTTGCATTGTTTTTTTGCATTAGAGTCTAGCTTAGTTGCTTGGGGACAAGCAAAGGTTCGGTTTGGGGAGTTTGATGAACGTGTAGTTTACACTTTCATTCGAGTCTTTTTCACCAATTTAGCTATCATCTAGGTTAATTTAGCTTATATTTTAGTGCATTTTATTAGAATAGTGTCACGTTTCCCTTTTCTTTGCATTTTTCAGGTTTTAGGTAAAAAAAACGTATGTTTATGGGCAATATTGATGAATAGAACGAAGTTTTGGTGTTTCGAGGACATTCGTGGTGTATCTAGAAGGTTACGGATGAGATTTGAGGCCTAGGGGACGAGTTTCAGGGCTTAAAGGCAAATCTGAGTCCGAAAAGGAAAAGAAGACCAAAAATCTCGCTCTCGCCAGTCTGGATGTCCCAGGCGAACCGCTTGGGACGTGGGGCGATTCGCCCCGCACCAGGCGAATCGCCCGGCACCTGGGGCGGTTCGCCCCGGGAGTTTCCGTAGCTATATATATCTTTGCCTATTTTTCTACGTTTTTCAGACCTTTTCACATTATTTTGAGAGACAAATTCTCCATAGCCTGTTCTGGGAATTATTAGCATAGAAGACTCTTTTTCTTATTGATTGGAAGCTTTAGCATAGAGATTGGACATCTTTGATTTTCGATTCTTGCTTGTGAGTTAGCAATTCATCGGAGATTGACAACCTTCGTTGGTAACTTGTATCTCACGATTTTTCTGCTTTTATTTATTTCGTTCAACATGTTTTCATTCAATCTTGCTTTGATTCATGTTGATCGCAATATGAGTCGCTAAATCTATCGTTGGTGATAGTATGTGGTTTCTTAGATAGGGTTCTTGATTATGCATGAGTGGCTTCGCCCGTTTAAGACTTGATTTATTGTTTTATTTCTTTGATCTGATCTATCTAAGCCATCTATCTTCGTAGTGTTGAATTGAAAGGAACACATAGGACAATTCATGATCATAGATCTCTATACAAACTTCAAGTACTTCATGCATGATTATTACCCGTTGCTTTGAATGACCATACTATCACTAACTTCCATCATATTGATAAGAAAAATCTGCGCTTTGCTTGATTACTGATTTATAGTTTAAGTTAAATTTGATAAAGCTAGATATAGTCCTTAGAGATCGACACTCGAGGTTATTTTACTTCTACACTACGTGCCTTGGTTTTAGTTGTAGTTGTGAATTGCCTTTGGTTAAAAACAAATTTATTTGATTAATTGAGTCTGACAATCTCGTTCATCAAAGTCAGCAAGAAAGGTATACAACAGCTGCAGATGTTGTCGCCACTACTCAGCAAGATAAGACTCCAACAGCTGAAAAAGTTGTTGATAAAACTGTTGTAGATGGTGATCAAGATAAGTGTACAACAGCCGTTGCTGAAAATGCAACTACTGATGCTGCTGCTGCAGAGAAACTTGAAAAATCTAAGAAGAAAAAGAGGAAAGCTGATGATGACACTCAAACTGCAGCGTCATCAGCTAACCCCGTCCCTAAGAAAAAACGGACAAATAACCCAAGGAAGAAAACACTGGCTCGCAAGTCAGTTCCAATTGTCCATGATCTTTCGGATGATACTCCAGGAGTTGCTGAAACACAAGCTCCAGTAGATGTTGATGAAGTGGTTACTGAAACCTACTTCAGAAATGTTGAAGTGTTTGTGGAAGCCTTCAACAATCAACTTAATGTTGATACATCTGCTGAGATAAGACCACAAGGCAGTGGAAACGAAAATCCTGCCTCAATCCCAGATATCTACATTGTAGATAATCTAGATGACCAGACTCTGGAACCAGCAAGTGATATTGCTGCTGATCTGCAAACCGTGGCACTTGCTGATGTTGTTGAAAAGATGGTTGTTGAACAAGCAACTCATCAAGTTGTTGAAACCGCAGTTGCTGAAGAACCAGTTGCTGAGACTGCAATGGTTCAAGTCCCAGAAATTGCTGAAACACCGCAAGAGACATTATTCGACGATGCATCTCGTGATGCTGAGAATACTGGACCTAGTTCACCGACAACATCCATTGACAAAGTTCAGCTTGTGCTGACAGAACTGAGTCAGCAAATGGAATTGGAGATTGAAGACAACTCCAACAAATCAATAGATGTTTTCATGACCAGCAGTGAATTCAAAGGTCAAGATGTCTCTGCTGAACTTGTCATTTCAGAGACAAGGGAGATTGTTGAACCCGCACAGCCTTCTCAAATAGAGCAAGAAAAGAAGTCTGCTGAAGAACAAGTCCTAGATACTGAATAAACTGTCGTTGCTGAAAGGACTGAGTCACCACCTGCCCTTCTTCAGCAGGTAGTTAACTCAACCATAAGCAAAACTTCACTATCTGAAACTCATTCTTTTGCTAATATAATGATTTCTTTACAGACTTCTCAAGATACAAGTCAGAAGGTTGCTGAAACTTCTGCACCAGAATCCACACCTCCTGCTCAGTAGGTAGATAAAGTTTTTGGTAATTCAACTAAGTTTGAAAACTTAGTGCTTGTATCTAACTTAAAATTATTTCAGGATAAACAATTCAAGGATGCTTCTCAAGCTCCTGAAGCAATGGAAATAGTACTAGCACAAACAAGTGTGCAACATGAGCTTGCTGAATCTCAGCAGGTAAATCATGTTCCAGCTTTTGACTCTAAAACTATTTTCCAAAACTTTCCTGAACTTAATTTTATTCTCTTTCAGGCTCAAAAGGAGACCACTGAAGTGGTTCACATCACTGAACATCCGAAAGTAAGTTCAGAGGAACTTTACTCTTACTTCAAGAAAAGTACCTTGACCAGAGTTGCTAAGTCTGTCAGCAACTAGCAAAGGTACAGAAGGATGGACTTTTCTGATATTCATCTCCATCTGCCCAACGAGAAAAAGCGACTTTCTCTGCTGAAACTCGAGACGTTTGTGCACTCAATACTTCCAGAAGAGTTGACATATTCTCAGCTCATGAGCTCCAGTCTGATTGCTCTAATCAGAGAGAATATGAAAGCTAAATTCAAGAGTGCTTCTCCAGCTGAACAAGTTGTGATGCTCAAGGGTTCCTTTGTACCCGTGGTGGCTGATCCCCACAAAATCAATGAAGAAGAGGAAGTTACAAGTGGTGCACTATACAAACATCTTGAGTTGGTCATACTGACGGACGATGATGAAGAAGAAGAGGATGAGAACATTCCTAAAGATCCAAGTGATGATGAAGGAAAAGATTCTAAGGACAAAAAGGATGACGATGATGATAATCAAGGTCCTAGTCCTGATGCTGGTGGACTTAAACTGACACTTGCTGAGACTGAACGTCATGATACTGAAAATCAGCAAGCTGATCATACACCAAGTCAGCAACAAGAATCCAATCCTGCTCCTGCTGAGACAAGTTCTCCAGCAACTGACCAAGTTGCTGAAACTGAAGAAGAGTACGCCAGAAAGCGTGCTGAAATGAAACTAGGCAAAAACAAGCTTTCTGATGCCGAGTTATCTTTACTCGATGCCAAGGTCACTGAACCAAACCTTGAAGATGAAGAATTGGATGAAGATTATCAAAGAGCACTTCAAAACAGTCTACAGATTCATGCAAGGCATACGCAGAATCTAGACATTGGTCAATCTTCAGGAGTGAAGCCTACGGAAGTCCCCTCCCTTCCACTTACTACTGGTGAAACTCCAGTTATTGAGTCTCAAGCGTTGCCCTCAGCAACCACTCAATCAAAAGTTACTACTGGTGAAACTCCAGTTGTTGAGTGTCAAGCATTGTCCTCAGCAACCACTCAACTAAAAGGGAATGAAGCTACAAATTTAGGAACCAAGGTTGCTGGCCTTGATGAATCTGATGACGAAGAAGATCTCTCAGCAAATGAAGACGATCAATCAAAGAAAGTTGAACCCGCAGTGGTTACAATTCCTCCTCCTGATGATGAAAATGTTGTAGGAGATGATATAAGAAGCCATTTGCTGACCAAAGATGATCAATTCGCTACTGATCTTAAAGTTCATTCCTTAACTCCTTCTTTAGTGCCGTCTCCACATGTGGAGGGTTTTACTCCAATAATTTTGGCACTAATGGAAGTCCACAAAGCCTGCAAAGCAGAAGACGATGCACTGCTTGCTGAGAGTCCGCTTGACATCGGCAAAATACTGGCTACTGTGCTGAAACGCACTACTTCTCTTACCATAGCTCAGAAAGACATAAGTCTACATCATAAAAGCTATGAAGAAGATGTCAGTCAAGCACTCAAACTGGCAAAGTCTGCATTGAAAAAGGCTCAGACTTTCATTGAAGACAAAGTCGAAAATGAGCGCAGACATGAGGAGAATTTGGTGAGTATAAAACAAGAATTGTCAAAGCTGACCGCTGATCAGCAGGCAATTATTATGAAGTACAATAGCCTAAGCACTCTTGCTGAAAATTGCAATGAGTTTTTCTCTCTGCACATTACTCCAATGATGCAATCCATGTCTAAGGGGGAAGATAAACAAAGAAAATCTTCAAGAAAGAAAACCCCTGCTGAAGCGCCATTGACAATAGAACCTCTTGCTGAAAGAGAGCAAAGTTCTAAAAGACAAGCTGAAACAAATTCTGAGTTGAATTCAACAAATCCGAAAAGGAGAAGAACGTCTGTTGAAACTCATGAGTACTGTCATACTGAGAGTCATCAAGATCTGAATGAAAATGATGATGATGATGACAATCAGACAATAGCTCAAGCTATAAGAGCTAGACCAATCACAGCCCTAACTCCGTCTGGCCACTCAAAACATTTCTCTTCTGACTCAAGATCTTCAGCAAGAGATCAAGAAAATGCAAAGTCAAGAAGAAGAAGCAAAAGACAGGAAGAAAAGAGGCTAGCCAGCATTTCCATTGGCTCCGGCATTGAATATACAAAGACGAGCAATGAGGAAACAACTCAAAATGTGATCAGAAATGTTCATGGTTGCTGGATCTTAAAGCTGGAAGATGTATTGGCAAATGGTTTCTTTCCAACTGCTATACTAAATCAAATGTACACTTGGATTGAATTGAAGGTGAAAAGAAACGAAAGGGATCCTCCTCCCTTCCCAAGAAACATTGCTAGTAGATGGCTGAATCTGGAAGTCTTGGTAAGGAGAACATCGATTTGCAAGCAAATGAAGCAAGAACCTGATTTAATTAAACCAATTGATGTTGCTTATTACTCTGACCCTTTAACCAAGAAGTCAAAGAAGAAATATGGCCTGATTCCTTATGAGTATTTTTATCTGCCAAGGATCAAGAAGAAGATCTTCTCTGGTTAAGGAAGATTCATGCTAACAAGGGAATTTCAGATACACAACTTCTCCATGCCAGCAATTGGGGCATGCACTTGTGGGTGTTTCACTACAAAGAAATGAATGTTGAAAAACATCATTATACCGCCTGCAAGAACGCAAGGATCATTCAGCTCGAAGTCCGTAAGCTACTTGAAGATTAAGAAAAGGACTGTGTTGAATTTTCTGCGCTTGCTGAGAAGAGTGTAAGGGAGATTCTGAGAAAATCTTCTGCTGAAAGAGCTTAAGTCCCTTGTAAAAGCTTTGTTTAGTTTTGTTTGCTAATTTGTGTAGTTATCTCTGAACTTTCTTGTAAACTTACTGAAAAATAACTATCAGCAATAAAGCTTTTGACTGTTATTGGTTTTTGATTATGCAATCTACTTATGCTTACTGTTTTATTATTCAAGTATGCTTGCATTAATCAACTGATTTAATCAACATCAGAAACCTCTAAAAGGGTAACAATTAATTTAGTCATGGATTGCTAACATCAAAAAGGGGGAAATTTGTTAGGAAACTTCTAATTTTGATGAGCAATTAACCATGCTAAATTAAGGAAAGTCCAGTAACTAGTACTCTTAAGGTCCATAGGAATTTAGAATTTTAGAGGACATTGTAAAAGAGGAACGTTTGCTGAAGACTTAGAGTAGGTGCTAGATAGGTGTTTTAACCGCTTATGATGTACCTTGTTTTCTGAAAAGAAAAACAACCGATTGAAGCATTTGTTGATGATGTACTTTGTTTACACAAACAAACTACTGAAGCATTTAGAACCGTTCAGAAACTTGAAGAATTCGAAGACTGAAGACTAGAAAATTTCTGAAGATAGGTATCTACAAAGGCACATGTTGCTCAGAAAGTGGAAACTTCAGCAACAGCTTGCATAAGTGAAAATCTAAACGACAGAGTAGGTTGTGCTTGCTAAAACTGAGATTGACCACTTGCTGAAAAACATATGTGACCTCCTTCCTGAAAGTACTTGCATTTGCGCTCCAACGTTCATATTTGAATCTCGTTCAAATGAACATTAAATGCAAAGCATGCACGCGAAGGACATGAAGACTAGAAGACAAATAAAGGTCGCTGCTGAAAGTACAAAAGCAAGATAGTGACATCTTAAGGAACAAAGCCTTAGAATTCGAAATTCAAACGGCTCCCTTGATTCACTATAAATAGAGGTCATCCGGCAAAGAGTTGAAGTGTGTCAACAACGTGATCAAACTCTCACTTGTGCTTAAACTCACAGACCCTTCAAACACTCTTTACTGCCATTGATCCGTTCCAAGACTTAAAGCTTGAAAAAGCTACTTGTGAAGAAGTAGAACATACACGGCTAAGATATTAGTTAAGTGTTCTTTCTTTCGAACAAGAACAAGTTTTGACACCAGAAACAATCAAACTTGTTTACTGCAAAGTATTCAAAGTTTTGTTTCTTAGATTACTTGTTGTAGATGAATAAGTTATAATCAAGTTATCTCATCCCAAACATCTCTAACTGAAAATACACCCTTTCAGGCTTGAAATTCAGGGGGAACTTAATCGAGCATAGTGTTGCTGATTAAAAGTCCCAAGTTTGGTGGAAAACAAGGTTTCATTCTCTAGTTAGGTTGGAAACGAAGCAAGTGTGCTTTGGTTTCTGTTGAATCGCTCTAGATTGGTGTTGTAAGGAACCTAAAACTTGTCTTAGTGGATTCAGTCCTAGAAAGGACAAACTGGATAAGTTGAGAGATTACGCCACTCTCGGATACCACTATAAAAAGTGTTTGTGTGATTTACTTACTGCATTTAGTTTTCAGCAAAGCATATCTATCTGTACACAGTCACTCTGTTCACTTGCTGAAACTATCACTTACTGACAAAGCACTTATTGTACAAAGACTTCCGCTATCTGATTTTAAGTATCAGCAAAACTCGTTACTGAAAAGTAACTAGTGCTTGCTGAGAAAGTTGAGTATCAGCAAACTCATTACTGAAAAGTAATAAGTCCTTGCTGAGAAAGTTTTAAACGACGAAAGTTTGAAAAGACTATTCACCCCCCCCCCCTCTAGTCTTTTCTTGTTGTTTAAAGGGACCAACAGCTACTTATGCTTTAACATTGCTTTTCAATTTATGTATGCCTTGCATGCTAGATTAGACACACTCGAGGATTTACTTATTGATAAGCTATTATCTTATTTATGTCTCCCTAAATTGATTTTGACCTACGTAATTTCGTTTCCTCTCACGCGTTTCTTGCTTGTTCACGCTAGATTAACTTAAGTTAGTGCCTTAGTTCACGTTTACGCCTTAATTTACGTTACTGATCTTAGACTAATTGCGATAGGATGGCTCCAAGGAACAACACTCGAGCTACCAGCAGCAGCAACCACGCCGCCAAGGATGCTAATGCACAAGACTCGATGCAGCAGATGATTGCAGCTCCAAATGCCTCCCGCCAAGTAGCAAGTGCGATCGCGCCGCCAGTTATGCCACATCAAGAAACTCTAACGTTGTCGGCAGCTGAGAGGTTCACTCGTTTCCACCCAAAAAGGTTTGAAGGATCACCCCGTTCAAGAAAAGCTGAAGTTTCGATTGAGGGCATCGAGGTTTTGTTCAGTATCTTGCACATCAACGATGCACAAATGGTGGAACTTGCAGTGTTTCAGCTCGATGGACCAGCACGCCGTTGGTGGGTCACCGTTGATGCACGATGGAGGAGAGAAGGAAAACCTCGCACATGGGAGAATTTTGTGAAGGAATTTGTGGACAAGTATGTTCCCTGCTCTGTCCATAAGAGAAGAATTAGTGAGTTTGAAAAGTTGGGTCAAGGGAAGATGACGGTGTCCGAGTATGATCTCAAATTCACAAGATTATTGAAGTATGTGCCTCACCTCCAAAATGATGAAATGGAAAAGATGAGGTACTTTGTACGAGGGTTGAAGCCTAAGATCAAGTACAACCTGTTTGGAATCGAGATGTCAACTTACGCAAAGGTCGTGGAAAGAGTTACTGCAGTGGAGGATGGTTTAGGAGAACTTGAGAGTTATGAACCTCATCGATCTGGAAAAAGGAGTTCTGATCACACGAGTAGCAAGGACCGTCCATCTCCGTACAAGTATCCTCGCAATCAGCGGGAAAGTCGACCTCGTCAACTCGATGATATTACTGGAGAGTGGACTAGCATAAAGTGTAATTTCTGTGGAGGAACAACTCACGAGGGAGGCAACTGCTGGAAGAAGAAGGGTTGGTGTTTGGCTTGTGGAAGAAAAGACCATAAGGTGAACGAATGTCCGAGGCGTCGCTCTCTAATTAAGGAAGGACGAACTTGTAGCACGGTTTCGAAAAACCAAGGAGATGGTGCAACAACGAAGGTGAAGGTCTACAAAGGGGTTGGACATGAGGCTCTACCAACAACTGTAGCAGAAGGTACGCTCGTTTGGACAAACTTCTAAGTTTTTGTTTGTCTATCGAACTGCACTTCTTTCGTTAGGATAGATTCACTTGAAGTTTAAGTATCGAGTATCTATTGAGGATTTACGGATAAGTGTTCTGGTTGAAGAAGTGAGCTTTATTTTTCTTAGGTTAGTTACGACTTCCATTAACTTTTAACTTGCAAACCTGTTCGTTTCATCCGACGGTTGAAGACTGAAGACTTTCGTTTCTCCGTTCCATGTTCGTTAGTTTTACGTTGTTTAAGTTTCGAGGACGAAACTTCTTTTAAGGGAGGTGGAGTGTAACGCCCCGTATTTATTTATTTAATTAATTTTAATTATTTAATTACCTAAGTAATTTAATTTATTTGATAATTATTTAATTTCTTTCCCGCGCAATCGAATTCATCATTTGATAGTTCGCATAGATTTAATTCGCTCCGTTCTGTTTCGGATCAGCTAGCAAGCTGATTGAGAGGCCCAAATCGAGTAAGCCATGTTGGCCCAATCTCATGTGGCCCATCAGCTAACCCATTCTCTTCCTCACCCTAAAACCCTAACCCTAATCTAACTTCCCACCAACCCCCTCATTTCTCCTCCACGCCACTATCTTTAGATTCCATCATATTATCAATTCACCTCACCATTTCTTCTTCATCATCAACAAACAACTCCATCATCATCTCCTTTATCACCACCATTACATCTCTTTCATCACCATCCACCCGTCCATCATCATCATCTTCTCGTCATCAGCCTTACCGGAGCGGCTCGCTGCGTTTCGGCCCATTCAACTTGCAGCCCGAGTCGTCCTCAGCTCCGTCTTACGCCACCAGAGCTTCCCTGCTCCGATTTGGCCCCATTGCTCCGACCGAATCCTTCGACCCGGATTTGTAGCTATCCCATCCTGCCCCGACTCCATTTCTGGTAAGTGGTTCTGTTCCGTTTTCGTTCGATTGAATTCAATTCGTGAATTGAATCTTGCCCTAACATATTGTTTCTTTACAAATTCTCAGTTCCATACACTATTGCCCGATTCGAAGGTATAACCCCTGTTTCCTTTCGTGTTCCCTTTGTTTCATTTTTTCCGTTTTGACCATTTTGCCCCTGTATGACCTGGCCTTGTTGATTCGAACTTTCTGAACCTAAATTCAAACTTGGTTTAGGACTGGATCTTGTATTATGTTGTTTGTTGTGGACTGTATTGACCAAATTGACCTTTCGGGATTTCTTTAGATTCTGACCTTGTTGTAGGTGTGATGAACGTGTATTTTACACTTTCATTCGAGTCTTTTTTCACCAATTTAGCTATCATCTATGTTAATTTAGCTATATTTTAGTGCATTTTACTAGAATAGTGTCACGTTTCCCTTTAGTTTGTATTTTACAGGTTTTGGGTGAAAAACGAGGTTTTCCGGGCAATTATATTGAAGTGGACAAGGAATTCGTGTTCCGAAGGCATTTTTGGAGTATCTAGAAGATTCCGGATAGGATTTGAAGTCTAGGGGTCGAGTCTGAAGGCTAAAAGGTCACTAGAAGGCAAAAACCGAGTCCGAAAAGGAAAAGAAATCCAAAAACGCGTAACCAGCCAACTGGAGGTCCCGGGCGATTCGCCCGGGACGTGGAGCGAACCGCCCCACACCAGGCGATTCGCCCGGTGTGTGGGGCGACACCTGCCGAATACCTATATATAGTTTCTCAGTTTTCTACGTTTTTCATACTTTCTCAGACCTTTTCTCTCACCTTTCTCATTAGTTTTAGGTAGGAATTCTCCAGAGCCTGTTCTGGGGATTCTTAGCATAGGAGGTACTTTTTCTTATCGTTTTGGAGCTTGTAAGATCGCGATTCTTCGAAGATTGACAACCTTCGGTAACATTGTATCTTACGGTTTTTCTATTCATATTTATTTATCTTTCAACATGTTTTCATTCAATCTTGCTATAATTTATGTTGATTGCGTGTCATCTATGAGTAGCTAAATTTATCGTTGGTGATAGTATGTGATTTCTTAGCGAAGGGTTAATAATTATGCTGATGGCGGTAAAGCGAATCAGACTTTGAGTTATTGCTTAATTTCTTTGATCTATCTAAAACCTCTATCTTCGTAGTGTTGAATAATAACGGAACACAATTGGACAATTCATTGATTAAAGATCTCTATGCAAAACGATCGGGTACTTCATGCATGATTATTAACCTGCTATGCTTTGAATGATCATACTATCACTAACCTCCATTATCTGATAAGAAAAACCTTTGCTAAGTCGTTTGTTGATTTTATATTTTTAAGTTAGATTAGATAAAACTAGTTATAGTCCTTAGAGATCGACACTCGAGGTTATTTTACTGCTACACAACGGTTTTTGTTGTAGTTGTGAATTGCCTTTGGCTAAATACAAATTTATTTGATTAATTAGAATCTGACAAATTAGAATCTGACAAATTCCGGTTCATCAAATTGGCGCCGTTGCCGGGGACTATACTCCTTTTTTCTGTTTAGCTTATTTATATTTTTAGCATTAAATTCCTAGTCTTAGTAGTATTAGTCTTCTTCAATTTTATAGTGATTTCCAGAAATGTTCTTGATCTTCGAGATTTCTAACGAGACTAATTTTCAGTTTTGAGTTACTACTATTCCAGATTTCCAGGTATGACGACCTTAAAAGCTCGCTTGACACCTACGTTCTCGCAAGTCAAGAAAGGGTCAGTTATATACTTGGAAGAAGAGTTATCGGGGTATGAGGTAACAAGTACGGTAGTGAGAAGGATACCGAGGTTCGAAGATGGAGTGGGGATGAATCCGTTAAGCTTCATCAGATCCTATGAGGAAGAAATAGCAAAAGTTCCAGCAAAGGGGTTCATCGAGGACCAATTATGCAGGAAATTATTTTCTTTTGCTCTGGGATACGAACCAAGAATTTGGATAGCAAGGTTAACACTAGGATCACTGAGAACCTGGGCCCAAGTAGTAGAGGAGTTCTTGGCGCGTTTCATGCCTTACCATGAGACGATTGCCTTGCGGAGTCGGATCGAACACTTCAAGCAAGGAGAGTATGAACGGTTCTGTGACACCTACCAACATTTTGAGCTGTATAAACGTGAGTGCCCCCATCACCGTTTCGACGACGGAGAACTGATTCGGTATTTTGTTGGTGGTCTACGAGATGATGTTAGGCTTCAAGTGGATGGGATGTGTGGAGGATTAGAAGAATGTACAGTTGAAGAGGCAGTGAAGGTCTTTCAACAGTACGCCAGCGGATCTGCACAGTCTGAGAGGCTAATGTCGAGTCAAGTCGCCAACGAGAATTCAAATCGGGGCGAAACTGAAGGCTTATACGAAGGATATTCTGAAGATGAGGATATGAGTGAGGAGGAAGAACTTGCATTTTACGCAGGAATTAAGGCCATTGGGAATGTTTTTGAGATAGCACACGCAGGGCAAGCTGAAAACAATCTTCGCATGGAAAAGGCTTTTGAAGCAGTCGAAGTAACTGGGCAACTTATCAAAGAACTTAGCTTGTTGAAGTGTTAAAAGTGCGGAAAAGCAGTCGAAGACGCCCCCTTGGAAGTGGGGAGCGAACCGCCCGGTGTGGGGGGCAAATCGCCCCCCATAGACAGAGAATTTGGGGCGACTCGGCCCTCCCCAGGCAACTCGCCCGGGATAGGGGGCGAATCGCCCCCCAGCTCCAGGGAACTGGACGACCCCAGTTCCCCCGTTTTGACACCTGAAGCTGATCCCGAGCCACATCAAACTGTTACAACCGAGGAAACTGAGTACGAAGAAGTGAATCTACTACTCCGTGGAGGAAAGATGACCAAAATTCCCAACTTCGTGCGTCCTAAACGTGTTGAATCTACTGGAATCGAAAATGCAGGACCAAGCACAGAACAAGAAGTTAGCGAAAGTTCCAAAGAACCTCAAGAGAAGGATGATGGACTAAGACCATCTGTAGAGGACATGGTTGATGATGAAGTCGAAGTAGGAACTCCTACGCCAACGGTACTTCACAAATCTTCTAATCCATATGTACCTCTGAAACCACATGTACCATTCCCAAGTCGGATCAAGCCAGCCAAGAAGGATATTCAAGAGTCACCTCTATTCCAACGCCTCTCAAAAGTTGAAGTCAATGTGCCTCTCTTGGAATTAATCCAAAACATTCCGCTTATACGAAATTCTTTCGTGAGATGAAGAACAAAAGGGTTACTTTAGGAAAGGAAGTTAATGGGGTTGAGACGGTCAACTCAATTGCCGGATTACCTGTGAAGAAGAAAGATCCTGGAAGTTTCATCATCAACATTGCTTTGGGGAATGGTCGAACTACGAAGGCAATGCTTGACTTGGAGGCTAGCATTAACTTAATGCCCTATTCGGTATACAAGGCCCTGGATCTCGAAGAATTGACACCAACTGATATGGTTGTCCAAATGGCGGAACAAAGTGTGAAGAGGCCAGTCGGTATAATAGAGGATATCCTTGTAAAGGTGGACAAATTGATAATTCCAACCGATTTTGTAGTAATGAAGTCTGCAGGCGAGGGAAAGAGCCATATTCGCGAACACGTAGTACTACTTGGGAGACCACGCATGGCAACTACCAACACATGCCTTGAACTCAAAGGCAAGAAAATAACCATGGAGGTAATGGGCGAGAAGATTGAATTGGTAGGATGTAGCATCGGAGATAAGGAAGTCGTGGAATAGTTAAATTTTGTCGATTGTTATGATTCCCTGATTTCCGAATTTCATCATTGCTATGATAATCGTGAATCACTTGAGGAAGCACTAACCATGCAGAATGAAACATGCTACATGACCAAAGAAGCAAGGGAACTAGTTGAAATAATGGATAGCACCCCAGAAATTCCCGTAGGAGAAGAAGTGCTTGAACCTTTAGATGAAGAAGAGGAAGAAAGTAAATTTCCTGAAGAGCCTAGTTTAGAATTAAAGCCACTCCCTGCACACCTCAAGTATGTCTACCTAGGGGAAAATCAGAAGAAGCCTGTGATAGTCTCCTCACATCTCTCCAACGATGAAGAAAGTAGGCTAATTGAAGTTTTGAAAGAAAATTCTGCAGCTATAGGATGGGGGATTAGTGATATCAAGGGAATTAGCCCTACTCGGTGTGTGCACAACATCACTCTAGAACAAGATGCCAAACCCGTTAGGCAACCTCAGCGTAGGATAAATCCGGCCATGCAAGAGGTGGTAAAGAAAGAAGTAATCAAGTTGCTAGATGCTGATATGATTTACCCCATTCCTGATAGTCGATG
Source organism: Plantago ovata (assembly GCA_028274465.1). Lineage (NCBI taxonomy): Eukaryota > Viridiplantae > Streptophyta > Magnoliopsida > Lamiales > Plantaginaceae > Plantago > Plantago ovata. The sequence goes on along the minus strand of CM051455.1, from coordinate 78,867,467 downwards.
AGTGAGCCAAGTTCACGTAGTTCCTAAGAAATCAGGAGTCGCAGTAGAAGAGAATGAGAAGGGAGAGTTGGTACCGGTTAGGAAGACCACTGGATGGCGGATGTGCATTGACTATAGAAGATTAAATGCCACCACTAAGAAAGACCACTTCCCTTTTCCATTTATAGATGACATGCTAAACCGCCTTACGGGGCGGAAATTCTATTGTTTTCTTGATGGTTTATCAGGTTTCTACCAGATTCCGATTGCACCGGAGGATCAGGAGAAGACGACATTCACTTGCCCATTCGGAACGTTTGTCTATAGGAGGATGCCGTTTGGGCTATGCAACGCTCCCGCCACTTTCCAAAGGTGCATGATTTCTGTTTTCTCTGATATGGTAACTAAGTTTGTTGAAGTTTTCATGGATGAGTTTTCCCTTTTTGGTGATTCGTTTGATGAATGCTTGCAAAGATTAGATCTTGTTTTGAAAAGGTGCATTGAATGCAATTTAACCTTGAGCTGGGAGAAAAGTCATTACATGGTTAGGGAAGGCATTGTTCTAGGACATGTAGTCTCTGAAAGAGGTATTGAGGTAGACAAGGCTAAGATCTAAATCATTGAAAAACTTCCCCCACCTACTTGTGTGAAAGAATTGCAGTCTTTTCTTGGTCATGTAGGGTTTCATAGGAGGTTTATTAAGGATTTTTCAAAAATTGCTAAACCTTTAAGTAGCTTGCTTGCAAAGGATGTGGTTTTCCATTTTTCTAATGAATGCTTAGTTGCTTTTAATACCCTTAAGGAAAAGCTTGTTTCTGCTCCCATTGTTGTGCCACCTGATTGGAATATTCCTTTTGAGATTATGTGTGATGCTTCGAATTTTGCTATGGGTGTTGTTTTATGCCAAAAAGTTGATAAGCAGTATCGTGTGATTTATTATGTTAGTAAGACTCTAGACTCCGTGCAAGTTAACTACACAACTACTGAAAAGGAATTTTTAGCTGTTGTTTTTGCTTTACAAAAGTTTAGGTCTTATTTAATTGGTCATCCTGTGAATCTCCATATTGATCATGCTGCTTTGAGACATTTAATAGCTAAGCACAATTCTAAACCTAGATTAATCCGATGGGTCCTTTTGCTACAAGATTTTGATTTGACCATAGTGGATAGAGCTGGTAGGGAGAATTTAGCAGCTGATCATTTGTCTAGAATACCAAATATCCTTGTTGATTCGATACCTATTAATGAGGATCTCCCTGATGAACACTTGATGAAGGCTAATGAAGAGCCACGGTATGCTGATATTGTGAACTATTTGGCTATGAGTGTTTGCCCCACTAACTTTTCAGCCTCCGACAAGAGAGCTCTTGCCAAGCGTTGCAGGTCTTTCATATGGGATGATCAGCATCTTTTCAAAGAAGGAGCTGATGGAATTCTGAGGAGATGCGTGCCACAAGAAGAGCAACAAAGTGTGTTGAGTCATTGCCATGAGCTCCATTGTGGAGGACACTATAGTGGCTTGAAAACAGCTCGCAAAGTACTGCAAGCAGGATTTTACTGGCCAACAATACACCGAGATGCTCGAATTTTTGTGAAGAATTGCGACCCATGTCAACGAGGTGGTAATATTACCAAGAAAGACGAAATGCCCCTTCAAGGGAATCTAGTGGTGGAACCTTTCGACGTATGGGACATTGATTTCATGGGACCATTTACATCAAGTGGAGGTTATGAATACATTCTTGATGCGGTGGACTATGTGACTAAATGGGTGGAGGCAATTCCCACAAAAACGAATGACGGAGCAGTTGTTATGAAATTCTTGAAGGAAGTAATATTCTCTAGGTTTGGGTGACTTAGGACTATCATAAGTGATGGAGGTTCACACTTCGTCAATAGGACCTTTGCCTCTCTTCTTAAGAGATACGGTGTCCACCATAGTGTTGCTACGCCATATCATCCACAGACATTGGGCCAAGTTGAAGTTAGCAACCGTCAAATTAAGAAGATCCTGGAGCGAGTAGTGAATCCTAGTAGGAAAGATTGGGCAGGAAAATTGAATGATGCACTTTGGGCATACAGGACTAGCTACAAGACGGTAATTGGGACCACTCCGTACAGACTCGTGTATGGGAAAGCATGTCATCTTCCCGTAGAACTGGAACACAAGGCATATTGGGCTATCAAAGCACTCAATCTTGATATGAGAAAAGCTGACGAGGAACGATTGTTGCAACTAGATGAGCTCGATGAATTACGCCTAGGTGCTTATGAAAATGCCAAGATCTACAATGAACGTACTAAGATGTATCATGATCGTGGTATAGTACATAAGGAACTGATTCCTGGGCAAAAAGTTTTGGTAATTAATTCTCGCCTTCGACTATTTCCTGGAAAGCTCCGTACTCGTTGGGATGGACCGTACAAAATTATCAAAGTTTCTCCCCATGGAGCTGTAGAACTCTTTGATCCAAAGACGGACAATACCTTCAAGGTGAATGGTCAACGAGTGAAGCCGTACTTCGAGATATCTAGTGATCAAAGGGAGGTTGATCATCTTGAGCTTACCCTTACCGCCTCTACTGAAGGTTAGTGTGTTTTGTTGTCTTGAGCATATCATTGTGTTGTTTTTCATATTTTCGTATGTTTTTGATGATAAAATAGGTTTCTAGATGATAATTTAGCATTTTCGGAGGAAACCCGATTTTCTCCTGTTATGCTAAATTATCAATCTTTTTACCTCGTTTATCACCCGTTTTGTTTTCTCAAGAGTTTGATTGAGTAATATAGGTCACTTATACAAGTATTAGCTCTCACCTTAAATCCACTTTCGACGTTCGGGACGAGCGACGACGTTCAGGTTTGGTGGGGGGGGTTATCGCTGGTTATCTCTATACATGTCTTGCTTGTGATTAACTCGTGAATTTTTTTGTTTGCTTTTGCATTTGCACGTTTACCGCTTTCTTAGTATTTAGTTGCATACACTACATTCATCCTAGGATAGTCTTGCATGTTTTATGTGGAGTTTATTGCCAATTTTTCGAACTTTTTTATTTGGTAGATTAACTAATTATGACATTAATCATATGCTTCATCTCTATGAATTTGTTTGAGGTTTTTTCTCTCTTGGCTTGTCACATTTATGTATTGCACTTAGTTGAGCTTGGTAGTCTCGATATCACTTAGTGGTGTTTTCTCTACTGCGGTTCACGAAGGCCTTTATAATAGGATGATGCATGTTAGGATCTTATGGTTGTTTTCCCGAGTAATTATGTACCTAAGAGGCAACAAGTCTTCACCTTGCTTTGAGATTGCTAAATGCCTAGGAAGGAGGTAGTGTGAGATTGTGTGATCCTTTGTTTGCAACATATTCTTTCGAATAGGTTTGGAGAGGGGGTTACGCAATCATTAGACTTGTTTTTTCAATTTTGTGTTGTGAGCTTATTTTTCTTTTTCGTAAATGTTGTACTCCAACCTATTCTTTCGAATAGGTTTGGGGAGGTCGTTTGTGAGTCATTTTACTTTATTTTTCGTTGTGCTACTGTTGGCTAAAAAAAAATCGAAAAAAAAAAGAAAAGAGAAAATTCCAAGAAAAAAGAAAAAAAATCTCGAAAAGAAAAAAAAAAGAGAAAAAAAGAAAAGACCCCAACAAAAAAAAAGAAGGGTCCGAAAAAGAGCTAAAAAGCAGTTTAGCAAAGTGTTGTGTCTCATTTTTCAATTCATGTAATGTTCGTAATCGTGTTGTAATTTTTTGTCTTTTGTTTGTTTGAGTATCATCTGTTCTAGACCACCCTCGTCCTGCCATTCAGGAAGTGGTGAATAGCTTAAGGCTTTGCTTGAGAGATGGGTAGAATAGGGGAGTGTTATCTTTTTTAGGGAACCCTCCTTCGTTTGATGAGAGCCAGTATTGGTTCGACCACTTTGAGGAAAAGTCTTAACTTGGTGAACAGTAGTAAGTCCTCAGTTTCATAGACATGGGACAACCATTCGTATTTTAACATGTTTCATTTCGTCGTCACTGACTAGGTCCAGGTAGAGAATGTTACGAGAGACTATCTTGTCTTGACATAAGTGCTTATGTGAATGTGTATGAGTCAATCGAGGCATTCTTCAACCTATATTCATGTTATGATTTGTATGGTTTTTGTTCATATGTTTTTTGATAGATTCAATAGATTAGTTCATTTCATTTGGCATGAGCCTCCATTTTTTGTGTTGCATTGTTTTCTACATTAGAGTCTAGTTTAGTTGCTTGAGGACAAGCAAAGGTTCGGTTTGTGGAGTTTGATGAACGTGTATTTTACACTTTCATTCGAGTCTTTTTTCACCAATTTAGCTATCCTCTATGTTAATTTAGCTATATTTTAGTGCATTTTATTAGAATAGTGTCACGTTTCCCTTTACTTTGTATTTACAGGTTTTGGGTGAAAAACGAGGTTTTCCGGGCAATTATATTGAAGTGGACAAGGAATTGGTGTTCCGAAGGTATTTTTGGAGTATCTAGAAGATTCCGGATAGGATTTGAAGTCTAGGGGTCGAGTCTGAAGGCTAAAAGGTCACTAGAAGCCAAAAACCGAGTCCGAAAAGAAAAAGAAATCCAAAAACGCGTAACCAGCCGACTGGAGGTCCCGGGAGATTCGCCCGGGACGTGGGGCGAACCGCCCCACACCAGGCGATTCGCCCGGTGTGTGGGGCGACTCGCCCCACACCTGCCGAATACCTATATATAGTTGCTCAGTTTTCTCCGTTTTTCATACTTTCTCAGACCATTTCTCTCACCTTTCTCATTAGTTTTAGGTAGGAATTCTCCAGAGCCTGTTCTGGGGATTCTTAGCATAGGAGGTACTTTTTCTTATCGTTTTGGAGCTTGTAAGATCGCGATTCTTCGGAGATTGACAACCTTCGGTAACATTGTATATTACAGTTTTTCTATTCATATTTATTTATCTTTCAACATGTTTTCATTCAATCTTGCTATGATTTATGTTGATTGCATGTCATCTATGAGTAGCTAAATTTATCGTTGGTGATAGTATGTGATTTCTTAGCGAAGGGTTAATAATTATGCTGATGGCGGTAAAGCGAATCAGACTTTGAGTTATTGCTTAATTTCTTTGATCTATCTAAAACCTCTATCTTCGTAGTGTTGAATAATAACGGAACACAATTGGAAAATTCATTGATCAAAGATTTCTATGCAAAACGATCAGGTACTTCATGCATGATTATTACCTGCTATGCTTTGAATGATCATACTATCACTAACCTCCATTATATGATAAGAAAAACCTTTGCTAAGTCATTTGTTGAATTTATTTTTTTAAGTTAGATTAGATAAAGCTAGTTATAGTCCTTAGAGATCGACACTCGAGGTTCTTTTACTGCTACACTACGATTTTCGTTGTAGTTGTGAATTGCCTTTGGCTAAATACAAATTTATTTGATTAATTAGAATCTGACAAATTCCGGTTCATCAAGGTGGACTGAACTGAACTACAAGACTGAAAATTGAACCGTTTGGGTTTCGTTTGACTGATTCGATAGGTTATAGTTTCTGTTGGGGTCATTTTGGGATTTCTGAAAACTGTAAGGACCTGTTAGTAATTGTTGGGTTGACCTCCGTTGACTGACAGAGGACTTGACTGTGAACTTTGACGTTTTTGTGGACTGTTTTGCATGTTCTAAAACTTAAAGGGCTTGTTAGATTTCTAAAACTTAAGGAGGGGTTTTTATGTAATTAAACGCAAAGGGTAAATTAGTAATTTCATTTCAAGCAGTAAGATCTTTCGGGCTAAAGCAGGTTCTGTTTTCTAAAACTGGGATTATTCTGTTTTACTATTATTCTGAGAGTTGTTTCTGTAAACTTCTAATTAAGTTAAAAGTATTTTATTAAAAGTTGTTCATATTTAAATACTTGTTGTCTTGGGTTTAAGTAACTAGTTGACTAGTTAAAGTTAACTTAGAGGTCCCAAGTTCGAACCCCACCTTACCCATCCTTTTCTACGTTTTCCTTCTTTTAGTCTTTGTTTCCGTTCTACTAAAAATAGTAACCCAAGCTTCAATTTTAGGTTCAGTTCCGTCAGCTTTACCGTAACTGCTTTCGTTCTTTCCGTGCTAAGTTCAATCGTTGTCAAGGTGAGTGTTCACCCTAAAACTTATCTATTTGCGAAAAACTGGAAGGCTCTGTGATAATATGTATCAATTAATATATGTTATGTTTTACCGTATGCTTCCGCGTAAAAGTAACTAAGTCCTAAGTATGACTTTTCATTTATCTTTGTTTATTACTACTCTGTTCTGGATTAATTCTACTGCAGGATCATTTCTCGATGTCTCGAGAACGGTTATGTGTGACCGGTCGATTAGGTCGTAATTAGGTAGACTTGGGTAGTGAGGACTATCGGGTTTATTTGGTTATTGCCTAATCTAATCCCTTTTAGGCGCGAGGCAGAAGTCGCTGAGGTCTATTAGGGTCATAGGTTTTGTTTCCCCAAAGTACACGGGGGTTTCTGTTTTTGTCCGGAGTTGTATACCCTCTGGATGGAGCTATAAGGGCAATCTAGGAGTAGGAGTAACAAGGCGGGCTGCACCAACGGACTTTGTCTTATCTGTTTCTGTCTTTCTGTTCTGTTATCTGTTCTGTTTGCTACCTTACCTGCTGCAAATGATTTTGTTTTCAAAATTGTTTACTTTTCTATCTGTTAACTTAGAACCTCACTGAGATCCTTTATCTCACGTTCTCTTTCTTTTCAAAAATTCCTTCCTTCCAGATACTACTGAGGACGCACGCGAGTAGGACGCCAGCGACTGAGAGAAGGGTCTGGGGTGTCTGTTGGGTTTTTGTTTTAAAATAAGAAGATGAAACTCTTTACTTATCTTCACTAGTCGTTATTCCATTTTGAATTCTTAAGTTACCGTTGGATTTTACTTGATTCTTTTAGCGCTGTGGCGCCAAAGTTTGTTATGGCATTTACTGCCGACCGTTGAATTTGAATTAATTCGAATATTTTATTTTCAAGAAAATTATTTGTTTTTAAAAACCGATACCATTACATTTTGGCTCCAACGTTCACATTTGAATTCCATTCAAATGAACATTAAATGCAAAGTAAGCACGCGAAGAACATGAAGACTAGAAGACAAATGAAGGACGCTGCTGAAAGTACAAAAGCAAGATAGTGACATCTTAAGGAACAAAGCCTTAGAATTTGAAATTCAAACGGCTCTCTTGATTCACTATAAATAGAGGTCATCCGGCAAAGAGTTGAAGTGTGTCAACAACGTGATCAAACTCTCACTTGTGCTTAAACACTCAATCTTCCATACTCTTTACTGCCTATTGATCCGTTCCAAGACTTAAACTTGAAACAAAAGCTACTTGTGAAGAAGTAGAATATTCACGACTAAGAACAAGGTTTCATTCTCTAGTTAGGTTGGAAACGAAGCAAGTGTGCTTTGGTTTCTGAAGAATCATTATAGATAGGTGTTGTAAGGAACCTCAAACTTATGTTAGTGGATTCAGTCCTAGAAAGGACAAAGTGGATTAGTTGAGAGATTACGCCACTCTGAGATACCACTATAAAAGTGTTTGTGTGATTTACTTTATCGCATTTAGTTTTCAGCAAGCTTAACTATTTGTACACTGTCACTCTGCTCACTTGCTGAAACTAGCACTCTCTGAAAAGCACTTATTGTATAAAGACTTCCGCACTCTGTTTTTAAAGTACCAGTAAAACTCGTTACTGAAAAGTAACTAGTACTTGCTGAGAAAGTTAAGTATCAGCAAACTCATTACTGAAAAGAAATAAGCACTTGCTGAGAAAGTTTTTAAACGACGAAAGTTTGAAAAGACTATTCACCCTCCCCCCTCTAGTCTTTTCTTGTTGTTTAAAGGGACCAACACAGCTTATCAGCATATTACTTGGCTCACAATCCAGCAGCATGAACGTACCAAACACATCGAAATCGATTATCATGTGATACAAGAACGCATTCTGAACGGCACAGTACAACTTCTACACATTTCCAACGCCGATCAGTTAGCAGACCTCTTAACCAAGCCGTTAGCACTACCATTTTTTACACGGTTCACTTCCAAGTTGGGGCTTCTTAATATCCACGCTCAACTTGCGGGGGGATGTGAGTTAACAACGACGAACGAACTACAAAGGATTGAAGAACGACGACTTAAGAAAGAAGAAACGAACTCTACACAAATTGGGAATTAGGCATTAGAGTAGTACTTTATGCACTGTTGTTTGTACAAGTTGTCTTTGCTATATAAACATAACAACTAACTTACTTTCATTTTATCTTTTTTATTCAGATTGATCATCTAATTCTGAGATCAACTCCCCTCTGTAATCCTCATAATATTCATTTCACTAAAAGAATTTTATTCTTCAATAAATACCATGAGAGAAGAAGGGATTAGCTCCTCCGGTGACGCTCTTCTAGCTCCTGGATCTTTACCACCGCGTAGCGTAACGCCCACGGCCCGGAACCTAGAGCCGGCGGAGGTGCACGTAACTGAGATCCAACAACTTAGAGAAGAAGTAGGCAAGTCGACTATTGTTTACATAGAAGCAAATCACATTGCAGATCAACTTATAAGGGAAGGAAGCAAGAATAATTTAATCTAGATGATCCAACCTTCCCTTTTTGTGTACCCCTAATTGTTACTAACAAGATCTCGGATTGGTTGTGTTATGATGTATATATCGATTTGGACAAGATCTCCAGCAGACTTATCACCATTTTAGGATCATCTATTAATCTATATTAATGCTCCTACTCTTTCTTAATAAAATTTATTTATTTAAAAAAGAAAAAAAAAACAGTTTTGAAGAATTGGATATCTTCCCAAGGCCAATGGTTGAAAATTCAAAAATCTTTTTGTGATGCCAATCCTAGTTGATTTAGAAGCACGGTTAGGCAGGAATTTCAGTATCGCACAGGTTGGTGTGTTGGATGAATGTCAGTGGTTTTACTATTAGTAATGAAATATCGATAAGAGATAATTAAAAATAAATAAAAATCAATGCAATCATTAAAATTAAATTTTTGGGTGAAAGTGAAATGCTAAGAAATTGTGTGGTATTTATATTAATTTTGTTCCATTTTACAATTTTTCATATATACAGTATAAAGTAAATTAGTAAGGCTTTGTTCTCCTCGTTTGAAAATTTATTATTTTAAGTTCAGTTCAAATGTATTAAGTTCAGTTCAAATAAGCTCAAATGCATTGAAATCAATTCAGATGCATTATGTTCAACTCAGATTCGCTTAATATTATTTTATACTACAAATAAATCCAGTTCAGTTCAATCCCGTTAAGTTCAGTTAAGTTCAGATCCAGCAACCACTCAACAAAAAGGAAGAGAAGCTACTGACAAAGGCTTAAAAGTCGCTCAACTTGATGAATCTGAGGATGATGACGACTTGTCAGAAAATGATGATGAACAATCCAAGCGAGACCCAAAAGTCGTTCAGATTCCTCCTCCTGATTACATCAATGATTTAGACGGTGGTCTAAGAGCCGAATTGCTGACGCGTGATGATCAGTTTGCTTCTGAAATTAAGGTTCATTCCTTAACACCTCATTTAGTTCCGTTCCCAAGAGTTGAGGAGTTTACTCCCAGAATTCTAGCACTAAAGCAAGTCCATGATGCCTGCAAAGCTGAAGATGAGGCATTGCTTGCTGAGAGCCCACTTGACATTGGAAAGATATTGGCTACAGTGCTGGGGCGCACTACAACTTTGACAATAGCTCAGAGAGACATAAGTCTTTATCACAAGAGCTATGAAGAAGATGTAAGTCAGGCGCTCAGGCTTGCAAAAACTGCTCTTGTCAAAGCTAAGAATATTATGGATGAGAAGGCCGCAACAGAGAAAAGACATGAAGAGAACATGATGAATATTCAAAAAGAGTTGGCAACAATGAACTCTGACCAACAAGCAATCATCATGAAGTATAACAGTCTCTCCACTCTTGCTGAAAATTGCAATGAGTTTTATTCTCTGCACATCACTCCGATGTTGCAATCCATGTCTAAGGGGGAAAAGAAGAACACTAGAAAAAGCAATCAAACCCCTCCTACTCCTGCTGTTGATGCGTCACTTCCATTAGAACCTCTTGCTGAAAGAGAGCAAAGTTCTAAAAGACAAGCATAAACTGAGTTAAATTCAGCAAGTACCAAAAAGAGAAAAACCGCTGCTGAAACACAAGATTTCTGTCACACAGAAAGTCATCACAATCTGAATGAAGATGATGACAATCAAACAATAGCTCAAGCCATAAGAGCTAGACCCTTAACAGCCATAACTCCGTCTGGCCACTCAAGGCATTTTTCGTCTGACTCTTCAGCAAGAGATCAAGACAATGCTAAATCAAGAAGAAGAAGGCAAAAACAGGAAGAGAAAAGGCTGGCCAGCATTGCTATTGGCTCCGGCATTGAATATACTAAGACCACCAATGAGGAAACCACTCAGAATGTAATCAGAAACATTCATGGTTGCTGGATTTTAAAGCTGGAAGACTTGCTGGTAAATGAGTTCTTTCCTACAGCCATTTTGAATCAAATGTTCAAATGGATTGAACTCAAGGTCCAAAGAAATCAAAGGGAAGAATCCCTCCCAAGAAATGTTGCTGGGAGATGGTTGAATCTAGAGATCCAAGTAAGAAGAATTGCCATTGGTAAGACATATAAGCAAGAACCAAATCTGATCAAACCACCTGGCATTACTTACTACGCTGACCCGGTAACAAAGAAACCTAAGAAGAAACTTGGATTGATTCCTTATGAGTACTTCTATCTCACTGCTAAGGATCAAGAAGAAGATCTTCTCTGGTTAAGAAAGATTCATCCGAGAAGCATTTCAGATACACAACTTCTCCATGCCAGCAATTGGGGCATGCATTTGTGGGTAACTAATTACATGGAAATGAATGCTGAAAAGCATCATCATACTGCCTGCAAAAATTCAAGAATTCTTCAACTACAAGTCCGTAGGCTTCTGGAAAACTACGAGAAGGATTGTGTTGAATTCACTGCACTTGCTGAGAAGAGTGTAAGAGAGATTTTGAGAAAATCCTCTGAAAGAGCTTAAGTCCCTGCAATTAGTTTTTGTTAAAGTTTTTGTTTGCTGAATCCTAGTTATCTATGCTTTCTTGTAAACTTCTGATTGATAACTTTCAGCAATGAATTCTTTTTTACTCTTATTGGTTTTTGATTATGCAACTTACTTATGCTTACTGTTTATTTATTCAAGTATGCTTGCATTAATCATCTGATTTATTCAACATCAGAAACCTCTAAAAGGGTAATAATTAATTTAGCCATGGATTGCTAACATAAAAAAGGGGGAAATTTGTTAGGAAACTTGTAATTTTGATGAGCAATTAACCATGCTAAATTAAGAACAGTCCAGTAACTAGTACTCTTAAGGTCCATAGGAATTTAGAATTTTAAGGACATTGTAAAAGAGGAACGTTTGCTGATGACTTAGTTAGGTATTAGATAAGTTATTTCTTTTGCGTATGATGTATTTTATTTTCTGAAAAGAAAATATCTTATTGATGCTTAGCTTTAATGAATCTTATTTTCTGAAAAGAAAATGACCTATTGAAGCATTTTGCTGAAGATATATTTTGTTTATTACAAACAAATTATTTAAGCAAATAAGAAACCTGTCAGAATCTTGAAGACTTTTGAAGATCTGAAGACTTGAAGACTTGAAGATTGCTGAAGACTGGTAAGGCACGTGTTTTCTCAGAAAGTGGAATGTTCAGCAACAGCATTGCATAAGTGAAAATCTGAAAGACAGAGTAGGTTGTGCTTGCTGAAACTGAGACTGAACACTTGCTGATGAACATATGTGACCTCTTGCTGAATGTACGAGATTTTGCGCTCCAATGTTACTGTTTGAATTCTATTCAAATGTGCATTTAATGCAAAGCTTACACGCAAAGGACATGAAGACTAGAAGACAAACAAAGTCGCTGCTGAAAGTACAAAAGCAAGATAGTGACATGTTAAGGAACAAAAGCCTTAGGATTTGAAATTCAAACGGCTCCTTACTTGCACTATAAATAGAGGTCATCCGGCAAAGAGTTGAAGTGTGTCAACAACGTGATCAAACTCTCACTTGTGCTTAAAAACTCACAAACCTTCAATCACTCTTACTGCCATTGATCCGTTCCAAGACTTAAAGCTTGAAAAAGCTACTTGTGAAGAAGTAGAACAAACTCGGCTAAGAAATTAGTTTAGTGTTCTTTCTTTCGAACAAGAACAAGTCTTGACACCAGAAACAATCAAACTTGTTTACTGCAAAGTATTCCAAGTTGTGTTTCTTAGATTACTTGTTGTAACTGAATAAGTTATAATTTAAGTCATCTCACCCTAAAACTCTCTAACTGAAAATACACCCTTTCATGCGTGATATTCAGGGGGAACTTAATCGAGCATAGTTTTGCTGATTAAAAGTACCAAGTTTGGTGGAGAACAAGGTTGAGTTCTCTAGTTTAGGTTGGAGACAAAGCAAGTGCGCTTTGGTTTCTGTTGAATCGCTCTAGATAGGAGATTGTAAGGAACCTCAATCATATCTTAGTGGATTCAGTCCTAGAAAGGACAAAGTGGATTAGTTGAGAGATTACGCCACTCTCAGATACAACTATAAAAGCGTTTGTGTGATTTACTTACTGCATTTAGCTTTCAGCAAATTATATTTGTTTGTACACAGTCACTCACTTCACTTGCTGAAAACTCTTTACTTGTTGAAAGAGCACTTATCGTTTCAAAGACCTCCGCTCTCTGATTTTAAGTATCAGCAAACCAAGCTACTGGAAAGTAACTTACGCTTGCTGAGAAAGTTAAGTATCAGCAACCTCATTACTGAAAAAGTAATAAGTACTTGCTGAGAAAGTTTTTAAACGACGAAAGTTTGAAAAGACTATTCACCCCCCCCCTCTAGTCTTTTCTTGTTGTTTAAAGGGACAAACACTATTTGAGAATTCTTCTCTATAGCTTCAGCAATTAACTTCTTGAGATGCAATATTTCAACATCCTTCTTTTCTGACTCTTGTTTCAGCAAAACATACTTTTCAGTAGTTTGCTTGGTCAGACTTTCAGCATTCTGTAGTTTCTCTTGCTGTTTGCTCAGAGTTTTTTCAAATCTTTCGATTTTTCCTTGAATTCTATCAAGGTCAATATCATCTTCACTTTCTGAGTCAGAGTCAGAGGTAGGACTATTTACCTGACCAGCCATGAGGCAGAATTCGTAGTTTGACACATCTGGATAAGCTTCCATAGCTATTCCACAAACTTCCTTGCCAATCTCTACATCAAGAGTGGCTTCTTCTTCTTCAGTGTCTGAGCTCTCTACCTCACTGTCTTCAGAACTAGTACCAATGCAAAGCGCATCGATTTTTGTCTGAAGCTTTTTCTTTTCTTCAGCAATCAAAGCCCTTTCGAACTTCTTCTTCTTTTCAGCAGATTTGCCTTTCAGCAAAGGACAATTTTCTTTGAAGTGTCCATGCTTTTTGCAGTAAAAGCAGAGATCATTGCTAACTATTGGTTCTTCAGAAGAATTTGCTTGCTGAGCTTGCTTGTTCAGCGAGCTAGCTTCATTCTTGTATTTATGGTAGTTGCTTGCTGAGCTTGCTTGTTCAGCAACATTTCATGGGAGGTACTAGTTAGGTGCTTTAGTTTTGCAAGACGACTTTACTTAAGGTGTAGTTTCCAATGTCTACAACAATCGTACTGCATCACACAGGTAACATGTTAAATGGTATCAGGATTATGCAACCCATGGGTAGTACTGGAACATGGCTTTAATACAGTGTAAACTGCATAACTTTGGGGAAGCTCAACACCCTTGATCTTTCCAATTATTTCATGGTCATCCAACATCATGTGATCATGTGTGTCGAAGGTGATTCATTTATTTTTGACTTATCATCCAAATCTTTGTCAAGAGATTCATATTCAGACTTGGGCTCGCTGGCTTCCGTTCACAGACCTTCTCTCATCGATTCTTCAGGTTTTTCACTTGCATTGGTCTTGGACGGAGTACTTCGGCGCTGCTGAGGCACATTCGTATCCTTGCGCTTGTTGGATTCAACGTTTTCACCTGATCTCGTCGATATAGTAAGTTTTAGAATTGTGGAGTGACATTCTTACCCTCAGACAAATTGTGACCTCCTGGTACTTGTGTGTTCCTGAAAGTTAATTTACGAGAATCAAGAAAATACTACTAGAAGTCTACAATAGTCGTCAAAATAAACAACATATTTTTGGAACAGGGCTTTATTCCAACGTAAACTGCATACCGTTGGGGTAGCTCACCACCGCTCATCGTTTCAAGTATTTCAATGCTATCTATCATCATGTGAGTCGAAGATAATTCTTCTGTATCCGACCAGTCATCCTGATTGTTATAAAGATATTCGTCCTCCTCTCATGTTCTATAGTCCATGTACTCTGGAATGTTCTTATTCCATTGGTTCGGAAGAGCACCAGTCAAACCATTCTTGACATCAGTTTGTACCGCATCCACAAGCACTGTAGGTCCCTTTAAACAACAAGAAAAGACTAGAGGGGGGTGAATAGTCTTTTCAAACGTTCGTCGTTTAAAAACATTCTCGGCAAGTGCTTATTACTTTTCAGTAATGAGTTTGCTGATACTTAACTTTCTCAGCAAGCGCAAGTTACTTCATAGTAACTAGGTTTGTTGATACTTAAAATCAGAGAGCGGAAGTCTTTGATACAATAAGTGCTTTTTCAGTAAGTGATAGTTTCAGCAAGTGATGTGAGTGACTGTGTACAGATATATATGATTTGCTGAAAACTAAGTACAGTATGTAAATCACACAAACACTTTTATAGTGGTATCTGAGAGTGGCGTAATCTCTCAACTAATCCACTTTGTCCTTTCTGGGATTGAATCCACTAAGATAAGTTTGAGGTTCCTTACAACACCCATCTAGAGCGATCCAAACAGAAACCAAATCACACTTGCTTCGTCTCCAACCTAACTAGAGAACGTAACCTTGTTCTCCACCAAACTTGGTACTTTTAATCAGCAACACTATGCTCGATTAAGTTCCCCCTGAATATCACGCCTGAAAGGGTGTATTTTCAGTTAGAGAGGTTTGGGATGAGATAACTTAATTATAACTTATTCAGTTACAACATGTGATCTAAGAGATAAAACTTTGAATACTTTGCAGTAAACAAGTTTGATTGTTTCTGGTGTCAAGAATTGTTCTTGTTCGAAAGAAAGAAAGAACACTTAACTAATTTCTTAGTCATGTAAATTCTACTGCTTCACAAGTAGTTTTTTCAAGCTTTAAGTCTTGGAACGGATCAGTGGCAGTAAAAGTATTTGAAGGTATGTGAGGTTAAGCACAAGTGAGAGTATGATCACGTTGTTGACACACTTCAACTCTTTGCCGGATGACCTCTATTTATAGTGAAAATAAGGAGCCGTTTGAATTTCAAATTCTAAGGCTTTTGGTTCCTTAAAATGTCACTATCTTGCTTTTGTACTTTCAGCAGCGTCCTTGTTTGTCTTCTAGTGTTCATGTCCTTCGCATGCATGCTTTACATTTAATGCTCTTTTGAATAAAATTCAAACAGTAACATTGGAGCGCAAATACAAGTACTTTCCGCAAGAGGTCACAAATGTTCATCAACAAGTGGTCAGTCTCAGTTTCAGCAAGCACAACCTACTCTGTCATATAGATTTTCACTTATGCTATGCTGTTGCTGAAGTTTCCACTTTCTGAGCAACATGTGCCTTTGTAGATACCAGTCTTCAGAAATCTTCTAGTCTTCGGTCTTCGAAATCTTCAAGTTTTTGAGCGGTTCTAAATGCTGATGATGTCGTTTTTCCCCAATTAAATTTGTTTAAAAGCCTAAGAACACTTATCACTACACAAACTAGAGTGCAATGACAAGTTGTCCCCGAGTGTCGTTCTCTCGGGACCTAACGTGGCTTTGTTTGAGGTTTTTGCTAGTAATTTCAGTCAACGAGTTCAAATGTTGATAGAATCGTTTTCTTTAGAACAAAGCAACGAGAAATCAGATTGATGTAATCAAGCTTGGAAAACGGTTGGTGGTAGAAATCAAATACACAAGCATGGGTTACGAATATGCTCACAAGTTCAGTGCGTAAAACCTTCGATCAAGTCTGCTAAGCAACTCGTCTAGGTAACTTTAAGACACACATCATAAAAGATCACTATCAATACTTTAGAGGTGCTTGTCACTAACACCATTTATCTAGCATGCTGCAAATCCCTAACATACAATCCTATAGCTTTCATTGACCAAGAGTTTGTCACTATACTCAATTCGAATATATTTTATAGGCAACTAAGAATCATATGAAGGAATTTGCAGCAAGATTGAATCACAGTCTCATGTAAGCATAAACATAACCCAAAGCATGCATATTCTACATTCTACCTCCAACACAAAAGATTTAGCTACTCATATTCATCAACATAGACATCAATTCATATGAATAATAATCAGAATACATCATATCAAACTACAAGACAAGAGAGTGATACAAGTTACCACCAAAGCTGTCACTAATCGGTGGAAATCAAAGAAAACCTCTCCGTAGATGATTACAAAGGATGAATTCCAATCAAAACCTTGAATTCCAAGCTAAAATACAAAGTAATCTGAGTTTTCTCTGAGTTTTGGGGCTTAGGAGCTCTCCAAAACCAAGTTACAGTTCAAAAGATATCCAAAAAATGACCAAAGATCAGATCTAAGAAGGAAAATCCGAAAACGTAACCGCTGCCAAGCGGACCGCTTGGAGAAGCCAAGTGGAGCGCTTGGCAAGCGAAGCGCTTTGGCACTCCAAGCGCTTCGCTTGGCTTCTGTGCCAAAGCTCTTGGAAATTGAAGCGGAGCGCTTCACTATTCCAGGCGCTTAGCTTTGCTCCTGGGCAGATTTTTGTCTTCAAACTCAATCTTTTTGCCCTCGCATGGCCCTCGGGTGCCTTGGACTCATCCTTCTCGATGCTTATTGATACTCAAACACTTAAGAACAAGCCACGGAGATTGGGGAACTTCAACGGGGCCATCTTTTCCATCAAAAAGGCTCGTTTTTAGCTCCAAAAACGCCGTTTCGTACCTGAGTGCCTGAAAATGCAGAAAACACAAAACGTGACACTATTCTACAAAACTAAATAAAAAACAAGGCTAGAAGATAGCAAAAGAAGGTAAAAAAGACAAGATGAACGCGTCAAAAATACGTTCATCAAATGCTTCAATAGTTTGTTTGTAAAAACAAAATACATCATCAGCAAATGCTTCAATAGGTTGTATTTCTTTTAAGAAAACAAGATACATCATAAGCGGTAAAACCAACCTATCTAGCACCTATTCTAAGTCTTCAGCAAACATTCCTCTTTTACAATGTCCTTAAAAATTCTAAATTCATATGGACCTTAAGAGTACTAGTTACTGGACTTTCCTTAATTTAGCATGGTTAGTTGCTCATCAAAATTACAAGTTTCCTAACAAATTTCCCCCTTTTTTATGTTAGCAATCCATGGCTAAATTAATTGTTACCCTTTTAGAGGTTTTTGATGTTGAATAAATCAGTTGATTAATGCAAGCATACTTGAATAATTAAACAGTAAGCATAAGTAAATTGCATAATCAAAAACCAATAAGAGTCAAAAGCTTCATTGCTGATAGTTATCTTTCAGTAAGTTTAAAGGAAAGAGCAGAGATAACTAAACAAAATCAGCAAATAAAAACTTTAATCAAAACTATTACAGAGAGTTAAGCTCTTCCAAAAGATTGTCTCAAAATCTCTCTTACACTCTTCTCAGCAAGTGTAGTGAATTCAATACAGTCCTTTTCGTAGTTCTCAAGTAGCCTACGGACTTGTAATTGAAGAATCCTTGCATTTTTGCAGGCAGTATGATGATGCTTTTCAGCATTCATTTCCATGTAATGAGTTACCCACAAATGCATGCCCCAATTGCTGGCATGGAGAAGTTGTGTATCTGAAATGCTTTTAGGATGAATCTTCCTTAGGCAGAGAAGATCTTCTTCTTGATCCTTAGCAGTGAGATAGGAATACTCATAAGGAATCAATCCAAGTCTCTTCTTTGTTTTCTTGGTCACTGGGTCAGAGTAATAAGCAATGCCAACTGGTTTTATCAAATCTTGTTCTTGTCTTATAGACTTACCAATTGCAGTTCTTCTTACTGAGACTTCAAGATTCAACCATCTCCCAGCAATATTTCTTCGGAGGGACTCAGCCCTTTGTTTCCTTTTTACCTTGTTAATACATGATGACGTTTGAGAGGTTTCTCAAAGCTAACCCTTTCCGTTGCGCTCCAACGCGGCGATGGTAACGTCCCTTCATCTGACTGTATCGAATGCATCTAGGATCGATGATGTGTCTATCCCAATAATACATCCACAGGTGTCTTCAGTGAGTTGTTTGGTTTAGACGATATACTTATAACCATCATAATATATCTCTGCATTGGCCAATGACTTTACCAAACACAACTATGAACGACTATGAGCAGTTCTCTCCTTGTGCTACACGTGAGAGATGAATCTTTCCCAGAATCACTTATCATCCCCATTTGTATATAACCATAATCCTGGATCTTGCCTTAGGTCAGCTGCTTATTCAGAGCTGACATCGACATGATCACCAAGGATATGGGGCAACAAATGTGATGATAAAGTTGTAAGTTCTAAGGACGACTGGCATCACTTCGACAACTTTTCGGTTCCCATAGACACATTAGTGTAGAGTATACATCGATGGGAGTGTCCAGTGGGTTCTTCCATTGTTCGGCAATCAGCCCTTGAGCAATTATGCGCAGTTATTGGAACGTTTCCATTGATTGTCTAACAATCCGTTCCGTGACTGTGGGATCAGCTCACACCTGTCTAACAGGTATAACCTCCACGCATACTAGTCTCCTGGTTCATTCAGACCCCTTCATCCGAGATGAACCTTGACTAGGGAGAGTTTAGGATAGATGATGACTCACACAGCTCCCACTAACTTGTGATCGGTCATCTATCCAAGGGGACATGTTTGATATCAATACAGACAGGAATAAAGATATGACATGTTGAGTGCCCGGTGTAATATAAATATGAAAGTGATACTCAAAGTCAAACAAACAATCATATATTATATTACGTTGACCTGTGTAATAGTACATATATGCCCTTCATAAAGGTTGTCTCTAGGACATATATACTATCAATCTCCCACTTGGACTAGAGCCAGTCACCTTTATGCTTAATACCCAGATTAACATAATGTCTTAGGTGGGCTTCCACCGATAAGACCTTGGTGAAAGGATCTGCCACGTTGTCCGTGGTTGAGACACGTTCTATACTAACTTCTCCTCTATCAATAATCTCACGTCTAACGTGATATTTTCTAAGTACATGATTGTTCTTGTTTGTAGATCTAGGCTCCTTGGCTTGAGCGACGACGCCCGTATTGTCACAATAAATCATTATTGGACTAGGAGCAGGAACAACCCTCAATTCCTTCAAGAACTCTGACATCCAGACAGCTTCTTTCGATGCTTCTGATGCAGCAATGTACTCGGCCTCTGTGGGAGAGTCAGCAACCGTGGCTTGCTTCGAACTCTTCCAACAGACATCTCCTCCGTTCAATTTGAATACGTATCCTGTCTATGACTCAAAGTCATCAGGATCTGATTCAAATCCAGCGACGACATAACCAGACATCTTTAATTCTGGTTTACCACCAAGAACATATCTTTAGTCCGTCTAAGGTACTTCAGAATGTTCTTTACAGCAATCCAGTGAGGTACGCCTGGATTCTGTTGGTGCCGACAAGTTACACTAAGCGCATACGCCACGCCCTGCCTTGTGCAATTCATTGCATACATAATTGACCCTACTGCCGAAGCATAGGGCACTCGACTCATGGCTTGTATTTCTTCATCAGTTTTAGGACTATCCTTAACTGAAAGCACGATCCCATGCCTAGCTGGGAGAAAGCCTCTCTTTGAGTCGTCCATCTTATAACGCTTAAGTATCTTGTCGATATAGGTGGTCTGTGTCAATCCTAACATCCTCTTGGATCTATCTCTATGGATCTTCATCCCTAGGATGTAGTTCGCTTCACCCAAGTCCTTCATTGAGAAGGTACTTGATAACCAAACTTTAGTCTCTTCAAGTATAGAGACATTGTTTCCCATGATCAAAATGTCATCAACATAAATAATCATGAAGATGACTCCTTTGTCGTTGTGCCTCATGTAGACACAGGGATCTTCAACGCTTCTGATGAAGTCAAACGATTTGACTGCTTCATCAAAACGGATATTCCAGCTCCTAGACGCTTGCTTTAGCCCATAGATAGATGTCTGTAATTTGCATACAGCTGTTGGCCTAGTTTTATCAATAAAACCTTCCGGCTGTACCATATAGACCTCTTCCTCAAGGTTTCCATTGAGGAAGGCAGTCTTTACATCCATCTGCCAGATCTCATAATCATAGTAGGCAGCTATAGCAAGTAGAATTTTAATAGACTTCAATTTCGCTACCGGTGAAAAGGTTTCATTGTAATCGATGCCATACCTTTGTGTGTAGCCTTTCGCAACAAGCCTAGTTTTATGCGTTTGTACCTTGCCTTCGGCATCTGTCATTCGTTTGAAGACCCATTTGCACCCAATAGGTCTAACCCCTTGGGGCAAGTCTACCAAGTTCCAAACTTGGTTCAGGTACATGGAGTCTATTTCCAATTCCATGGCCTCTTGCCATTTGTCTGAGTCAATGTCATGCATTGCCTCTTTGTAGGTCTCGGGATCTTCCCGATCTGTTAACCCAATATCAAGGTCACTAATGTCCTCGATCATTAGGCTCTGTTTCTGAGGTCCCCAAGGGATCCTCTTCGACCTATGGAGCTCGACTGGTGCTTCTATGTCTGGTGCTTTTCTTTTCTGACTCAGTGTAACACGAACATTATCAGTGGGAATAGCAGCTGGTCGCGTGCTACGACCCCGTTCTCTAACGGTTGGCTGCTGTTGTGCAACTTGTTGCACAAGTTGGTTGACAACGGGTTCAGTTGGTGTGGTTTGTACTGTTGATCCAATCACAGGACTACCACTGAATATGACATGCCTAGCAAGTGTCATATCATTATCCTTGTCTGCTTCAAAAGCTCCCACTGAACTTGAGTCCAACTCATGTTCGCGCGTGTCAAAGTCTTGAATTTTTTCAAGCTCTATCATGTCATCTAACCTCTTTTCTTCGAGGTATTCAGCTTTTAAAAACTTCATGTTTCTAGATACGATCACCTTATGATCTTCAACATGATAGAATTCACAGCCTCTAGTCTAACGAGGATAGCCTATGAAATAAACTTTGACGCCCTTTGCATCTAACTTATCAGTGAGTAATAGTTTGACTATCGCAGGATAGCCCCAAGGTCTAAGATAGCCTAATGAAGGCTTCTTCCCTGTCCATAACTCATAAGGAGTTTTCTCCACTGATTTAGATGGTACACGGTTCAGAATATAGATTGCAGTTTGCAACGCGTATCCCCATAAATATTTTGGAAGAGTCGAGAATCCAATCATTGATCTCACCATGTCCAACAAGGTTCGATTCCTTCTCTCGGACACACCATTCAGTTGTGGTGTTCCAGGAGGAGTCCATTGCGATTGAATTCCATTCTCCTTCAAGTAGTCGATAAATTCTTCACTAAGTTATTCACCTCCTCGATCCAATCGAAGAGTGACTATCCTTAGGTTCAATTCATTCTCGACTTCATTCCTAAACTCCTTGAATTTCTCAAAGATCTCGGATTTATTCTTCATAAGATAAATATATTCATACCTTGAGAAATCGTCGGTAAAGGTAACGAAGTAAGAATAACTTCCACGCGCTTTGAAAGGTCCACATACATCGGTATGTATGAGCTCTAAGCATCGAGTGGCACGGACACTTTGTCCAACAAAGGGTTTGTTCGTCATCTTACCCTTAACACATGATTCGCATGTACCATATGATTCAAAATCGAATGGTTCTAAGTAGTCCAACTTCCTTAGTCTTTGAATTCGTGTTTCATTGATATGGCCTAGCCGACAATGCTATAGATAAGATGGATTATTCTTCCTACTTAAAGATGGTTGTTTGTTATGTATTTGAAATAACGGTTGATGACATTGTAATAACACCCAACCATTGGAGTCAAAAGTAGTCATGTTCATTTCAATAACAAACATACCTGTGCTATGAGCCGGCGGCTCCATAGATGGATCTGCCCTCAGCTGAGGACAATCCTTCTTCCAATGCCCTTTCTGTTTGCAGAAAAGACATTCATCTGTATGTACCGATCCGCTTTTCTTGAACTTTCTTTTCTGGTTCAGACGCTTAGGCTTGTCACTCCAAGTGTTATCCTTGGCCCCCGACTTTCCCTTACCCTTAGCACCTTTGTTTCTCGGGTTTCGGTTAGACGGTTGCCCAACATTCATGACCGTTTTCTCTCTCTAAGGAAGAGTTTGATCATGTGTCTTCAGCAGATTATGAAGCTCGGGCAGTGTAACGTCTTTCGCATTCATCGTTTAATAAATGATGAACTGCGAATACGAACTCGACAATGACTGTAGGACAAAGATCACCATGATCTTATTCTTCAGCTTGACACCGACATCGGCAAGCTTCTCGAAGAGTCCTATCATATTGAGAACATGTTCAGACATGTTCCCACCTTCATTGAGCTTGCATCTGTGTATCTCTTTGATCCAATCAAATTCAACACTTCTGGCTGTCGTCTTAAAGAGTGACTCAAGATGCTTCAGCATCTCATACGACAACATGCTTCCATGTTGTCTCTGCAGCTCATTGCCGCCAACATAATGCACTGTGCGGATTTCGCATCCTCTTGATGCTTATCAGCCTTTGCCTTGTTGTTTTGGTTCCAAACCGCAACTTGTTCGGCAGTCTGATTTTTGGGACATACGTGGATTGCTTTGTCCTAGACGTACTCAATCTTCTCGTACCTCAGCACCAAACGTATATTCATGATCCAATCTAGGAAGTTTGGTCCGGTGAAAAATTTGCTTCTCTAAGATAGCACGGAGCGAGATACTCGCCATTTGGGTCCAACCCATAGGAGAAATAATATAGAACGAAAATAATAAATCAACAATTGAAATACTATTTCTAAATACACAGTCAAGTAACTAAACAACAAGGTCCCTTTAGCTGTTTAGCTCCCACTATTTTCACAAATGAATGCCCCCACAACAAACATACGAGTAATGTCTAACAAATACCATAGTGGACAAGATCCAAATCCATACTATGCCATACTCCAACTGTGGCTGGTCGCATGACATAATATGACCGGTAGGACTATCCAATTGCACCATGCAACTCTTGGGTGTTAAATCTAATTTAACCCGACGCTCTACATATTGCACCTATCGCTGTCGTTAGATACAATATGCAGTAAGTCATAACCATAGGCTTACTCTAATCTGACGATCACTGCGAGTCCATAAAGACGCTGTCGCCAATACAGAAAACGCAATGAAAGTTCAGAGTTAAAGTACCCTATGGAAAGCATCTCAGTAAACATGTACGGATACATATTTCTGTACTTATATTTAATGGGGATTGTATCATTTGAGGGTTGTTATCAATCATCTACAAACAAATAAGGGCGCCGCCTACCCATCATGCATGAGTGGTGTACACATAACGGATGCCGCCTATCCATTCTAGTTCTAAACGCGGTCAAGCACATAATGGGCGCCGCCTACCCATACATATAATATGCGGTCCGACATATAAGAGGGCGCCGCCTACCCTCGCATGCATAGCGGTCGAACAGAAAGTAAAATACGTAGTATTTAAACATGCGTTGTCAAACAATAGCATATAAGGCAACCAAGCAGATACGTATTTAATCATGCATTGTCAAACAATAGCATACATAATATAAATAACTTATTTAAACATGCATCATCAAATAATAGCACATAAACAAGCAAGCAAATAGTAGCCTATGTGGATAACAAAAGATTTCACTATGAAAATTATAATTTCTATGAAAAATTTGATAATTTGGACTAGATTGAAAATTTTAAAATTCAAGTGACCAAGTAGCAATTTTCGAAAACCCTAAGGGCTTAATTGTAATTATCAAAACTTCGGAGGACTTAAATTCAAAATTCAAAAGTAGAAGGACTTAATTGCAATAAACAATAAATTGATAAATTGCAAATAAGCCCCTCAACTTAATACTATTTAAATTTAATCCTTCTCGTATATAATAATTACAATTAAATAATAATATATTCCAAATATAAATTTCAATCTTCAAAATTTCCAAAAATTTGATTTTGGGTCAAACCCGAATAAAATATACACAAAATAATTGAAAAACCGAGACGGGACGATTCCCGTCTCGTTGGCCGCGACCGCTCGGCCCGGGTGCCTAGCACCCGGTTGAGCAGCCTCGGCACGAGTGCCCAGCACTCGTGCCGTGGTGCCCGGCACGGCCTGGGCACTCGTGCCTAGCACTCGTGCCCAAGGGCCGAGCGCTGCTCGGCACGGGTGCCTAGCACCCGTGCCGGGCAGTGCCGGCCGCGGCCGCTCGGCCCGGGTGCCTAGCACCCGGTTGAGCAGCCTCGGCACGGGTAGCCGCGGCCTAGGCACGGCGTGCCCAGGCGCGGTGCCCAGCACCGCGCCCGAGCGTCGTCCGGGAGCATGGGCACGGTGCCTAGCACAGTGCCCGTGCGGCTGCCTGAGCGCACGGCCCGGTGTGCCCAGCACTCCGGCCGTGCGTCGTTCACGTATAAATTATAAATTTTTGTTTTTTTTGAAAAATAATAAATTCAAAATTTATATATAAAAACAAAAACTTTTTCGTAAATCGAATTTAATCATAGAATCGATTGCATCCACATAAACTACATAAATCACATAACATATATACGTATATACATAATCAATCAACCTGGCTCCGATACCACTGTAAGAAAATATGGTCATAATTGCCCCTAGGGCACGCAGCGGAATTTCAAAAAATTTCTTACATACAAAGTAATTGATCATGCATATCACGTATATATGAAACACATTAGTTAGAAGACTTAAAATACTCCAAAGCTAGGATAAGAATAGAATCGATATAGCCCAATCGATTTGATGTAAGTCTGCTGCTGTAGTTCGGCAAAGCATTTCCAGGCCAAAACAACTTCGATTTCGATGCCCTTTTTACAGAAAGATAGTTCAATGAGTCTGGAGCATTCTCCAATTGGAATCACCTCAAAAGATTTTGTAACGAAGCGGGAATTTATTTTTCAAAATCGTTGCGCGGTGCAGAAAATCTGCACTCGGGAATTCTTTCTGCAAAAGAATAAAAGTTAGTTTCAACCTCCTTTAACCTCAACCTTGGTATCCACGGGTGAGCAACTTATCAGAAAGAATGCTAGGATATTCTTATCTTTTCCAAGAAGATGGGGCGGCAATTTTCCTCCGGTGAGGCATGGCGCGCGCGGCTTATATAGAGGGGGAGGAGATTTTATTTTCTCTAAGAAAGAATAGAATCATTCAGGAAGATTAACTCAGAAATCGATACTGAAATAGCTCTCTATTGACTCGTATATATAGTAGTCAATAGAAGCCTAAAGAACATTCTATGAGACTCCATAAAGAAATAAGAATCTAATTCTTATTGCACTAGTAAACTATAATTAAGTCTAGATTCATTCTCTAATTGAATTAGAACTCAATTAGGAAAATCTAACTTATCCATTCAAGTTTGTGGAGGAGTCAAACTCCTCCCTTCTGTTCACACTGGGCGTGCGCTCATGCAGTCTCCTAGTGGGTCCTGCTTTGGGATCCACTTATAATTCTAAAGCAAATTGAACTCTAAGTTAATTTGCCATGTGCATATATTAATTCTAAATTAATATATCATTTCCAATCCAACCTCTATTATATTTCCAAAATATAATATTTAATTGTATTTCCAAAATACAATTAGTTAATTAATTAATTCAATTAATAATTCCAAATTATTAATAACTAATTAATCCAATTAATAATTCCAAATTATTAATTGAGCCTCAATCAATTATAATTAATTCCAAATTAATTATAATTCCTTCTATCACAATTAATTCCAAATTAATTGCGATTCCATCTTCAAGGATATTGAATAAGCTGAATCACCACATAGTGTGACCCACAGGGCCTCATGGTATTAAGCAAGTTCTAAACCAGGCAATATGGAATTCCTAGACGATCCCATTTGCAATATTAATACATGAGGACGTTTGAGAGGTTTCTCAAAGCTAACCCTTTCCGTTGCGAAGTCTGTTGCACTCCAACACGGCGATGGTAACGTCCCTTCATCTGACTGTCTCGAATGCATCTAGGATCGATGATGTGTCTATCCCAATAATGCATCCACAGGTGTCTTCAGTGAGTTGTTTGGTTTAGACGATATACTTATGACCATCATAATATATCTCTGCATTGGCCAATGACTTTACCAAACACAACTATGAACGACTATGAGCAGTTCTCTCCTTGTGCTACACGTGAGAGATGAATCCTTTCCAGAATTACTTATTGTTGTAGGGTAAGTTGGTACTTCTTCTAAATGCTTATTATGTCCGAAGGAATACACTAGCTATTAAGTCCAGGGTCTTCCTTTGCTCTTCAAGTTACCTCCATATCGCTCCTCGCACCTGAAATGTACTAGGATGGGGGGTTAGTGCCTCCAGCCCGGTCTGTCTATGATCAGACCGGAGGGACGACTTTACGGATAGGGAGTTTGAAGTGCTTCCCTAGTTAGACAGTGGTGGTGGTGGTGGTAGGTGAACAGTAATGATGACTTACCTTGGGATCATAAATGAGGTCCCTTTATATAGATGTGCCATCTTGGGGTGATCTCTCATAAGATGATGACAAGTGTCCGGCTGAGATGGAATCCTCCTTTGTCCCAAGCCCAAGAAGGAGGTCCATGGGCCTTGACCCAAGCATCGTTGACTAGGGTTTGAAGGGTCATATGTACTTTCTGGAGGGTGGGCCCCCTTGGACTCGACCAGGGTGGTCGGTCACACGGTCCTCGCACCCTCTCTGGTAGAGCCTTCCTTGACGTAAGGTGCTCCTCGTACCTAGTGATGCTCCTCGAGCCACACTGTAGAGTCTCGTCCTGGTAGAGCAGGAGATGTACTGGTCGAGCCACCCTTAGGTGACAGACCTATGGGTGGTCGCTCCAGCTTAAGGAAGTCTTTAAAGGCTTGCTCTTAGACCGTCCTAGTTCGTAAATGCGGACTGGACATATTTTAACACCAACATATGTCCCCCTAGTTTCCAAGTATCTTTGCAGAAGATAGTTGAGGAACTATGTTGTAGTGTAGGTCGAGCAAAGCCTCGACTATTAGTGGCGAAAAAAGATTTTCTGTATTCATGCCTTAGTATCTTTCCCTCCTCCTATCTATCCCTCCCCCCCCCTTTTTTATATGGTGCGAGTAGACGGTACTCGGACCTTATAGAAAAGGGGTATTTTTACTGGGATAAGATTGGATCCGGGTAAGTATTACTAGTGCACAAATACTACTTGTCGATTTTTTGCCTCGTTGATATACTCCCCCTTCTTTTTTGAGAAAACATCAGGAGGAAGCGAGGAGCCGATCCTCCTTCTCGAGCGTAAGAGTACTTTTTCGTTGATATACTCCCCCTTCTTTTTTGAGAAAAAATCAGGAGGGAGCGAGGAGCCGATCCTCCTTCTCGAGCGTAAGAGCCCTTTTTCGTTGATATACTCCCCCTTCTTTTTTGAGAAAAAATCAGGAGGGAGCGGGGAGCCGATCCTCCTTCTCGAGCGTAAGAGTCCTTTTTCGTTGATATACTCCCCCTTCTTTTTGAGAAAAAATCAGGAGGGAGCGAGGAGACGGTCCTCGGACGACCGATCAGTAGTCTATCGAGCGACTACGGTGAGTAACTTCAGGGTAAATTTCTCACGCTCCATGAATTAGTGTTCGGGAACAGGTAATTCGCGCTCTGGAGACACGTGTCGATTAATCCGTGATCGAATGGGCATAACCGTCTTTTCGCCAGGCGGCTGATTCTCGAGCCGTTGATCGTGGACACGCGTCCGGCTGAGATCGACCGAGGGCATGCGACGGTTGGTATTCCTGGGATACCCCTCTATAAATAGACATGTACCGGAACCCATTTACACTTTTCGCCCACTTCTTACCCCTCTCTATTCGAGCGTTCGACCAGCACCTCGCACACCCTACTCGAGCCAAAAATCAGACCGAACAGCAAGACTTTTGAACAGTTTCCAGAGCCTTTCTACAGTTCTTCTCCGACGTGACTTCTACACCATTCTCACCGGCGGACTTGCGTTCATTGGAAGCAGTTTACCACCTCAACACTCTTACAAGTAAGTAATTGTAATCTTCCTTTCTCCATTTTGCTTTCTTTGTAATTTTGTTCTTCGTTTCCCCCTTTTTTCTTTCTTTTTGGCTTTTTTGTGGATTCAAACCACAATGTGCAAACTTGAGTAAGCCGGAATCCTTGCCGGATTCTGGTGACAAATGTTGTAGATTTAGGCCTTGAAGTCTTGAAGATATGTTGTATGGTAGGATTCGTATGAAACTGTCTGAATCGTAGGTAGGGGTTCACTGTATATGCCTTTTAGATTGATTTAGGACTTGACTGTAGAAGTGTTGCTCCTCGAGCTTTTCTGCTTTTGCTTCTCGAACAATGTTGTCTGTTTGTGCTGTCTTTTGTCTTTGCGTATTTACTGTGTTCGTGAGGTCGATTCCAAGGAAAAACAATTAAATGGACCTCTCGGACTATCACAACCCACGCCTTACTTTTCTTGGCCTACCTTTTAGGATGTCCGAGAGCAACGATAGCCAAAACAACCAGGAAGGCAAGGATTACGCGAGCGACCAGGACGAGTCCGTTCCCTCCTCCCCGGTTTCTGCGACCTTTCTCGATGAGGCATTTGAAGGTCTCCAAGACGACGTGGTCGGGCAGACCGTTGATGTTGTAAATAACGAGGGTGACGTAGCTGAGCCCGAGCAGCAGCCCATTGTCGAGGAGGTGGAAGAGGACGAAGAGTCCGAGGAAGAAGTTGAGGGGAATCAACTTACTTCCCGTAGGTCAAGACGGGACAGCTTGGACAGCTGGCTTGATGACCGAACTGAGGAGGAGGGTGGACCCCCGGCTAGTGGTGTCGACCCGACCATAATGTCTTTTGCCCTCCAAACTTTGGGCAAAAATTATGGTGCTTATGAGCATGTTCCTCATCGGGACATTACCGTGGAAAACATGGATGATACTGCCAACCCCATCCCGGCCATAGATATATTCGAGGAGGGTGATCGATCTGTGCAGCTGATCGACGTCTCGACCAGTGAGAAGGGCGACACGGCTGAATCTTCTAAAGCTAGCAAGAAAAAGTTGCGCAAGAGGTTTGGTCCTCAAACAGTGCGTCGCACTGTGTTCTCTGAAGACGAGGGGTCCTCCTCGGACGGTCGAAGTTCGGGGGACCGTCAGCTTGAAACAAATGAGCTCGTACTTACGACCCCCACTGTGAATTTAGACTTAGACTTCACGGAGGGGACTAATGAGAGACCTCCCCATGCTTCTGAGATGGGCGAGGAGGAGAAGGCCGAGGAGCCCGCGGGTCCTTCTAGGAGAAGGATAAAACAGGCCGCTACTCGTAGGTCGAGCAAGAAAAAGGCTAAGGCTGCCTCTCCCATCGTTGTTGAGGTTGACGAAGAGGAAGATGCCGAAGAGGCCGAGGCTGAAGAGACCGAGGACGGTGAAGCTGGGGCCGAGGAGGGTGAGGTTGCGATCACCAAGGCCATGGAAAATAAGTTTCCTCGCCGGCCCGAGGAAGTGATACGTCCTGATCCGGAAGGGGAGCAAAATGAGGACTGCTCGCTCCCTACTGTCTGGTCGAGCATCCAGATGAAGGATCTGCCTTCTCTGCGTCACCAGTTCAATCTTCCTCGGGAAGAATTCGATATACTAATTCCCGACCAAGGCCATGCTTTCTACAACACGCCTCCGGGGTACATGGCCATCCATTTCCTTGCCCTGGACCGAGGATGGATACTTCCATTCTGTGATGCTTTCAAAGCCATTATCAACACCTTGGGTCTCGCTCCTTGGCAAATAATTCCTAGTGCGTACGGCACTTTGGTCTGTTTTGGAGTCTTCTGCAAGAAGGTCGGGATCGACCTGGACTTCCACAATTTCAATCAGATTTTCAGCGTGGCGAAGAGCGGAGGGAACAAGTTTTGGTATTATTTTTCTGCCCGACCTGGGTTTGGGTTTATTGAAGATGCCCCATCCTCCTCGGGATATCGATGGTGGCATAGGTTTGTCTTCATTCGGAAGAAGAAGCTCCCAGGGATGAGCGATGCAGACTGCGAGTGGGGTCTGCCTAAGTTGTGCTTCCGGGGTAACATGAAGAAGCGTGCTCCTCCCCCTAAGAAGTACGACGACTGGGCCTTGAAGCTATTGGCCGATAACCAAGCTGGGGCGCGCGAGGAGCCCCAATGGTTCTTCTGGGGTTTAGTTCTTCAACCCCTTCCCTATCTAGCCGGGCTATCTCCACCAGTGTATACTGGGTTTGATCCAAATGCCGATATGGATCAAGTTTTTGGTATAGTTTTGCTTCCCGAGTAGATGTAGTCTTTGGCCTGTTCGACCTGCATTTTTCTTTCTTACTTGTTTATATTTTATATTGTCTCATGTGCTAACTGTTTCTTCTCGTGCATGCAGCTTTTTGGTTCGACTGGATAATGAGTACGACCAGAGCTGCTAAGGCTAAGGCCCGAGCTGAGGCCCGTATGGCCAATAAACCTGAAGGCTCCATCCTGGCCAAGATTGACATGGCCAATTCGAGGAACGCGGCCGACCACCGAGACAAGATCATCCGGGAAGGGCAGGCTGATGCTGCTGAGGCCGGAGAGGGAGGCGATGTCGCCACCCAGGTCGCTCCTGTTGGACCCGAAGGAGGTTCGAGTACTGCAGCTGCTAGTGCTGCGGGGGCTGATCCCCATGGCAAAGGGCCGAAGCAGCTCGAGAAGGGCAAGAGTGTTCCTCCTCCCAAGGGTGGAGTGAAGAGGTCCCTGCAGCTCGGGGGCTCTAACCCGGCTTCCAAGAAGCCCAAGGGGAGCATCGCGACCGATGACAAGGCGGTCAAACGCTTTACTCAGATGCCCGAGCTGGACCGAGTCCATGCTCTTGGAGAAGTGGCCGCTCAGGTAATTTAATCGACCTTTTCTTGCTTCTCGGACTATGCATATCTTTCTTTAATTCTTATGCCTTTAATTCTGACAAGTATCTCTCCTCGAATGCAGCTCCAGAACTTGGTGGAGGCTTTCGGCAATGTGGCCGGTGATAGGACCGATGTATCTAAATACATCGAGGATATGGAGCGCGACCTGGCCGCTGAGAAGGCCAAGGCGCAGGCGGCCGAGCTGGAGAAGGCCAAGACGCTCGAGAAGTTGGAGCTGGTCAAGCAGGAGCTTACGCGCGAGAAGGGGCGCACTGCTGGGTACATGGGTGCCTACTCGTACCTCTCAAAGGCTATGACCAAGTTCAAAGATAGGCTGCTCTCGCTCCTCCAGGATACTCGACTTGAAGGTGCTCGCGCGTTCAAGGAGTCTGACTCCTTCAAACTGGCGCTGCTCGAGGTCAAAGATGCGAGTCGCGAGGAGGGTACTATGCTTGTGCTGGCCAGCTGAAGGCTCTGGGTTACTTGGCCGATGACTTCGATGTAGATGCTCACAAAGAGCTCAAGCCAAATCTGAACGAGTCATTTGCTCCCTTTGTTGATGAAGCGGTAACCGATGAGCAACACCACGCTTGCGAGTTCGGGGAGCTGGTCGCCGACCCTGAAGTTCACTATCCGAGCAAGGCTCCTCTGCTCCCTTCCTGGGTGCCCGACGTGCTTCGTCTTGGGCTAATCCTTCCGTTCGAGAAGTCCCCAGCTCGGAACGCCAACTGGCTGGAAATCAAGGCTCCTGTGCATGGCCGACCAGCGAACTACGTGGAGCCCGAGCTGGAAACTTATGCTACTATAATTGCGGAGGCCCGAGCCAAGGATGTGGGCAACTTAAATGAGCATGATGTCCCGAGCAACCAGGGGGAGGGTACAAGCGCCAGACGCTCCTCGGTCGACCAGCTGCAGCAAAGCGAGTTTACCAGCAGCCGCACTCGTTGAAGCCCGAGTATGCTCGGTTGATGTTGTTGTACTTAAATCATTCCCGGACAAATTTTAAGTTATGTAGCTCTTCTTTCAATACTTTTCGAACAAGTAGTTTTCTATTCGGCCCCTGGTGGCAATGTTGTTTGTTGTGACATGTTTATTTTCCTCATATTTTCGCCAAGTGTTCTTGGTCGGACTCCTTATGAATATGTGTCTTCATACTTTTCGC
Organism: Plantago ovata; assembly: GCA_028274465.1. NCBI lineage: Eukaryota > Viridiplantae > Streptophyta > Magnoliopsida > Lamiales > Plantaginaceae > Plantago > Plantago ovata. The sequence goes on along the minus strand of CM051455.1, from coordinate 78,835,013 downwards.
AACTTTTACAAACATGTGGCATTGTGATCGCTCCATGATGTTCGAGGAGCATTAGATGTATGAGTTTTTGTGTGTTTCAAACTGTTCAAGGCATGCTCCTCGATAATTTACTTTCCTCGAGAATTAATGCTCTTAAATTAAAACAAACTCGAATACAACGATCAAGGCATACTTCTCGGATCTATGCTCCTCGAGAATTGATGCTCTTAAATCAAAACAAATGCTGAGAAATCGTTCAAGGCATACTTCTCGGATCTATGCTCCTCGAGAATTGATGCTCTTAAATTAAAACAAATGCTTTAAGGAGATTTTGCCCTTGTCGTATTTAAACTTCTCGATCGGGTAAAAGATCCTTTAATTCATAGAACTGAACTTCTCGCGATTTCTAACCTTCCTCGGAATATGATGGTTCGAACACCAAATTTTACTCCTCGAGCATGTAGTTGGATTTTTCGAGCTTTACTAGTGATGTGCTGCTCGGGAGATTTTGTTCGACCTTGTCTTTCTTTTTGCATTTTGTTTGTTCAATTGTTTTGATCAGTGGTTGGTAAATGGAAGTAAAATTTCTTTTTTGTTGAAAGGTACTCATTGCATTGATTTGACGAAAATTCAATTACAATGGGGGCTTCAAGGCCAGCTTCTTACAACTTCTTGGTCCTACCCGTGTTGCTCTACTTCCAAAACTTGAACATCTTTTTCTAACAAACAAAAGTACTAAAAAGACAAGGGGGGCCTTTCATAGGAGCTCTAGAGGGGGCCTTTCACAGGAGTTTATGAGAAACATCCTCATGCATAAAACCTTTGGAGGTTTGAGGTGTTCCAGGAGTTCTTGAGCCTTCTTCCTTCCAAGTCTTCCAGCTTGTAGCTTCCATTGGCTCTAGCCTCAATGATTTTGTATGGGCCTTCCCAGTTAGGCATCATTTTCCCCACTTTGCTCAGAATGTCTGCTCTTCGAAGTACCAAGTCTCCAACTTGGAAGTCTCGTTCTCGGACGCTCTTGTTATAAGCCTTGGAGATCAGTGCTTGGTACCTCAGAATGTTAGCTAGAGCAGTTGTCCTAGCCTCATCGAGCATCTCCAGGTCGTACATTCGAGCAGTGTGGTTGTCCTCTGGTTGATACCCTTGAATTCTGAGTGTTTCCACGGCCACTTCTGCTGGTATGACTGCTTCAGAGCCATAAACCAAGGAGAAAGGGGTTTCCCTGGTAGCAGTCTTTGATGTCGTTCGATAAGCCCAAACAACTCCATCTAGCTCGTCAACCCAATCTTTGTTCGAGGAGAATCTCTTCTGAAGGTTGTTCACCAAAGTTTTGTTGACGGCCTCTGTTTGCCCATTGGCCTGGGGGTGCCCTACCGAGGTGTATCTTCTCTCGATTTTCATTTCTTTGCACCACTCATTGAACCTCTTTCCACAAAATTGTGAGCCATTGTCAGAGATGAGAACTCTAGGCAGACCAAAGCGACAAACGATGTTTCTCCAGTCGAAGTTCATGACCCTCTGCTCAGTGATGGTCGAGACAGCTTCTACCTCCGCCCACTTGCTAAAGTACTCCACTGCCACTATAATAAATTTCTTCTGTCCAGTGCCTCTCGGGAATGGGCCAACTATATCGATTCCCCAAACATCAAAGGGGCATGTGATCGTTATAGGCATGAGTGGCTTTGCTGGGACGTTGATCAAGTTGGCAAATAGTTGGCACTCCTCGCACTTCTTAACAAAGTTGGCAGAGTCTTCTCTCAAGGTAGGCCAGTAGAAGCCTTGTCGGATGACCTTTTGGGAGAGTGCTCGACCACCAGCATGGTCCCCGCAACATCCGCGATGCATCTCTTCCAGGATTCTCGGGACTTCGTCTTCGGATACACATCTTAAATAGACTCCTTCAAATGATCTTTTGTACAAGTGGTCCCCTTGCATGATGTATCGAGGCGCTTTTCCTTTGATCCTTCTGGCCTCAGCTCTATCCTTAGGGAGGGTTCCATGCTTAAGATATGCAGCTATCTCTCGCATCCAATTTGGCTTTTCTTCTATTGTCAAGATGTTAGGAGTTGATGTCCAAAGAGAGGATGCGGTGATCTTCATAAGGATGACATTTCTGGTGTCAACTCCTTCTGATGCAGCAGCATATTTCGATAGAGCATCTGCCCTTTCATTAAGGTCTCTAGAAAACTTCTCGATCTCACATTTCTCAAATTCTTGCATCTTTTCAGTGATGGCTTTCTTGTAATCGATCAGTGAATCTTTCTTGGTTCTGAAGATCCCGGAGAGTTGCTTCTCGGCCAACTGGGAATCTGTGAAAAGATGCAACTTCTTTATCTGGAGCGCCTTTGCCATACGTAGTGCGATGAGGATAGCTTCATATTCTGCCTCGTTGTTTGAAACAGGAAAGCTCAAAGTTACAACATAGTCGAGCTCTGCACCACCAGGACTTCTAAAGTATATCCCTATCCCCCCATTTTTTCCGGAGGATGAACCATCTACATGGAGGGTCCAAACATCACCATGATCAGTGATGGAGTCAGGCTTGGGAGAGACGGTCTCCTCAAGCTTGTTCTCCGGCTGTTCGATCTCACTGGCTAGGAACACCTCTTGTCGTTTTCTCTTGGTTTGGGATAACTCTTTAAGCTCTCTAAGAGCGTTCTCGAGATCTCTCATTGCCTTGTTCTGGTGGGGTTGCTCTTCTATCATCATCATGGAATTGCTCTGACTCGAGGAGGCCTCTCCTTGCGTTTCTCGGGAGGGATACTCTACCAAGAAATCAGCAATAACTTGGGCTTTTTTGGCCATGGGAGCCTGGTAGTCGATGTCGTACTCACTCAGTTCGATTGCCCACCGAGTGAGTCTACCTGAGTTCTCTGGTTTCCCAAGTACTTGCTTCAAGGGCTGCTTTGTCAGCACTACCACCTTGTGCGCTCCGAAGTAAGGCTTGAGCCTTCTCGCCGTGTAGACCAGTGCAAATGCTAATCGCTCAATATCTAGGTAGCGGGTTTCCACTCCTGAGAGGACTTTGCTCAAGTAGTAGATGGGAAGATGGTCATTCCCTTGGATTCTCACCAAGACGGAGCTTATTGCTTCAATGGTCGCTGCGAGATACAGGTAGAGCACCTCTCCTTCCACTGGTTTGGATAGGAGTGGAGGGGATAGCAAGTATTCTTTAAGCTTGTTGAAAGCCTCCTCACACTCTCTGGTCCATTCAAAGTGGTCGCTCTTTCTGAGTACTTTGAAGAATGAGAGGTTCTTTTCCGCTGATCTTGAGATGAATCTGCTCAGAGCAATGGACTTTCCTACCAGCTGTTGCACTTCATTCACTGTTTGGGGTTGAGGAAGCTCGAGTATGGCTTTGATTTTTTCAGGATTGGCTTCAATTCCTCTTTCAGTGACCATGTACCCGAGGAAGTTCCCTCCTTTGACTCCAAAGGTGCACTTGGCAGGGTTGAGTTTCATCCCGTACTTCCTCAATATCGAAAAGCAATTGATGAGATTCTCAATATGTTGCTCCTCGGTCTTGCTCTTGACCAGCATGTCATCAACGTAGACTTCCATAGTCTTCCCCAGCTCTTCCTTGAACATTTTGTTCACTAGCCTTTGGTAGGTTGCTCCTGCGTTCTTTAGTCCGAACGGCATGACGTTGAAGCAATATACATTCCCATTTGTGAAGAAAGCTGTCTTCGGGATGTCATCCTTGGCCATTTTTATTTGGTAGAACCCCTGGTAAGCGTCCATGAAACTCAAGAGGGCGCATCCAGCAGTGGAGTCGACCAGCTGGTCGATCCTGGGTAGTGGGTAGGGGTCCTTTGGACAGAATTTGTTCAATCTTGTGAAGTTGTTGCACATTCTCCATTTCCCTTCACTTTTCTTGACCAGGACCACATTGCAGACCCAATCGGAGTAACGCACTTCTTTTATATGGCCAGCTTTTAGGAGCCTTTGGACCTCTGCTTCTATGATAGCATTATCCTCAGCACTGAAGTCTCTTCGCTTTTCCCGGATGTGGGTGATCGAAGGGTCGAGGTTCAGACGGTGAACCGCTACCCTTGGGTCAATCCCTTTTAAGTCATCGGTGCTCCAAGCGAACACATCGTTGTTGTCTTTCAAGCATTGGATGAGCTTCAGTCTCACTTCTGTGGTCATTTCTGTCCCGATCTTGGTGATCTTCTCGGGGCACCCTTCCACGATCTGGATTTCCTCAAGTGTCTCCCTTGCTTCAATTTTGTTTTCATCGAAAAACTTCTTTTTCTTGGACGAAGGGGGTACAGAGGGTAACACTTGGTACTCCTCGACTTCCTTGACTGCTCCAACTAACTTTCCTTTTTCTTTTCTGAGTTTAGCTGTTCTTCGCCTAAGTGACGGACTTGGCTTTTTAGCTCTCCTCTTTACTCCTCGAACGGCATAGCAGCGATAGCTAGCGTGGTGTTCCAGTGGTTTCTCATCATGAGCTCTACCAGAGTTGAGCTCTCCCACCACTACATTGGAAGTTTCTCGAGCAGACAAAGAGTAACACTCCCACGCTTCTCGGATGTCTCCTACCTCTTGTCCTGTTCCCATCAAAGTAGGGAACTTCATCCTGTTGTGAACGGTTGAGACTACCGCTTGGAATTGAGATAAACCTGGTCTTCCAAGAACGGCGAAGTAGTCGAAGGGCATGTCAACCACCACAAAGGGAACCTGGTGTGTTACCCTTCTAGGGACGCTCCCCATAGAGACTGTTAGGACAATTATCCCTAGAGGCATGATCGTGGCTCCTCCGAATCCGATCAGCGCACTCCTTACTTCTTTGAGATTCTCCCTGGGGTTTATCTGCATCTTCTTCAATGTTCCGGTGAAAATTAAGTTGGCAGAGCATCCGGTATCGACTAGGATCTTCTTCAGCTTAAACCCTTGGACGTCAAGGGACACTACCAAGGGAACACATGGATCATAGAGATGCCCTCCACCAGCACTTCGCAGAGGAAGTTCACTATCATCAAAGGAGATCACTTGATTCCCTGGTCGAGCAACCTGGGAGTATTTTTCATCATTGATCATGAGGTTCTCTGCTGTGATTTTCCTTTGGTTCCGGGTATCACCTCCAGCTGGTCCTCCGGCAATCACTAGGGAGTGAATAACTCCATGCACTGGTCGGTTCTCATAGTTGTTTTAATCATGGAGATTATTGTACCCTTGAGGTCCTTGGTTGTTCTGCTGGTCGTTCCTTCCTTGTGATGCTCTGGGATTGTCAAAGGGGACTTGGTGGTCGTGCCTCACTGGTGGTGGAGGTGGAGGAAGGTCCATTGGGGGTTCTTCTCTTCTCACATAATTGACCAACTGTCCATTTCTCACCATTCTTTCGATTTCATTTTTGAGGTCGACGCACTCGTCGGCAGTGTGTCCCTTGCCTTTGTGAAATTGGCAATACTTGTTGGAGTCTCTATTCCTTTGGGTTTCTTTGACTGGGGGTGGCCACGAGACGTCAAGCCTTCTCGAGACTATATAGTTCAAGATGTCAGATCTTGGCCTATTTAAGTCTGTGTAGTTAGTGTACCTCCTCGGAGGAGATCTCCTAGGAGGGCTTCTCTTGTCTCGGTAATAATCTCGAGGAGGGCCCCCTTTCGAGGAGCCATCCTTGACCAGCCCATAGTTTTGCTTTTGGTCTCTTCTCTGCTTTCCACTGTTTTGTTGTCTTGGAGGGTAATCCTTCTCTCTTTCTTTCTCCTTGCCTTTGTCTCTTGGAGGGTTTGCCCTTACAGGAACAGTTTCACGGAACTCTTCGGCATCCAAGAATTCTTTGCAAACTTCTCTAAGTTGGGATTCACTTGTCACTGTTTTCGAGGAAAGCTCTTCTGTGAACCTGATGTTGGTAGTGTTACCATACAAGTACTCTTTTCTTTCATTGATGGAATGCTCTTCCACTTGGAGGGCAGCCTCGTGAAATCTATTGATGAAGTCTCTGAGATCTTCATTAGGTTTTTGAACAATTTGGGCCAAGTACCTCACTCTTCTTTTGGTGTTCATCACCTTCTCAAATCTTTTGCAGAATTCTTCACCAAGTTCCTTGTATGTTCTGATCGAGCGAGAAGGGATGCGCGACCACCATCTCATTGCTTCACCCATGAGGTTGGCTGGGAATACCTTGGCTTTGATTTTAGAATCATACCCATAAGCATCCATCTTGGCTCCAAATCTCGCAAGGTAGTCCTTGGGACAGCTTGTTCCATCATAACTTTCTAGAGTTGGAAGGCCTCTCTCCATTCCGCCTTGGTGCCTTCTTATCTCATCGGATAATGGGCTGTCCTCTTGGTCTTGCTCCCTTTCTTGGATGTTGTTTCTGAGAGCAGCTATCTGAGCATCTATCCTTGCCCTTTGAGCGTCCAGCTCTTCTAGGGAGAGAGTTCGACCAGGATTTGGCTCGACCAGCACTGGTGCGGCCAAGGTTGGCGGGACCAGGTTGGGAGCGACCACTGTTGGGGCAACCGTTGTTCGAACACCATTGTTCTCGGCCATGACTTCAGGATGGTTCTGAGGTGTTCCTTGATTTGGAGTGACTTGGAAAGGTTGCCCATTCTGGGGAGGAGTCCCTTGGGGCAAGATATTTTGCATAGATGCTCTTATTCTTCTGTCTATCAATTCCCTCAAATCTTCTGGAGCGCCTTGAGGTCCAATCCTGGATTGCACTCTTGGGGGTCCAAGTCTTGTGTGAACAGGTCTAGTATTGACTCTTGAGTGAGCTTCATCTTGTGCTACGTTCACCCTTGACGGAAGGGGAGCGTTTGCTAAAGATGGAGCTGGAGGGTTACCCCTGGATCTGTTCACTTCTTGCACATGGATTTCTTGTCCAACTCTGGCTGCCTCCCGGTTACCCAAGGTGCCCTGAATAGTAAGTAGGAACAGTGCATAATTGCTCTCATTAAATCCATAGTCCTGTGGTCGCACTACATCCCCATTTGGCAAGGTGAAGTGCATTCCTTGCTGGGGGGCGGGTGGATTGTTCACAACTAGTTGAGGGTGAATCACTGCCAGCGGCAAAGGGGCTGGGGGAGCATTATTGGAGAGGTTGAGTGCTCCAAATCCCCCGCTAGCGCGTACCACTTGAGGATGACTTTCTGCAGTTCGCTCGTCCCTTGACGGTGTGACATGGGTGAACTGTCCTTCTACCATAGGAACATCCCTAACAACATTATCATTTGTAGGTGCCCGAGATGCTGCTGGTTGATTCCTCGGTGGATTAGTAGGGGCACGGCCCCTTCTACGAGGTGGATCTCTGGGAGCAGCATTAGCTAGCCTATTGCTTCTTCTAGGTGGCATCTTGGAAGGATGCCTCTTGGCTCAACTAGCGGGGCAAGGGTAACCTTTTGATCGATTCCCACAGACGGCGCCAAATGTTGTAGGGTAAGTTGGTACTTCTTCTAAATGCTTATTATGTCCGAAGGAATACACTAGCTATTAAGTCCAGGGTCTTCCTTTGCTCTTCAAGTTACCTCCATATCGCTCCTCGCACCTGAAATGTACTAGGAGGGGGGGTTAGTGCCTCCAGCCCGGTCTGTCTATGATCAGACCGGAGGGACGACTTTACGGATAGGGAGTTTGAAGTGCTTCCCTAGTTAGACAGTGGTGGTGGTGGTAGGTGAACAGTAATGATGACTTACCTTGGGATCATAAATGAGGTCCATTTATATAGATGTGCCATCTTGGGGTGATCTCTCATAAGATAATGACAAGTGTCCGGCTGAGATGGAATCCTCCTTTGGCCCAAGCCCAAGAAGGAGGTCCATGGGCCTTGACCCAAGCATCGTTGACTAGGGTTTGAAGGGTCATATGTACTTTCTGGAGGGTGGGCCCCCTTGGACTCGACCAGGGTGGTCGGTCACACGGTCCTCGCACCCTCTCTGGTAGAGCCTTCCTTGACGTAAGGTGCTCCTCGTACCTAGTGATGCTCCTCGAGCCACACTGTAGAGTCTCGTCCTGGTAGAGCAGGAGATGTACTGGTCGAGCCACCCTTAGGTGACAGACCTATGGGTGGTCGCTCCAGCTTAAGGAAGTCTTTAAAGGCTTGCTCTTAGACCGTCCTAGTTCGTAAATGCGGACTGGACATATTTTAACACCAACACTTATCATCCCCATTTGTATATAACTATAATCCTGGATCTTGCCTTAGGTCAGCTGCTTATTCAGAGCTGACATCGACATGGTCACCAAGGATATGGGGCAACAAATGTGATGATAAAGTTCTGTAAGTTCTAAGGACGACTGGCATCACTTCGACAACTTTCCGGTTCCCATAGACACATTGGTGTAGAGTATACATCGATGGGAGTGTCCGGTGGGTTCTTCCATTGTTCGGCAATCAACCCTTGAACAACTATGCGCAGTTATTGGAACGTTTCCATTGATTGTCTAACAATCCGTTCCGTGACTGTGGGATCAGCTCACACCTGTCTAACAGGTATAACCTCCACGCATACTAGTCTCCTGGTTCATTCAGACCCCTTCATCCGAGATGAACCTTGACTAGGGAGAGTTTAGGATAGATGATGACTCACACAGCTCCCACTAACTTGTGATCGGTCATCTATCCAAGGGGACATGTTTGATATCAATACAGACAGAAATAAAGATATGACATGCTGAGTGCCCGGTGTAATATAAATATGAAAGTGATACTCAAAGTCAAACAAACAATCATATATTATATTACGTTGACCTGTGTAATAGTACATATATGTCCTTCATAAAGGCTGTCTCTAGGACATATATACTATCACCACTTTACTTAGATTATGAAGGAACGAGTTACTTTCATCCGACCCTTACATCTTCATAAACAAAATCGAAAGAGAAATGGAGATTGGTATGGTTCTGACAAGTTCAGCACATGACAGAACTAAATCCCACATTGATCATTGATTATTGTAGAGGCTTCATCAAACTATGTGTACATGTGCGAGGCTAATGATAGTTCTAATATCCCTTTGAGCAACTAAACACGAATAGTGTATTCCATTATAAAAAATAAACGACAGAAGTACTATATGCAGACTTACTTATAGGTTTAGTACTCCCAAAAGGTCTGCCACGGGGTCGTTTCCGTACTTGTCCACTGGCAGATCTCCTTATGGGAGTTGTCGGGGTACCTGCCGAAATATGAATATTACGAATCAGGCAGTAATTTGCATGAAATCCCACATCATATAATAAGAATCTTAGTAAAATTATGAATCATCCAGCAGTAAAGTAAATCTTGGAGAGTAGCTTTTATTACTCACTTGAATGGCCTATCTGATCAGCAACATGGATGCGGTTCTTGCTACCAGGTGGTCGCCCACGTCCTCGCTTTTGTCCAGTCACGCCGGTGGTGTTGTTTGTCTGATTTCCTGCAGCTGGACCAATCACTACCATTCACAAAATTGTATGTGTATGATAGCATCCTATATTTTCCAACAATATGTTTATAAATACTAGCTTCAGTACTTCTCATACATATGCTAGGAAGTTCTATTTGCCATAATACTTTAGTGGAACATTATTACTAAGACTCTTATAAAAATCAAATTCATCCAGTAATAAAGAAAAACTTAGAGGGTAGATATGATAGCTTACTTGAATGGCTTAGTAAATCAGCAACATGGTGGCGGTTCTTTCTACCGTGTGGTCGCCCCCGTCCTCGTTTCTGTCCAGTCGAACCGCTGATGATGGTTGTCGGATTACCTGCAGATTGTACAATCACTAGAAATGAGAACTATTTATGTGTATGAAAGCATCATATATTTCCGGACTTCACATCAGCAAATCAAAGCTTCAATGCATCTAATTCATTTTTCAGCCTTTTCAATTTGTGTCAAGACATTAAAGCAGCAAAGACTTCAATTTTTTACTTTATTTTGAAATAATGTACGATAAGGTAATCACAGCTTTAAACAGATGTACAATATCATCCAAGATGCAACGACCAGCATATGTCAATAGATAGGAACTCTTACATTCCGCTAAATTAGAATAACACGAACAGTAGTACCAGAAGCATATTCTAAAGGGGTGCATACATAATCATGAAAAACTCATACAAGAATCAAATATCACATATTTTCAACTGATCAAAGGTGAAAACAGAGGTGCCAACATGTCAAATTTGTGTCTTTTGCCTACTCCTAAAGAACATGTTTGACAATTTATAGTAAATGCCCTGTTTACCAAACGATCCTAAATAGGAGATTTGACAGAAACATTGTAAGCAAGTTAAATTCCAACAAACATATAACACTTGCCCAAGAAGATTAACTACTCTGGACTATACAAAATTGCATCATCGTTTGCATAAAATCCTACATCAATTCTCAAAATTGGCCTCAATACTTGGTGCATGCACTGTATACTCATGGTAATCAAATAATCGATACCAAAATTAAAAAGGTTGGAAGACTCACGATTGGCAGTGCGGACCCAAACATTCAAGGTACGCCGGTTCTTACTCCCAGGCGGTCGGCCACGTCCCCATTTCCGGCCAGTCCCATTGGTAGCGTCGTTTGTCGGAGGAGGTGCTTGACGCAAAGCCATTGTTAATGGTGAAGAAAGGCTTAGAGACAAGAGAGGGTTTTGTGAAGAAGATGATTGGTTTTTGCTATCAAATAAGCCGGAGCCTTGTTTACATCAACGTCTTTTCATGTTTTTTACCTTTTTTTTTATTTTTTAATTTTAAATCATAAGTATCCAATGTTAAAAAAAATCTATTCTCAATACAAGACCAATTTTAAAGTTATATTTTTTTTAATAATATGTGTGACTCTTTTGTTAGATAGATGGTGTATATGTAAATCAAGCCATTTGAAATATGTATGTCATTTCTTGTATACGATAGTTCAAACACATGATAAGTATTGGTAAAAAAAAAAAAATGTTAATAAAACAAGTATATGTTTTTAAAGTGTGGAAACTTGATCAATTTATCGAAGTTCATATCATTATGTTAGAAAATTGAGACTACATTTTCGTTTGACAGGATTCTTGGAATATGAAATACACTGTCAGTTGTTTGGGACCCCACATTAATTATTTATTTAGTAGTTATGACATGCAAATTATAGAAGAAAAGTTCACAATCCATGGAAATCTTGATCGACATTGTTTTTCATGCCTGTAACAGCTCAGTCCCCTAGATTTGCAAACTACGACATGTGCTTTTAAACATGAGAAGCCCATGTGCAAGCAAAATATATCAAGTGTGTGCTTCTCGTTAAAGTATTCCGTAGGAATAAAGTAGAGTGGATCATGTAGTTCTTCAAGGGACTTGCCTCTGTCATAAGGAGCCAAAACATTCGGAAACTTAACAAGTTATGAGCTTACCAAATTCTAGGTGTCTAGCGGTCAAAATGCCGGACATAACCTATCAATAAGAGGATAATTGTAAGAAAATGAAGTAGATGGCAGAGGTTCTTTCACCAGTTTCTAGTGTGCGTCCAATCACTCTAAGAAATGGGAGTATGTTACTATGAAGAACATAATTTGATCTTACATTCTGAACTGTCTGTCTTTGGCTTCATACATAGCAATTGTATTTTATGTCTTTCAAAAGCTATAGTAGAGAGGAAAAGAAATATGGTACTGTTTCTATCAAAATGAGTGTTTATTTGAATAGAAATCAGGGCTGAGTTTGGTCATTGCAGAAATCAGATTCTGTAATCTGTATGAGGCCTCATAATAGTATCGGCTATGTATGTATTGTATTTATTTACTTATGGTCAGTGTCATTTAGTCACGGGAAAGATCCCTTTTGGTGTAAACCCAGCCAATAACTTACTGTAGTTGCTAAATTTATCCAATCTATGGTGCTCTTCGACTGCATAATCCGGCTAGCCATTTGCTAGATTTATGTTTTTACTCCGTATGTTGTTGTAGAAACTGTAGATCTTGTTATCTCTTAGATAGCCTTTTCTGAAACCTGAGCTGTAGGTTTTAACTCTCATTCTACATGCTGCTTATAGGTGTTGATATCAGCATGAACACACATTTGAAAACAGTAAAGCTTACCTTGAAGGGCAAGAATCCAGTCACCATGGATCACCTGAGTGTAAGGGGAAACAACATCAGATATTACATTCTTCCTGACAGCTTAAATCTCGAGACTTTGCTTTTGGAAGAGACGCCCAGGGTCAAGCCCAAGAAGCCAACCACTGGAAAACCTATGGGGCGTGGCAGGGGCCGTGGCCGTGGTCGAGACCGTTGAGATTGTGTTTCAGTTATATGCAATTTTTTGTAGTATTTGGTCATGTAAACATCTGTATTAATGGATAAGCTGTTCCTAGCTGACAGTTCAATTTGGCACCTATTGTTAAGATCATACTGTGTTGTGGCCTAGTAGCCTCGACTCTTGAGCATTCGTCTGCAGTTCTTTCAACGTTGTTAGGATGGTTGACTGAAATCTAAGTAGGGATTGCTGATTAAGTGTGCTAATGCTTTGAGTATTAATGGAGTAACCCTTTGTTTCGGAGCAGATTCTATGCCAGTTATTTGATTTAAAATTCAAACGGCTATGTAAATGATGTATTCTTCTGCCCAGAACGCAATATGGCTGGCTGAATTTTGCATCCTGAAATCCAACACAGACATCTAAGAATTGTGTTTGTGGTGTTTTCTGCAGGTAAAAACTAAATACAATGGCATATCATATGCTGAAATACTTGTAGAGAAAGTAGGAAAACTTTAGATAGCCTTGGCAAGGAACCGTCCTTAAATTTAACACACGCCTTTATGTGGCCTACTAGTATGGAAAAATTGGAACCTTATTGTATTGTATGTGACTGAAATATAAAAATAATAGTAACTTAATTTTATGTTAATACTTACTCCTTAATTTTATGTTAATACTTACTGATATCAACGCAATGGGCCGGCCATTAACTGGTTTTGCCGTTAAAAAATAAATTAAAAACTGGTTTTCTTGCAATCAACATTTGTCAAAGAAAAAACCCCAAAAGAGTATCGACTAAATCCACGAGAAAAGCCGAAGACTTCAACTTTGGACCTTCGGTTTGCCTTTCGATTGGGCGCCTTCAGTAATCAATCATGGTTGATTTTCTAGGTCTTTTAGACGTTTAGACGCTCTGTATTAACAATGAGTAAATTTATGTATTTACAAGGATTATCTCACAATAAAGTTGTTTTTTTCTTTTTTAAACTGCAACACATCTTTTAATACGTCTATGGCACAGTTCATTAGTTTCTATCCAATCCATGTAAACTGCATTTGCAAACCAGCTCCACAAGTCTTTCCCAGAATCTCTGGCAAGCCTAAATCATTAACGGCAAGTGTACATTTTATCAAACTACAGCAGGCAGTTAAGTATTGTTGGAAGACAGTTTGGCAGTTTTACACATACTAATATTAAATGAGATGACAATTAGAACATATCACTAAACAATAAAAACAAATTACCAGAGTATTTCAAATGTCACAAACTCACAAATTGCAGGACATGAAATCCACAAGTGATTCACCAAAAGCAAGATAGTTCTAACGTTAACAGTAAATAAGTATATAGAATACGCAACTTTAGAATATGAAATTCAGGTTGAGCAACTTCATAGTTGTCCAGCAGCACCTTTTTCTTGGACTTACCCTGTTCAAAACAGCCAAACAAAACTCTTCAATCATAAACACAGCAACATATGCGCTAAGCTAAATAAAATAGTCCTTGATACATCTCTAATCTTGACCAAAATCAGTGACGATTATTAAGGATAACTCGCATAATCATAGGACTTACTCTATTCACCATAACTCAAACAAAAGACTACTTCCTGAATGGCGGGATGAGGGTAGTCGGAGCACAAAACAAACACAGTAACAAAATGCTTTAAACGCTAGACAAAACGAAAGGGAAAAGAAATGACAAACAAGCTGCTTGACCCCTTAGGCTTCTGCGGGTCTTTATTCTTCCTATATTTTAATTGTTTTTCTTGACTTCTTTTTGCTTTTTACGAAGTCACATAAATATGTTCTTTTTCCCTATTGGGTGCCTTTTGCATACAATCTTTTTGGTTGTGCTAAAGCATTGTGAGTCCGCGGAGGTGCCGCGAAATACCTAAGTACTCGGATGGGATGCCATAGCATGGTGTATAGTACAATCCCGACACAACTATGTGTCATGCCCTATACCGGACCAGCAAGGGAGATAACATGACTCACAATATGGGTGGACAACCGTATGCTAATAATAATAATATTTTTCTTTTCAAATAAGCAGCAGCAAAATGAGTACGTTTAAATATAACGACTTCCCCAAACCTATTCGACAGAATAAGTTGGAGTTACATAACACAGACACATGTGAATAAAGTACATGGAATATTTTCTAGCTATCCCTTTTCCAAACCCATTTGACATCGAATAGGTGTATTACAAAGAAAAGCTATCCCTTAAATGCTCCTAGATAAGATTCAAGTAGTTTGCAGTTAAGGGAAATGCCAATTCCTAATCATGCTTATGCTAAAAATTGTTATCCTTAGGTCTTTCGTGAAACGCAACTAGAGAATAGCACACCAAAGTGCAATAGTGCCTTCTTAGACTACTAAACTTAGCAAAGTACATATACTTGTGAATGTAACATACCAATAGAAGTTAATCCAATGCGGACCTCAAAATAAATATAGCACATAAAGCATGGAAAGAGTTCATTATACTAAATTAACTTAATACAAGTTTTTAAGACTTGGCAAAGTAACTTCTAACAAAACATAAATTTAAACGTGAATGCATGCAACAGAGTTAACAGTAATGTAAAGGAAAGTAAACGTGCAAATGCAACATCCATTTGGTAAACAATGAAGTCATTGTGAGCAGCAAAGGCCAAGAAAAGCCTAATTGCATCCAATCTTGCAACTGGTGCATAAGATTCATCATAGTCCAATCCTTCAGTCTGACAGTAACCTTGAGCAACTAAACGTGCTTTATTTCTTGTTATTTCACCAGACTCACTCAACTTGTTTCTGAACACCCACTTTGTACCGATAGCTTTCTTGCCTTCAGCAAGTGGTACAAGTTTCCGGACTTTGTTCCTTTCAAATTGATCCAGTTCTTCTTGCATTGCCTTGATCCATTCAGAATGCTTTAGAGCTTCTTCTATGGTCTTAGGTTCAATTTCTTAAACAAAGCAAGAGAACAATGATTCTACTTCTACGATAGTTACTTCTTCAGCAAGTCCATGAGTAGCTGAAACTTTGGATCTATTCACTTGGCGTTTATCAATATCACCAATCATATCCGTAGAGGGATGATCTCTAATCCATTTATTAACAGGTTTTCTGCTCGTTGGATCTGGATATGTTTGCTCATCAGCATGTGACTCTTCAGCATGTACTTGTTTAGTACTACTGGGATTTTGTGTCTCTGCTGAGATAGGTTCATCAGCAACTGCTTGTTCAGCATTGCTAGTTTGTGGTAACTCATCAGCAGGCACGGGAGGTTGCGTAGTTTCAGCAACTTCCGGAGCAACTGCGTCTTTTGCTGGAAATTCTTTGTCGTGAACTATATTTATCTTGTCATGACTTGGGGGAGGAGAGTCATTGTAAGAATCATCATTTAGTTCAATGGACTTGATTTGCCTAGCATCAGATTCAGTTCTTTGCTCATGTATGATTAACTTTTTCATACATTCTGATATTTCTTCTTCAGCAGGCACTCCTTGTGTGTTTTCGTAGAATACAACATGCACTGATTCTTCGATCTTTTGTGCCTTTTTGTTGTAAACTCTATAAGCTTTACTATACAAGGAGTAACCAAGAAATATCGCTTCGTGTGCCTTTTGTTGAAATGTTCTTAGGTATTCTCTACCGTTATTAACAACGAAACACTTACAACCAAATACTCTTAGATGAGTTATATTAGGAGGTCTTCGAACAAACAACTCATATGGAGTTTTGTTGATTTCCTTAGTAATCAAACATTTTTTTGAGTGTAACAGGCGGTATTAATCGCTTCAACCCAGTAAGCCTCACTTATTTCAATGTCAGCAAGCATTGTTCTTGCGGCTTCTTTTAGGGTACGATTCTTCCGTTCAGCAACACCGTTTTATTGTGGTGTCCTTACAGAGGATAATTGATGTTGTATGCCTTTTGAAGTGCAATACTCAGTTATGTACTGGTTTACAAACTCAGTACCATGGTCTGTCCTTATGACTTTCACCTTGTCATTTTTCATGACTTCGAGCTTATTCAGTAAGTTAGGTATTTCAGTCCTTGTTTCAAATTTGTGCTTGATAAATACTACCCAAGTGAATCTTGAATAGTCATCTACCACCACCAGACCATACTTCTTACCAGCATAGCTTGTTGAAGAAGATTCAAACAAGTCCATGTGCAAGAGTTGTAAAGGTTTTGTAGTTGACGGTACTGCCTTGTTCTTAAAAGAAGATTTGGTTTGCTTTCCTTGCTCACATGCATTGCAAACACCATCCTTCTTTAAAGTAACCTTAGGTAATCCAACTACAAGTGCCTTTTTAGACAGCTTATTCAGCGTCTTGAAGTTTAGATGACTTGTTCGTTTATGCCATAACCATGCTTTTTCAGCAAGGCAATCGTGATCTGAGACAAGGCATTTTTCAACGATTGCTGAAGACCAATCTACGGTGTACAAGCCTCCTGATCTTCTTGCAATCATAATAACCTTCTTAGTCTCGAAATCTATAAGTTTACATTCATCACTTTTGATTTTGATGAAGTATCCTTTGTCAGCAAACTGACTCATGCTGAAAAGATTAAACTTAAGATTTTGGACATAAAGAACTCCCGTAATGGTAATGCATCCTAACTTCACATCACCATAGCCTTTTGTAGAACCGGAGCCTCCACCAGCAAACATTATTGTTGGACCTTTAGACCACCGTCTATAGTTTATAAGGTTATTCTTGTTGCCCGTCATGTGCTTTCCACAACCACTGTCAAAGTGCCAGATTGCATCGTTTATCTCCGTGGCTGAAGTCTGCTCAATCAAGATTAAACAAGTTAATTATCCAATGTTGGATGTCCATTAACATGTTCAAGAATGCGTCCAGTGGAAACCGAAGTCTTAAGTTTTTCAACTTTGACTTGTTTTCTACTTGCTGAGGAACTAGAAGGTTTTGAGCTAAAAGACTTTTGATTTGTGCTGATCAAATCCACTTTCTGATGTGGTGTCTTGCTCGGTTGACCTTTTTGCTGAACGTACTTTTCAGTAAGTTCTTTTCTAGCAAGGTTCCTTCTAGCCCTAGCATTTTGAGTCTTTTCAGAACTCTTAGGATTGATTTTGTTCATCTCTTTGAAGTATCTTTGCTGACTTTGCTTATACTCGTGAAAAAGTTGACTTTGCTTGGTTTTGAAACCGAGTCCACTTTTCGGAGAATGCTGAGCTTTTGTGTCAGCAGCCTTACTTGATTCAGGTTTGTCAGCACAGGTCTTCTGATTACTTTTAGTAATCTTGCCTTTTGACTTAACAAATTGCTTTTCAGCAACTTGTTTGGCGGAATGCTTTACAACATCCTTTTTCTTTACAGTTTGCTTCTCAGCAACCTGTTTTCCTTTTAAAGTCTTGTTACTTTGAGTAGCAACAGCGGGCTTTACGGTCGTAGGTACTTGATTGCATTTTTCAGAAACCTTAGATTGACCAAACTTATAGAGTTCTGATTGACCACTATCAGTAGCACGTACAAAGGAAATCGGTGATTTGTCTTTACTCAAGATTATTACGTCATCACCTTCATACGTTGCACCTAAACCTTCTTTTTGAGATGGATCTCTCAAATAAGAGTTTAGTTCAGTCAGCGTATTACTTGCATCAGCATAAGATTTAAAATTGATTTTCATCTTTTTCATCTCTTGGATTTCAGCGAGTAACTTTAGAATTGAGGACTGATACTCTTCCAATTCTATTGCCATTTGAGAATTCTTCTCTGTAGCTTCAGCAATCAACTTCTTTAGACGCCTTATTTCAACATCCTTTTCTTCTGTCTCTTCTTTCAGCAAGGCATACTTTTCAGTAGTCTGCTTGGTCAGAGTTTCAGCATTCTGTAGTTTCTCTTGCTGTTTGCTCAGAGTTTTCTCAAATCTTTCAATTTCTCCTTGAATCTTGTCAAGGTCAATCTCGTCTTCACTTTCTGAGTCAGAGTCAGAGGTAGAATTGTTTACCTGACCGTCCATGAGGAAGAACTCGTAGTTTGACACATCTGGATAAGCTTCCATTGCTATTCCACAAACTTCCTTGCCAATCTCTACGTCAAGAGTGGATTCTTCATCTTTCATCCTCACTGTCTTCGGAGCTAGTATCAATGCATAATGCATCGATTTTTGCTTGAAGCTTCTTCTTTTCTTCAGCAATAAAAGCTCTTTTGAACTTCTTCTTATTTTCAGCAGATTTGCCTTTCAGCAAAGGACAATTTGCTTTGAAGTGTCCAGGCCTTTTTGCAATAAAAGCAGAGATCGTTTCCAACTGTTGGTTCTTCTGATGAGGTTACTTGCTAAGCTTGCTTGTTCAGCGAGCCAGTCTCATTCTTGTACTTATGGTAGTTGTTACCAAGATGCTTTTTCAGCTTCTCTTTTGCTTTTCGCCTTTCAAGTTCCTTACGGATGAATTTCTTCATGTTTTTAACAGCCAAAGCATTTTTATCAGCAGGCTCTTTATCATTCTTCTTTTCTGAAGATGACGGCTTTGCAGCAAGAGCAATGTTTTGCGATTTTTCAGCAAACACATTTTCTCTTTGCTTTGTCTCGTAGTTGACAGTTTCAAGATGAGAGAACAACTCTGTTGGTGTAATATCTGGCATTCCTTGATTGTAGTAGAAATTCTGAATGTGGATCCATTCTTGGTTCAGACTTCTGATGATCGTTTTCCAATAGCCAAGGCTGCCATATCACTAACTAGAGTTGTGAATCTGAAGTCCAAGTCTTCCAGTGACTCATTTGTACCTTGTTTAAAGTTCTGGAACTTTAACTTTAGCACTTCGAGTTTGTTTTCCTTGGTTTTGTCAGATCCAGCACAAATATCTTGAACCATTTTCCAAGCTTCCTTAACAGTTTTAGCACCCCACAGTTGGCACTGTATTGTATCCGGAGTTGATCGAATGATGATGTTTCTTGCTTGGCCATCAAGACGGAATCTCTTGGTGTTAGGAAACTTGTAATTTTGATGAGCAATTAACCATGCTAAATTAAGGAAAGTCGAGTAACTAGTACTTTTAAGGTCCATAGGAATTTAGAATTTTAAGGACATTGTAAAAGAGGAACGTTTACTGAAGACTGATGAACGCGGATGTCGTGCTCCGAATTCAAGCAAATAAATTTGTTATTTAGCCAAAGGCAATCCACAACTACAACGAAAACCGTAGTGTAGCAGTAGAATGACTCGAGTGTCGTTCTCTCAAGACTATAACTAGCTTTATCAAAATCTAATTTAGAATATAAAAACAGCAAACAGATAGCAGAGGGGTTTCTAGCAGATAATGGAGATTGGTGATAGTATGGTCCTTCTTAACATAACGGGTCGATAATCATGCATAAATTCCTCGGTCTTGCATAGAGATCTTTGAATCAATCTAGTGTCCTGTTGCAAGTATTAAGCACTACAAAGATAATTTGGTCTGACTAGTCAATCACGATTGTCCTAATGTGTTCCGTAATTATTCAACACTACGAAGATAATTGGTCTGATGGTCGACTAGTGTCCAATTGTGCATAAAAATCAATACAACATACGAGAATTTTTGTTACAACTGATCGACGAAATAAAGCAATGACACGGAGTATAATGCGCGATATAGCCATTAGCATGATTATCTTCCCTTCGCTAAGAATTAACATACTACCACCAACGATAAGTTTAGCTACTCATAATAGGCATGCAATCAACAGAAATCATAGAAGAAAACATGTTGAAAGAATATAAAATAAGTAGAATAAAACTGTAAGATACAAAGTTACCGAAGGTTGTCAATCTCCGGATGACTGCGGTCCTACGAGCTTCAAACTGCTATGAAAAAGTATCCCCTAAGCTACGGAACTCCCAGGACAGGCCCCGCGAAGTTCCTACCTAAAACTATAGAGAGAGGTGAGAGAGAAGGTCTGGAAAGATATGATTTTCGGAGAAAAACTGAGCACTATATATAGGCCCCGAAAAAACACGGGGCGGTTCGCCCCAGCCTGCGGCGGTTCGCCCCAGGGTAATTCTCGCGGAATTCCGTGTTTTCGACGCGTTTTTGGATTTCGTCACCTTTTCGGACTCGGTTTCTGACTTCTAGTAGCCTTCTAACCTCCAGATTCGGCCCCTAGATTTCAAATCCTATCCGGAAACCTTCAGATACTCCAAATAGGCTTCTGGAACACCAATTCCTTGTCAACTTCAATATAATTGCCCAGAAATCTTCGAATTTCAACCAAAACCTGTAAAATAAAATCTAAAGGGAAACGTGACACTATTCTAATAAAATGTACTAAAATATAGCTAGATTAACATAGTGGATAGCTAAAATAGGTGAAAAAGACTCGAATGAAAGTGTATAATACACATTCATCAAACTCCCCAAACCGAACCTTTACTTGTCGTCAAGCAACTAAGCTAGACTCTAATACAAAAAACATGCAAGACACAAAATGGAGGTTCATGCCAAATAAAATGAACTATTCTACTGAATCTATCAAATAACATATGAACAAAAACCATATAAATCAAAGCATGAATATAGGTTGAAGAATACCTCGATTGACTTATACACATCCACATAAGCACTTATGTCAAGACAAGATAGTCTCTCGTAACATTCTCTACCTGGACC
The DNA here is from genome assembly GCA_028274465.1 of Plantago ovata. Lineage (NCBI taxonomy): Eukaryota > Viridiplantae > Streptophyta > Magnoliopsida > Lamiales > Plantaginaceae > Plantago > Plantago ovata. Next base: position 78,814,251 of record CM051455.1, on the reverse strand, counting down.
TAGTCAGTGACGACGTAATGATGCATGCTAAGATACGAATGGTTGCCCCGTGCCTATGAAACTGAGGACTTACTGTTGTTCCACCATGTTAAGACTTTCCCTCAAAAGAGGTCGAACCAGTACTCACTCTCATCAAACGAAGGAGGCTTCCCGATAAAAGATAACTCTCCCCTATTCTACCCATCTCTCAAGTAAAGTCTTAAGCTATTCACCACTTCCTGAATGGCAGGACGAGGGTGGTCTAGAACAGATGACACTCAAGACAAAAAAGATAAAAGATAAAAACACAATTACGAACATTACAAAAAATGGAAAAGACTCAACACTTTGCTAAACTGCTATTTGGCTTTCCTTTTTGGACCCTTCTTTGCTTTTTTGGGGTCTTTTCTTTTTTTTCTTTTTTTCTTTCCAGATTTTTTTTTTCTTTTTCTTTTTTCCTGGAAATTTTCTTTCTTTTTTTTTCGATTTTTTCTAGCCAGCAGTAGCATAACAAAAAGAGAAACAAAATGACTCACACGACCTCCCCAAACCTATTCGAAAGAATAGGTTAAAGTACAAAATTTACGGAAAAGGAAAATAAACTCACGATACGAAAATGAAAAACAAAAACAAGTCTATGATGGTGTAACCCCCTCCCCAAACCAATTCGGAAGAATAGGTTATAAACAAAGGATCACACAACCTCACACTACCTCCTTCCTAGGCATTAATCTCAAAGCATGGTGAAAACTTGTTGCCTCTTAGGTACATAATTACTCGGGAAAACAACCATAAGACCCTAACATGCATCATCCTATTATAAAGGCCTTCGTGAACCGCAGTAGAGAAAACACCACTAAGTGATGTCGAGACTACCTAGCTCAACTAAGTGAAATACATAAATGTGACAAGCCAAGCGAGAAAAACCTCAAACAAATTCATAGAGATGAAGCATACGATTAATGGCATAGTTGGTTGATCTATCCAATAAAAAAGTTCAAAAAATTCGGCAATAAACTCCATATAAAACATGCAAGACTATCCTAGGATGAATGTAGTGAAATGCAACCTAAAAAATCTAAGAGAGAATTACACGTGCAAATGAAAATGCAGACGGATAAAGCATGCGAGGTACTAAACTCATCCTACCAATACCAAGCTCCAAACTAACAACATCAGATCACTTAAATCCTATCCCCCCTCATGAAATTAACGCTAGTCCCTAGCAGTAAGAAAATGAAGAATTAAGATGTGATACTAGATGTTACCCCATGGTTTGGCCTCGGTTGGCTGAGTATGCTGCTTGTGGGTTATTGGGCCTCCTCTGTGAGCTTTATAGGGTGTCATCAGGTCTTCAGGTAGGTGCGGTAGTTCCATTTATAGGCTGGACAGGAACAACTCCTCTATCCGAATCATCATTGCCCGTATGGCCTTCATTGTCACTACTGTCACGCACATCCTCACTAGTAGAGTTGTAGTGGCAGGTAGAATTCTCAAGAGTAGTCGCCGCTGTTGATGATGTCGTTTTTCACCAATTAAATTTATTTTAAAAGCCTAAGAACACTTATCACTACACAAACTAGAGTGCAATGGCAAGTTGTCCCCGAGTGTCGTTCTCTCGGGACCTAACGTGGCTTTGCTTGAGGTTTTTGCAAGTAATTTCAGTCAACGAGTTCAAATGTTTGAAAATCATTTCCTTTGAACAATAGCAGCGAGAAAAACAGATTGTTGTAAAAAAGCTTGGAAAACGGTTGGTGGTAGAAATCAAATACACATGCATGGGTTACGTATATGCTCACAAGTTCAGTGTGTAGAACCTTCGATCAAGTCTGCTAAGCAACTTGTCTAGGCAAATTTAAGACACACATCATGAAAGATCAATATCAATAATTTAGAGGTGCTTGTCACCAACACCATTTATCTAGCATGCTGCAAATCTCTAACATACAATCCTATACCTTTCATTGACCAAGAGCTTGTCACTATACTCAATTCGAATATATTTTATAGGCAACTAAGAATCATATGAAGGGATTTGCAGCAAGATTGAATCACAATCTCATGTAAGCATAAACATAACCCATAGCATGCATATTCTACATTCTACCACCAACACAAGAGATTTAGCTACTCATATTCATCAACATAGACATCAATTCATATGAATAATAATTGGAATACATCATATCAAACTACAAGATAAGAGAGTGATACAAGTTACCACCAAAGCTGTCACTAATCGGTGGGAATCAAAGAAAACCTCTCCGTAGATGATTACAAAGGATGAATCCTCAATCAAAACCTTGAATCCCAAGCTAAAATACAAAGAATCTGAATATTCCCTGAGTTTTGGGGCTTAGGAGCTCTCCAAAACGAAGTTACAGTTCAAAAGATATTCAAAAATGATCAAAGATCAGATCTAAGAAGGAAAATCCGAAACGTAATTGCTGCCAAGCGGACCGCTTGGCAAGCGAAGCGCTTCGGGCACTCCAAGCGCTTCGCTTGGCTTCTGTGCCCAAGCTCCTGGAAATTGAAGCGAAGCGCTTCACTATTCCAGGCGCTTAGCTTGGCTCCTGGGCAGATTTTTGTCTTCAAACTCAATCTTTTTGCCCTCGCATGGCCCTCGGGTGCCTTGGACTCATCCTTCTCGATGCTTATTGATGCTCAAACACCTACGAACAAGCCACGGAGATTGGGGAACTTCAACGGGGCCATGTTTTCCATCAAAAAGGCTCGTTTTTAGCTCCAAAAAAGCCGTTTCGTACCTAAGTGCCTGAAAATGCAGAAAACACAAAACGTGACACAATTCTACATAACTAACCAAAAAACAAGGCTAAAAGATAGCAAAAGAAGGTGAAAAAGACAAGATGAACGCGTCAAAAATACGTTCATCAAACTCCCCAAACCAAACCTTTGCTTGTCCTCAAGCAACAAACTAACCTAAATGCAACACAAAAGGAGTCTCATGCCAAGTAAAGTGAACTAATCTATTGAATCTACCAAATACTTATGAACAAGACCAAATGAGCATGACATGCAAATAGGTTGAAGTATGCCTCGATTGCGAATATACACATTCTCAAGTGCACTTGGTTAAACAAAGGAGTCTCTCGTAACATCTTCTACCTGGACCTGGTCAGTGACGACACAATGATGCATGTTTTATCATACTACAATTGCCCCGTGCCTACGAAACCGAGGACTTACTTCCGTTCACCAAGCGAGACTTTACCTCAAGAGAGGGCGAACCAATACTGGCTCTCATCAAACGAAGGAGGGTTCCCTTAGAAAGATAACACTCCCCTATTCTACCCAGACTCTCAAGAATGAGCCTCTTTCAACCACTTATTGAATAGCAAGACGAGGGTGGTCAAGAACAGGCCTTGGACAAAGGCGACACGAAACAAAAGATAGAATTACAACTCGATAACTTCACAAGAACAAAATATTTACATGACACTTGATACTTTACTAGACTGCTTTTGGCTTGCAACGACCCTTCTTTCGCTCTAGGGCCTTATTCTTTATTTTCTTTCTTTCCCTTTTTTTATTTTCTTTTCTCTTTCTCTTTCTCTTTTTTTTTCTCTTCTTTTTCTTCTTTTTCTTTTTCTCTTTTTTTTTCTTTTTATATAGGGGCAAGCAGCAGTACTAAGTGTCAAAAACACCTCCCCAAACCTATTCGATAGAATAGGTTTGAGCACAAAGACGAAAAAGAAAAAGGAAAGACTCTTTACAAAGACACCTCCCCAAACCTATTCGAAAGAATAGGTGGGACACAAAACAAACAAAAAAGAAAAAGGAAACTTTACAACGACTCAAAGACGAAAGACAAGATCAACGAAGCAACCCCCCCCCAAACCTATTCGATAGAATAGGTTTAATACAAGGAATCGCACACCTCACACTACCTCCTTCCTAGGCATTTGGCAATCTCTAAACGAGGTGGAAGAACTTGTCGCCTCTTACGTACATAATTACACGGGTTACAACCATAGACTCAAACATGCATCATTTCATAAGGCCATCGTGAACCGCAGTAGAAGAAACACCACTCAAGGTGATGTCGAGACTACTAAGCTTAACTAGTGCACAAGCGAATGTGACAAACCAAGCGAGACAAGCCTCAAACTACTTGCAAAGTGATGCAACATATGATCAATGGTCATAAACACTTAGTCTACTCAATAAAAAAGTTCAAAAGACTTGGCAATAACTCCACACACAACAACGTGCAACAACTAATCTAGGGATGATATGCATGCAAAAATTTGAAAAAACACGACAAATCACATGAACTTGAGTAAAATCCGGCATGTACGAACCACACAAGCATATAGTACTGAAAATCCATACCCCCTCCCCAAACCTAAACTTTGCTCGTCCTCGAGCAAAAGAAAAGTTGAAAGAAAAGGAACGATTGGATTGAAATACACTTCCCTGAGATAAAGGTTCGTGTCCAATCTCCTATATATGAGTAGTACCTGAAAGGACTCGAAACAAGTGAAAACGGGTGCGCAAAGGTGAGAAGAATGGAAAACGAGGAAAATCTGGGTTCAGGGTCCAAGCGGACCGCTTGGGAGTCTCCAGCGCTCCGCTTGAATTTCCAGGAAGTTGCAAAACTTCTTGGAATTGAAGCGGACCGCTTGGCCATTCCAGGCGCTTCGCTTGCCCTGTTTCCAATTTTCGATGTTTCCTCCTTAATTCATCTAAGGCACCAAGACAAAAACTAACTAAACTAATCACGACAAAAGGCACACAGGCCATAACTACAAAAGCAAATAAGAGTACAAGAGTCAAAAGTCATAGCATATACAACCAAATCGAAATTTAAAAGAGTTTCAACCAACAATAGTAAAGGGCAAAAAACGATAACTATACAAATACTAACCGATAAAATTGGCCCCTGTCGGTGGTGTCTCTAGGGGTCGTAGGGGTGTTGGAGGAAAGTCACTCCCACTCCACCCCGGCTATCATGGAAAGGTACCCCGGAATCCGGCGAGCTAGGCAATATAGCGGTTCATCATCTCCTCGGGTGGGCTCTCCAACGGCCTTGTGTCCTCTGCTCGAGAGCGGCCTCCCCAACGCTAGCTACTCGCCCCTGGTAATCAAGCCCAACGCAGCTCCTCCATCACACGGAAG